>OY979697.1:86467531-87667531 GCA_963855945.1 Thereva nobilitata
TTCGAAGCATGTTAAAGGACATATGATCTGAAAAGATTTTCATAAAAATCGGCCGAACCGTTTTTTTGTTTGAACAACGTAAGTGATTTTTGTACCAGCACGATTTCGCGCGAACCAAAAAAGATACCGACTTCGTTAAGATGCCGTTCAAAGAGTGTTTAAGGAAGTATGATCTGAAAAGATTTTCATAAAAATCGTTCGAGTCGTTTTTTTGTTTGAATGAATACTGGGAAGTTAATAGTCCGGGAGCCCGCGACTTTTTTTTGAAAGATAATGACCACTTATGAAATGTAGTGAGAATAGTTATTTACAAAAAGTATGAAACATTGGCTCCAGTCCGGGGGTCGCGCGCAGGGGCGTTTTGGCACAATATTGTTATAAAGATGTAAGAATTCCGGTTCAAATGCGAAATATGACCAGCTATGAAACTTTGACAGTATGTAATTTATGGATAAACATTAACGAAAGACCATTTCTTACACCTGGAGGACGGGGCAAAATGCTTCTTACACGCTGATAATTATGTAAAAATTTCCGTCCGATTGCGAAATCTGACCACTACAAAATCGAACGTTTTCTAGAAACTTATAAGGTAGGTAAACAGAAAAATAATTTCTTACGGCTGTATCGTGGGGCAAAGTACTTCTTACAAGCATTTGAAAGTGCCCATCACGGTCGCCCCGACGCCCGTTTTCACCGCATCGAGGCTCGCTCATCAGTTTTCGTAGGTAGTATGATGTGCACTATTGATTAGATTAGGAATCGGTCAGCAAATGGCATGATAGAGGGAAGACGAATGTTAAAAAGTATGAAGGACAAGTCAAGGATACATAAGCCCAATTGAAAAACCTGGAACCTAATGCACTCCTAAGTATCCCAATTGCATAACGTATACCTAATTTTACTGCGGTTTTTTTATATTGCATCAAATAAGAGATATGCCTGTATCATTTGGTCACGTGAGCGTGAAAATTTTAAAATCTTTTTTGTACACCAAAGCTTACACGATAATTATAACTTTTGATAAGTATTTTACGCCATCCATAAAAGATAATGAGCATACGATGAGAGGCTTAGCAAAAACTCAACCGTTTGTTATCCGCAGCAGAGAACAAAAACGGACAACAGAGTTTTCGGTCAGATAATGAAATGGATGATAACGACAGCCCTAGTGACGACGACGGAGACGCAATTTCGTGTATAAGTGATAATGAAGCTTTGGACGATTTTTTATATAGCATTGACTCAAATTAAAAATTTCAATATAATGTTTAATTTACTCTCCTAATTAATGTTCATTAAAAATAAAAGAACAAATGTAATAATATTGAAATCGAATTAGTCTTAAAATGCTTACGATTAAATAGTATTTACTCATACTACCTACGAAAACTGATGAGCGAGCCTCGATGCGGTGAAAACGGGCGTCGGGGCGACCGTGATGGGCACTTTCAAATGCTTGTAAGAAGTACTTTGCCCCACGATACAGCCGTAAGAAATTATTTTTCTGTTTACCTACCTTATAAGTTTCTAGAAAACGTTCGATTTTGTAGTGGTCAGATTTCGCAATCGGACGGAAATTTTTACATAATTATCAGCGTGTAAGAAGCATTTTGCCCCGTCCTCCAGGTGTAAGAAATGGTCTTTCGTTAATGTTTATCCATAAATTACATACTGTCAAAGTTTCATAGCTGGTCATATTTCGCATTTGAACCGGAATTCTTACATCTTTATAGCAATATTGTGCCAAAACGCCCCTGCGCGCGAGCCCCGGAGTGGAGCCAATGTTTCATACTTTTTGTAAATAACTATTCTCACTACATTTCATAAGTGGTCAGATTCCGCATATTTTTGATCGCGGGCTCCCGGACAATAATCTTGTGGACCGAAAGGGTCAAAAGCCACATCCAAACTAGTTTATATTTCCTAATTGCCCTTTCTTTGTACGTTCTTTCTAAAAATGGATATGTAAAAGGTCTCGATCAGTTCCGGTGATTCTCCCATGTACTACAGCTCACTGAACAAAGAATCAGTTTTAGGACAAAACTAAATTCCGCTCCCAAATTTTGGTTTAGTGCAATTGGCCCATCATAGGTCTTAAGTACACGAGAAGCAAGCTTCTGAGTAAGAAATTCCTGCCCTTACCAAAATCTCTTGTCTGAATTCGAAATCTCCATTCTGTTGAAAGTACATGGGAAGCATTCGAGCCAAGCAAATTTTTCTGTTGCTACGCGATGATATGTTTGTGTTTGTTTATGCTTTCTAAAGTTTTTCTCAAGTACAATTTTTCTTGGTTTCACCAACGTCGAACTTTTAATTTCTTATTGGTCTTCAATGTTGTCAGGTCCAAAGCAGAAACAAAAAAGTTGCAGCGTGAGACTCTCCACTTTTTTACCTTCCTACCCCAGTAGGAAAAAAATCACTTCGAAAAGCCTTTTAAAGCGCGTTTTTAAAAGCTTATAGCAGTTAAAGCCCTTACTCCGTAAGAAGCTTCATGTTATTTTAACATTGCATGTCCGCAGATCTGCTAAGATTGTGCTTTAATACCGCTGTTGTAGGAAACAGAAAGAAGCTCTTACTGCTTTATATTTGCTCCGCAGCAAAGCACATGTATTTTTTTCTACTGGGACGTTTCCCTTGAGTAAAATAAGCTTTTCCTTCAGAAGCATGCTTCCCGTGTACTTAGGATCACAGACAAGCGCTTACAGCATCCTGACATAAAAGCTTTGTTTACTGAAAATTCACAGTACTGGAGTAAATCAGCTTTTGTGGTAGCTATACTGTGTTTGGTTTGTATTGAAACAATTTTTCTTCAGTGCCCACATAATTCATTTCATATTTTTCATATATTTGTGCTTCGTTCACCAAAGTTGATAATGGTCCAACGAGAAATGTAAGCAGTAATGCATTGTGGAAGCTCTTGCATAACTTGTTTTACCTTCTTCGTTACCCAGTAGGAAAGTGAACTAGTTCTAAGACTAGTGAATTGTATTTTCTAAAGAGAGAGTAGTAGTTCTCAGCAAGATACTTTTTATATCTATAATTGCCCGCTCTGCATTACTTCGAAATACTTCGAGAACTAATTCATTCCGAATTTCTTGGAGATTTAATTCATTTTGAACCAACTGGAGAACTAAATCATTATGAACTAGTTAGAGAGCTAATTCATTTTGAATACTTCGAGAATTAATTCATTTTGAATTTCTTGGAGAACTAATTCAATTTGAACTAACTGAAGAACGAATTCATTTTGAACTATTTGGAGAACTAATTCATTTTGAATTTCTTGTAGAACTAATTCATTTTGAACTTTTTTTTTTTTTATGTGGAAGATTAGAGCTCAGGGAAAGCCCTTTGTACTGTCGACAATCTATTTTCTTCGTATAGAGTGCAATGTCAAACAGCAAGCTCTAGTCGATAGATAGTGAAGGAGAAGAGAGAAGTAGGAAGGAACTGCCACTACCACCTAACCCCAACCATTTCCATCGCGACTCTGGCATCGGGGCAATGAGAAACAACTCGCTGGAGTGTTATGCCTCCTGAAACGAGTTGAATCCCATCAACCAACCGATGACATGCGCTGATGGAGCTATCGGAAGGCTATGATAGGGGGAATGACGAATGTAAGGAGGGAAGAAGAAAGAAGGTGGGAAAGGCGAAGGACCGTGGGGCTCTGCCGGGATTCGAACCCGGACCTCTGGGATAGTAGCCAGGCGCCTTACTCCCTGGACTACCGAGGCCCCCCAACTACTTGGAGAATTAATTCATTTCAAAGTTCTTGGAGAACTAGTTCATTTTGAACTAACAAAACTACTAACTAAAAAACAAATTCTTTAGAAAAATCATGTGGGGCTACCACTGATATCGTGATTTGAACTGGCTCCTCTCAGGATTACTTTGGCACCAGTGCTGGAGCTAGTAGTGAAGCAGATCCATCAGTCTAACATCATTCCTGTTGAATGGAAAGTGTGTTTGTTGGCTATCTGAAGAGAACTATTCTAAAAAAGTATTCTTTAGTAGAAGAAAGCATGCGTACCAGGCTGGCAACCCTATAAAGACGGTGCTACATCAATTTGTGAGAATAACCAATTAGGATAGGTATACCGGAAGAACAACAGAGGATATCCACAAGTAGGGATTCTATCGAGTTTTCTCTACCACGACACTGTGGATACTTTGCTTAGTAGCTTAGAAGAACTAGGCATGCACATTTTTGTGTATGCCGACGATGTGTCCATTATTCCACGAGGCTAATTTATGAACTACTGCAGATATACGTCGGATATGTAAATTGAGCTTGGAGCTCTTCGGAACGAAGATCAACTTGACTTGATTTTTTTTAGTAGGAAGTCTAAGCTCAGGTGTCACCGGCTGTACTACCACTACCAGTCCGTCATGTCACAGGTTAAGGGGAGTCTGGGGGGAGGAGATGACGATGAACCTTGCGTTTGAACTCTTGGATGTTGTATGAGTTCGGGAATACTGACTGTGGGAGGTTGTTCCAATGGCATGCATTAGGTGCATTCTGAACATAACAGGATACGCTGGCATCAAGTCTGGCTTGAAGTTTTGAAGTCTAAAGCCATACTCTGCTACTGATAGAGCGTTGGAATGGAAGGGCATCGGGATATGCCTAGCAAAGGAACACCAGAATCGGTAGGATGCTGTAACCACAAGTAGGTAGACTAAGTTGGTACTTATATTGAAGAGAAATCCGAACCATATAGCGAGGACCTTCAGTTGTAGCCCTAGCAACTCGACACAGAATTTTTAGGTATCATCTGAAAATAATGAGAATTCTGACGAGATGACATCATTGTGTCATGAGAACATCCAGACGGCCATGTACCTTGCTTGTAACTGTGATGGTCCATGGTTGGAGAGTAGGTATTGCGGATTGGACGACGTGAGCCAGGTTCCCCACAAAGAGCTAGTTGTGATAACTGGCGGGTCAAAGCAAGAAAGCCTTGGAACGACCCGTTAAAACTCTTCCTGACATGACTCTAAACAAGAAGACGAAAACTGACCGGAAAAGTGGTCCGATTCTGCATCCTTCAATCGATTAACTGATTACAATCTGCATTGGCCTGGCTCAATGACAAACAAAATTTGGAACCAACCCAAATTTGAAATTCTAAAATTGGTTTAAAGATTATTCGAGATTCTTTGTGGTTTGATATATCAAAAGTCCTGGTAATTTTTATTTAGATTAGTTCTTTCATAGATGGCCAACCACATTTATAGATTTCTAGCATTTGTGAACGTGTTCTAAAAACTAACTTTTGGGTCACATTTCAGCATACAAAAATTAAAACAACTTCCAAAAACTGGCAAACTTCATCCTGTAACAAAAAATAAGTAACAAAAAAACATTTTTTAAAATATTATCTCAAAAATATTTTAATAAGGGCGGTCATTCCATAAATATTACTTCACCACAGTCTTATGAAACCCATCTAGCACTCAGCTGGACACCGTAATCCCGGGAATAATTAAGGTAATTAAACTTTAGCCCAATAAATAAAAATGAAGTCATCGAGAAAATCCCCCAATAAAGTGCCCTCAGCCCTCGAGGGCCACCATGAAATTCAAATGATAAATGTCCTTTGAACTCCCCCGGAATTAGCATAACCTCCGCCCTTCAGGCTTGGTGCTTCATATTTCCGGTTGCGCTATATACCTTCAGGATTGGCGGTGATCCTGTTGGTTTTGGTGTATGCCTTAAGAGGGTGAACGGTGTGCTCCTCCAGCCCAGAGATGATGGGGCCAGAACTTACTTACTTGGA
Organism: Thereva nobilitata; assembly: GCA_963855945.1. NCBI lineage: Eukaryota > Metazoa > Arthropoda > Insecta > Diptera > Therevidae > Thereva > Thereva nobilitata. The sequence continues at coordinate 86,473,318 of OY979697.1, forward strand.
CCATCCGCACACCAAAGCAATACACTATTTCATGAATAATAAGCGGGCGCCCCGACGTAGGGATATTCTGTGACTTGGTGCCGGGGTATCTTTTCGTCAGGACCGCCATAAATCACGGTGTCAGGATCTTCTCTGCATTTCCATGAAGTTCTCATTTTTTCCGGTACCCCCGTCATTGGATCGACTTTTTCCCGTAGTTCCGTCTAGCCTGGGGATTAGTCTTGATGTGATGCTGCTGCAAGATAGCAGAGTCCTTAAGGAGCACAGTGGAATCTCACTTCTAGGGCGAAGACACCGTGAAACTCTTTCCAGCTTGACGTATTGAATCCGACTTAATCTCTCAGTCATTTTTCATAATAATCAGGCAAGGCTTCAACTTTCGAGCTCTTATATTTTCGAAAGTGCTTCCCTATTCCCCCGAATGTCAACAGACAAAGAAACTAACGCTGATTGTGTTCCCTTACCCCGTCGCACTGATCCTTTTCCCTTTTCCCTTCTTCTTCTGCATTTTTTCGCTTTTTGCAAATGAAGTTTTCAACTCCAGTTTTTAGCATCTAAATCCAGTTGGCATGAATGGATGAATTCCGGATGGTGACACTTTAAGTAGAGCAAGGAAATCACATTAAGATATCGAAGTAAGGAATATGGCGCAGCCCTTCGGGTGCCAAGGACTTAATCTGCTGAAACTATTGTCTGGTCGTCACCCAAGCTCCATTGATAGATGAAATTTGAGTGTCTTCCAAGTGATAGGATGGAATTTCTGTGATTGCAATTGGGCAACATCTCTGGAAGCCACTCCTTACGCTTTTGAACGTATTTCTCATCACGTTGCAATCGAGCTGCATAAGGATTTAAATTTTTTTTGGCTTGTTATTGAAGGAGATTTTGTAGAGGAAAGCAATTCATTTTATTAAGTTTAGGCATCGCTAAGACGAATGAAGTATATTTGGGAACTGAAAGGATTTCAATGTTTTTAATAACGAAGCAGTTGAAGGGAATGACTTTGCCATATAGGTTGGTTAGTGAAGTTCTGTGATTTCTATATTTACGTCTCTACAATTGATAAAAAATCAAAGTTTTTTCGACACAATTACATCATCTGTTGGTTCCCACGTCCAACAGACCTAATACCTACTTTCTTCAATTACGTTGTGTAATATTAGAGGTTAGATATTGTCTGGGTCTATTTAATGAATTTAATGAAAATACCCATTGCAGTAAAACTGGATATACCTGGAAATGTGTGTCTGTCGATCATGCTCTTTTCTTCTTTCTTTGTTATATCGAGGTATCTGGTATTATCCCGTTTTACGCTAGTTCATACTCAAAATATTGTTTTATTTGACTTGACTTATATGTAAAATGATTAACTCAACTTTCATATTTTACAAATGAGTAAAACTATTTACTTCAACACGCTATGCAGAAAAATGCCATAAACTACCGTCATAAAATATTATATAAACATATGAAAGGTACGGGGGAAAAACAACGTAAGTCCATAAAATCAAATTTCGAGAAAATTGAAATTTTGTGTTTGAAGTCTTGTTGTTTTTCCCCTGAATGCGAATTCTTTTCAATTGATTTATATGGGCTGTGTTTGATATTCATCAAAATTGAATATACCAGCTGAAAGCTTCTGTATTTCTTCAATAGATAGCAGCACTAACTCGATTTCGAAAAAAATGGACTTACGTTGTTTTCCCCTGTACCCTTCATATATGTTCCTCTTTTTTTTACCTGTGCACCCTAATTTTCTTCGATACACCTGCGTTTGTACTGCATTAAAATCAACAAGAACAACCCTAATGCAATAAATGACCACATAAAATTATTCGCAAGAAAATGCTCTACAAATAAGCTTTGAGGCATTTTTTATTCAGAATCAATAATAAAAAACTTATAGCATTTTAAAGTTCATCACCCCCAAAATTTTTGTCATTTTTCGTCCATATCTTTTTTATTATTAATATAACGGCAAATTAATTTGATTATCTAAAAAAAATATTTGTACAAAAATTATGGAGGACTCACGGTTACCGAGAAATAAGGAAACCCATTTTTCACACCTCAAAACAAGATGGCGGCTGAACGTCACGCCTCGGGATTTCGAAAGCTCGGTTTTACACTCCCAACTAACCCCCTACACATTCAAAAAAAATTGCTATTTACATAATAGTCCAATAAATAGGTCGAAAAAAAGGCCTTCGTAATGCGAAAAATACCGCACGAGATTTTTTTAATATTGGATTTTATATATTTTTATAAGCTTAAATCCAAAATGGCGTCATCCCCACCCTCTTGCTAAACTTACAGTGAAGGGAAACGCGTTTAATTCTATATCTCAAAAACTATGCATTTTATGACAAAAATATTTCTCTTTTTTGTAAATAAATAAGTGATTTAACTTTCTTGTTTGGAACTTTTTTGTGTAAAGTCAATATCTAAGGAGAAATAGTGCTTCAAACTTCATATATCACTTTCTTTGCACTATATTTCGTTAATAGTTAATTCTACATAAAAAAATCCTGGGTAAGACTTATAGAAAACACGATTATCTATAATTTTTATTATTATCATTTTTTACGTAGGGCAAATATTGCACCAGTTATGGCGCTTTAAGTGTCGAAAAACGTAGATTCAAAAGCAGTTTTTAACCAATATACAGGGTGTATACCCTTAAGTTTACAAAGCGGCCGGCAGTGGACACGTTTTTTGATAGACGAACAAAAAATCATAAGGAAGAATCACAGCTAGGGCGTTTTGGAGTTTTTTTGGTAGAGGTTTACATATCACCCTGTATTTTTGTAAATCTATGAGCTATTTTCATGAATAAGGTGTAAGTGTACGCAGAATACTCCCACCTTTCTAAAACTGTAAAAGTCAAGGCTCTACCCTATCGACTTCCAAAGCAATGAGTCTTTAAAAATCAAAATTTCGTTTTTTTAACTAAAATTTTAACTAAAACCACCTTTTTCTCCAAAAAATACGTAGTAAACTAATATTTTTTTGCAAAATTGGAAAGCTTGGACAATTTTCATTGAATAATGTCTGGACAATTTTTATCGCAAAGAAAAAGTACCTATTTATTGGACTATAAAATGTTCAGCGAATGTACCATTTGACTGGACTAATACCTCAGTTATACATGACAGACCTCTGGAACAAGATCAGCAGTCCGCCAAGAGATTTGTGGCTTAGGCTTGTCTTTTCAAGAAAATTAGCATAAAACAGCGGGAACCGTATAAAAACGTTCTACAGTTGCGTCAACGCCCTTTCGTAAATGGTCAGAGCATCACACTTCTGGTCAAGGACTTTGATATATTGTTCCCAATTTTTACGTTGGTTTTTGTATTCCGCAACGTCATATTAGACAATGATATTAATTTCCCAAAAAAATCAAACACTTCTGATTGCGTCAAAGAACTTCGCGATGTGCATGTGCATTGCATAGTACGCTGTCTTAAAATAGACAAATATATGGTGAGTATCTAGAATGCGTATACCTTGGCAATTTAGATATTTTAAGTTTTTCTACGTTTTTTACACTGGCATTTCCAGTCATTCGAAATTCGTTCACATTCTGTATGATATTTTTATCGTAGAGGTTCATCTCCTATCTACTCCATCAATTTAGACCTTATGCTATTCAAAAGTTGTGTCTTTAGCATACTTAACAATTCGATCGCTGAAGTTAAGCAGCATTGGCTGCAGTTAGTGCTTAGATAGGGGACCACTTGCCCCCTCCTGTTACGAAGGTCAGAACGGGGTCCGAAAACGGAAAAAGAAAAGGAATTCTGTTCGGTGTTACTCAAAAAACTCTATTAGAGAATCGTTATATTGTTTATTGCGTTCTTCTGCATCATATGCCACCCTCAGATCAAAAGCGGGCTATATTTGATGTTGCCGCAAAAGAGGAAAAATCAGAGCAAAAATGGTTCAGCTATTATTCAGAGCAAGAACGGAACGGAAAAAATCTTAGAGTAAAAGCGGGTTAACTTTCTAAACCGTTTTTGCCCTCTAACGAAAATTTAAACCTCTTTTGCCCCAGTTTTTATTTATACAGTTGCTTACAATATTATTTGGAAATCTATATTTAGACAATATTTTCTTCACTTTACTAGACAAGACAATGAAACTCAAATCATAATTTTGAATTTTTTGGAATTTCCGCGTTGGAATCATAAATTCTTTGTATGTTTGAAGTGTTTGTAATTACTTAAGATAAGTTTTATGTTTTTGCCCTTTTCCCATTTTTGATTACTTATGGATTATGGATTTTTGCATTTCTGACATAAATTTTCGTCAGTTTTATCTTTTATCTTTATAGTACATAACAGGTAAAAAAGGAAAAATAGCGGAAAAAATTAGGTACAAGCTGAAATTTGCCAGAGAGCTTCCTTTTAGGGTTATTAATAAGGAAAGTCCTCTTTTTAGGGGTTTTAGACTTCAAAATGGGTATTTTTCGATTTTTCTGCAATTTGTTAGTTGAATGCTAAAAAGGGGCAGAGATCTTCCTTTTAGGGTTCTTAATAAGACGTACTAAAGTCACACGATTTTCCACCTCGGGAAACCCCTTTTCTAGGGAATTTTAGCCCCCAAAATCGGTATTTTTCGAATTTTTCTCCAGTGTTTTTTTTTATCGATATTTTTTTATCCCATTTCAATCTTAAATTTTACAAAAAACGAAGATTTTCTCGCTCTCTGCCAATTTTCATCATGTATCTATGTAACTATTTCGCTTTTTCCGCTTCATTTACCTCTACTATTAATACTCCCTTCAATTTTTGTAATGTTTGCATGAATTTTTTTAATTTACCTTTTTTTGCATAATAGTAGAAGTAGAAAAAATGTTAAATTTTTTCAAAAATTCCGAATTTTTAACTACATTTCACAAATTGCATAAATTTTTTACCAGAAAAATTTATCAGCCCAAAAGTAAACGAACTAAGCTATTATTGTCAAAACTGAAAACTTATAGTATTACTATTAAAATGAAAAGGGCAATCACTTTGTAGAATATTTACCCAAAAATTAAAGATACAATTTTAGAAAGTGGACAAACTAGAACTAGAGACAAACTTTCGTAAAAATGTACGTTAATAATTCCAAGTGAAAAATTCTATAATTTCGAAAAATATGAAAAACGAAAATTTCAAAAATAACAAAAATGTTTTATTGTTGTAAAAATTAAACTCAGAAATGAAAAAAAATTGTAAAATTGCAAGCGACTGTAAAAAATCTTCGAGTTATGGAAAATTCGAGTAAAGGAGGTTGACGCTTTGGTTATGCTTTTATTGGTAAAAGCATAAGTAAAAGCATTTTTAATGAAAACTGAGAACAAAAGCAGTTCAAATTTTAGTTCCGCGCAAAAGTGGTATAAGTTTTCATTAAGAGCAAAAGCGGAATAAAAAGTTAACCCGCTTTTGCCCTCGGTTTTTTGATACACCGTTCTTGCGCTGAAGTTTAGTTATACCATTTTTACTCTAAGAACACGAGATATTCCTGTTTTGCGCTAAAAAAATTACCGAACCGTTTTCGCTCTCTTTGTTATTTTAGCCCGCTTTTGCTCCGAGGGTGTCATATATAGGACCAATTTTTCAGAGTTTGTAGTTTTTGTTTCTGGCTCTGCCTTCATCGACATTCATATAAAAGTTCCTGCCCTTCATACACATTTTAGTTTGTTGCTTTTTTTCCGTATTTTTTGGCCTAAAAGACCTAAACATTTGTTGCCGATGGTAATTGATTTTAGTATTGCATAAAACCAAAGGCAGGTAACACTTCAAATTACCTTGGAGACTTGTCGAACTAGTATGTTAATCAAGAATTCCAGTAGCATATTCTAGAGTAGCTTTTAAATTTATAAACATTTCTCATTAGTAACGAAAAACTAAATTCCCTAAGTGTTTCTAATGTGAAAGAAACAGTAGCACGTGAGCATTATTTTTCACTCCCTTAATGCGCATATTCTCCATAACTAGCACAAAAAACCTTATTTTTTTTGCTAGCACAAGAAAATTTTCTTGTTCCTTATCTTATAACTCCAGTCACATAATAACAAAAATTCAGCACCCTGAAAAGGTCCAGGGATAAAATCGACGAAAATTCCGACAGCCTTAAACATAAAAATTCCCCATAAAACTAAAAGTGTTCCCTTGTTAAGTTGCTAGAGAAGGAGGTCCTTTTATGATCCTACTTTCACTTATGGGCTGTGAAAATAAAAACGGCAAACGTGGACCATTCGTGCAGCTGTAGTAGAAGCTGTATAGTGGGCCAACAGTAAGTTTTATGGGTGGAAAGGTGTCCCCGGGGGTAATTTAGATCGGCCTGTAATCAAAGTCGGGTAATTGCTTTTCAACTTCTTGGAAAATAAATATATCCAAACCAAAGGACACAAGCATTTCGGCTATGCCGCCTTGAAATTGAAACTGTACGGAAAGACTCCATGGAATTCCATTTCCTTGATAATTGCATCCGATACACACCGGCTCTCATTACTCCCGGGGAGAATTTTGTCTTAATTTCCAGAAGGCGAATCTTAATTGCGTTCTTGGTCGGATTAATTTCGTAGAAAGTCGGTGCCCAAGTACATTCTTTTTCCGAGGAAGAAGGGAATGCGGTGCATAGGCCGAAAGGACATTTTTTCCCAAGAACTGAACCTTTATTGATTACGTGATGTAATTTGCTTGAAGGTGAATGGTCTGCTGATAAACTATTGTTGTCGTCTGGCTATTCCGCGAGTGATACATCAAAATCTGTCTGATGGTGGCCCCAGAGTCAAATGGTGTGCACCTGGTCGATACAGCAGCGCTTCTTATAACACTTGGAGTCACGACTTTTTTTCCATACCGCTTGAGAGTTTGTACATTCCTTCGGAAGGGTTATGTCCCAAATGATCGATGGGAAGCTGCTGCGATTTACCTGTGGAAGGTAACTGTTTGACACCTTAAAGTGGAACCTAACCTCCAGTCACCTGAGATGCAGCCTGTTGCCGATTGAAGGTGAGAGACACGCTGGTGGGCATGCTGGGATCTGGACGGCTGGAAGCCACATTCGCTACTTGAGATTTATTCCCTTTGAGAGCCATTTGTCCAGGGGCCCCGAGTTGCAAGGTTCATTGAATTTATTGGCTCGAAAGGAGAGGAATCCTCCACACTCCTTGGCGGCTTCCCAAACATAATGGTGTAGTTTCGTGGCTAACATATGCAAATTTTGCCTGCTCCTACGCCCGGCGAGAAGGTTGGTCACACAGGCCGCTTCTGCCAGCAGTTCACTTGAGAGTAACTCCCAACCCCTTTAGGAAGATGAATTGTAGACTCATATAGCTTGGCACAGATGGTTCCAGAATGAAAAGCTTTCCGCGTTGATATGTTAAAGTGTCCAGTAATGAAATATTCATTTGCCCCGTGAATGATATGTAGACCTTGCTCCAGCTTAAGGAAGGCCATATTTTTTTTTTGGTAGAAGAAAATGGGAAGAAGAATCGCTTGTAAATTCATGGGGTATAAATTTTGAAAGATGGCAGGCGATGTAGTTATGAATGGAAATTTTAAGAAGTTTTCCAGGAGCGATTTAAAATCAATTTAGAGCAGGCTTCGAGTTATTGGTTGCCAAAAGAGCATTTAATAGTAAATTTACTCACAAAGAATTGACTTAGGATAATTTCGTATAAAATTAAGAGTGTTTTGTTTATACTACTTAGCGAGAAATGGCGAAAAATGTTAACTTGTACAACAAAGTAAGACTAAGAAATTTGCACTGTCGCGAACGATCTCTGGTGAGCACCGAGCGTACCCAATTGCACGAATGCCTTTTTGTCTAAGTGATACATCTCTGGGCAGGATATTGAGTTTGTTCAAGCAGTCTGTCCTACAAATCTAAGGTACAGGCTCTGCCAAAAGTATAAAGTTCCAATTAGTCGCCGTAGTACTTGTGGACCTTATACTTAATTCAAAGAGCAAGCAGAAGAGGAAGATGACGAATAATAGCAATCTTTGTTACGAAATAGGACACCATATTGTACATTTGTCCCTTACACGATGGTAAATTGTACTGAGACCTCAATTTTTTTTAAATGTCCCGGTTCAAAAATAATGTCCTACTGGTATAAGAGCGTGTATCGAGACAAATGAAGCGAGGTGTGATTTTAAATTACGTAGTGGAGAGACATTTCTTACTTCTATTGCGGCGGTAAAGTATCCAATTTAAACTGAGCCGTGGTGAGATTAAATACGAACTGGAGAAACATTTCTTACATTTTTCGAGGGAGTAAAATTTTGTAGGTACTGGAAAAATATTTCTTACTTTTTTTGAAGAAGTGAAATTTCCAACATGAAATGAGATGAGGCGAGATTGTAAATACGTCCTGGAGAGATACTTCTTACTTCTTTTGCGGTAGCAAAATTTCCAACTTGAAATTACGCGAGATGGGATTGCAAAATATAAAAATAGAATTAAACTCGTAAAAAAGCTCTTCATTGGTATTTATTTTCTTTCTTTTGGCATTACAATAGCCCTCGCCTCATTCGAAGTACTGGCTCAAAAGAAAAACGAGGCACCTCTTACAAACTCATTTATAATCGTGTCCTACCCAACTCTACAGTACTGTTGATCAAGATGCGTTATCTGTCGGACCGTCGCAGCACTAAAAAATATAACAAATTAACGATTTCCTTTACATTGCTCTTAATGTTGTAACCACTCTTTTTGTCCATACCTGTCAAAGCCAAAGTATCTTCTCTATACGCAAGTCTATACGATGGAATTTCACCTCCTCTCAATAACAGAACGTGAATAGCTGTTTTGGAAGATTTTACTTATCAGGGCCGTCCTAAGATATTCGGCGCCCATGGGCTACTAAAATAATGCGCCCCTCTTCGTAAGAAAATACTCGGAGTGTCTGGGAGAGGGGTGGTCGGCAAAGTTATACAAAAGTGTCAGAGCTAGAAAAAGTCACTTTATTACAATTACACTAAATAAAAACTTAACTCATTTAATTTTCTGGGTCCCAAAGAAGTTCGTAAATATTTTTTTATCTTTTTCAATGATTCGCCGATGCAATTTGTAGTGGCAAAATGTACTTAAAAAAATGCGTAGGGTTGTAGCCACGTTAGTAGGTATAATGAGTCAATTATCGTCTTAAACTAAGTTCCGCAGTACCTAGATTAGTGATGAGCAAACGCAAGAACAAGACAAGACTACACTGAGAAAAAAACAAAAATTGTACCAAGTCCGCCAAGGAATTGGAGTAAGTTCAGTTTCACGAAATGAATAATGCTTTATACCAATCTTAAGTATGCTAAAGCAAAAGAATGCGTTTTTTTGAGTCAATTCCGCGGCGGAGTTCCTATTGAAAACTTTACGCAGTTGAATTTATTGCTGTTGGTTTGAGGAAAGGGCATTTATTTTTTCAATTAATAAAATGTATTATTTGTTTAAATTTTAGTCTGTAGCTGACACAATAATTTATGCATACTAAAATCTAGCTAAAAGAAACAATTCGTCATAAAAACTGGACCGTTTTTTTATTATCGGGACTGTCACTGACGCCGCCTGATTACCTGTAGAGATAGACGTTTTTTTATTTGTTTGCTATTTGTAACTACCCCTAATATAATCAACAGTGGCTGTGTGCAACTTTTTTTCTTCAAAATGTTAGTTGACTCCGTGCAAAGATCGCGAAGACAGGTTCGAGTGGAATTTCCAATCAGTGAAGTGAAAAATTAAACAGTGAAACAGTGGATTATTATTGTGAAGTAGGACGATTGATGTGTCTGCTTGTGTGTAGAATTTGCAACATGTGGAAACTTTTTTTTATTTGCGTAGACAAATTTTGATGATGGCTGGTGGGCAAACTTGGGATATTTAATTAAATGGAATGTGAAGGGCTTGTCAATTCGTTTAAAGGTAGATATATTTTTCTAATGCCATAGACTTTTAAAATACTATTTACAATTATATTTTAAACATTAATTTGTTATATGCAAATATTTTGTTTTAGATCAAAAAATTACTATAGATCCTATAAAGCTGCTAACTGGACTCACAATAGCAACTCTTATTCCCGTAATCGGTTATAAGATTGATTTCATCGCCAAGTGGACAAGGTCAGCTTCGAAAAGTTAACCATATACACAAATCGTAAGTTACTTTGCACAATATACACATTTTTTGATTTTAAATGAATATTTTTTTTGAATGTTTGATTTATTTTAAAGGTAAATGAAAGCAGAAATGGTGAAGGTTCAGATGAAAATCTATCATCAAAGTTGATCTCCTTTCAAGAAAATCATCACCAGGAAAGCTTGAAGGTCAAAGCACCTTATTTTTTAAAAAAACTTTTGTATATAATATTTCTATAAGTACTTTTTTCAAAGAAAGTTTATTATAAAATATAAAAATGAAATAGTAATTTATTGTCTTCTGTTATTTATTTGCATAAAAAAATTTTCATTCACATAAATCTAGATATTAATAAAGGACTTTTAATAATTATAGTAATAGAAAATTTCGATTTATCGAATCCCGCTCGAAATAGAACCTATCGAGAGATATCATTTGATGGACCTCCGATTTTATCGACTCAAACATTTTTAACATCCCTTCAAAAGTATTTTAATTTGAATGAAATTTTTTCAAAATTAATCGAAATATAAAAAATACTCAAATCAAATGCTCAGCGACGTTTCTTAATCATCTATTGTACTTCATGCAATTGCGTATAACGTAAAATCAACGGGGGTTTGTTATTTAACGAATTCCGGCGGGTTTCTCCCAATTCCTCACGGAATTGACACCATTACGTTGTCAACTACGCCAGGAAGTTGAGTTAACCCCTATGCTGATTTCACCGTATCCAATTCCGTAGCGGAGTTGGGTTAAGCGAGAATGATTTGAATGCACATCTCCTTTTTCTCAGTGTAATATAGTCTTGGTCTTGCCTTGTTCTTGCTCAGACAGTCTTGTTCTTGGTCTTGCGAGCATAGGTAAGTCTTGTTCTTGGTCTTGCGAGCATAGGTAAGTCTTGTTCTTGGTCTTGTTCTTGAAAACATAGCTAAGTCTTGGTCTTGGTCTTGGCCTTGGTCTTGCTAAATGTGCAAGACCAAGACAAGACAAGACAAAACTGCAAGACCAAGGCAATTTTCGTCTCATCAACTATGTATTGTATGTATTTTTATAAATTGGTTATTAAAAAAGAAACGTAGGAATCTTCATTTTTGTATGGTTTTGTTTTTAAATCCTGAAAGATTTAACAGAAGAAGGACTCATTTCCTAGAAACCAGTAATTGAAGGAAAGTAACAGAGCACCCAATTGAATAAAAAAAAGACTTGACAGTGTGAATGTACTTATGTACAAATGTGAATAATTGCTTTAACATATTATCATACTAAAAAGTAAATATACAATACACCCATATATTTATATCATAATTACTTGAAATTCCTAATCAATTTTATATTTTTTGTTTTTAAAAGAATGAATTTAGGTGAAAATTATGCAAGACTCTTGCTAATGTCTTGCTCTTGGTCTTGTTCTTGCACAGCCAGTCTTTTTCTTGTTCTTGCAAGCATAACTAAGTCTTGTTTTTGTTCTTAGTATTGCTAAATGTGCAAGAACAAGACAGGACTGCAAGAACAATACCATTTTTGCTCATCACTAACCTAGATATATTTTGTTTATTTTCCAATAAATATAAGTGGAAAATGAAGGCATTCTTCAAAAAAAATTATTTTCTAAATCGTCTATATACTTTTCGCACAACTTTGTAGCCCTCTTACTAATTGTGTCTTCATTTAAATTTTTTAAATTGACCAGAAACCCAAATTTTGAGTAAATGGTATCATAGGGACACTATCACTTTAGTAGATTATTATCAATAATAATATGTATTTGGCTAGTTCTACCAAAAACGGAATAAAATTGAAGTATTTTTGGATTTTAATCATTAAATTGTTCGGCTGAAACCAAACATAGCCGTTACTATGCTGATTTTAGACCTATTGCTTTCAATCGCCAGAGCGGAAAACGAATTTTTAGATGATTTTAACCGATTTTAAGCGGACGGAAGTGATAAAAAATCGGGTCGCCCCTGCTAATTGAAGAAAATTTTGGCGAAAAAAGGGACTGGATGATCTTTACAGCTTTTCTGGCAAAGAAACACTTATGATTATTACCTTAAAATAAGGTTCCTTAAGAAGATTGCTTGTAAACCGTCAGTATGTGGACTTAAATTTTCGGTTTTGCAATTTCGCCCACAAGGAAGTGATAAATTTTTGTTTGAGATAAGTGATTTTGAGCGCCCAATTAGAAATCATTGTAAACCTTCATTTGAATTTAACTTTAAGGTCATAACTTGAAAAATGATGAATCTACGACCCCAGCCCACTAAAATTTCGTGATTTGTAGAACTGCGCATTTATGCGAAATTCGTTATTGGCATCGAATTTAACTTCTTTCGACGTATTTTCGTCGTATGGTTTTTTTTCTTTTGCGTATTCGTTTGCGCTCATCACATCCGGAAAATTTTGTACCTTCAGATTTGTAAAGGTTAAATGATTCTGTATTTCGTTTCGACTGATCAGATTTTTCTAAAGAAGCGTATAATTCAATAATTTTTTCAGTTATAGTAGCAACTTTTTTAAGGGCCATTTTGTTCACTAGGGGAATAAACCTGAGTTAACTCGGAGATAGCTAACTCCGGGACAAATTTATGCCAAATGCATAAACTATGGAATAAAAATTTCGATTTGTTGACATTTTATCTTGGTTTTATACTCAGAGTATAACTTGGGGAATAAATTCCAGTACTCTTCAGTTTTAACTCAAAGTTATCTTATAAGTTGGCTATAATTTACACAAATGACTTTATTACTTACGCGATTACTTTTTTTGACTAGTCTGACAGTTTTTGCTTTTTTATCTTGACCGATAAAAATGTCGGAAAAGGGTAATTGCGAAAATAATAAGTGTGCCCGATGCGCAAATTATTCAGAAGAGGACGAGAGATTGCTCCTGCAATGCGTTTTGCGTAAGTCGTATATTTTAGAGTGCCGAAATACAGACTCAGTATCCAATAACGAAGAGCGTGGGTCGAAGTCACAAAAGAATTTAATTCTTTTGGGCCCAACTATGTAAATATTTCATTTCTTTGCATTTTATACTGCCGACGTTCCACCACCAAATTCATTACGTCGTCGTCTAAAAGTTCCCAAAATCTCTCGAAACGATTCATTTTTATTAGTTTGTTTTCCTGTGCACACTGTGTCAGGTTGACAATTACAATAATGACATGTAAACTCGTGAAAAAATAGAAAATGAGAATAACTGGATGATAAGTCTGAGTTAAGAGGCTTATCCAGCCGATTTCCATGAGTTAACTCTTACCGGGGTTAAGCCAACTCAAAGATATTTAGAATAATTCGCTCCAAAATGCTACCATAATAGCAGTTTTCAGTGAACTCAACTCATTTCACAAGCCCTCAGTTTCAACTTTTGTTGCAGGCCCAACAAAAAATGCCGCCGCCGCGAAAAGGCTTGCGCCCCGGGGCTATAGCCCATTTAGCCCTATGGTAAGGGTGGTTAGTTAAATTTGCGGTAGTTCACTACCACTGCATTGCCGAATAATAGAGGAAAAGGGATGATTATGACACGGGAAAATGGCCCACCAGGGTCATAGTAGACGTGGGAAGGTGGATCACGAGGTAACGAACGAAGTGAGTTAGAACTTCACGGAGTTCCCGACTGGGCACGGAGATTGCAGGAGTACCAAGGGAATGAATTTTCACTGTCGGAACCCTCCACCACCCACATATTTCGATTGATCTCCACTGCTTGTTAACTGAATAAGAACTGATCTCTTCCGTCAACTCGGCTGTACTGGGTTGTTGAGCTCGTTTCCTCTGGTAAGCCTTTTATACCTTAACATTATCTCTTCCGGAAGTCAATTCTGATAGATGCTCGGCCCAAGAGGGAGGAATCAAACTATTTTCTTATTAAAACAGAAAACGTCTTCGATGGATCTGTCTGACAAGCCAAACATGTAAACACGAAAATACAATGCTCCTCCAATGCTCTCTCTCCAATGATACCTTGAAGAATAACCGCCTTATCCCATCCTCGTTTTATCCGTAGTAAAGTTTTTTCTAATGTCATATTAAGTTTATAATACTTTCGAATTTTCATTAAGGCGTTCTTCAGAGAAAATCATAGCTATGAACTTCCTACTTGTGACAAGAACTAAACATTTGAATCAATGACCAGTTTTTCCCTGAAGACCATAACTGATTTTCTAGATGAAAAAATCGTTAAGATGGTATGAAAGAGAAGCTACAGGCAGTTCCATTCTTATCCTCAAAAACCAGCATAGAATAGAAAAAAGCCAATTACTATTCTCTTCACTTTTGAATTTAGCTTGAAACAAAACGTTCATTAACGTCTCGAAAATCTTCAAATAAAATTCTTGAAATCAGAATACGTACCAAACACGAAAAAAATGGAAAGAAAAAAGTTTACGTTTGGGATTCAACCTTGAAGGTAATCCACTGGTATTCTGTAGTTTTTACATTAACCATCGTGGCAGCAAAACAACTAAAAACAAACCCAAGGACTTAATTGCACGTGCAGAAGAAGAAAGTCCTTTTATATCGCACGGTTGTGTCTGCGCCCAACTTGTATTATATCCCGATGAAATGGAACGAACGCTGAGGCGAAGAAGCCACTGAATCGTGGATAATTGTTCCTGTCTGTCTGTCTGTAAGGACCTAACCAGATAACTTTCTTACGGGTTCTCCACCACCCTGAATCCTACTTTTTTTAACATTCGCCTTTGGCTGCTGTCACGGACAGCGATGCATAACTCTTTTCAGCTTCTGTTCACTTTTTTTTTATATGGATTTTTTTCTCTCTTACCCAACAAAGGATAACAGACTAAGTTAGAAGATATTTTATTTGGTTAATCCTTCCGTCAAGTTAACGAAAGAAAATCTTAATTGCACTAGAGTCCAGCCGTGCATCTCTGATCGCAGCGCTTGATAATTACCCGTAAAAGGATGAGGCAGGTTTCACGGATTTAATCCACCGACCCTAGTTCAATTTTTTTTGTCCTTGTGACAAATGGATTATCAGTAGTCTGTCTACGATCCACCTGCCGTGTACTGTCGGAGGGTTTTTTTTTTGGTTTTGCTCCCGAGATAATAACTTAAACTAATGACTTTGGGAAGGTAAGATGAGAAAGGGGAAAGAACGCCGATTCCAACTCCAACTCTATAGCTCCGGGTCAGTGCTGGATTACCCATTAGGCCGGACTAGGCCATGGCCTAGGGCCCCCGACGAGCAAGGGCCCCCACGAAAATGGGGCAACGAGCAAAGCATTGCAGTCTGAAGAGATTGATCTGGAAACCTGCGCGTTGATGTACTCGTCATTAGAAAATTTGTTAGATGAAATGAGAGATAAATTCGAGGTGTTTGAAAACAAAGCCAGATCAATTTTACCTGAGACGGATTATGCGAATGTTGCATCGCGAGTTCGACGAAGAACAAGACAGCCAAACGATGGGCATGCTCCAGAAGTTGTATTAAATCCGCGAGACTATTTTCGTGTCAACGGCTTTCTTGTAATTATCGATACGCTCAAGATCGAAATCAACATACGAGCCCAAGTTTACTTAGAGGTTTCGAAGAGATTTTCATTTTTGGCTGACTTTAGTTTGACAGAAAATGAGTACCGCGAAAAAATTGCCGGTTTAGTTGACTTTTACCCTGACGATTTGGAAGATTTTTATCCTGAACTTAAACAGTTTCACGATTTTATCAAATCAAAATTTCCATCAAAACCTAAGTTCACTCACTCTGAACTCTACCAAAGTTTGATTCGAGATAATCTTCAAACTGTTTTTTCAAACGTTGACATTGCTCTTCGTGTTTTTTAACTCTTATGATTACAAATTGTACAACAGAGCGCTCTTTTTCAAAGTTGAAACGCATAAAAAACGAGCAAAGAAGTGTTATGCGTCAAGAACGATTGGACATGCTAAGTATGATGTCCATTGAATCGGATGTTCTTCGTCAAATTGATTTTGAAGATGTCATTAATGATTTTAGTGATCTGAAATGTAGGAGAAAAGTTTTTTAAAGATGAACGTCGTTTTCATATTTAAAAGAGATGTCCAAAGATTATTTTATGAATTACTATACTGTTAATTATGTAAAATCAAAAAGTATATAATTTATCAGAAAAAAAACTATTTTGATTGTTTTATTGTGTTTACAACCTTTAAATGATATGAATAAGCTGTTTAAATTCTATAAATGCATAAATAAAGAATAATTTTACAATTATTAAAAAAAAGGGGGCCCCAAAATTTGAATGGCCTAGGGCCCCCATTTGGGTTAATCCGGCACTGCTCCGGGTTGAGTAGCATCTCAATTTGAATGTTTTCGATAAAGCATGAGATTTTTTTGTGTGTTGTTATATAGAGTTCATTGCTGTGTCCAGTTTTTGTTCCATGACCTTCGGTATTTATTTAATGCTTCGATGGAGGTTTACTTTAATTATCCTTGGGATAGGGCTACTGAGGCGGCTATTGAGCCCTAATGAACAAGAGGGAATTGCTTCACTGATTAATAGGACGGGCAGGAAGTGTCAGGATTCGATCTTCCTGGAACAATTAAAAAGGAAATTGCTTATTTTAATATAAAAGGAAATTGAATTCTAGTGAAGCCTTCACTAAACGAAAACACCTGCTTACTTTTAATTAATCTATTGTAGGGTGTTATGTTAGACCCACTTTCTCTTTATGTTTCTATATTTAATGAAGTGAGCATGAACTGAGGATACTATTCCATAGGATAAGAATAATATTCTGCAAGATGATTTATTATAGGATGTCCTGTGGTCCCACATAATTTACAGCGAACAATGTATATAAAATATATGTCATTTGAAATTAATAATAACATGTCATTTTAAATTAATAATAATTATCAAGTCTTCATATTGTTTAATATCTTTTGAACTCAAAGTAGATCAGCAGGTGAAAGGTAATGTATAGTGTACTAGAAGATATACGAAAACTACGTAAATTAACATAGAAATGACTGGAAGAAGATATTTCAAGATATTCGAGTTCTACAAGGACTGTACCGCTGTACGCCATTTAAGAAGCGTGCAGAGCCTTCTATGTCTGTAAAAAAAAACCTTCGGCAAGATATGGGTTCTCAAGCCAAAGATGTTCCTGTTGATTACCCAAAGGTTCACAGGATGGCAAGAATAGTGGTAATAGGGGCCGTAAGAACGAAGGCTCTTGATGTTCTGTTGCTCTTCTTACCACCCCCCCCCTTTCGGGCCATCCCATAAAACACCTAGCCTCGTGTAGTGCCCTCAGACTGAAGGAATTTGGGACCTGGACTTGAAAATCCTAAGGACACAGCAACGTCTTGAACCTGCTATACGAGGATTTGATCGCTTCTCCGTCGAAAACCCATCCACAGGATAGTGGAGAAATGAAAATGTCCTGAGGAAGTTCGATATACTAATATACATCTACGGCTCCAAGTCGTCAGAAGGCGTGGGCGTGTTTTTCTAGAGACCACTAACAGTTCACTGTCTTGACACCTCGCGGTACACGCCAGTATATTTCAAGCCGTAGAAGGTAGCCCTAATAAGTCATCCCACCGGCTTAACCCGTTAATAGTAGGGTACCAAAGTTTCTCTTAGATCGGGTCTTCATCTAACCGACAGGGCACCTCCTTGTTAATCTCGTAGTCTGGTACTACCTGCTTCACTTTTTCGGCTGGTTAGCGGGGTTCACTTGTCTCAGAAATTATATAACACTCCGACAAGGCTGTCTCCCGCTAACGCAGACAGTTGTGGCTCTATGATCTATGACGGTGATTTTTTCCAAACCTGCTGGAGAGTCGTGGAAGGGACCGATACCCGAGACTCCTGCTAATACACTCCCGCGTGTACACGAGCGTACACAGGGCAGGACAAGAGTCGGCTGCAAAGTGGACACACAAATTTGAACGATATTTCCAGCAGATTTTTGATCGAACACTTTGACAGCTCCTACATTGTTGTTGTTTTTTACTGAAATTCCCCTTTGCCCGGAAAGAGAATTTCTAAAACAACAACAAAGCCAGTATGATTTGCAGCTTTAGTAGGGGAGCTAGCACTTGAAAAAATCGTGTCGTACCAACCTTCTGCCGTTTGGGCCAGTTTCACACGGGCCAACAGGCAACCAACAAAAATCTGCTGTCATCGCCCATTCTCTTTTGAAATTCGATGAAAAGTCGCATGGGCTTTCACACGAGCCAACCAACTGTACGTCAGAATGCTTTAGCTTGTTGTTGTTCTTTTTAATCTTAATTCTCCTTTCTGCTATTTCTCACTCTTTTCTTCCAGAAAGAAAAAACAACAATAAAGGGGTAAAAAGGGGCTAAAATTGAAAAAAAATTCTGCCGCTGCGTATGTATAGGTTCTGTTAGGGTTAAATAATCGTTAAATACTAGTAGCAGAAATTTTTGACCATTTGATGGGGTGGGGGGGGGGGTGAAATGGCAACTTCAGCTAAGAGTGGCTTGGGGAGGGTGCAAATGGTATTTATTGAATTAAAAGCAATTTTAAGTTTTTTTCTTTTTTTTAAATTACCCCCCCCCCCCGCCAGTTCCACGGAAACGCCACTGCTTTTAACCTACACGAGGATGTAACATTGGAATTTTCATATAAATCCAAGGCTCTATAAAAGCTCTAATTGGGCTTTCGATCGCACTGGAAGTAGCCCTACACCTCTGTCGTGCAAAGGGCAAAAGACCTACAGTACAATTATTGGCACACCCAAGAAATTTTACAAGGGAGAAAGATATTACAAAACTAGACTATGCTACCAAATTCTATTGATTAAAATTTCTTTTTTTAAATTATTAATTTACGGACTCCCTGGAAGGTGCCTATCAATTTCGCATCCAAAAAAGGCCTAGTTCAGAACTTTTGGAGAATCGCTAATAATAAAAAGGGAGATCCCTTTGCACTTCTTCCCGTCGTTTTTGACAAAGTGCTCTGATTTTGACGAGTGAATTGGCCAAAAGTAGTGGACACTGCTGCGATTTAAACCCGACACTGCAATTTAAACCCGATTGAGAATTTATGGAATAAATTAGACCGCTAAATCCGCAAAAATTCCGTATTAAGCATGGAAACGTTGAAAATAAGCCTAGAGCAAGAGTGCAGTAGAATAGAGCCTGCATATTTACAGAAACTGGTTGAATTCATGTCAAAGAGGTTGTCGGATGTTATAAAGCAAAAAGGTCATCCGACTAAATATTACTTATAAAGTTTTATTCTAATTTAAAAGAAAAACTGTTACAAAGTATAGTGTGTGCCAATAATTTTGGAACGCTAAATTTTGCAATGAATTTCTTTTTCCTGTTGAATCAATATTATTCAATTAATTTTAATTATTTTTTTTTTGTAAATTTATTATTTATATGTTTAACATTGTAATTTTAATCAATAAAATTTGGTAACACAGTCAAATTTTTTAATATGTTCCTTCGTTGTAAAATTTCTTGGGTGTGCCAATAATTTTGAGAGCCACTGTATATGCATTATAGGTCAAAATAGCTTTGTATGCATTTTTTGATATAAAATATTCATATTTATCCTTAAAAAAATTTCAGACTGATTGTACTTTTTAATAAAAAGTTATCACTTTAGACAGTTACTTTATTCGCTTCGGTTTCATGTATTTTGAAAACTTTGATCGCGTTTTTCTCGAAATGAGCCTTTTGCAGATAGGTCTTTTGCCCTTTGCACGGCAGACCTAGCCTAACAAAATCTAACTAACATGTTACCACAAAGAGTGATTCCTGAGCTTAGCTTTTTACATAAAAAAAATGCAGAGTCATCGGACGTTATCGCTTTTTGCAGATAGGTACAAGAATTTCCTCATCCTTAACCTCAGGGATATCATCCTTGTCTACTTGTAGTAGAAGCAGCTCGCCCGTACTTACGCTGTGTGGAAACAGAACGGGCACCTGCCTCGGTACACTATGTGTTAAGCCGCCATCAGACTACCATCCCAGGGGTCGAATGTGGTTCGAATCTACTTCGCAGCATGGTTCTTCGAGTATATTCGAGTTTGTTTTGATAAACCTTTGCAAAATTACTGGTTCAATAGTTCATTGCCGCTGCTGGTGCACAATTTCAAACTGAGCTTTGCCGAAGCTTAATTTTGGCTATATCTCGGATGCTTAGAGTGTCTGATTGTATATTACGTTCAAGTCAGGGGCGGCGGAGTGCATGGGGTGCACACGCACTTTCGCTTTGGGTGGAGAAATCCACACCCAAAATATTACAGGTACACCTAATAACTCAGAATGTTGGAAGGCCACATCGGTCACTGGCGATGAAGGAACATGATCGAAGGCCTCATGCAAGCAAGGCTTTTCATATGAAAACTAAATATATTATATCAGAGCTATTAAAAATTTATAATTGTATAGCTTAAGCTTTTGAAACCCTACCTGTCCAGGATTTGAAAACGGGGTCATGTCGAAAGAGGGATTTCCCCGTGAGGACGCCATGTGGTAAATAAGGGACATGCCGAAAGTCATTTAGCATACTCAATAGACTGGTTCCGGTTCAATTACAATGGTCAAGCAGCATTGAACGGGACCAGTACTCAGTTGGGGGACAGCATTGGTAAAACGACACTAGCGTTTAAAAATATAAAGCTTTTGAAACCGGCACAGTCATACTTACATATCCATGCCAAAATTCTCAAATTTTTCGGCCTATTTTTTCCACTCGGAATCGGCGAGTAGCAATGATTTTTCCACAAGGGGGCTAAATATGTGGGGCACTCCTTATGACGAGGCGCGAATTAGGCAAGGCGTTAGATACCCTGCTTGAGCCTTATAGGGCAAGCCACACGGGGCCCATATGAGGAAGGGCATCTAGACTCGTAGGGGCCCTATCTACACCCCCCCCCCCCAAATTCTAGTCGGGCATAACCGCTAACTAAAGAATTTAAAACCATATAACTCAAGAGACCACTCTTAAATAAATTGATCGATTAACTTTTAAATTTTAATGGTTATCTTTTCATGTGCTCACCACCCATAATGATTATGCTCCGCCGCCCTTGGTTCAAGTAATCACATCTACCCACGTTCATATTCTATTAACTGCCAGAGAAGAAAATAAAACTTAAAAAAGGAGTTTAAGTTTCCTGAAAATATTTATAATAAAACGACATTTGTGTATTACAAACCCTGACTTAATCTTAATCGTTCTGTAATAAGTGTGACCATGAGGTAGCTATGCTTAAGATCAAAACCCATCACAAGCTCCACAAAAATCAAAATATATATCTCAATCCTGCTTCAAGTGTCTCCACTTAAGTCCTCTATTTGTCTGACAAACTTTCTAGAGTTTCATCGAGTTAATTATCCACTTAAGAAATCGATCCAAGTGCGTGTCGCGCAAAAGTGTCACTACGAATCGGGTGACGGCTCCACCAACATCAGCTATAAGGAGCAAAAAACCGCGTCAAAGAAGTCCCAACAAATCTACAGAAAATAAACGTCTCATTACAAAACTAAACAGAATTTGTTTGGCAGACAAAAGAGCCTCCTTGAAGTCTCGGTGCAACCAAACTCCCAGGGACCCGGGGGAGGCCCTTAAGACTCTCTCAACTTAGCCACTTCAAATTCTGTTCTCGGGGTAAATCGTTTGAAGTGAATGTCTTACACTGATTTGTTGTTGTTGTTGTTGTTGGTGCCCTGTTGTTGGCGATAGTCCTACAAAACGATGCAATTCCAGTCCAGGTTTTGTTCAGTTGTCTTGTAAGAAATCGTTCGTGTGCAATCCTCTGAGAGAATTAAGACGTTAAACTGAAATCGTGCAACGAACACCGAACCGTAATCAAACACATATGCTCGAGATAGCGCCGATAACTCTACAAGAGGGGCACCAGGAGGCACGAGGTGCCGAAAGGAGAAGAATCAGAAAATCGAAATCGCAGCAAATGAAAGTTCAATAAAACGACGGCATCGGAATGAAGATGAGGAATTCCCGACACCCAACAGCATAAGAGCAGCTAGCGAAGCCTTAACGTATATATCCAGAAAAGTTGGGGATGCTAGAGATCAACTGGGAAACAATTCTAGCTGACAAAGTTGCTCCTTTTGTACGGCTTCGAGTCGTTGAAAGTTGGATAAGAGGGTTGAAGTTATGCAACTTCCTCCATCATGTCCTGGATTATTGCATTAGGAGCTTGTTGAGATGTTGGCTGTCTTGTTGTAAATTAGTGAAATTTTTATTAACTTTATAGAGCAGCCTTTAAACAATTCTCAGGAATCCCTTTAATGCCGGACCATTAATCCTCAAAGGAAATAAAAACATTTTCCCCTTTTTCACAACAACACGGAGTAACTTTTTCCGGAATTTCATTTCTCTAAATCTTATTACATGCCGGGATCCTTTGGTGTATGTACCGGGGGTTGGTACATGAAAGACAGCCGAATCCTCCCCCCAATGAAACAAGGAAGCACTCGCAAAAAAAGAAACGTGTCGACCGCAACCAAAAACTGTAACCAGCAGTTGTCAACAAAAATAAGGGGAAACCTTACAACCTTGGGGCTTGCCAAGTCAAAGCGAGATTTTGTTTGAGCACCGCATCCTGCCAATAATTCTCTGCTTTTATAATCTCATTGGTCACCACATCAAAACATCAAAGGAATTTTAAGGATCGCACAATGTTCACCCCCAAAGTGCCATTAAAATCCGACAAAGTGTAATGGAAACTCTCTCGTTTCTTTCTCTCTATATATATCCCTCTATCTCTCTTCCTCCTGCTCCGTCTATCCTGCGAAGGAATTTCTTTTTTGGTTTGAGGTTGAATCTGGAGGACTCCGCACTTACTACTAAAAAGCAAACAACGCTCAACTAACCACAACCGAGTTATCATTCCATTTTGGATCTACCCTTCAATCCGTCGTCGTCGGAAAGAGGATGATGCGAACAGAACCGGGAAGGTTTGGGTAACTAACCATATATGCATGCATACATATATACATATCCTTTCACAACTTCAACAAAATAAAATAAAAAAATAAAACAGAATGTTTCTGCCCCCTTGAATCGTGATACGATGCCACCGAAAAACCACTGAAAGGGATGAACTGTGCAGACATAATAAATTTAAATATTTCACTAAATCCTCTTTTCAATTCCCACTGTTCCCAGAGGTCGTCAGCTCACAAGGATTATACTCTCAGGTGGGAGATGTGTGCCCAGAGTTTGGAGAGTTTGGAGCGTTTCCAGGGCTAAATTTTAATGCGTTGAATGGAGTTCGGTTCACCGAGTTCAGAAGTTTTTGTGAAGTACATATTTCTTTTTTTTTAGTTTTATTGATCTATTTTAAAAGAGTTCAACTTGTCCTGGATAAGAGACAGACAAATTATGCTAATGACATAGTATCTTTTTTAATATTATTAAAACTACTTTGGTCTCTATATGGAATCAAAGTTTTAGAAGACTCACTGGAGATTAAAATATCGATCTTGTGCTAGAATCGAGTTTTCGTGAACTTTCTCAATGATAAAAGCTGGTTCCATTTTCTAAATCAGTTTCATGTTTGAAAAGACTTAATATAATCTATAAATTGATGGACATTCTTCTTTATAACATAAATGCAACGTCTGCAGCGATCTTGCGATTTGGTTCGTAATCTAAAGCTTTAGCCCCAACCTGTTGCCATTTCTGCACTGAGCAATAATAGGGTAGAAAAGTTCAGCTTAGGTCGGGCCTCCTGACCCGTGTTACTATTGAGGATATCGACTTTTCCAAATGGAAGCCCTGTTACAAAAATGTTTGTTTTGAGTTTTGTTACAATGGGCTTCATGCAAATATCTTCTATTTAGGGCCGGATTATCCATAAGGCGGATTAGGCAACTGCCTAGGGGCCCCGCATGGACTAGGGGCCCCGTGCACGTACCAAGAAAAAAAATATGAGTGTGCGTAGGACCACACGTTGGAAGTGAAAACTTTTATGCCCGCCCAGTTTATATTTCCAAATCAATCTTAATATTACAGGAGGATAAGGATCAATAAATTTTGTTTATGAAGTTTATGTTATTGTTGTGATGCTACAATAAAATATGAAATTGTTCTAATATATCTAATATAATATAATATTCCAGTAAGGAAAGCAAGTAATTACCCATCGATTCCGAAAGAAGGAGCACCTAGCTCTCGTTCAGATTACAGCAAGTGAAGATAAGGCATTACATTTGCACGGGCGATGTCATAGGCGGTAATCAATCGCCTCCATTCTGCATTACATAGAACGCTCAAATCATTACTCCTTGCTCTTATTTTCTGTAATCAGACCTAAAGAAATTTGAAGCAGTTCTAGAATTTATTCTACATGTAATTAATTGCCAGTTTTCCTACTGGGATATAATACAACATACTACCACAGATAAGTAAAATACAGATCCCAAGTCGAGTAGGCGAAACATATTCCATGTTGCCGAAAGCGAATAATCCAAGCAACATATTTAGATGATGCAGCCATGTAGCTGGCTAGAGAATGGCAACTTTTGGTCGAGCTCCAGCCACAGACAGAATAGGCCAGTCAAATTAGATTCTTTTGTGCCAACCGAGCCATCCGAAAAGTAAAATATGGGTAAAATAGGAAATATTCCGTAGAATTTGATGAACTACTTTTGGCACTCGTAGGCCTTTGGGAAAGTTTCCAAAATGGCGTTAAAAGAGGGCCACAAACAGATTTTCGGGTTTTAAAAAAAAACTACACATTGTACAAAAAAAAAGTTTTAAATAAAGTTTTTAGAGCTTTTTCATACTAATAAAATAATACCAGTTTGATGTCAATACATAAACAAATAAAGGAGTAATTGCAAAAAACCGCTAAAAATCACATTTTATTTTAAATGCTCATATCTTTTTCCAAAAACACCATTTTGTAATGAAACTCGTGGAAAGTGCTGTCCTTGAGAAGTGCAAGAAAAACGTTTTTGAAAATTTGCAAAAATTAATATGGTTTTTGCAAAATAAGGTTTTTTCGAAAAAAACAACCTTTGTTGTCGAATTCGATTAGCTCATAGCCATCAATACCTACAGAAACGTTTTTGGACTCAAAATGTTCTGGACGAGTTGTGCTATTAGTTATTTTTTGTGCGCATATTGCTACTTCATTGGAAACATGCGAAAAGATGGCCGAAAAAACGAAAAAACAATTTTGCCCATAAAATTCGATTGAGGTGATGCTGTAGCATCAAGTCAAGGTAACCATGTTGTTGCAATATCACATAAAACATTGAAGTTACAGGATACCAAATTTGGAGTCGATCTGATCGACTCGACTTTTGTGATAGAAAAAATGTATTTTAAAAAGTAAGAAAATGGTAAAGGAAAGGGGCCCCGAGAATTGATATGCCTAGGGGCCCTGATAGGGTTAATCCGGCCCTGCTTCTATTTGTGTGAACATCTACAACATCCAGGAGTTCAAACGCAATGTCAATCGCTTCCCAATTTAGCACCACCAGACTTTTATTAATTTATCCTGTCCTCTATTCCCCTCTTGGAACCAAGCTTTCTACTAGGTATGGCACGAGTACGACGTCATGGACCAGTAGTACAAAGGGTGACTCCTAAGCTTGAACTTTCACATAAAAAAGAACACATTGTAAGATTCTTAACGTAGGATAAAACGAAATTTATTGTCTAAGCTGTATTTGGACGTACGAACTACCAACTCGAAAGCAAAAAAAGGCCCTCACGGGTGAAAGAAAATTAGCCTGAGAATATAATCTTGTATGTGAACTAGAACAGTACACTATACAGTCAATCACTATACCAGGCGCGGTATAAACCATTTGACTATCACTAGAGCAAAGAGTTTAATTTGATTTCCGAACCCAGTGAGGTCTTAAAACAATAGGAAAAGTCCTTTTACGCTTACCAAGAAATGAGTCGATTTCATTACGTTTCAGCAGCGCATGGCAGATGTTAATTCGGTCTATCGTGTTTTTCGGGCTCAACTCATAAGGAACTCACCCATAAATCAAGGTTCTTTTTGTATTCAACATGCCTAGCTAGGTATGGACCAATGACGAACTGCTGACATTCCCTTTCATTATTTTTATTTACTAGTAGGGACGCCGGTTACCGAAATTCGGTCACCAAAAAAAAAAAATTACTAAATAAAATTCACGATTGTTCGAATTTAAATTCAATTTAAATATTTTTAGTCAAAAAAAAAATTATTCGCAATGGCGAGTTTTTAATTACTTTGAAACATTTCCATTATCGCTCCAGAGCGTCTAAAATTCCCCAGGAATTTTTTAATCGCTTCCATCACTCCTTTCTAGACTATGTGGTGTGCTGGTTTTACATCTATTATTCTTAAGAATTCGACGGAAAATTGTTCTGCTCTCGAATATCATCACAAACGACATAATATATCTATATATATACATAAAACTGAATGTTTGTTTGTTTATCTGTACGGAATAGGCTCCTACACCGTGTAACCGATCTTAATGAAATTTTGACCATGTGCTATGTCTACGACGTTGTCTTGGCATTTCGAAAATAAAACGCGAAAAACAATGCAAACAAATTTTTAATAAGCAATAAAAACAAAAAACTACAAAATAAAACTAAAAGAAACGCCAAATAAAACACTTAAATCAAAATTAAAATATTGAAAATTCTTTAAACACAATTCAAATAATAAATGCATTCTATCACTTTGCACTTGACTTCACTCGCCAAAAAACGAACGTCAGCCCCTTACATAATACTATACACAGCAGAGAATAAAAAATGCACCCGCAAAGTGACCGAGTTTTTTTATGTCAGTTATGCCGCCAAAAATTCACACAAACGATTGTTTTCTCTGTTTCTCATTCGCTTCACCAAGACCCTCGTAAGTACAGGCCTGGAAGCAGAGTTTGTGTTTGTGTTGGTAATAGACCCATTATCTGTCAAATCGGAAGATATTATATGGAGGAGGTAAAAGTTCGGGATATTTTGCCGTAAAAAGTCATAAAATAATATATTTAACCAGTTTTTATTGCAATAGGATTACCAGTGAATAGTGCTTCAGTGATTTAATTAAGAAAATTTAAAAAAATCCAGTGATTAAGTGTGTTTTAAGTGAGTTAATTGTGAAGGTGGCCAATTTTGCTTACATTCGCGGTGGTTTTTTCTTGTTTATTTAGGGGGAAAATGTTGAATTTGTGTAGTAATATAATAAGAAGTGCTTTTTGAGTGATTAAAGATTATTATAGAATAGTTATTAAACACATTAAGTGCAAGTACCACCACACAACATACATAACAATAACTTTTTCACTTTTCCTTCACATTTTTCTGCACTTATGTTTTTAATAACTATTCTATAATAATCTTTAATCACTCAAAAAGCACTTTTTATTATATTACTACACAAATTCAACATTTTTCCCCTAAATAAACAAGAAAAAACCACCGCGAATGTAAACAAAATTGGCCATCTTCACAATTAACTCACTTAAAACACACTTAATCACTCGATTTTTTTAAATTTTCTTAATTAAATCACTGAAGCACTATTCACTGGTAATCCCATTGCAATAAAAACTGGTTAAATATATTATTTTATGACTTTTTACGGCAAACTAATGCAAAAATATTCCGAACTTTACATCACGGCGTATAAATCCAACAAAAGTGACAGATGCTGGGACTACGAGCAGCTGCATTAGGGTTAGTGAGGTAGGCAACTTCCAGGCCTGTACTTGAGAAGGTCTTGGCTTCACTGAAACGGCGTTTGTGTCAATCGTAGGCTACTCAGCTCTACGTTGATGCTCCCAAAAAAATTCAAAATTTCCTACGGCTTGTCCAAATTCTAAAAATTAAAATCGCTATAACTTTTTTATTCGTGAATCGATTTCGTTCAAATTCCTTATTACAAAACTATTCCATAAAAAGAACATTTTCTGAAAATTTAAACGAAATCGGTTCACGAACAAAAAAGCCTAAGCGTTTACAAACTTTTTGTTTGCCTATTAATATATAAGATTTACAAATATTTACAAAGTGACATTCGGACTGTCACCTTTCAACTGGACGTTTAGTAGTGTCGCTGCCATAAGTGTTTCGTAACTTATTTGCAATTTACGCCATCGCAGACTGAATATCATAGCATGCAGCAATTATCCTATTGCAAAATAGTACAGGTTTCATACAATAACAATAAAATCATCATAGGTCAGCACGAGTGTTTTATGTGGAAGAGTCTAAGCTTAGGTGTCACCCTTTATACTACCAGTCCGTCATGTCGTTTACTTCATGGTGCGATGTCTGGTAGTAAGCTTAGCTCGAAGATAGAAAAAGGATATGATGGGTTAAGGGGAGATTCTGTTTCAGCGGGCATGCGCAGCAAACTTAAGGCAAGGGGCAGAGGAGCAAGGAGGGGTGAATATATAGGCGGAGAACTGTCTATTGAAGTTTACAGTGGCGGCCACCTGAGAACTTGCCCCAGTACACATAAAGGGCTTCCAAATGTTTGGGAAAGATCGTCTATTATCTAGCTCCACGCGCTGCGCTTCCCGTGTTTCCCTCACCCCCGCCGCATTTATTGTCAGTGGTTTCGATTTCCTTAAGGTAGAAACAGAATGGCACGGCGACCGTGGCGGTGGCCGCCGCTCAGAGAGTTTCCCATACATTTAATTTCTCCGCGCCGCCTGGGGAGAAATTAAATGTATGGGAAACTCTCTGAGCGGAGGCCACGCCACGGTCGCCGTGCCATTCTGTTTCTACCTTTACCCTACTGTTTTTCTGGGCGGAAAAAGGGATCATTTTTACTTAAGTTAGACATCTGGAAACATTGACAGAAAAACTCGATGATTGGAGAGACAATCTAAGCGACCGTGCTATTTCCAAAGCTGAAAAAAAGTGTGACGAGTGGGGCATCGATACTGACAAGAGGCTCCGAAGAAAGCGAACTATGCCAGGAGAAAAATCCAAGGATGTTGGTTTGACTTGGATACAAGAAATGCGACGCTCTCTTGTCGAAATTTTAGACAGACTGTCAATGGAAATACAAACTCGATTTATCAGTTGGAAAATACTTGAAGAACGATTTGGCTTCCATTGCGATTTCGAATCCATCATCGAATTCTTAAGTGACAAAGCTAAACTGGTTAAGGTGAAAAATTAATGCTCTAAACTCGCTGAATTCTACCCAGATTACTTGGATGGTAAAGCCTTATTTAGCATGTTAAAGATGTTGTACATATACATTCCAAGGAACACAGAAAAATGGACTGCAAGTAGGATTATCGCTTAAGCTACTTTTGTTGTACATTTCTTCGATGGGGCTTGAAACCTACAAGCTCTACGAATACTTCTTACCATTCCAGTTTCAGTTGCATCATGCGAAAGGTTGTTGAGCAAACTCAAATTAATAAAATCATACTTAAGATCAACCATGAATCAACAAAGACTTTCAAATCTCGCAATTCTCTCAATAGAAAATTAAACCACTGCAAGTTTGGATCATAATGACATCATTTATGAATTTGCGAGTACTCAAACGAGAAAATTGATGTTTTGAAATCTATCTACAATAAAAACTATATAATCTGATGATAAAAATTCAATAAAAATTTGAAGTTCTTATTTATAAATATTTATGGTGTTATTTGTAAATCTTTATAAATACCGATGAACATTTTCCGCCCCCCCCCCCCCCGAAGCCATTACGCCCGGGGCGATAGCTCCCAATCGAGAATAGGTTTAGTGTCCCTGTTGATTGGGTCAGACCCAAATCCTCGATCTTAAAGACAGGCTCGACCCTTGTGGGATGCCGGCAGAAATGAGTTAGGGTTTCGATATTATCCCATCCAGTAGAACCTTTATTGAGCGCCATCCAGTAGAACCGTGGAACTGAGTCAATACTAAAAGCTTGGAGTTTAGTTAACACTAACTGAGTTCCCAGCCAGTTGGCTTTCGCATAATACCAAACAGTTTTCTTTGCTGATTTGGTTTGATTTGCAAATTAGTAGGGAATTTAGTGGTCCGAATTTCAGCGAATCAAGCTCGAAGTAAGAAATATGTTAAAAAGATTTACTCCTTGACCTGACACAGCAGAAATTTTCGTACTTCTTCTTCGATGGCTCTATAACAAAATTCAAGCCTTAGCCTCCATCAGCTTGTTCCTCCAGACGTCTATCTGCTACAAAGCTTGCCTTCTGTTTCTTGTGCTGACGATTTTTGCCATATCAGTTTTAAAACACCGCCTTCTCACTTTGACTGTGATTTGCCAACTGGACTTATCCCATCTGGTAGTAGATTCCAGGTTTTTTCGGCATCCTTGAGTTATCCATTCTTTGAACATGACCGCCCCAACGTAAATGCAGTAGTTTGGTATGTGTAGATAGTTCACACTCTTTGCATAAGTCATACATTTCGTATTCTCCATGCATTGTTTTCAATGACTGGGCCGATCCTTCGGAGGACTTTTCTCTCAAATATATCTATCTTATCTGCAGATTTTTTGGAGATACTCCATATATACGTATGATCGTTTTGTAGATTCTTATTTTGATTTTTCTGTGGATGTCTCGTGATTTCATTACTGGCAGTAGTGAGAAGTATGGTCTATTTGCGACGTTTATTCTTCTTTGCACGTCTATCGTTTCATTGTTGTCTTCGCTGACTGTGAACCCCAGATATTTAAATTGGTTTACCTGTTCGAAGTTATATTCCCCCCCCCCCCCCCGTGGTGTTGTGTTCCTCTTCTTTCCACCCTCGACCGAATTAGAATCTTGCTCATGTCTGCTTTTATTTTTAGTCCTATATGTTTGGCTCCATCTTCTTATTCCATGAATATTTCTCTAAAGTATGACAGTGATGCAAGGCAATTAATGTCACCGGCATATCCTGCCAACTGTTTTGATTTGTTAAGCAGGGTTACATTCGCATCAATGTTTCCTTTGTGAATTACTCCTTGTAGGCAAAGATTAAATAGTATGGGTGCTCGCTTTTAAACCTTGCATGACTGTGAAGGGCTCCGTCAATTCTCCTTGTATTTTGACTGTACACCTTGTATTTTCCATTGTCACTTTCGCTAACTTCTCTATATTTAGGGGATGCTTAGGGTCAGCATTCTCACTTACATTTCGAAATCGATGTAAATTTGATACACGTCGATGTTGTATACACAGCATTTTCGGAGGATCTTACTTACTGAAAGTGGGTGGTCTATTTTTGGACTATTTCTTCTAAATCGAGCTTGGTATTCAGTAATTGCTGATGATGTACAGGGTTTCAATCATACCCTAAAGCACAGAAAGACTGTAATACCCTAATGTGTACCCTGACAACTTATAGTGGACCAAATCAGCATCGTGTAATATTTGGGTTTCACTATGTGCGAAAATTGACTGTTTAAGTTTAAATAAATGTCACTTGACAAAAGAATAATTCGCATGAAGCCCATGAGTGTTACAAAACTCCAGACAAAAAATTTTGTAATAGGTCTTTGCGCATCAAAAAGCGCCAAAGTTTTTAGTGTTCATAGTCCATAGAGTCGTCTTCTCATCAGAATAAACTTTGACCTCGTCAGAATGTTATGCCTCTTAAAATGAGAAAATTTGATGGACCGACAAAAAAAATTGCGACGCTTTCAAAATATAAACATGTATTTAGCAATGGTACTTTTATGAACCGTTCTTCAGTGGCGTTTTTGTTGACAAATCGGTTTATATTAAAAGAGACATAACCGTTATTGGATTTCCATAATGTTTTTTTTTTCCAAATTTTAAAAGTCTTTTCCATAACTCAAGATCTTACTAATACACCAATAAACCCATGAAATGTATAAACGTTAGACTAAACGATCTCCATAAGCACTAAGTGAAGCCCTTCGAAATCTACAAATGACTAGACTCCCTAACAAAATTTTTAGATCGTTCGATACACCTTCGCCTAAACGATAAAGAATTACCCTCAACCCTAAAACCAATTTTCTATTTCGTCAAGAATAAGCTCGTTGCCTTCCAGATATCAAGAATAATCGATCGCCTTTAGTCAAGAGACTCCCGGTAAGCAACTTCCACTCCATTCATTCACCAACGAATGAAAAAAAAACTGAATCCACACCAACGTTGAACTTGAAAAATTGTGGCAGCGATATTAAGTTTGGCGGAAATTTATCAAGGATGTGTATCTAGTCGATATTCATTCCAATTTAATAGCACATCATGCTAAAGAATCCATTCACCTGCAAAGAATGATGCGAACAATCCGTCACTCACACCAAAAGCCATGGAACTTTCCTTCAAGTACTTTTCTTCACCAATTTTTTTTACTTCTGCTGTTTGTTGCCTGTTTCCATTCCAGCACTGACAGCTGAGTGCCGGGAATTCCTTTTCGACTTGCGAGATTAATGATACTATGAGATATCGGTAATTTGTTTGGATTTTCGATGATGAGCAACCACCCAATATTCTGGGCCCTACAAAAGGGGAAATGAAATCCTTGTGCTGCGTGGAAAACGCCTATTCAACGACGACTTCAGCAGCGGCTTCAACGCCCAGGCACTTCGTCAAAGTCAGGTGACAATAAACTGACAAATTGCCAGATTTAAAGACGGCAAAGTAAATATTTTTCCAGTGTATTAAGTAATTTGTCTCTTCGATTGAATTAGGGGTTAAGTGACACATTCCTGTAATCTGAAACCAAAATTCCTGCCCTTGCTCCGATATGGCGCGCGGGGCCCAGATTCTGGGAAAATGTGTGTGTTGTAAACGAAGAAGGAACCCCAAAAATTATCGCTCTTGTCCCAGGCTCTTTTGTATATCATCGAAACGATAAGGATCAGATGAGATTTCATCAGCAGAATCCAATATCAGACTTTCATTATGATTGCCCACACTTTAGGCCGGTGACACCCTTCCTGAACTCCCAGCGAGCCAACGCGACACGTAATAAGAAAAAGGCCCGCGATAATGAGTAAAGTGTTGTCTACAACTCACCTTCGAAACTCCTTCGTAATATGTTAACCAAACCTTAAAGAAAAAAAAATGAAGAATTAACGAAATAAAAAAAAAACAACCAAAAACAGCACCTATCACAAAAATTGATCTTTAGATCCCGGGGTTTGTGGACAAGAGCTGAGAAGTCGTGGACACAACACCCAGCACCCAGCGCCCAGCTCCAAAACACCAGCGCCAGAATTTTAATAGAAAATTCTTCTTCCTTTACTTCTTGGAATGTCTTTACCGCACTGTCCATCATTACGTGGTCGGGCGGTACAGGCGAGAAGTAAGAGTGTGGTAAGCACTGCAGGGATTACAAGCAAAGTGTGAAGAGCCTCTAGTTATGAATTATGGAAAACAAATTTTATGGCCCTCGATAGAGATCTTGGGCTGTGTTCGGCACGGCAGGTGATTTTGCCGGCCTCTATCTCTCTAGCCTGGCTCCACAATCAGTCAGAAGATGGAACACTCCCCAGATTTTTTTATGGCCAACAGGCAACAAATTTCAATCACCTTGAGACTATGGAGGTTAGACCTTGCTGGGATGCTGAGAGATGATGATGGTGCCGCACGACCTACTTTATTAGAACGTAGACACCATCGGTTTTGTCGAGATCTTGAGACTCTTGTCCATCATCCATTCCCTTCCCTTCGAGTGCTCCCATTTTCTGATGACGATGACGTGACTGCAACCGACTGAAGACGACTGCCTTCCTGGATATTTAAGTTCCACCTTTTCGCATACTGCTTAAGGGTTGAACGGCTTACCTTGCTGTTGGTAGTCTATAAGTTTATTCTTGGCTGATTCTTTTGAATATGCATGATCTCTCTCTCTCAGGTGACGACGTTTCCAGAGTCTATATACAAATTAATTATGCAGCATCTTACATTTTCATTTCATTTAGAAATCTGAATTGAGGTTAATCGATTTTTCTTGCCTATTGTGTGACTGAGGTGGTTTTAAAGGTGGGGTTAGTTTCCGCTTTAAGAAATGCAATAAAAGCAGTGTCATCTTGGAGAACAATTCTGCAATTGTTTGAAGTCTGAACAGATTGTCTGGATATTATCGAAAACGAATAGTAAATTTTGACAATACGCTCTTCCATGTTCTTTCTAAAAAGGGCATCGTCATTCATGAGTTGCAGTGTTTTAAAAAGTGTGAAAAGTTTAACTCCTTTAAAATAGTAAAGTTGTGAAATTTAACTTTAAGGAGTTGATGTAACACAATTCATATGGCTTAAACCAATTTGTGTTATTAATTTTGACGAAAACAGCAGTCATGTAGATTATCTAGATTATTGAAAGGAGTAGAGTACAAAACATGCTTGTCTTATAACAAGTTTAATTTTAAATAAATATAGGGACTGAGGCTGAGCAGCTTTGATGCATTATATGAATGTTTAGCTGTTTTTCAACTGTAGATCTACAATAGAGCCCTATACGCACTTTAATCTCGTACGAACGGGGTCTAGACTCTATAATCATATCTTGGTGCCCCTATACAGAAGCACATCTAAGTCACCATGGACGCAATCTAGCTTCATCTCTTAACTTCCTTGTTTTTCTTGTCTTTAATGCCGGATTCATCGTTGCGGATGAGTCGCGCCGCACAAATTTTCCAAAAAGAGAATCAGCTGAACTACGATTCATTGTTGTGGATAAAGTGTGCGTGTGCCGCAGATTTTGTATAATTTGACATATTTGGATAATTTGTTGAAGTTTTGTTGGTAAAATCCTAAACAATTAGTAAGTAAAAAATTTGTAGAATCTTGAAATATCTTGTTTTGAGACTACAGGCTAAAGTATTTTCATATATCATACAACAAAAATGACAATTTAAAAAATCCGCTGCACAAAAGTTGAAGTTGATTCAACTTTTTTCCAGAGAGGAAAAACAATCCCAAAAATATCCCAAAATTGAGAAATGCTCAATTTTTCATACAAAAAGTATGCGCGCGCATAAGTGCGGCACAACTCATCCGCAACGATGAATCCGGCATAAACGCTGATCTAAAGAGAATAATGCGATAGATGCTGCAATTGTTGGTTGACATTCCTTAAGCGTGTCCTAAAGATGGTCTCAGGATTCTAGGTGAAATCCAGTTTGAATTAGCCTACACAGAGTATATCGAGCACTGCCGTGGGTGGCCGTTTCTTCTTGCGCAACTCATAACGGACAAAGTAATGCTAAAAAAGTACGGGGTTCCTCTAAATACACAAAAATCTGTCAAAATAGAGATTTTAGAAAACATCTAAGCCCATTGTGATCAGAAAAAACGATTATAAAATGAGTTTGTAAGAGGTGCCTCTTTTTTCTTTTGAGCCACTAGAACAGTGGTGGCGAACCTTTTTATGTGCGCGTGCCAGAAAATTACAAATATTATTTATCGTGTTGCTGGCGTGCCGGAAAGTTTTTAATTTTGATGTTTCAGAATTTTATTTAGACAATTTCAAAAATTAATATCTATAATAATATTCTAGTTGTGCCACTTTCAACATTTTTCCAAGAAATCGAACGAGAATTTTTTTCAGAAGAGAATTTTTTTATTTGCTGTTGTTTTGTGTGATCGGAAGAGAATTTTTTACAGAAGAGAATTTCGTTTTGTGTTTGATTTTTTTGCTATTTTACGTTTTGTGTTTAAACAGGGGCCCCACTAGTACAAAAATAATATATTACCAGAATCAAAATTGACAGAACCATCATACCTATTAAATTGCAAGAAAATCAAACATTTTTAAATTTAATATAATATTGGAATTTTCCATCAACGCCTATTTTCACAATCACAATACAACTATAGATTAAAACTACCGAAAAACAACTCAACAACGACTTTGAAGCAACTCAATTGAAATAATATTCCGGGAGGCCGCGGTTTTTATGTAAGGTAATGAGCACGTACGACATATAGTCAGACTAGCTATTAACAAAAAGTATGAAACATTGGCACGAATCCAGGGGTTGCGGGGGCACGTTTCTGCACAATATTGTTATAAATATGGAGGAATTCCGGTTCAAATGCGAAATATGAGCAGCTATGAAACCTTGACAGTATGTAGTTTATGGATAACTAATAACGAAAAACCATCTCTTAGACCTGGCGGAGGCTGCAAAATGGTTCTTACACGCTGCTGATTATGTAAACTTTCCCATAGCGAAAACAATAAGCCATGTAACAGAGGATCTGAAGCAGTACAAAGTTGTGTATAGTAACAGCCACAAAACTCTTTGTTATCAGCATTGAAGCAAAACGGTCAAAACTTTCGCGAACGATATTTATAAAAATATGCTATTTCATATTTCGACGGGAGCGATTAATCGCAGATTTTTTGCTCAATGTTGATAAAAAAGGGAAGAACTCAAGTCAGCATTGTGTTGATGAGTGTGCTACCAATGGAAATCGTTTCGAGCGCCCTACACGTAGATTGATAGTACGTACATTTGCTGAAATGATCGCCAAAGAAAAGTAAGGCAGTGGACGGAAAAGTCATCGAGTTGAAATTGCAACGCGATTTATTCGGGCAGCTGTTAAATATTCCGTTAAGAAAAAACTTTCGGCGTAGATCAAGTATTAACATAAATCTTTCATAAAATTTGGCCAGCCGTTTTTTTATTGTTTAAACGACGTTGTGATTTTTGTACCTGCACGATATCGCACGAACCAAAAACATATCGAATTCTTTGAGGTGCCGATCGAAGCATATTAACGAAAACATGCTCTGCAAAAATTTCATAACATTCGGTCGACGCCCTTTTTTGTTTAAATGAAAAGACTTCGGCTAAGAATCACAAGCACTATTTTAGCATTAGTTTTTCTAATATCTAATAAACTCGTTGGAATGAAACCGATTCTAAATAAAGTTACCAGTTCTGGATTCCGCACAGCGATAGCTTTCCAACAAGACATCACTTGTCAAAATCCGAGCACTCTTGTGCGAAAATTACGTTACCCTTTACAAACATCTTGAATTTTACATACCTTAGATGAGTACTTTTTGGACAGGGAATTGTTTTCCACCATCGGCCATCCGCTCTAGTGCCGCGAACGAAGTACGAAGGAAATATTCGTTTGCTAACGTTCAACAAATTCTCTAGAAAAATCCTGTAGATTTACCACTTCATAATATTCAACATTAATCATACTGAAAAGTTGATCGTGTGGACCGAAAGGGTCAAACCCACATCTTTTAGACTTGTTTGAAAGCAGCACGAAATGCAAAGCAAGAGAGAAAGTGAGTCAGCAATACCATCTATCGATGTATTAGTCATTAGGGTTTTCGGATTCCCCAAGGAAATTGCCTTTGTTTCGTCGTGCACACAGTCGTGTTCGCGCATGCGGAATCCGACCCCTGTACTATATGTAAATACATGATTGTACACTTTGCAATGACTGGGCAGGTTCATTTTGAAAAGGCACACGCAACTTCATCCAAAACATGGCTTAATTTTAAAATTAATTTATATTGAATCCAATTTAATAATAAATCGTTCCGTGCCAGCACAATTTTCGTAAGTGCCACAGGTTCGCCACCACTGCACTAGAATGTCATACTTCAAATGAGGCGAGGTTCTATTGTAATTTCAAAATGACAAAAACAATGACAAAAAAAATAAAGAAAATAAATACCAATGAAGAGCTTTTTTACAAATTTAATTCTAATATGCATTAAACTGCCACAATGTATATTTATATTTGCAATCCCACCGCGCCTAATTTCAAGTTGGAAATTTTGCTGCAGTAAAAGAAGTAAGAAAAGTAGACAATTTCCAATCTCGCCTCACCTCATTTCATGTTAGAAATTTCACTTCTTCAAAAAAAGTAGAACTGTTTCTCCAGTACAAAATTTCACTCCCTCAAAAAATGTAAGAATTGTCTCTCCAGTTCGTATTTACAATCTCAGCACGGCTCAGTTTAAATTGGATATTTTACTGAAGGAAGTAAGAAATATATCTCCACTACGTAATTTACCATCACACCTCGCTTCATTTATCTTGCTACATGCTCATATACCAGTAGGACATTACACAGTTTCAAGGTTCAATTCTTCCAAGGATAGGAAGGACTCAAAGCCGAAATAGAAGACTGCTACAAGTAGCAACAAGCGTAATGACCGTGTATCTACCATTGCAAATCTACCAAGGTGAAAATAAACTTTATTTTAGGTCTGCTTATGCCCTAACTCTCCAACACTTCACAAACGAAATGCCCCGGAACAGGCGAGCTTCGACCCAGAGACAAATCCTTAAAAATAATTCTCCAAATCAATGGAGAAAATAATTGACTTTTAAGTAAAATCCCGATTAGGGAGTCACTTCATGTAAAGCAACTTCTCTACCAAACTACAAAACCTAATGAGACCGCCCTTCACATGCTTTTCAGAGACATTGAGGAAAGCTTCGATTCGTATTTATTGATATATAGGAATCGCTAAAGAGCATCTTGTCAATAAGTAGCTAGATTACTTGCATTGCACCATTACTTGAACGAAACGTTGGACTCGTAGTACCAATGGTGATTCCTAAGATTGATATTACCACTTAAAATAGCAAAAATTTGTTCACTGGTTTTATCTTCTTCTTCCTTAATCGCTGGGTCCCATTACTCCTTTAGCACCAAAATCTACTTCAGAGCGCTGAAATGGTAGCAGATTATTGTGCATGAAGTTGATCAGAGTAATGCAGAGAGGTTAGCATACATTTTAAATTACTTATTGTTGATCTTAATAAGAAAAAATAGTACTTGGTTAGACCAAGAATCAACCGCTAAAGATACAAATAATAGAAATACGCAGAAACTAAGAATTTTAAACACATATCCTCTTTCACTCCCAAAAAAAATTTGTTTGCCTCAGCCTGGATGGTCACAAAATTAACGAGAATTGCTCTTCTGTTGCTCTCAAGGAAGCTGACCGGTACCATTGGCTGCTGAATTTATAAGCGCAGATGATCTGTATGAGCTGAACTTCTCCTTTTATTACCAAAAGTCTTTTCTTAGAATGCGCTTAAAAGGAAAAGAAATATTCAATTACGCATAACACCTGAACTGGACCTGAAATATTCCTCCCTCCCAAGTTGCCTCACCTCTTTGCACTACGCCTTTCAAAATCATGTACACTAATCGGCTACCAATTTATCACTCTGAAGTAGAATTTGGTACAATGGACCATCGATGAAGAAAGAAGAAGATATAAACCATGCACAATTTTTTGGTTCTAGATGACTTCTATGTGTTATATGCTTAGTGATCTTATACACTGCTATCGAATGGACTACTACAAGGAAAGGATCAGAAGATAGTAGGCACCGTGTAATGGATCATTTCCATTCTTAATTCAGACAGATACATATAACTGCTAACTTGGGCCTGTTGGTCTGTCATAATCAAAGCTGTTAAAGGCTGCCTATCTATCCCCACTTTTATTGTTGAAAATGTTCGATGGACTTCTAATAAAATTAATTAAAACAAATAAGGCTTGTTTGGCTTAGAACACAACAAAAAAGCGCAAAGACACAACTACAAAAATGCAAGGTAGTGCCTGCCTATGTACTCCAGATGCAATTAGTACTTTTATTTCTACATCTATAACGCTACCTCATGTTTCCCCACTTAAAAAGAGATTTCTCCGGTGCATTACGATGGAAGTGGTACAATATATTCAATCTAGGGGACTTGTTTGGCCCTCTTAACTTCCTAAGCCATGCAAATTTTGAATCCAAGATGATGTGCCTAGACCACTATAACTGCATTCCATCATTGCAAAATGGACTGTGCCATTCGCTCTTCTTCAAGCTGCGAGTGCCAGAATAAGCTAGTCTCCCAGCACTGAACCAAACTACAGAGACAGCGTCAGACTACAAAATTTATCGCAATTTTTTCGAGTTCATAAATCAGGATCATTCTTTGAATATTGGGGCCTATTCTGTCAGTAAAATTGTATCATTTTATGTTATGTTATGCCATAACATAAAAGAATTCTCTAAATTCCTATTATGTCCGACAAATTTTATTTTATTTTATCGATCATAACATAAAATATTTCCTGTTACGCTTCATAACATAAAATAATCTAAGGCGCACATTTTACACGTATTTTAACCCATTTTATGAAAATAACAGACGGGAATTGCCATTTGCAAGAAAGTAGTTTTCATTGAATTTTGAATTAAATTGAAAATTAATATTGCAAACGCATTAAAAAAATTGTATTTTGTCAGATACTGAAACAAGGCGCGCTTGGATTTTGTTTGTTTTCATTCATAATTTTATTTGTTTTCATTTTCAACCGATCAGCTGTTCAAAACGTAATAGAACCCATAGCGGATTGTACTTAATATTTTATGTTATGTGTTCATAAAAGACGTCATAAAATAATTTTAAGAAAGCATGATAGAATACGAATTTTTATAATATTTTATTTTTATTTTATGAAGAAGAAATTTTATCGTCATAACATAACATAAAATATTATTTTATGAAAAATTACACAATAGGGCCCATTATCTGATCATGTTAACAAGTTAAGACCTACCAATGACCCAAGCTGTCACCTCTGTCTAACAGCTACTAAATCATCGAAGCAGTTTAGGTGCAGTTGGAAAACGACCCTAAAATTAGAGTAAAAAACCTCGGCCGTCCCTTCCTTATATCAAAAGGGGTACACAAACTAGATCTAAGACTCATAGTAGACTACTTTTAAGACTTAATGTGACATGGGAGTAGTACTGAACAGGGTTACACAATAAACGTCATAGGTTGCAGTGTTTTGCGAAGTTCTTGGGCTTTAGTTTAATTTATTATAATCTAGTAAATAATATACCAGCAATTTTACCGTACAGAGAAAATTTTAATATACTTTATTTTTGTTGGAACAAAGTCCAGTTAAGAGCTTAATACACTTCATACATCGCTTATGGACCGCCCTTGTTGTATTTCATATTAACCAACCGATCCATTAAAATCATTGACTATCCACCCATCAAACAATTCTTTATTTAAAGCACAATTTCAAAACCCGAAATCCCTTCATCTCTTGTGCATGTGTGTATTTCACCAGAGGCTAAGCAAATATTTGTTATTCAAACAGGCGATAAATCGCCGTAAATCCTCCTCACAAACAATGTCCAAGCAGATGTAACTGTGTGCCATATCGCAAAAGGACGACGACATTGGCAACGCAAAAAAATTAATTCATCACTTCTTACAGATTAATTTGTCACTGGACAAATATTCCAGCAAATCCTCAAATAGCCACCATATATAGCAGCATTCATGTACGGGTCCCACTGACCATATCGACAAACAAGCCACGTGGAGGCGGTGGCGGGTGGGGGGCATCCATGAAGAATAAGAGGATTCAAAGCCATATACAAAAGGACCGTGGTGGTTCAGGGGCAAAAAGGAAATGGAGAGAGACTTTTGTAAAAGGTTTAAGGATCGATTTTATTTGTTTCACTTCTATCCAGGATCGATGGTGGCTTATTGAATCCCTCTTTTTCTATAATATAGGACAATCTTTATATGAGACCGAAAGTAGCTTTCGATTGGTTGAAATCCTTCAAAGCATAGCCCCGGAATCGCTAAAAATAAACGCAAACATCCCAGCTTTATAAGACCATGTTTGAGATGCTTTGTATACTACTACTATGGCTAGTTTAAAATGCATGGTCACGTTCTCGCATGGGCAAACATTTACAGACACGCAGAATCTTTTGAGAGTCTCTCCCAATTGTGTTTGTGGTGCTTAGGACTCTATCAGGTCCTGACATTTTATTTGTTTGAAGCTAACAAATTCTCTGCCATCTTGTCTTTGTACAGTTGAGGAATTTGACTGTTCCGAAACATGAACATACAAATGGTCGGTCGACAAGCACCCCAAACAATTTCTATGAAATTTTGTTTACGTTCCTCGTAGTTATCCAGTTTGACTCGTGTCCACATTTCCAAACATCACCGGGGCGGTCTTATCGTTAATTAAAACTGATGATTCGAAATTGAAATAGCTGCCAGATAAAGAGTTCTGGGCGGGTATGATACGTGCATTGTTAAAAGAACCTAACGAGTTGTGTAGAAACAAGTGTTCTATGGACGTGCTTCATTCTACTCCTCTACTCCAGCCTCTTGTCCATCAATCATCGAAATAGAAAAAAAATTATTTCGCGTTTAATTTTTGGATCTCAGTCGTTCGTTCTTAAATATTTTTTTTTTAAAAAAAAGCGTGCTGAGAGGGAGACACTCATCATCAGGCACAGATGTGATAGGCACTTGTTTGTCCCAGTCGTCAAGGTATTCATTATCGTTCGTTCAAGATTCTGTACTGACAAATCACCGCATTTCAGAGGTTAAATGGCAAATTAATTACCAAATTGAAGACGCCCATCACAGGTCAAGGTAGAGTTTAATTTGATCTTTTATAAATGGCGATTTTTTACCGTAAATTTTTTGTTGATTCTGTCAACAATGAAACAAAAAACCGATTTTCCCACCTTAAAGCCCAGCAATTTTTAAACAATCAATCCAGAGACGGTTTTTTCCTTGCCATCTCACGGTAAGTGGTTTAATAAAAACGCCCAAGAAATTTCAACGGTTTTTATGCAAATCGTGACGAAAGCCGAACGTCAAATATAATTCGCCAAAGCATAAGAAAAAATTTGCATGCACATGCGGCAACGATATGCCAAAAAGATTGCGATCTCCCCACACCGTGGATGAATGTGTACAAACGCACAAAAGCGGACGGGATTTCCATATCTTCTCTGGGATAAATTAATCCTGTACTTTGGTGAAGGGAAATCGAAGCCCCAGTCCCCCGAATGTAAGCCCGGAAATCCTCTGTAACATTTCTGGTGTTCAAGGTACGACCCACATCATCCGAATCACCGGTAAATTATTAATGATAAGTTTTCAGCAAACAAATTAATTATGGCCCTAATGCGATGTGAAAGCTGCCA
This sequence comes from Thereva nobilitata, assembly GCA_963855945.1. Taxonomy (NCBI): domain Eukaryota; kingdom Metazoa; phylum Arthropoda; class Insecta; order Diptera; family Therevidae; genus Thereva; species Thereva nobilitata. The sequence continues at coordinate 86,516,322 of OY979697.1, forward strand.
GCCGAAAGCACATCAAAGTTTACGCACGAAAAGTATCCTCCATTTGAGGGGCAAAGAAAGGTTTTCTGTTGCATTAAGGGGCGATGATGTAAGGTGAAAGGATTCACTCCGCCTCTAATTGAGGACTCCAACGGTAAGGAACCTTAAGGAGCTCGAAACGATAAAAATCAATTCTGGAGCAACTCTCCGGGCCCAACATGAATTTTTGATGGGTGTACATCTTCATAAAAATTAATTTACTTTCATGGGATCATTGTTTACTGCCCTCAGCCCCCAACTCGTGGCCATGGGCCCTCCCGGTTTAATTGCCCATAAAATTGAAATGTTTTGGAGTTTCTGGGCTGTTTGCATTCTGAAGAAGCTCTCCGCTCCTTAAACGGAAAGAATATCAGGGCCAGCAAAGCAAAGCACAGAAAAAAAAAATAAAAAAATAAAAAAAAAGAGAGAAATGATTTCAGGAAGTTTTTTTTATCCTTGGTGATAGCAGCAGGACTTGTTGAGTTTGATCTGACACTCTGCTGATGGGGAGCGGGCAGCCAGATGCTAAGTAGACGTTGAATTGAAATCAAATATTTGCTTAAGAGTAATCAACTTTATGAATTTTTTAAAGTTATAATCTGACTTTGAATAGACCACATTTTCATGAGAGGGGAATGATATTTCAAAAGGAATTCGAGCAACAGCTTTTGTGACCCTCCCCAAAAAAATAAAACTCAATATGCCCAAAACTTTAGCTCCGAAAGATATTATATTTTATTTACAGAAAGGATATTACAGTTTCAGAACTCTAAATATAAATATAAGGCCATATTGAAATATTTTAGATATGAAATGAGTACGAGAGTACCTCTGAATAGTGATTTATTTAGGATAAGTATCGTGAATTGCTTTTTGCCATCTATATTATAATTATACAAAGAAAGCTCTTTTCAGTACCCTTCAGTAGCTTTTTTCCATATTGAAAAAATGAAAATAGCGTATATATCATCTATACTTAAGGAAAGTTTTGAAAGTTCACTCAAGCTTTTCGAACGACAAAAACAGGAGAGCTTTTATGATGTGACGTCACTGGTAGCCGATTTTTGAAATTTTATTAGGAAATAAATTGTTTTTAAATTTTCACGTGTAAACTACTGCACCGATTTCATTGCAATTTTGCATGGTAGTCGATGAGAGACCGGGTAAGAATATATGCTACCAATAATTTTAATTGTTCAATGCATGCAACGGATATAATGGTGTTTAATGAAATATATGGGATAAATCTAAAGTAAAGTTTCTGATATTAAGTGACAATCTTCTTTAATTTTGTTTTACAATGATTTTGTTTATTTGCAAGAACATTTACATTTTTGTTCTAAAATAAATGCGGCTTCTTCCTTGCATTTTGCAGGAAGTGCAATATTTCATGAAACTTTATGAATGTATTTTAACAAATTTTCTTTTATTAATTGTACTATCCCCATTACCTTTTTGGAAAATATTCTTTAAGGGGACATAGCACCTACAAATTTTCAAAAAATCTAAAATTTTGTTTTGATAAAATTTGTTAGAATAAACCTTTACGAAATATTTTTTAATAATATAAATAAAAGTGAAAGGCATCGTAGATTGAATTTTGGTAATGTTTTTTTAAAAAAAATGTTGTATTTTTAACTTGAACGCGATTTTCTTAAAACAACGTGTTTCAAGTTGGTGGGCAAGATTAAAAAAAAAATATTTATTCGATCGTTCTAAAATTAATCTACACATGTTAATGTACAAAATGAACTACGGATGAAAAAATCGGCGTACAATTTTTTGAGTTACAGGATGTTTTCGATGGCAAAAAATTTTTATTTTTGTAAAAATGCCGCCATTTTGTTATTTTTCAACCAACTTTTTTCTTTTTAGTTCATTTTATAGCGGCTTTGATGCTATTAAAACCGCTTTTTTGTTTTTGTGTCCGACTTTTCTAAGAGCGGAAATCCTGCCCACCGTGATTTTTTGGGGTTTTTTTGAAAAAATTCCAGCAGACGACGCGGGACCAAAAAAAATTAAAAAAATATTTTTTTGTATAGTTAAATACTAGTAAAACATATGTGCAAAGTTTCATTAAGACATGTCTACGTTTTCATTTAAAAATTTACATTAAAAAACAAAAAAAATTGAAATTTGAAGGTGCTATGTCCCCTTAACTTACTTAGGCCTTCAATAATATGTACACTGAAAAAATTAATGTAGGAATTTTACTTAAATGTGTTTAGGTGAAATAAATTTAGGTAAAAAATCTATATGTTTCGGTAAATTGCCTAATTTTCTGCATTTGCAATTAGGTGATTTACCTATTTTTGATTAGGTGAGTTCATAATAAATATAATCACCTACCAGTTTAGTTTATTTTCCTATATGTTTAGCTAATATTGCTACTTTTAGTATATTTCGCCTTTTTGTAGAAGTATCACCCAAAAAAGTAGATTATTTATATATTTTCGTTACCTACAAACTTTAGGCAATATTCCGATTTTTGTAGAAAATATAAACTTCTTAGGAAAAACCCCCCCATTAAGTAGGTAATTTCTCCATCGTTTCAAAATTATTAGGAAATACTCCTACATTGAACGGGTGATAACGACTTTGCCACTTTTTATTTCACTGTGTTGTTAGGAGCTAGCGGTAATTTTTTTTCGATTGTTGCACTTGCTTGTTGGTGATTCAGTTTTGTCGGCAAAGCGACGTAGAACAGAGATGATTTCTTGTCTTTTCTAGAGGTAGTAGTGAAAATTCGTACTCTGTGTGACTTTCATTAATGTTTTCTTTCCTTTTGCTGTGTAGTGGTAAAATTTTTCAATTTCAATTTTTGTAAGTTGTGACTTGGATCACTTGTGTTTGCAAAGCGAAATAGAATGACCAGAATGAGTGCACCGGTCGGTGAAGTTACAGTGTTTGCAATTGATAGTCAAGAGAATTACGTCGAAGAACTAATAAAATCCTGGGGATTTTCTGAATTAATTGATTCATTTCGTGGTAAAATAAATTTCATAAAGTACAAGTGACTTATAAATTAAAGTTTCTTTATCAATACTTAGAAAAAGGAGTGCTGGAATACGACGTATTAAAAAACCTTACGAGTGACGATCTGTATCTTTTAATTCCAGACGAAAAATTTGGAGTGCGCGTAAAATTCCGAACAAAGTTATGTGAGTGGCGTTCACAACAGGTGAGTAATAATAATAAACTATTTCTAATAGAATTTAATTGACGCGGCTAGCTCTGGCTATGTTTTATTAACATGTGGAAATAATTAAAATTGTTACACAAATAAATATATTTTTTTCTTAGGGGATTTCTAGCATTGGTGATACAATTTCATTTCCTGTCGACAACTGGTTACTTTCGAGTCCGGTTCCCAACCAATCAAACAATTTTGCACCCTCACCAAGTCTTCAATCCGAAGGCAGTTCAAAAAATTCATTGGTTGATAATCCACCATTGGTAAAATCAATTTATGAGTTTTCTGTATTTTCTACTTATAACTTTAATATAAATATTCCATTTATCCGGCAGAATTTGCCAGCTCTACTGGAGAGTTCTCTTCAAGGCAAATCAATCCAGAATTGTTACAAAGAGCATGGAATGCTACTAAAGTCTGCTAGACATAAGTTAACAAACATTATTTGTGAATTTTTGATAAATTTGGAGAGGAAACACCTTTCTAAGGAACATTATATCCAAGCTGCAGTCGAAATTAAAAAGATTTTCCCAACAGAAGAAATAGTAAAACCAGCTACAGCAAATGTTGCTCCTTTTAAGCTCTAATAGTACTTTTCGTAGGAAACCTATATTGGAAGTGGAAGGAAACGAGGGAGTTTAAGGGAAAGGTACTACACAATAAGGAAAAGCCTAGGTTTCAAAAGAAAGGCTCCAAACACAAGTGACGCAAATGAAAATTGTTCCGATACTGGTAAATTTTGATACAAGTATTAAACAAAAATTTAATGATATGTACTAATTTTTTTATAGACTACAGTAGTGCATCAGTAACGGAAGGTCAAAAGGAAGACTATAACTGGCTACTACACAATAAATCTCCTGAAGATCTTGTCGTCTCCAAATGGAAAGCAACATTTGCTGTTAGAAGGAGGAATATTCTGGATAAAAGTGTAAATATTATAGAAAAGTGGCCGATCTTAAAACAAAATATAGGAGCTTCTTTGGTAAGCCTTTTAAATATTAACTCAAGTACTTCGAATTCAAAACTTACACCTTTTCAAGATTGAACTAGACTTTGAGCAATTATATCCACGGAAGAGTGTATTACTTTTTATGCAATGGCCATCATTTTTTGAAAAATGTTCTGCAAAAGTCCCAATACAATTAAAGGATACTGCCAGTAAGAAGTATGTATCTCTTTTAAAACATGAAAATGAAGGTAAAATGGCTTGCTTATAAAACAATGTGAGGGATTATAATATGTTATCGCAATATTTCAGATACCCGAAATGTCGCCTTGTGCTACGTATTCATTTCGTACTTGGTTCCGCAAACTATCAAGGGAAAGAAAACAAAGCAGTGGAAGCCATCAATCTCCGATAGCCAAACATCTTTCTTAATGATAGTTCCTGTAAGTGATTTTTCGCTTTCAGTTAATAGTACGTTAAGAAAATGTTTGATTTAACTTTTAGGATAAAAATTATATTCTTTCTTCCATAAATCAGTAAAAAACTAATTGTATCACGCACAAATGCACACTACAACCTCTTATTATTGCAGTTAGTCCTGATGACATTAATTTCACTCATTTTTTAGTGTTTTACAACGACATAACGTATGAAGTAGAAAGTATGATTAAATCTATTTCAATAACATTCCAACTCTATCAAGTTTTGCAATTAGAGTATCCAAAAGAATGTAGTCAAATATGGTACTTACTTGAAGAAGCTATTTATGGAATGTCAGCATCGGGTGAAAAAAGCGTTGATTTATGTGCATTAATTGGTAATATAAAGAATTAAAAATGAGAGAGATACCCTGTTTTCTTTGCCGAGACTTATTCGAAATTAATAATTACATGAAACACCTTAGATTTATCCACAAACTTTCGAGTACATCACAATTTATATGTACATTTTGTTCTCAAAGTTTTAGATCTCAATATTCATTTAAAAAGCATATCACAAAACAGCATGTTGAAAAATCATTTTCTGACCAAAATTTTCATGACAATATTACTGGAATAAATTTAATCCCTATTCCAAGTGTGGCTATAATTGATAATGAAAGCATTCTTTCTGCTATGCCAAGTTTGGGAAATAAAATTGAAATGAAACTTTCAACAGAAGTAGTTGAAGACAGAGATAACGCAGAGCAACAAAAGACGACGCTTTGCCTAGATAATCAAGTACTTGAATTTGTTTTGTATTTATATGGTCATTTGTCTTTAAGCAGAAGACTAGCTTCTGAAATAATATCCAAAATGCTTCATTCATTTTTTAATCCCTTGATATGTGAAGTAGAAAAAATATCTAATTCTGAGAGCAGTGAGGCCATCATAAAAATTCGTGATATTCTCTTTAACTTACAAAAATGCTTTGAAAATTATAACTCAGAATACAGTGTAAGGAAGTGTCTCAGAGAGAAAAATATTTATTCAGATCCTAGAGAATTCATTATAATCATCTTGATATAAACAATTTTAACTCAGATATTTCCAAAGGTGTGATAATGCCTCTAAAAGAGAATTTAAAACGCTTCTTGGAATCACCTGGTATTGTAAAATCTATGCTGGATAATATAAATAAGTATTCAGAAAGCAAAAAAGTAGAGAACATTATCCAAGGTAGTATATGGAAAAAAAAGATTTCCAATTTTCAAAGTAAACTTGTTATTCCTTACGTGTTATATCAAGACGATTTTGAAATCAATAACCCTTTAGGTTCAAAGAGGGGACTACAAAAAATTTCTTCATTTTACTTATCATTTCCTTTACTTGATGCTTGTGACGCCTCTAAATTAGATAATATTTTAGTATGTTGTCTAATTAAAAGCAGTTACATTAAACATGGATTAGATTGCAATTTTAAAGAATTGTGTTCCGAACTTATAGACTTAGAGCAAAGTGGAGTAGATTTAGTGATACAAAAAAAATTAACAAAAATTCACTTAGTTTTAGCTACAATTACCGGGGATAACCTCGGTTTAAATACTATACTTGGATTTTCTGCATCATTTTCTGGGAATTATTTTTGTCGTATATGTAAGGCTCACAAAGATATTACTAAAAAGCAAAGTAAAGAAGATTCTTCTTTAATACGCACTGAAGAAAGTTACAATGAAGACGTTTTAAATTCTAACGTTTCTGACTCGGGCGTAAAGGGAAGATGCACTTTTAGTCTTATTCCGTCTTTTTCAGTAACCGATAACGTAACGGTCGATATCATGCATGACCTTCTAGAAGGCGTGTGCCATTTCGACCTGTCACATATTCTTATTTATTTCTTAAATAAGAAGTACTTTTCACTGGATGTCCTCAACAGCAGAAAGGCTAATTTCAATTATGGTCGTGAAAATTCTAAAAATAAAACTGCAGATATTACTATGGTTCATCTCAAAAATAAAAAATTGTCAATGTCTGCAAGTGGGATGCTTTGTTTCATCTATTATGTACCATTAATTATAGGTGATTTTGTACCTCGAAAAGACAAAGTTTGGAGTTTTTTACTTCTTTTAATAAGAATGGTCGAATTATGTCTAGAACCGTCATATGATGAATCCAAGTTATTAGAACTACAAAACATAATTAAATCACACAACGAACTCTATTGTCTTCTGTTTGAAGATAATTTAAAACCAAAACACCACTTTGTCATTCATTATCCTGAGGTTATTAGAAAATTAGGACCCTTGAAAAAGTTATGGACAATGCGATTTGAGGCCAAACATAAGGGTTTAAAAATGTACAGTTCTTCTATAACTTCTAGAAAGAACATATGCCTCAGTATTGCATATAAATTACAGTATGAACTAGCTTTTCAACTTAAGTTCGGCAAAAAAAACAAGATATTCGTCCCTGGACCTTTAATGTACTTTCTCGAACTTGATAGCGGTGGAAAACTTGATTACAACAACTGTAGACTAAGTAATCGAAAAGTCAGTGTATTGAAACATATTGAAATTAACAATACTTTATACAAAAAAGACGACATTATTACAACTAATTTTCAAGAAAACATTAAATTTTATTTGGTGGAAAAAGTAATAGAAGATATACAACAAAATATTTTCTTTATTGTTAACGAAGTAATAATTAAGCGATTTGATTCACACTACAATTGTTTTATTGCATCAACCTACACCAAAAATGAAATTCTATTAGATGCTAAAGATATAAAGTACCATCCAGTACATGAAATTATGTTGTCAAATAAAGAGAAGGCTTTAAGGCCTCAAGCACCACTCATGTAATTTCTTAAGTTTACAATAATTTTTATATTAAAATACCTGCATTAAATTTAATCACTTTTGTAAATTAATTTAAATACAATCATTCATATTATTCATATAAAGTTGTTTATATTTCATCAATTATCCTTATATCTAAACGTACGTATGTGTCTAGATTGAAGCAGATCTTATAAGTATAAAAGTTTTTAGTACAATTTCAGGTAATTCTTCAGGTATTCTTCGTAGATAAACCTTCTAAATAATGTGGGACACTTTCCTAACATTCCGCCCAACTTCCCTTATATTCGCAGGCGAAACGTCAAATCTTTATAGAGAAATCTTCTAACTCCTATAGACATTTCACCGCAAAACTGGGGGAAAAACATCAATTTTTGTAGATATATCTTCTATGTACAGTTGGAAATTCTTCTGAGATCTGTAGAGGTTCCACTTCTTTACTGTAGAAGCGACATCTATTCTTGCTAGAAATTCTCCTAATTTTTGTAGAAGTTGCAGTCACGTACTATAGGAAAAACATCTATTCTTCCTAAAGAAATCTCCTGTCTGTAGTTGGAAATTCTTCTGAGATTTGTGAAAATTTCACCTATATGTTGTAGAAGCAACACCTACTTTCTTCGATAAATTATCCACAATTACAACTGATATTAAGTAGAAAATTCATTTAATACAATTTAGGCGAATCAGCTAATTGAAGTAGGAGGCTAAAAATCACTTAAAAAAATTAGGTGTTATAACTACATTTTAGATGAATTATCTACACTTTTTCTCTCAGTGTATATCCAGCTAAATTTCCCCGTGCATCTTCCTGAAATTCCTCGAATTGGACACTGGAAATGACCTGGCAAGTGGAATTCATTGATGCTTCAACTATTTCCTCCGAAATATTTAAATTTTCCAACAAATTTAAATTCACTCACGGATTTCATATGGTCAACACGTAAACAGCAAAAAAGCCGGCTACGAATGACGTCACAACAAGAAATCATAGAAAACATAAAAGAAGGTTGCATACTTTTATTACTACGAACACCGACTACTACTGTTACCTTTCTATTACGAATGGTTTAGGTAATGGAACCAGATTAGCTATTCGGTACTTCCGCACGAATGTAATCCAAGCCGAATCTCTTACAGGATCTCAAAGAGTCAAGATTCACTTTATCCCACGAATTTCCTTGGATACATTATACGACCCTGCTCTTCCATTTAATTTCAAGCGTCATCTATTCCCCCTGCGCCTAGCGTATGCAATGACAATAAATAAGTCACAAGGTCAAACATTCGTAAAAGTTGGTCTTTTTCTTCCGGAACCATGTTCTACGCACGGTCAGTTGCATACAGAGATGTCACGCGTAGCTTGCTCAAGCGATTGTAAAATTGATGTTTCAAGTGGTCTAAAACAGGAAGTTACCCCTCAAGGAATGTCACTGAGAACTTGGTTTATAAAGAAGTTTTAATGTAATGAAAAAAAATAAACCAGAAGAGACTTCCTTTTTGAACCGTTTTCAAGCGATTGTAAAATTCAAGCTTGAAATGATCCAAAACAGGAAGTTACGGCTTAAGGAATTATCACTGTGCGCTTTGGGATAATTAAAATAATATATATACTCTGCACAATTGTGCAGGGGCCCGACTAGTTTATATTTAAATAAATAAAATCTTCGGACCTCAATATTAAAAATTCAATTCGAAATATCGTTTAAGACATTAAGGAAACATCTAAATTATTTAAACTTTTCTCTTTTCTTTCAGTCTTTCATAATTTAAAAGCTTTATTTATTCCATAAGCTTTTTTTAGTTACGTCATTAAAGCTCCTTTCAGTTACGTCATAAAAGCTCTTCTATCGAACTTAAAAGCTTTAGTGCAACAACTTAAAAGCTTTAGTGCTTTGGATTTTTTTAAGTACAGAGGTATTTTTAGGGACAAAAAGCTCTTTCCGCGATATGCTTAAAGCTGTTCTAAAGTTTTTTGGGATGTTTATTTTCAATGAGGTTTTGTTAATGCTGGAAAGTATTTTTTGAAATCATATTTAGCATTTATGAAAATTTTCAAGTAAAAAATCATTAAAAGAAAAAAGAGCTTTTTTGTTTTTGTTTTTATTAAAGCAACAAGAAAGTTATTTATTAGATCAAGGGCATTTTTAATCAATCATAAAGAAATAATATATCATCAAGAAAGTATAGAGCACGAATAAGTTTGTGTGGGCAGGAAAGTACGTAAGAACAGGAGGTCTATTTAAATATCGTGGACTTTACATAAGTGCATGGTATTGGATTAACTTTAGGTACAACGTACAATATTCAGGTGCTGGTCACCTTCTCTATTGTAAGCTTCTAAACCTCTTCCAAGCCATGCAAGAAAAAGTGTACAAATGCACGATGTCCAATCTTAGGCATAACCACACAAATGCAAATAAAATGTTCGGTTGTTTCGCTGCCTTATTTCCCCTCAAAGCTGTGCCATTTTCCATAGACATTAATGCGGCCTATTATATAGCATTGTTAGAGTACAACTGTACAAAGCCATGAAAGAATTCGGCAACCCAAATATGTATACTGATACGATTATATAAATTAAGCCTGATCAACGTGATAACCCAAGTAAAGTGCCGTACCCTGCGAAAACGAAACGACATCTGTAATGGTCTTCGAAAATGGGACGGTTTGGGCTGCAACCTCTTCAATCAAAATTCGGGTGTAACAGCAAGAGGACAATTCTCCAGAAGTTCACCAAAATACTGACATCTTTGAAAGAACATCAAGAGCTGCAGAAGACGCTCAACCTAAGATCGAGCAGCCGTCATAAAAACTGGAGCCGCAAATCAATGAAAAGGAAATTGAATACAGGTGGCTCTATATGCGGAGACAATCTAACATTGGTCTCACAAGCAAGGTAATGGGAGCGTGGTTTTGAAGTAGCAGGGTAAACATTATCCCCGCTTTTTAGCTTAAAGTAAAAACCAAACTTAGATCGATATCATATATATCTGAGTACACTTTAGTGCGCAATCCTCATCTCGTATTAGGAAAAACATCCTTTTATTTTGTTTTCTATACACGATCTTTTATTGGCCATTAGGCCTCCTCATTAGTATTTGACGCCATTTCCGCACCGTTCTCCAAATTCTTATTTTCCCAACCGAAGTGTGAAATCATTGTTGTGCGTTCACAATGTAAATTGGCTGAATTGCTCAAATGCCACCAGTGTTTCGGGGTGGGCGGGGATGCTGAGCTTTTTGCAGAGACTAATAATCTGCACCTAATTGAAAATCATCTTACACGAGTTCCTAACATTGTAGACCAAGGGGCCTACCTCGTTGCTCTCTCCTTTACCTCTGATCAAACGCGGTACTTCGTTGAAATTTATTAATCGATTCCGACCAATACCCAGTCAGCGCTAATACTGTAATGGAGTTTGGTATGTAGTTCTCTAATGGTGGGGTGGGTCCACACTACGCGGACTTGCGTCGTACGCGCATTTGCCTTTTTTTCATATAGAGTTTTATGACTTTTTTACGATTTTGTCCATGGTAAAGGCCGTGCGGCAAAACTATGCGGACAAAAGGCTGTGCTTAAAAAGGTACATTGTACGTCCACACCTTATGAGCTTTCCAAAAGCGCGTACGCCGTTTCAAATGAGAATTTATTTTTTCTCACTCATGACTCAGAAAATTAAAAGATCACGCGCGCTTTTGTCTGGCCATACGGCCAAAAGCGCGTGGGATCTAAGTCCGCGTAGTGAGGACGGGCCTTAATCCTTCTTTTTAATGGTGGGTCCACACTACGCGGACTTGGGTCGTACGCGCTTTTGCCTTTTTTTCCATATAGAGTTTTATCAATATTTCAAAAAAAGCGGGGGGGGGGGGGTAAAGTTTACGTCACTAGCCGATTATGCCCTTTTTCAAATCGCTATTACTCCGATTCTATTCATCGTATCGAGTTAAAAATAAGGTATCATTTTAAAGGTAATGAAGAGATCTTTATTTATATATTAATAGTTGTAAAAAAATTTCAATTTAGTATTTGTTATTAACAATACAAACACAAAACAAAAAACATTTTCGCCGCGTTTTCGGCACGGCTAAGACTGTACCAATTCAGCTGAAATTTTTATAGTGGTTTTTTCGGTATAGAGAACCATTGTAGGGGTTAGCACCACCAAAAATTATAAAAAAAATCGCCATGGGCTAGGTAAGCGAGGTGGTAATGAGGTGGACCCATTACCTTTATGATGAAGTAAAAGGTTACTTTTACATAGGGATGTCCTAGGGCGGTAAGTACGAAATTTCCAGCAGAATTTTTCGATTACCATGTAGGCGGTTACACAAATCAATAAAGAATTCTTGGGTTACCAGAGTAACCCTTCGCTAGTTTTCCCGCTGGGAAGGGCCACTCTAATATATATATTTTCTTAATTCTATATGAACGTGCTTATCGATTACGATGGGTCTACGAGTACGACACGTAAAGTTTCGTAATGTACTGCCCATAATATAGCCAGATGGCGGTAAAGTGTTGATGGTTCCGGATAGGTCTGTAATGGGGCTAGGATCGAGGCGAGAAGGAGTTCTCGAATATACATCTCGACGGCTCAGCTTGCTAGGACCGGGGAGGGTGGCTTCTCCGGAACGAGTCCCGTAAACACTGCCCCCGAATGATGAACGAGCTTGGGAAAGCTTTATTTCTAAGGAGTTTTCGTGGCAGGAAGCTTTCAGCTTCAAAGAGAGAAAACAAAAGCTCTTTCAGGCCTGGGACGTTAATGTTTGCTGCATGTATTTTTGGAGAACTAGTGACAAATTGTGGTTCATTAAAATACTAAAACCAATTAATATAACTCTCTAAAGGCCCCCATTTACATAGAGGCAGGCGGCACGCCGTGTACTTTCAGACCAGATCGGCAGCTAAGGCCCAGTAAAGACCACACATTACCCAGTCTGAGTGAGGGATGAGGCTTTGAGGCATCCGCCTATCAGGCCGTGGACTGCAGATGACCTCTTGATTCCCCACAGACTTACAGACAAAAACGACAGTTTAGAGTAGCAGGTTGTTAATTCAAGTGCAAAAATGTTCATGGCCTCAACGAAAACTGAATAGAAGTTCAGATCTTCAGACACGGACTGACGATAAATGCCCACACACATAAAGATTTTTGTCAGTTTTCTTGAACTGTAGGACAAACCCAGTTGGCTGCCGGTGAGTTTGTGGTGATACTTTGCCTCAAGGCGAGAAACCTTCGGGTCACTGGCTACCAGCGAGGGGGCCTTAACTCTAACTTTTAGGCCAGTGCGCCATTTTCTCTTCAACCCCACTTGGCTCACTAGCCCCGCCTTTCGTACATGCTGCGGTCTAGAAATTCGTTTATAAACATTCTGGAACAATCTTCCACAATCGATATTCCCGAACTCATACAACATTCAAAAGTTTAAACGTTAAGTGTCAACGCCTCGCATCGCCTTAACGTATTCTATCTTTTATCTATCTTTCGAGCAAAGCTTACTACTAAATATTGATTTGATTATGATTTGAAAGAAGTGACGGAGGGATATTATACAGGGTGTTTTGCACTAAGTGGCTAATCCGTTAGGGGGTGATTCCTGGATGTATTTGGAGAAAAAAATGTTCTAGATAATAGGGCTATCGGCCCTATCCACTGAGAACAGGGTGATTAAGAAAAGACGGTTGGACAATTTTTCAATTTATTTAAACATTAATTACTCCTCAAATATTTATCGTAAAGCAACGTAATTAGGCTCATTTTTTAGAGAAATGTTCATTCTTTATTTTTATATCAATAGCATAAACCCATGTCACCCCGTTTAGAAAATATGTTATTTCAAAGCCAAATTTTTTTTTTTGTAACTAAAATTTCAACTAAAACTACCTTTTTCTCCAAAAAATACGTAGTTAATCCATAATTTCTTTCCCAAAATTTGTAACTGTCGGGGGTGTTTTGTGCAGGGGCACGAAGAGCTAGAAATGCCATAAAGGCCATAAAATGATCAAAGATACAAAAAATCTTTGGGGAAGGGGACCTAACAGAAGTGGTGGCTAGGACGGTTCGACCGCCGGGGAAGTGTCGCGAAAGAAACGCATCCAATGCACCGGTTGTCGGCACGACTAGCGATGCTCTGACTAGCTCGCCGGATGGGGTGGGGTCCACGGTACAGGGATGCCGAAGGGGTGACAGTTAAACTGTTAGAATGCTCGTGCCTAAACAACAAAAAAAACTAAAGGGCGACGAGGGGGTGGAACAACGTCCAGGGCCAACGAGAGGGGGTTAAAAGGGGGCGGAAGAAGTGGCCACAGGACACCTGTCATCCTCAGGGGATTACCTGATATCAAACAATAAGCAAAAAAAAATTTAGTGGGCGGCATTTACCTTGTGGTGGGAATCCTTAATTCCCGGGGTCCACACCGGGAGGCGTTATTACTCCATCATTCGTGTTAATTAGTCATTTAAAATTGATACGTTTTTTACTTATTTATCGTTTATTTCAATTACTTTATTCAAATCATATTCATTAAATATTTAAATTTAATAGAATTTTTATCTCAAAGTTATTTAAGTAATTATTCAATTCAGGTATTATTTAATTATTTAAATTTAATATAATCGTTAGTTAGAGGTTATTTAGTTATTTATTGGAGTCAGATATTATTCAAATATTTAAATTTAATATAGTTGTTAGTTAAATGTTATTCAATTATCTATTCAATTCATGTATTATTAAGTGTTTAAACGTAATATAGTTGTTAGTTAAAGGTTATTTAGTTAATTATTCACTTCAGGTATTATTTAATTATTTAAATTTAAAATAATTTTTAGTTACTTTGAGTTTTGGTTTAATATGTAATTTAATATAAGATTCACGATGTTTCTTTTTATTTGTTCCTTTTGTCGCGAATTTAATTCGTTAAGGAGTTTGTAGAATAGTCCAACCTCAGGATCAATGTAATACGCCACATTTTATGGATAGTGTGTGTGTATATATGTGTGTGTGTGCGTGTGTGTGTGTGTGAGAGAGTGAATATAATAGAAAATTTTAATTTTTCAAGATGCGAGAACTGATTTTTTTGCTCGTTAACAAGTAATAAAAAAAATCACGATTTTTAAAGACACACGCGCGAACTGCGTAAAATTTTATCAAGAAAGGGGGGGGGAATTCTTTATGCCATATGCAAAACCGTAAAAATGAAAAAAATACACAAAAATTACTCCGAATTCTTGTAGCGGTTCTGCTGCCATACAAACTTTCACTTCTTTACTTTTAGTAGATACGAAATTTACTATCAATCTGTACAAATTTCCAAATTTTTCTTTTTTTCTAATTATATCAAATCGGATTCTGTTACATTGCCAAAAAACAATTTTTTTAAAATAAATTTTTAAACTTCTTCCACGTTATAGCACTTTTCAATTAGGGTATAAATTCATAGTTTCGTTATTATATATAAATCGATTTAATTATCGCATCACGAGATTTTTCACCAAAAAAAATTTTTTTTTTTTTACAAAAAAAGAAAGTCCGCCTAAACAAAAACACCAATCTGACTAACTCTCAAGAAATTCTCCGATCAACCCCCTTTTTTCCTAAAAACGCCGGCTCACAACGAAGGGATAGTCATTTATGCCGATTTTAATATCATCGTGCATATTTCAATGTTTTTCGTCGCTGCTGTTCTTGCAAAAAAACAAAAAAATCCCATTGGTGGATTCGTTCTGCATGCATTCTCCTTGTTGGTATTGGTATTATGATTTTGCATTGTCCCAGTAGGACTTGTAAGCTTACAGAAGCACAGAAATGAGCCCTTACTAGTAAGGGGTAGGCCTTACCATACCCCTTACAGAAGCCCTTATTTTAACACACGATGTCATAGGAGGTAAGGCCTTACTTTTTAATATATCGGTGAGCCCTTATATAACGCATTACAAGAGAAGGCAGATGGTAAGGGGTAATCCAGAATTAGACCCAACGAAGTTAGAAATTTACCCGATGACTCATTTGTTTTCGTATTTTTGTAATGGTATTTGAGTCATCGGGCAAATTTCTAGCTTCTTTGGGTCTAATTCTGGATTATCCCTTACCATCTGCCTTCTCTTGTAATGCGTTATATAAGGGCTCTTCTAACACCTAAGAAAATAGGAGTACCCCTTACCAGATGACTACTTATATCAGTGCTCCATCTGTAAGTGCTACCTAGAATTCCTACTGGGTTGTTTTTCTGGTCGGATATTATTTGAGTCCGTTCAAGATGTTGAATTTTTCCCTGAATTTATTTGGGATTTGCGATTTAAAAATTTGCGACTCATGTTAAAGCAGGATGTATTTTCATTATAAAAATTAATATATTTTAAATAGCAATAAGAATGAGGCAACCGCCGCCCACAAATCCGCCAAGAAAACTTTTCTAAACAAATTCTCAGTCCGGCAAGCCGTGGGTTGGTAAGTGGCCTAAATCGCTGAGGGCGACCGTTACAAATTGGAAAATTTGAACAATTTCCTAGGAATTATGTCCGGACAATTTTTGTGCTACGGCTTTTACTTTTAAAGTTATAAGCAATTTTGATGTTAAAATTGGCTCTATTTCGTACCTTTTTAGTACTTTTTCACCAAAGCGTTGTCGAAAAGTAGCAAATAAGCACGAAATAAGGCCAATTTGAACATAAAAATTTGCTTATAACTTCAAAAGTAAAGGCCGTAGCATAAAAATTGTTCAGACATTCTTCAAGGGAAATTGTTCAAGCTCTCTAATTTTGAAAAAAAATTATGGGTTAACTACGTGTTTTTTGTAGAAAAAGGTGGTTTTAGTTGAAATTTTAGTTAAAAATTACAAAATTTGAAGTAACATATTTTCTAAACGGGGTGACATAGTTTTATGCAATTGATTTCCAAATAAAGAATGAACATTTCTCTAAAAAATTAGCCTAATTACATTGCTCTACGATAAATATTTGAGGAGTAATTAATGTTTAAGTAAATTGAAAAATAATTGTCCAAACGTCTTTTCTTAAACACCCTGTATATCAGTGGATAGGGCCGATAGCCCTATTCTCTAGAACAATTTTTTCTAAAAATATATCCAGGAATCACCCCCTAACGGATTAGCCGCTGTATAGGGTGATGGACTGATATTATAAAGATGAGACTGTCACATAAAATGAAAATATGTTTTTTAGATTTGGGCGCTTATTAGAACGGACTCTAGCTTTTAAGCCAAGTTCGGAAAATTGAGACTGATTTCGTGTATCGAGAGACTCTACAATGACGGAAGATCTACTATGTTGTTATGTTATACGGTGTGCAGGACAACAAGCTCGCATGAACGAAGGAAAACCTACAACAAATGAAATGGAGGAAGGCTTATGGAATGATTAAACCTCCGCCAGAAGATGTCGTAGACCAGTACACCCTTTTAGGTGCCGAACTGAATGATATCGGCTAGGGATGGGGATCATTGGAAGACCCAGCTTTGAGTTTCCAAGACCTACGTCGAATGATTATGTCAGAAAATTTGCAAACAGTTTTCCAAGCTAAAAAAAAGTAATTCGTAATGTTTACTTGTCGTTTTTTGCTGGAATTATTTAATAATCTTAATGGAAAGCACGAAAGCACCAATAAATATGCTCAACCCCTTACAAAATGGAAGTAAAAGTCAATAATATGAAATTTCCAATATAACACCGATAGTATCTAAGTTTTTCATGTCTCCAAACAATTTAAAACTTCCCCCCCCCCCCTCCAATTCTTAAAACCAATGACCAGGCACTTCTGTAGCGCTGCAACCATCTCCAATTACTATCACAATATCAAGCAGCTCACAAATTGTTCGGTTATCATGTTCAGACACCATAAAATAAACTCCAAGAAGACTCCAGTCGAGACTGTTATTCAATTTGGAGGCAGACATCCCCGAACTGTGGGTACCATAGCAGTCAACCCTTCTAGAACAACCACAGCAAATTGTAAAGAAACTCTCAGAGGTATGAAACCTATCTGCAGCACAATGGGAGCATATCGAAGGAGACCTCCTTCATGATACAAAAATCCTTTTCCTTTTTTTGTTTGTACGACAAGAGATGCTCGTGCTATACTATAAGAAAAATTGAAACATGATAAGAACAACCCCTCAACCCCTCTTTCTCTTTCTATACAGAGTTATCCGCCGGGGAAAAGTTCAAAAGGAGCTTTGGGCTAGTGCTGATGTTTGCGCTGCCAAAATAGCAAAAGGGTTTAATCTCATTGCAGAGGACGTACACACGCTACCCATGGTTGGGAGCGGGGAGGGGGGACTGGCTCCAGGAAGCGAAACTCATAAGCTCCAGGCAGAATGACGAGGCGGTGTAACGAGCAAGGTATGTTTTGGCCTGTTGTTGTAGCAGCATCCTGTGCAAAAACACTTTTTTTCGTTCGAGTCTTGGTTTTATTGTCCGACCAGCAACATTTCTTAAGGAGCAGTCTTTAGCGTAGTTGTAGAGATAAAGATGAAATATATTATGATGGTAGCGACTAAGATTCCATTAAGATTGGGCGCTGTACAAAACGGGGTAAAAAAATTTACATCGCCCAACGGAGTTGATGCAGGAGCCAGAATGCAGATAGACGATTTACATTGTGAAGTTTGGGACTTATTTTTTTTTTTGGTGGTGTAATAAAAGAAATTAAGAAAACGGCTGTATACTTAGGGAGACGAGACATGTGCCCAGGGGAGCAGTGATTATTCTTCCAAAATGACATTTTTGCAATGAACCCGAGCACGTGTCCCAAGGCAGCACGGGAACACTTTAGAGAGATCTGGGAATGCATCAGACAGAGTCCCTAGATCCCTTTCGACGAATGGGTCGAAGGTTAAAACACGGAAACTCAATTTTCGTTTATGACTTTAGGAATGTTTTTTTTTTTGAAAAAAAAATGCTACATAAAAGTGGAAAACAGAATTATGAAGGGGATGCTATATATTTCCACCCTTAAAACGCATACGAACGACTATGACGACCCTTTGCCATTGATCTGCTTCTGTATGATTCCGATGACGATGATTCTGTTGCTGATGCTTCGATTTCGATTGTTTCCTTGGGGCACCTTTTTCAATTCGGTCGCATCGATTCATCACTGGCCATTGGTGACGAACAAAGGGACATTCTGGAATCTCCTCACTGTAGTCGTACATACACATATTTTATTCGGTCTAAGGGTGAAGCTTGTAGCTGTGTATTAATTGTGTTCTAGGAGCCATTATATTCGGGCAGATGGCAACATTTGAAGGTAATTTCTCTTTCAGCGCAGATAATTCCCCTTTTGACCGTCAATTTAACAATAAAAGCAGCCCCGTGATATGACAGGGGAGGATCGTGGTTACGTTGGTGATTTATTATATTAAATAGACAACATACACAACTGGAAATAAGATTAAAGGTCAAATATCTCTAGATGAAGTTACAGAAACTATTGTTGGAAGGTTTGTACATGTATAATTTGGTTAAACTGTTTGGAAATTTTCCATTGAATTTGATTAGACATGAACATGAATGATTTTGAAGCTTTCCGCAATTTGTGTATATCCATTAGACAAAAGTTTAATCAAAACCCTGAAAACTCCTTTGAAATGTTTCTCTCATCCTTTAACCTTTTCCCCAGTTAATATTATTTTACGCTTTCTAGAATATGGTTGAACCCTTAAAGGGAATCTTTTACGAACCCCTTAAAAACTTAATTGCTTATCATTCTGAAAGTTTAATTTTCCATCAAGGAATTTTATCATCCGTAGTCCTTAAATTTTCGCCAATCAATCAAGGATCTGAGATTAATTTCCTCTACAACTCGAGGCAAACCAATTAATTTGGTACGAATGACTTCAAAGTGCCTTAACTGAGTGCAATTCTGGAGATCTTCCCAATTGCCATTATTCAGATTCATTCCTGCGGAAGTTTAATAATCTTTCAGCCGTAATTTAGTCTTCATCTTTGACCGAAAGTTCCGCCACCGGCAGAATTTATACCAAAAATTTGTACAGGAGCAGAGCAACATTGGAGAACGGAAATCAGAGTCTCCCCTGATGGCGGTGGCTGCTGGTCCTATCACTCCCCATCCGCTTCATGCTTCAGCATATATATACCGCCCTTGCGTTTGTTTAAGTTTGCAGATATCATAAATTCCTCAGGGCCATAAAAACGGAACAAATTGAAATTCTGGGGGGTAGAATGGGGTGAGACCAGGGAAAAAAATATCATCCCCCCCCCCATCGCTAGAATTTTCTGTGGAGCACATGCAGCAGACTAAGGGGGAGCATAGAGTATGTCCGTAATCCTTAAGGTGGTAGGGGAAAGTTTTTCTTACATAAAACCTCCCCTTGCTGGTTTCATGAAATTTTATATAAAAAAAAAAGAAAAATGATATCAAAAAAAAAAATACAAACTTCCCCAAGTCTTGTAGTATTTTAGGACTATACAGAGGTTATCAGTTAGAGGAAAATATTTTCCGGTGTTTTTCCTCTCTCCAACAGCGCATAGTTTTCGTATGTCCTGACGGCAGGATTCTTGTTGTGATTTTTGTTCTTCATGTCGTCCATTAGGGGTTGAAGTATTTTTATTTAAAAAAATTTCTGATTATATGCAAATATCTAAGATGAGGAAATATTATACTTACAGCAAGATCTCCCAATTTTTTTCTTTTTTTCTTTTTATTATATTGCTTCATCATTTTTAGAGATGTGAGTTAAAGATAGAAAAAATTTGTGGTGCATATATAGTACAGTTGGCTTAGATTATACCTTACGTGGCTTTATGTAAATTTATTTAAAGCAACGATATGATGGAACGTAATAGTTTTATGCAGAATAGAGAAGATGATGGAGTATCGCAAACGATTGCTTAGAATGTAGATAACAAGTTGGCAAGCTTTGTTAGTGTCTTGGCATGCAATTTTTTTTTCTCCCTTGCCCGTTAAAGGTTTCGTTTATGGATGCAGACAGGGTCAATATTCTGCTTTACTTTGTCCTTATGTATGCAGAGATGAATAATATCTTAAATTGGATATCATCAATTTTCCTTCGTCTGTATTTACATATACATATGTATGTAGTTCGTATAACATTATGGATTAATAGAAAGTAACGCTTTTTAAACCCAAAAAACATTTCTAATTTTTGGATATAATAATATACAAAATTGTGATATAAAACACCAGACCATAGCCTTTGGCCCATCTGCTAACACTGTTCAGAGTTCTTTCCATAAACTCGTTCATTACGTATATGTACTTACCAGAAACTAGAATTACCACGTCGTCAGTATCGTATGCACCAACGGCGTAGGTAGCTTTTTGCGATGGGAGGGGATATGACTAGTATATTTTGATTGATAGGAATTTCAGAATTTAATGCATCCAAACGGGGTGTTTTCGCGGTTGTTTCTGCAGATGATTCTGCATTTCTATGGTTTTCACCGTCTCAAGACTTGCCGAATGGTTTTATTGGCAGTAAAAATTTCTTCATTCCGAGATAATAAACAAAAAAATTTTAACACACTTTTGCAATTATAAACTAGAATAAATTTGACAATTGAGGAGTGTCTGTTCAAAAGGGCGTATTTCCATCATAAACAAACTTTTCAGAATTCGAAAAAAAACTGCCTATTCTTATAAATAAAACGTTAAAATATATTTAAATGCACATTCATGTGAATGTTAAGCCTACAATATGCTATGGGTTTTTTATTTAAAAAATACACATTAAAACTATATTTTTTTAATTATTTGTTTAGAAATAGGCCCTTTTGATCGGGATTGTGTGAAATACGACCTTTTGATTAGTCACTTCAAGAAATAAGCCTTTTTGAATAGAATTTTTGGAAATACTTGCAGTGAAGTAAAAATCCTTTTAGCAAGATTTTCATGTCCACCTATCCACTCCTAGTATAACTTTGAGCTAAAATTAAGTTTTCTATTGTGTTAGGGCTCTAATACCAAAGTACCAAAGTGCCAAAGTACCAAACTACCAAATAAAGCCAACTTTTACATCAAAATTTGCTAATACATATCTTCAAAAATAAAGGCCGTAACACAAAAATTGTTGCACATTATTTATAGGAAATTGTCCGTGCTTTCCAATTTTGGAAAAAAAATATTGACTAACTACGTATTTTTGGGGAAAAAGGTAGTTGAAATTGATAGTTTTGTTAAAAAAAAACAAAATTTTGAATTTGATGACTCATTACTCTGGAAGGTGGTAGGTTAGAACCTTCACTTTTACATTTTTAGATATTTGGGAGTATTCTGCGTGCAGTGTAGTTTGTAGTTTTTTTAAATAAAATATTTTAGTACGGTGAGAGTATTTTTTCTAAAAAAACATCCTAATTCATTAACTAAAGCTGATATAAAAAAACTGATAATATATTTGAAGTCAGCGTCAAAAATTAGTTTAGAATGATGTAAAATATTCCATACAACAGTCATGCTGTTGAGCAGTGTTCCTTCCTTTCGCTTACAGTCACAATTATATATGAAACGAAAATTCAGATCTTATTTTGAAGTAGACCTTCTTTTGCTGAGGGCGTTCCGGTTATCCGATCAAACTGAAATTTTGCGCACAGCTTCAGTTTCGATGACAATATAATATAGAATACTCAATAGATCCAATATGACCACCAAAAAAAATGGCGGATTACCGCTTCCTTCACAAGATGCAGAAATACGCCCTTTTTATTGGAATCCTAATTTTTTGGAATTTTTTATATGGAAAATACGCTCCATTTGAATAAGTTTTTAGGCTCAATCGATGGACTTTTATGCCATATTTTCAAAATAATTTTAAAATAAAAAAAAGTTGAAAACGGAAATACTTTGAACAGATACTCCTCAATTATAAACTAGAGTAAATTAATGTTAACGCTCCAAGGAACGCCTTCGAATTCTTGATTCGCCAGAGACAATGAACGTACTGTGTATTGTGCTCGATAAAATTGTATCGAGTTAGAACAATCTATGAAGTGCAAAGCTTCCCGGACTTATAACTTAAAGTTTATCATAATTTTGCCCGTAGAATCTTTTCTTGAACTCGGCAATTTTTATAAACTTCAAAATATTAAGGAGGAATTAAATTGACAATCAAAGCCAAAAGTTGGTCCTATTTTTTAGGAAGCTCATATTTTGATACTCTACTACATTAAAAAATATTCGAAATATTAAATATTGAATAAAATATGCTCATAGCTACTAGTAGCCCAGTCACTTTATACAAAAAAAGGGCCAAACCTCTAAAAAAATACAACTAGAGATTTTACAGCGGGATTCTCTTTATTTTGGGGTCACAAATAATTTCCCAAAAGTCCATAAAGCCAACTGACCGGCCACTCGAGTTACGGAGGGTCAAAGGTCACGCAAATCAGTTTTTCTCAAATATCTCGTAAATTATCGGTTTTACGTAAATTTTGGCTAAGTAACATTTGTTGGTGAGATAAATCTGCATAAAAATGTCGTATACCAAATTTACGTACAGCCAATGGTTTTCGAGATATGGGGCTGAGAAAACTCGTGCATCGCGCTGCATTCGGTTCCACACCACATTTGAAGTATAATGCAATCAGCGTTTTTACATGGTATCCCCAGTAAGCCCAGTCCATAGGTTACAAGCTATGAAATAATTTTGTTGATTATCTCTTTATCTCTTCTATTCCCACTTCTTTCATATTGTCATCTTCATCAACACTCACCTCAGAGGAAAATAACGAAATGCGGTCGGCGTTATCAACGTTCAACTCAGGTTCAATGGTTGTATCCTCGGACATCGAATTGAGAAACGACGGGCCCCGGCAAGAGCCTTACGCTACGGAACATGGCAATCCTACTTTTCTGCATTCTGCATTTTATACATAAACCTCTAAATAAAATCCAACTGGAGATTTTACAGCGGGATTCCCTTTATTTCAGGATCACAAATAATTTCCCAAAAGTCCATAAAGCCAACTGACCGGCCACTCGAGTTGCGGAGGGTCAAAGGTCACGCAAATCAGTTTTCTCAAATGTATCTTAAATTATCGGTCTTTCGTAAATTTTGGCTAAGTAAAATTTGTTGGTGAGATAAATCTGCATAAAAATGTCGTATACCAAATTTACGTAGAGCCAATGGTTTTCGAGATATGGGGCTGAGAAAACTCGTGCATTGCACTGCATTCGTTTCCACACCACATTTGACGTAGAATGCAAGGCGCGTTTTTTTTACATGGTATCCCCAGTAGGCCTAGTCCATGGGTTACAAGTTATGATATAATTTTGTTTATTGTTGCTCGTTTTCGCTGAGTTCTTCTTCTGCGTCTCCGTTTGTCTCTTCTATTTCCACTTCTTCCATATTGTCATCTTCATCAACAATC
The DNA here is from genome assembly GCA_963855945.1 of Thereva nobilitata. Taxonomy (NCBI): domain Eukaryota; kingdom Metazoa; phylum Arthropoda; class Insecta; order Diptera; family Therevidae; genus Thereva; species Thereva nobilitata. Next base: position 86,540,128 of record OY979697.1, read on the forward strand.
ATCTCAGCGGAAAGTAATGAGATGAAGTCGGCGTCATCATCGCTGAACTCAATTTCAATGGTTGTATCCTCGGACATCGAATTGAGACAGGACTGGCCTCGACAAGAGCCATACACCACAGAACATGGTAATCCCACTTTTCTGCATCCACAATGGATGCCACAACCTTTTGTGCAATTGCAGAAAACAGAATTGAGAAGCTCATCTGGTGCAGGAGGAATGAGAGTAGTTATTGGCTCTAATAAATTTTTTTTAAGGTCCAACCCCATTGCTGAAGGTCTAAATCTTTTCCCAGCCATGTTTGAGCTTAGTAATATACCCTGAATAGATGTTGTTGAGTAGCTGCTGCTGTGGGTGGAAGTGACGACAATTGCAGAGGCTTATTTAGTCTAGTGCATTTTGCAAAACTAAAGTATCTGTAATTATCAATTGAAGTCTCTTTTTTTTGGAGCTCCGTACATCGCTAAAATAAACAATGTGCCACTATTTATTAGCAAATTTCTCGAGCAGTTTTCTTTTTTGAATGCCACCAATGCTTCCTGTAAATTTGGTCTTTTTTGAAATCTTTTAAATGCGTTTATTTTTCCTTTCCGAAATAAAGCACTAGTGGTATCGCCAGAATTTATGTAAAGCCGATAATGTACGAGATATTTGAGAAAAACTGATTTGCGTGACCTTTGACCCTCCGCAACTCGAGTGGCCGGTCAGTTGGCTTTATGGACTTTTGGGAAATTATTTGTGATCCTGAAATAAAGGGAATCCCGCTGTAAAATCTCCAGTTGGATTTTATTTGGAGGTTTATGTATAAAATGCAGAATGCAGAAAAGTAGGATTGCCATGTTCCGTAGCGTATGGCTCTTGCCGGGGCCCGTCGTGTCTCAATTCGATGTCCGAGGATACAACCATTGAACCTGAGTTGAACGTTGATAACGCCGACCGCATTTCGTTATTTTCCTCTGAGGTGAGTGTTGATGAAGATGACAATATGAAAGAAGTGGGAATAGAAGAGATAAAGAGATAATCAACAAAATTATTTCATAGCTTGTAACCTATGGACTGGGCTTACTGGGGATACCATGTAAAAACGCTGCTTGCATTATACTTCAAATGTGGTGTGGAACCGAATGCAGCGCGATGCTCGAGTTTTCTCAGTCCCATATCTCGAAAACCATTGGCTCTACGTAAATTTGGTATACGACATTTTTATGCAGATTTATCTCACCAACAAATGTTACTTAGCCACAATTTACGTAAAACCGATAATTTACGAGATATTTGAGAAAAACTGATTTGCGTGACCTTTGACCCTCCGTAACTCGAGTGGCCGGTCAGTTGGCTTTATGGACTTTTGGGAAATTATTTGTGACCCCAAAATAAAGAGAATCCCGCTGTAAAATCTCTAGTTGTATTTTTTTAGAGGTTCATGTATAAAGTGACTGGGCTATAGTGATTTCACCCAAAAATGGAAAAACGATTAAATTACTTGATTTATTATAACGTTAAAATTTTGAGTATTTAGGAACCGAGGTGTCCGCAATTATAGTGAGCGTCCTTTTCGTGGCTCTTGATTGGTCGGCCTGCTCGAAGCACGGAAATTATACAATACTTAAATGCACAGCCGTCACAAAAACATATCTAGATGATTTTTATATAATTGCGCAAAAACAAAATTGCACATTACATAATGCCAAAAGAGGCGGTGGCTGGTGCTTAAGAAATTTCATGTATACTTAAATACGTAGATACGAAGATTTTATTCAATTCTATTATAATTTTCGTAGGCTCATGGGGGGGATTGATCCCCTTGATCCCCCCCCCCCTTATCTACGCCACTGTATGCACAATTTCGTTCCGTATTCTTTTAGTTTGCTGAGAATCTGGTCGCCTATATAAATCCTCTTGAACGCCTTCCATACATATGGTGAAGGGCGCATTTACCAGAAACTGCAGATATCTTGGTCTGGCTTAGTCTGCCAGAATCTCTAGTTTTTTCGATAGACTCGGAATATTCCTACCGGTCCTTGCCTTTAGCTACACTGTAAAAAAAATATGTAAATTCACAGTCCAAATGTATAGTAAAATTACAAATCGCGGTATGAAATACTAATTTACTACACAATTATTGTAATTTTACTATAAATTTTGTAATTTCACATAAAGAAATTGAGAATCTTTAATACTGCATAACGTAAATGTTGATTACATGAATGTGACCTAAATTTTACACAATGTTGTGTATTTTTCTAAATCGTTTATGTAGGAAAATTACAATATTTCGTAGTATTATTTATCAATGTTATTTACTGAACTTTGTACTATAATTTTACAGTAAGAGGCATAATTTTAGAACTTATATTTTCAGTAAAATTATAGATTGTTCATTGGAATGTAAGATTTAAATTTTCCCTCTCGTAGATATAATTCACAGGTAACAATGGAATACTGAGCATATATACCCGATTGTTCTTAGGTTAAGATCGGACCTTTGACTTTGATCAGGGTCTGGGCAGTTCTTGTAACAGCCAAGACATTTTTGATTCTTAGGGCCGATTCACAATTAAAGCTTCAAGCTGCAAGCTTCAAGCTTCAAAAAGTAGGATAAAAGGGTTTGTACAATGATTCACATTCACAGCTTCAAGCTGCAGTGCTCAAATAAAGGAAAACTCAGCTGAAGCTTGTAGTTTGAAGCTTGCAGCTTGAAGCTTGAAGCTTTCATTGCGAATCGGTCCTTGCATGGTGAGCAAAATGCTATTTTCATGTATAGGGAGAGGACATACACAAAAGTTTTGGAAATTTACAAAACTATGAAGTAAAATTCCAATACTGATTGTATTTTTACATCCCACAAATAATGTATATTTACTACACAGTTTGTAAAAATACGTAAAGTAGAATTGGAATATTCCTAATAATATATATTGCAAATTTACAAAACTGCTTGTGAATAAAACTTCCAGCATTTTTTTGTAAAATTACCACAGAAATTTTTTACAGTGTGCACTGATAGCTTTTTTATATTCGCGAAGACGGTTCTTATAGAGCTGCCGTGGGCCTTGCCTGTAGCAGACATTATAAGCACCATCACCTACCTTAATTCCCGAGTCCCCGTTCTTAGCATGCAGCGGGCACGGTACTACTACTCTACTTTTACAAATGCAGCCCTCTAGACACTTACCAATAAAAGAAGCATCGAATAGTCCAAACGAAGCACGTTACGCTCACATTTTTTTAGACTAAAGGGAGCAAAATTGAAGCTGCCAATCATCTTGGTGACCATAAGGGGTGCCATTAGCACCCAGGAGCTAGCTAGAAGTGAAACTTTATAGTCCAATAAATAGGTACTTTTTCTTTGCGAAAAATACCGCACGCGATTTTTTTTAACCAAATGATTTTATATATTTTTATAAGCTTAAATCCAAAATGGCGTCATCCCTACCCTCTTGCTAAACTTACAGTGAAGGAAAACGCGTTTAATTCTATATCTCAAAAACTATGCATTTTACGACAAAAATGTATATTATCTTTTTTGTAGATAAATAAGTGATTTAACTTTCTTGTTTGGAACTTTTTTGTGTAAAGTCAATATCTACGGAGAAATAGTTCTTCAAACTTTATATATCACTTTCTTTGCACTATATTTCGTTAATGGTTAATTCTACATGCAAAAATCCTTGGTAAAACATATAGAAAACACGATTATCTATAATTTTTGTTATTATCATTTTTTACGTAGGGCTAATATTTCACTAGTTATGGCGCTTTAAGTGTCGAAAAACGTAGATTCAAAAGTAGTTTTTTCCCATATAGAGCTAGGACGTTTTGAAGTTTTTTTGGTAGAGGTTTACATATCACCCTGTATTTTTGTAACCCTATGAATTATTTTCATGAATAAGGTATCAGTGTACGCAGGATACTCCCACCTATCTAAAACTGTAAAAGTCAAGGCTCTACCCTATCAACTTCCAAAGCAATGTGTCATCAAAATTTCGTTTTTTTTTAATTAAAATTTCAACTAAAACCACCTTCTTCTCCAAAAAATACGTAGTTAACTAATATTTTTTTGCAAAATTGGAAAGCTAGGAAGGCCGCGGCCGCTAGGAAGCTGTAGTAGGAAAACGACTCAACGAAATCGAGATAATCGAGAACGAAGCGATATGGGAAATAAAAACGTGTCCGGAGAACGCTGGTCTAAGCTAGCTGAGCACAAAACGAAAGTAGTGCTAATCAGCAAGCGAAAACAGGTGGAGACCATAGCAGTGAAAGTATGTGATAAGGTCATCCGCTTCCAGCCCGCACTTAGGTATTTCGGAGTAAAGATTGACCGAAGGCTCGCTCGCAAGAAAGCTGCCTAATATAGTGGGCCCCAAGCCAAGCCGACGCCTCCTCATCACAAGATGATTAGTTCGGTCCTATCGTATGCAGCGCCATTGTGAGCAGCAGAATTGGGAAGAACGGGCAATAGGAAGAAAATAAATTCTGCGGATCGGTTAAGTGCCCTTGGGTATGCTGTGCGTACCGTACATGTGGAGAAGTGGGTTATAAGGGAACATGGGGAAATGAGTTATTACCTCACACAGGTCCTGAGTGGGCATGGAGGTAATAGAGTATACCTTCACCGCTTCAGGTTGGACGATACACCGTTCTGCCCGGACTGTCCGCACGATAAAGAGGACGCGGAGCATGTCTTCTTTAAATGCCCAAGGTTTGCAGAGCACAGGACTGCGTTAGAAGAAGTTGCTGAAGTGCAGCTTACTCCTGAGAATATCTTGCACCATATGACAAGTTCGGAGAATGTGTGGGGAAGGATGAAAGTGGCGCTAAAGGCCATCCACCAGAAACTTAAGCATTACGAAGCCCAAAGAATTAGAGAAAGGCACATCAATGCAAGGAGAGATAGGAGCTACGTAGCTAGATGGCTAGACAGTTCCGGCTCTGGTGAGCACCTTTGAGGGACGCTTTTTTTTAACGGTCATGCTGATGACGCCAGACTGAAGTAATGCCTTAATGGCTCGTATCGGTCTGGACTTGAACGTCATGGAAAAAGGGTGGGTGAGTTTAGTCAGTAGTAATCTGATACAACCGTTTGGGTGCGTGCCCCCAGGGGAGTCTCCTGTCATAGGCATGGACGCCTGTTGCTTGACCGATGTAAGATTTTCATCACTCCCTCGTAAAAAAAGCTGGGGTGCCATTAGCATACTCAGTATACCGGTTCTCGTTCGATTGCGTAGGTGAAGCAGTATTGGACGTGGTTAATACTTAGTTGGGGGACCGCTTGGTAAAAAGGCACTCGCATTTGAAATAAATTCATAGCTCTACAGAGGCGTGTATACCTCTGGCAAGCGCATTTTAGATTTTCATACCTGTAGCTAGAGCGTGCATACCCGAGTGGCAGCGCAGGCGCATTTGTTCGCTATGCGTGCTTAAACAACTAAATTATTTTTACCCTTGTAATACCTCAGTATTGTTGGTTTTTTTGTGGGACCCTAATAAGAAACCTACGGGGAAATTAATTTGCCACTTGAGTCCCACATGCTACATTAGGCACACCCCCTATAAATTTTTGTCGGGAACAACGTTCTTCTGGTTACCAAACGTTAATCGAAAATCATTTCGAACTGCAATCATACAACTTTATTTAAATGAAATCCCTCAAAATATTTCTCAGCATTGTTAACTAAAAACGTGACCAAAAACTCATTTCCTGTCCCTAAGCTTTCGATTAAAATTACATAAGAAAAGCTGCCGAAGACGTTCTGAAATTAAGTTTCAAATCTATTTCATAATGAGAAATGATTTCTCTGCGGATGATCCTACCTTAATCCCCCCCTTCACCCTGATTCACAATCAAAGGCCATTTTCAAATGGTCCCAATTACACAATCGCAGTAGTCAAAGAAGCAGGAACCAGACTTGTATAGTTCCGAACAGGTTCATCTTGAGTCTTCTAGCGCTGGAGCCGGCAGCATCCAAAGTCCGGGCTTTGCAGGCAGGCAGCACCACTCCGGCCCCGGGCGTAATGAACTTATGAATATGCATCGGAGGCAACCTCTTAATTATTGGAATTAATCAATTCCAATCATAATTTCTGTAATTATATATCATCCGGGAGATCTCTCGGGGTAATCCGTGTTTGCGTTGGCTGCGGTGGCTCGGGCACGGATTTATCTCGGCTCCACCAGAGCCTTAAGTGGCCGATCCCCTGAGAAGCTCGCGGGACTGTTGTCCTCTATAACGCGTCCACTGAACTGGAAATTGGTCCTCGGACTGCGACGGGGAAACCCTTTCTCTGCTAGGAAGCACGAGACTGGCTTTGATTGCAGCCGACTTGGCCAGTTGATGAACTGCAGCAGCATTTAAATAATTTGGTCGGAGCCAGTGGACAGGCTTTGGGCGTGTGCAGTTGGGTCTTTTTTCTTGTCAGGATCGGTTGCCTCGGACATCTCTCTTCGTGTAGTCCTGTCAAATGATGAAGTGGAAACACACGAGGCACCCTGTCAGCCGCGCTCAAGTGAAATCAAATTAATGTCCACTAATTGCATGCAATTTAGGAGGGGGGAAACTGTGTGTGTGTGTCGTTACCCCAAGCAAACAGGTTCTGACATTCCAGTGAGGAGTCGTTCCGTGCCACCGAGAAATTGTTTGGTCAAAAAACGACAGAAGATAAGATCGTATAAAATAAAGACTGGAAAAAAACTATCACAAACAGTTCGCCATGTCAAATTTGGTAATGAAATCTCCGGAGAGGTCTAAGATCTCGGCGGGCCATAGATATTCCGGTCGAGTGGGTCCTCTATGTTTGTTTTTAATTCCCCGAAGCACATTAGGCGCATTTAATCCCTCTCTAATTGCGCTCATTTAGCATGAAATCATTTGTCGGAATAAATTTCCATAAAAGCAAGCTCCAGCAACGCCATATACCTACACCTGCCGTAAAGGTATGACAGCCAATGGCCAGCCGGCAGGTTCATGTCTAGCACCCAGACTTTTTTTTTCTATCATAAAGAAAATAAAAGAGACGAAGAAACCTTCGGAAGCTTCTTTGAGCATTTTTTCCATGCTTCCTACTCGAAAAAAGCAAGATGGTGTCGGTCACTCTGAAAGTTTCAACGAAACTCATTTGAATAAAAATTTAATTACAGAAAAATGAGATAATTTCCACCGCGGATTTTGTCTTAGCTTCGGTTATATGGCGTTATGGGCTCCTAGGCAGGCGGTGGCGACCTGTTTGGGGAAAGATAAGGAAAGTGCCTTTTTTTCATATTTCCTAGCCTTAATGCGATGCACGCGGGAATGGGATTATTGAGCTGTTTCCTAGGGGTCACTCTGGGTGCCCTGATGCTGGCTGGACATTGGGCATAAAAGAGGAGGATCCACGAAATTAGACAAAAAAGGTAGACTATTCTACAGTAGTCGAAATGTGAGAAAAGTTTATGAGCCGACAAATTTCTTGGTAGTCGCCGATGCTAATGTAATGCGATGTTGTACGTTTTTGTTGTTGGATCCGCTCAGTTGGAACAGGAACCAGCCTCATAAAGGCTTATAGTGTCAAGTGCAGCTTCTTGTAAATTCTCCTAATTGCTTCGAGATTGTGAACCAAGGAATACACTATATGAAGCCAATAAAGATAAGATATTATATCTTAATTTTTTTAAGAGGGCATTTTGCTGGGATCAGCACTTAAGACTTGTTTCAGAAATTTTTACATCCATTTAGATTTTGGTCACAAATTTTTATTACCATCCTTATGTATGCGTGGTAATGTCCTTGAACAAAAACAACGACGAAAGGTGGTTCAGTACTTCTTGTAAAATATACAGTTGAAGGACTGGATTAGATGTTTGAAGGAGGCATTAAAACTAATAGAAACGATAAGGCACGTAGTTGAAATTCCGTTTCAGTATTTTGATCTTTGGGGATGCTGAATGTGAAGTACTTTTATTAAGGTGAAAATGAGCAACATTAGGATATGCTTCCACAGTTAAATTAGTGTAACGATGTGTTATTGAGTGATTGTGTTAATGTCCTCTGGATTTGGAGTGACTTTCAGTTAAGTTCGATAAAAGAAGAAGTTTTTGTCATTGCCTTTTTAAATTTCTTCATATTTTCTTGTTCCATCACAAGTCATAATTATATTCACTCTAAACTAAATCTGAAATTAAACCCCTTAGCTTTCGGTGTCACTTACTAGACGATTCTGTGATAAGGACTATTACGCCTCATTCAATGCTTCTGTTTTCTTTTTCTTGATCGAATATGGGTATCCTCGCAAGTATGGATAACCTAGAAGTTAAGGCAGTCGACTACCACCCCAGAGGTCCATGGCTCGATTCCACGCAGCGTATGATTCCACTTCTTCTTTCGCCCGAGTAAAAATTAAACTCGCCCGCAGCTGGCCTGCATCAGATACGCACCAGCACGCACGGCGCCACAGCTAGCATGGCACATTTTTACTAGGGCGCACCTATCATGGAGCTGGTACGCACGCAGAATGTCAACCCGAGTTAAAATAAAAACTAGCCCGCAGCTGGCCGGCCTAGCCTAAAGTCTAGATATTAACAAGTCTTTCTTTTTCATATGGTTAGTGAGTAAAAGGCGAACAGCTATATGCACACATTCTTCAAATGACGATGCCAGGGTACCAGAGAGAGAATGCAACATTTTTATACACGCTCGCACACAACTAGCCAGCAGAAGATTTTATGATTTTATATGGGGATGAACTTGATGTATTGGTGCATATTTACTATTTATGAAAAAAAACAGCCGATTCAATTTTTCTTCCTTTTCTGCTCTGCATACTTTATCGTAGAGAGAGAATCTGGCTTTGTCTCGCCGAGTTCACGATGTATGCGTTGTGCTCAGCAATGATGTTCATATATGCACGCACACAACTAACGGGGGGGAAATTTTGTATGAAGATGAAAGACTTGTCATATCTAGACTTTGGCCTAGCCTAGCATCAGGTACGCACTAGCACGCACGGCGCCACAGCTGGCACGCATAACGAACAAATGCGCACGGCACATTTTTATTAGGGGTTTCTTCGTCCTCGGCGGAGCCTGCATCCCTGTGACGGGCGCGTGCATCCCTGTGGCGGGCGCGTGCATCCCTGTGGCGGGCGAGTTTTATTTTTACTCGGGAAGAAAACTAGCACGCACACTCCCGCCACACGGATCCACGCTCCCGCCACAGGGATTCACGCTTCCGCCACAGGGATGCACGAAAACGCCTGTATTGCTTTAAAAAATTGTAGAGGACGAAGAAAAGGGGCAACTTTCTTGGTGACCATAAATGGTGCCAATAGCATACTCAGTAAAAAGGTTCTCGTTCGATTGCGAAGGTCAAGCAGCATTGGAAGTGGTTAGTGTTAGTTAGCGGGGGACTGCTTGGTAAAACAACACTCGCGTTTGGAATGGTTTATGCCGATGCGGATGTATTTATAAATGTTCATGCCTGAATTTTTAGATTTTCGTGCCAGTGGATGCCTCTAGAGAACAAATTTTTAGATTTTCGTACCTGTGGCGGGAGCGTGCATCCCTGTGGCGGGAGAGTAGGTGCCTCTAGCGAACAAATTTTTAGATTTTCGTACCTGTGGCGGGAGCGTGCATCCCTGTGGCGGGTGAGTGCATACTTTTGTAGCGTTCGATATGCGCGCTAACAGCGGTCGCGTGCGTGCTAGTAAGAAAATTAACCGACTAAATTATTTTTACTCGGGCGAGCTTGCTGTCACGTAAGATCGGCCATCAGGAATTAGGTCGACCATGTGTTTCGTTATAGCTGGAAAAACACCCAAGGCACTACTCGTTATCTTGCTAAAAGAGTCATTTAAATCGACAAAGCGAAAGCGCTCACACTTTTAAAGGAGATTATTTGATTTAAATCGAGAAAAGTTTAACAAATCGAGAAACTTTCCTTAGTTAATGACATTTGTTTCGATTTTAACAAATAACATCTGAAAAGGCGTGTTAATTCAACAACCGGAGATCGAGATCGAAAATGGCACGTCATTTTTTTTTCTTTTACTGTCAACAGCTGTTTAGAATTTATTTTGATTGATAGCTGAAATTAATATAAAAAGTAACACTTTAACATGGAAACGGGGTCGCTCACGATCTTGTCTATTTCGAAGATAACATTTTACGATTTCTCGACGTTTAACACAGATCATGAATACCCCTAGCATTTGGTTCGATTCGCAAGTCGGGCAGTGTTATTGGGTTTTCTATCGGGAATTTCTCAGTAGAAGTCCGAAGTCTGGATTTGCGTCCGGTTGATGGCAATAGACTCGTCCCCTATTACATGGGACTTAGCTGGAGAAATGAGAGTGTACTATACGCCTCTGCCTAACCTTACGGGGAATTCCGGCGTGATGTTATGTATGTTAAAGCCGGTTTAGACGGTGCGCTCCAGCGCATGTGCCTCACGAACTTTGTGGATATAGCGAGAAGTGGGGTGGTACCAGGTACCTTTCATCATCCTCACTTGTCCCTTCATCACCAAACGTTCGTGAGGCACAAGCGCTGGAGCGCACCGTCTAAACCGACTCTAAGTTTAAAAAAACTAGGAGCGCATATTTTTATAATCTGAGAATAGATCTGCAGTTTGAAACTACCTATTTTTTATAAAAAGTAACATATCTGCAGTGGGATAGTTTGCATTAGTGGGATAGTTTGCATTAGGCGGTAGTAACGTGAAATAATCCTATCCGGGTCTGGCTTCGTGTAAACAAAACTAGCATCATTTCTAGGCTAATAAGCTAGTGAGAAAGCTAGTAAGCTAGCGTTTCGAGCTAGGAAAGTTTAATAGGATAGGTTCTATTTGTTGAGCAAGTAGTGAAGCTAGTATCCGATTAGCTAGTGTCCAGTGACGATGCGTTTTGTTTTTGGGGCCCACGTTCTTTTGAAAAAAGCAAATTTCAAAAATTATTTTTAAATCTTTGATTAGAAAAAAAAATCTCACGAATTAATTGGAAAATTTTTGAACATCCGCCATTTTGTTTCAAATTGATAAAAATAGTTCGCTCAAAGTTTCGTATTTAGAATTATTTAAACTAGATTATGTTAAAATTTGAAATCGATATCCGGAATATTAACTGAGATATGGCGAGATAAAGGGTAAATTCCGTTCCGAAAAAAATGCATTTTTATGATTTTTTTATATGTTGGCAATGTCCAAACTTCGGCCAAAATCAACTGTAGATGAATTTTCCGATCCTCTATCGATTGCAATTAGTTTCAACCGGTTATCTTATTTCCATCACTTTTTCCATTTCTAGAGCACTTTTTGAGGATGTCCTGCAGGCCAAAAAGGCAATAAACATCTTTCTACCAGTTATGCGAACCAGTACCACAGTGCAAATCTCAGATTTTTAAGTGTGTTATTTTAACACGCTTTAAGTGTGTTATTGTGACGTCACCCATTTGATTTACATTTTAGTCACTTTTCACACGCTTTAAAGTGTGGAAAAAGTGACTACTATATTAATCAAATGATTGACGTCACAATAACACGCTTTAAGCGTGTTAAAATAACACACCTCTAATGCTGAGATTTGCAGTGCATGTTTTAATCTCCAAGGGCAACACTTCACTACTACAAAACACCAAAAAGACGACATAGCCAAAGATTCAAATAATATAAAAGTAAAATGCATCTTCAGATAAGAAAGACAAGGTCGATAAGAAGTAGTTTAGGTTTTGAACATGCTGTGCTGTGATTTATTCGTCTCTTAACAAATAAAACACGATCGCGACCAAGCGATTTTCTTTTAACACTACAACCATCTGTGACCTTTGGCCTGCTAATAATTTTAATTCCTTCTAGATCGATTAGTTAAGATCGTTTTTCTGTTTCGTATATTGATCTGTGTAAGTCCGTCACCTATTGGGTACTCATCAGTTTGGCGCGATCGAACTCTCTTGGAATATACCGAACAATGGAAGTCCACACCTGGCCTAGTGAACTCTATGAGCTTTATTCTTACGCTCGCGTTGAGTTGGCATGATCATCGGAAAGTGACCCCTAAATAACACGTACTGAGGATCGGATGGGTGGGTCATCTCACCTGCATGCTGTGTACCTCGAGGAGGACGAGCCTGTTCTTCATGTTCTTTGACACTTTCCGACGATAGCTACATAGAAGCAAGGCCTGGTTATTCGGCGCGACCTTGCTCGACCAAACAAGACTAATTTGTTTGACCTAACAAAGGCTGATTTTGTTCAAGAGGCCTGGCCTGCAAATCTGATGTAGTGTCCGCCGCGTTATTTCTTGGATCTTATTCCTCAGCCAAGAAAAGTTCGTCAGCAAGCATCAACGGATTTTATGTGCTTTGGTTTTTCACGCTTTGTTGCAATGTATGAATTCGCGTTGGATATCCTTATATGTGCTCTGGGTGGCACCACTTGCAATACATGCTAAATTATCTTTTCTTATTTGATCAGAAAGTTGAATTTTTCGGATTATCCTCCTTCGTATTTGGTTTCAACACATATCTTTCATGGAACTTTTTTTTGCTCTAAAGTAAAAATATAACAACATATATGTTTATTTATGCCGCGTATAAAAAGTAGGTGCCTAAAAAACCTCATAAAATGTACCAAAATTGCGATTTTTCAAAAATTCCAACGGGATTTCATTTTCAATTGTTTCTTAAGTTTTCTAAATGAGTTTCCCAATTATAAACTGATCCTACACAAAATGGCAGCATTGTTAATTAAGGTAAAAAAAAAAACTAGATCGTTAATTACTCAAAAAGTGATGAACCGATCTTGTTGAAATTTTTTGTTCATTGCCGGGACCACATAACCACCATCTTTACGAATTTTTATCCTTCTATGTGCAGTTGTTTTCCTGTAAACAAATAGTAAAAATAACGTGTTTTGAAAACTTTGGAAGCCATTTGCAAGATCACCCTTGCACCTAGCGACCTCTAACAGGGCTTATTTTTTAGAGAATTTCATGACGAAGAGCTTTCCCAATGCATATGTTATACTAAAAGTTAGTAGGAACGGAGCTATTGAAAGAAATATAAAAAAAGTGCCTATTTTATTCACAATAACCTAATTAAAAAGTTATGCGGTCAACCAATTTGTGGGCAAACTTAGGGTGTTTAACTACACCCTAAAACGAAGCGATTCCAACAATAATCTCGCCTATGGGCCAATAATACACTTTTAATCATTTTTTCCTTCTCGCCGACTAGCCTATAAATTAATAGACAACTTCTCTTGCCAGACGAAGCCAAACTAGACAAATTAATTTCGATGTTTTACCTCAAAATGTAACACCATCAACATTGTTCACCCAATGCAGTTTCTGAAACGAACTAAACTCCTTTCATTGTTAGCAACATAAAACTCCAACGTTTTAATTCTCATTTGAAATTAATTAAAGATGGTCCAATAAAACCCTTTTTCAACTACACTAAAAGCGTACAATTTCACATACACATCAAATCCAGTGAAAGCAAAACATTTCTTCCAGAATCCTAAACTAATTGACTCCTGTGTAGAGATCATGTAAGGATACGCCCAGTTATCTACCATTGTAGAAGAGCATTGCCCCCAAAAAATGACGAATCTCGTCCTAGAACTTGGAGAGAATGGTGAAACTCTCTTCTTGGGAGCTTCGAAGTTACAACAAGGAACAAGAAGCACGTCCTGCCGTCAGCTAGATTCGGCGGAGTCGTCTAGGATCGAAATGGGGGGCTACACAATATGCTCCCGTGGACGTGAGTTAACTTCCGAACTCCTGGGCGAAGTCACGTAAGGAAAGTGTCGACAAGTTTCAGCAGTTTTTATCTTCCCCGTTGTTGCCACCACCGTTCTTAGTGGTAAGCTTAGGGCGCTGGAATTTCTTGAACTTTTCCTTTTTACTCTGTATTTATTTTTTTCCCTTTTTTTCTTCTGCTTCTTTTTTGTGTTTTTGTTGTTCTCCATAGCTTCCCATCCCACTTCTTCTTCTACAGTTTTGTTCAAGTTGTTCCTCCGATAGAACAAAATGCTGCTGCTACAGGAAAAGGGCTTGGAAGCTTCTAGCCCAGTGCGAATGAAGTTTCCTTAATGAGGAATGTTCGATTGATGGAATTAAGGGGTGAAAACTGTAATCAAAAGTTGCAAGAAACTTCCTCAAAATAGACTTACAACTTGGCCCAAGAAATGAGAGGTTCTTAAAAGCAATCATGAAGCTGGGAGATTATCGTCAAGAGTTTTTTTTCCCTCCTAGATGTGAAATCCCCATTCGAGCTATGTTTTATCATATAAGGAAGTTATTAAATTAAGAAAAAAAAACAACAACGTCGAAACCCATCCAACAACGTGAGAAAGTTCGGTATCTATTTTTTTTTTTAAAGTTCCAGAAATGTTGGATACTTTATCCAAATCCCATCCATCACAGAAGGCAAAAGATAAGTATAATAAATTTCTTAATCAGGAAATTGGTCTGGCCGCCGGGATCTCTGGCAGGGGTCCATTAATTTCCTCAGGAGCATCACTGAACCTCTTAACAGATTCACCTACATTGACCCTAATGACATCATAATTAATTAATTAATTTGAATAAAACAGATTAGCGCTAAATGGAACTGTTGCACTTAAGCCCCCCTTTATGGACCAGTCCCATGGCAGCGGCTTAATTAGCCAAGCCTAGACCTAGGAATTTCGAGCTCTTTCATGTTTGAGCGCTGCTAAGTAGGTGGCACTGGGGCAATCGTCTTCAGATTAACGGAATGGATACATCGTCGTTCTGAGAGTTTTGACCGGCCTAGAAACTTACAGGTACAAGGTAAAGGTCATTATGGGGAACATTTAGGAAGAAAGGTTTTCAATGTGTAATGTTGGAGTTTTTTTTTTAGAATGGATGGAGGTAAGTTTTGAATATCTAATTTCCTTTTATGTGATAAACTAAGCTTGGGAATCACCCTTTGGCTATCAGTCAGTTATATCGTTCAAATTATAATGCAATATCTAGTAGTCAGCTTAGTTTAAGGATAGAAGAGGATGGGATAGGTTACGGGAGGTCTGGCGGTTATCTAGTACAAGACGATGAACCACATACCTAAACTCTGGGATATTTTACTAGTTCGAAAATACTGACGACCGAAGGTTGTTCCATAGTCGAGTTGTTCTATTTAAAAACAAATATTACTAAATGTGCAAGAGCAAGACAAAACAAGACAAAACTGCAAGACCAAAACTATTTTTGCTCATCACTAACAGAAGGGTTCTGGGCCCTGGGCAACGTCTCAGACCACCCCCCCCCCCCATTAATTGCCTCCATCGCAACGTAGGGCAGGTACATATAGCTCCAGTAATGGGGAGGCAAGAAGGCCATTGCAGTTAGGATCGCTGTGACCTGCTTCTTGGTAGCGACATAAATAAAAACAGGTTTAACAATTGTGTTGTCATCATTTGAACATCACTTGTGATGTAAGGCCGCCTGACTTACCCAAAAGCCTTTTACAGGCCTATACAGGGTGTATTGCATAAACTTACAAAGCGGCCGGCGGTGGATAGGTTTTGAACAGACGAACAAAAAATCTTATGGGAGGGGGCGGGGGTGAAATCGTAGCGGTTTAGCCGCTAGGGCGTTTTGAAGTTTTTTTAAAGTTTTACATATCACCCTGTATTTTTGTAACCCTATGACCTATTTGATGAGGTATCATGAATAAGGTATCAGTTTACGCAGAATACTCGCACCTATCTAAAACTGTAAAATTCAAGATTCTACCTTATCAACTTCCAGAGTAATGAAAGTCAAAATTTCGGTTTTTTTCCAATAAAATTTCAACTAAAACCACCTTTTTCTCCATAAAATACCTATAGTAGAGGGAAATTAAACAAAAAAAAGAGAAGTTATGATGTAGTGGGGAAGTTGGATTTTTTTGTTTTTTTTCTTTACATATGTTAAGATAAAGGGAAAAAAAATTTCTGCAAAATCGGTCCTGTGCTGCACGAGAAAATTGCATAAATGTCCATTTTTGATGCATTTTGAGTGCATTGCTACACTATTTTTTTAATTTCTCCAATTCTGTTGGTGGTAGAAAAATAAAAAAAATTGGAAAATACTCGCGAATGAATAGACTTTCGAACTGATTCAGTATAAATACTTTAAAAATGAAACCTAACCTCAAAAAATCAAAATGTATGAAATTTTGTTTTATTTTACTAAAAATGCAATAAATAACGGGAAAAAGGTCAGATTTTGATAAAAATTGGAGAAAAGATGTACTTTGATGCTATAAATACGTGGATGAAATTTCAAAAAAAAAATTCGCTTTTCACGGCAAAAATTGACAGTTTTCGAAAAAAAATTAAAATTGCCGCCATTTTATGCCAAATCATCGTACGGTAAAATATTTTTTTTAAATTGTAGGTTTTTTTATGTTCTTTATTGTGAGCATACGCAATACTTCGTTACTTTATTTGAAAAGCCCATTTTAGGCCTTTGAAAACACTAAACAATTTCAATTTTCAATTTTTTGCGTTTTGCTTACTATGAAAAGCTACTTGCCAACTAGTGTTTCTTCTCGAGAATTCTTTCTCGAGAATTTCTCGAGAAATAAAACTATTTTTATATTCTCATTTCTCGAGAAATTGAATGTTGTTTCCGCGAGAAATTTATGACTATTTTTTAATCAATTTCTTAAAATTTTTACTCTTTTCTCATATCCATACATCTTTTTTTACTTGCATACATACTAACTTAGTTGGAATATATTTGTTTTGTGCGGGCTTTTTTTATATACATTCTTTTAATGCAAGTTTATGCGTGTGCTGTGCTGTCAAATAGAAGAAAAATAAGTAATTTTTTTTTTTTATATGGAAGACTACAGCTCTGGGAAAGCCTTTTGTACTGTCGACAATCTATTTTCTTCGTATAGGGTGCAATGTCAAACAGCAAGCTCTAGCCGATAGATAGTGGAGGGGAAGAGAGAAGTAGGAAGGAACTGCCACAACCACCATAAAAGAATACAACGAGTGTCCCATTCGCTCTGGTTGTTTGAAAGCGCAGCTTGTTCACTCAAACAACCAGAGCTAATGGAAAGCTGTTGGTTGTCTTCTTTTATGGTTTTTCCTCTACCTTCAACAGTAAATGCCGTAACACAAAAATTGTCCGGACATTATTCATAGGAAATTGTCCAAGCTTTTTAATTTTGGAAAAAAAAATATTGGGTAACTACGTATTTTTTTGGAGAAAAGGGTAGTTAAAGTTGATGTTTTTGTTAAAAAAAACAAAATTTTGACATTGATGGCTCATTACTCTGGAAGTTGGTAGGATAGAACCTTCACTTTTACAGTTTTAGATTCGGCGTGAAAAAGTTCATTTTTTCAGCTAGACTCTTGGTTCTCGAGAATCTGGCAATAATTGGAAAAAACCGTTTTGCTTATACCTCGATTACGGTTCTTTAGAAAAATAAATGAGTGTCATTTTCGTTTTCAGCGACCTCAAGTTAGACTAAAAACACTTTTCCTAATTGTAAACTAGTGTTATCAAATGCAACATTAGATGCGTTAGATTTTTTAAAAAACTACTTCAAATCACATTTGTTTTGTAATCTTTATATTTATACTTATTATTTTCTTATTACTTAATTCTTACAAAGATTTATTTTGTGTTATGAATAAAATGGAATTTTAATTTTTATTTCATGAACTTTTTACAAATTCACAATATTTCTCGAGAAATGAGAATTCTCGAGAACTAAAATTTATTTTTCTCTTTTCTCGAGAAAGAGAAACTGTCGAGAAATATTAAACACTGCCAACTATGAAAAAAAAGGCAAAAAATTGAAAAATTTAAATTTTTTAGAGTTTTCAAAGGCCTAAAATGCGCATTTCAAATAAAGTAACTTCCCAACTACATCACTATCATATGACAATTTCCTTCTACTACTAGTTAACTGATATTTTTTTTTTGCAAAATTGGAAAGCTTAGACAATTTCCTATGAATAATGTTGAGACAATTTTTATGCTACGACTTTTACTTTTGAAGTTATTAGCAAGTTTGATGTTGAAATTGGCCTTATTTGGTGCTTATTTGGTAGAGGAGAGGAGGGTATTATGGAATAGTCGGAGAATATGGAATACCGAGGTTTTGGCTGTGTTTGTTGCTGCTGTTATGTCGGAATATCATGATCTAGGGCATTTTCTACCCACACATACAAGACAGCCGCAAGGCACACAAAGTTTTGAGAGCTGATATTTCTCATACATTTTGTTAACAACTTGGCGGAATTTACTTAGTTTTTTCTAATTTATCATTAATTTATTCAATAGAAAGTAAGTTTTATAACATCAAACTAATTCAGCAATTGAAAATTATTTTTATGTCATGTAATTTATATTACCAGTGCCTAGTATTTGTGCCGTAGTTTGATGTAGTAAGCGGGGTGACCGGGACAACGAAAAAATTTTCAAATTTCCGAAAATTTATAAAAGAACCGAGAAAAGGGTATCATTATTGTCAAAATTAAAGCAGGAAAAGTGGTTAGCGGCTCTTAAACGAAAAGATTTAAAGGCGGGGATGTTTTGGTTAAGAGTTTCCAGTTTTGGCATTTTTACTGCCCAAGTACTGGATCCATCCTGCTTTGAAGGTTTTATAACTACAATAAACAGAAACGAAAGCACTTAATCAAAAGATGAACTGGTATTGTCATCGTGTGTGTGCCTTGCGGCTCTCCAATACATTGCCATTTGATGACGTGTCAGAAAATGCCCTCTAGTCAAGAAAAACTCCCATGATGCAATGCAGTGAGAGTTGAGCGCTTGTTGATGTCGTACCACTCGCTACAGAACAAAATGTGTTTAATGATTTTCAAGAGTTTCTGTTGGTAAGTTTTCTAACATTTGAATCTACCAGTATACATGTGTCTTGAACATTGATGTTAAGCACTACAAACACTAAAAGAATTGCAGTTTGTTATACTGTGGTCGTTTTTTAATTGACAATTTTTTGTCCATCAGTTTAAAGGTTCATTTTCCAAGATGGCTTGTCGGGTATTATGGAATACATGGTATTCCATATAACCCAAAAAAATAAACTGAATAAAAATGAGTTTTGAGCATAATATTGATAGCTAAATAATAATTATTAATTATATAAATAGCAATATAGTCTAATTTATAACCATAGTACATTTTTTAAAAAAAACATTGGTTGAGACCACCTATCCCATATTACCCGACTATTCCATATTAACCTCCAATTGCAACTTTTTTTTAAACACATTTTTTTTATAACAAGAAAATAAATAGTAGTTTTTTTTACAAGTGACAGTTCATGACAATTAGTTATAGTATGCCCTCATAATGATTTTGAGGATTTTTATTCAAAAACCAGTTAGTAATTTTTAGAAATGTAAATGGTATTCCATAATACCCTCCTCTCCTCTACTTTTTGGCAAAGCCAAAATTTTGTTTATTATTTTTTTTATTATTTTCTTCTATCGCGTATTAAATTTTTATTTTTAATTTTTTAATTTCTAATTTTTATATTTTATTCTTTATTTTTACATTGATTCTTCTTTTTATTTTATTTTTTTATTCTTTGTTTATCCTGTTGTATCAATTATTTGATGTTAGTTAATGTACGTTTTTAAGATTGTTATCTTTGTACATGTTGTTCAAATAAATAATAATAATAATAAAGCTTAGGTGGAAAAGTACTAAAAAAGACCCAATTTTAGCATTAAAATTACTTCTAACTCCAAAAATAAAAGCCGTAGGATAAAAATTGTCCGGGCAATATTCATAGGAAATTGTCCAAGCTTTCCAATTTTGCAAAAAAAATTAGTTAACTAGGTATTTTATGGAGAAAAAGGTGGTTTTAGTTGAAATTTTAGTTAAAAAAGCCGAAATTTTGACTTTGATGACTCATTACTCTGGAAGTTGATAAGGTAGAATCTTGACAGTTTTAGATAGGTGCGAGTATTCTGCGTACACGGATACCTTATTCATGATAATATGTTATAGGGTTACAAAAATACAGGGTGATATGTAAAACTCTAAAAAAACTTCAAAACGCCCTAGCTGCTAAACCATTACGATTCCCCCCCCCCCTCCCTTACGATTTTTTGTTCGTCTGTTCAAAACCTATCCACAGCCGACCGTCTTGTAACTTTATGCAATACACCCTGTATATTAAATGCCCTAATGGCTTCACTGACGGACGTAGTAGGCCAGTTAATTGCGATATTTAGTTCAAAAAAATCCTGACACTGATATTTTTTTTTTTAATTTGTTCATTGAATAGCGTACTTTAACCTCATGAAAAGTTATCACTCGCCGGGTTGGGGGAACCCCCTAAAAAACGACCCTGTAAAAAAATTCCGTTTTTGACTAATATCTCTTAAACGGTAAGTATTATCATAAAATAGTGTTTTATAAACACCCTGTATTTTAGTGGGTAGTGGGGATATCCCCCTCTCTAGAACAATTTTTTTCTCCAAATACATCCAGGAATCACCCCTGAAAATATTAGCCACGTAGTCCAACGAAGGATTTATTGAACGTCTGATGACCTATACAAGTCGCAAATGAGTATTTTAAATCTTTAAAATGGCGATATCTCATTAATGGCAATTCGTACGGGAAATCTATAATATATTTTTTTGTAGATAATTGCATAATCTACAAACTTTGTAAACACTATTTTATGATAATACAAGGAGAAAATATACTTCACCGCCTGGGCTATAGTGCATTTGAGGGTTCCAGTTTAGTCTCTTATCCAGCATTACTCCCAGATATTTGGCTGAATCTGAGTACTCAACTGTCGTACCCTCGATACAAATAAGACCTAGGTCACATTTGTAAAGTTTGGAAAGGGACGGTCTATTTGGATTTATTGATAGACCCTCCGAGGTGCACCATCTTTGAGCTTTGAAATCGAAATCAAACTCGTGTACTTTGTTGAAAAGTTCAGTGAACAGAGTAACAGGACAGCCCTTGATAGTCTTGCCACTGATGTTGGAGCCACTCAAGGTAGAAGAAATGTCACGCCCTACAAATATGCATTGCATTTATCCACTCAATTGTGCGGGGATCCAGGGTTCTGAGAGCCAGTGCTCTAAAAATATAATCATAGCCATTGCTATCGAAGGATCCGTGTTTCCCCGAGTAAAAATAAAAAGTGGGCTTACAGCGGGCGAACACCGGCCGCTTGGCTTTTTAAGGGGGTATTCTCATGTGAACGCATAAATTTTACCTCTTTTTGGGGATTTTTTTTTATATAAACAATAAAATTCAATCATTTTAATTTTTGTATATGTTTTTATTTGTATCTTAAACTGTTTAAAAAAAATGTTTTTTTCTTATTTTACATTTTTTATATTTTTTTTGAATTAAATTAGACACCAAAAAAAAGGCAGGTCACTGGTCATGGTAATAGCGACTGTTCATGTTTTCTGAAATGAAAAAATCGAATGGATTATTGTTCAGTAGGGCTGTCGCTATCGTCCCTATCAAAATTAATCAATTTCATTGGAAAAAAAATGGTAGAATGTAGAAAAAAAGTTACGAAAATCTTGTTTTTTTTTGTTAAAAATCGTTTAAAAAAAATAAGAAAATATTTTCGAAAATAAGCAATTTTGGTACGGACGATAACTATTAATGGATAAAAGAACATAATACCTATATAAATTTTAAAGCAATTGGTTGAATAGTTTTTTTAGGACCATGACAGTTTTAGAAACTGATGTTTCGAGAAAAATGCGTTTGAAGTTTCAAGAGCAGAATTTTCGTGAAAAATTTATACTTACACTAATCTCCTATGCCTGAACCATACAATGACCCTTCGGTGGTTTCATACGCATAATTTTATGCCAGTTTTTGTGGCCTGAGGGAAGCCCCGATTTATCGAAGTGGTCACATGAGTATACCCCCTTAAGGGGGATATGCCGGCCGTAGAATTTTTAACCATTTTTAATGGGGGCACATACGGCCTAACGACGGCTGAACTTGACCAAAAGATTTAAATGGCCAAGTAATGAGCTGCACAAACGTGCATTCAACGGCATATTTGAGCCAAAAAAAGAATCTGCACCAAATGTATTATTGGATGTGTTTTATGGGAACATAGGCCATATTTTATTTTTACTCGGGTCCCGTGTTTCCCGTGTTTCCTGTGTTTCAGCGTTTCTGGTGTTTCCCGAGCTTCCCGGGTTTCCAATGCTTCCCATGTTTCCCGTGTTTCTGTTTCTGGTTTTTTCTTTAGTATTATAGTTATGATGGTATGGGGGCAGTGACGTCGTCGGTTGCGGACTCCGGTGTGTTAGGTGGGCTTTCATGCGCTGAGAGAGTCTTGGGTGGGATCTGGTGGGCTTTGAGGTTAGTGTGTCTTGGTTCATGCTAGGGGAGTCTTGTGTGGGTTTTAATGCTAGGGGGGTCTTGGGTTGTGATTGGCGGTCTTGGGTGGGATCTTGTGGGGAATTCGATCCAAATTCCAATTCCGCACTGGAGATCGAATCTCGCAGTGTTGAGTCTTGCATAATTAAATTAACGATATCAATATTATTTTAGTTCTCATCGATTCTAGAAGATTTTTAAGGCTAGAGGTATTTTTATGTATACTCGTATAGTTTCGACGGAGCTCCAGAAAGGCTTATGCTATCTCAGAAGTAGCCGATATGAAGTGGCCAAGGGTTGGGGTGGTCCCATTAGTACTGAGCATGGTCTATTTCGATACCTTAATAGCCCTCATTTCCCGATGCACTTAAAATTTACAGAGAGGAGCGAGTACTTCGAGCACCCGAATGCAATACTAGGCAGATTTTGTTTCGCCCCTTTATATGCCTTTAACTGGTCTGTGTTAATGGATAATGTTAGATGTTAGAAGATGAATTTATGCCCCAGGAGATACAGTCTTTGTCCCGTTTTTCTATGTCTGTAACCTTAACTTGAAAAACTGTAGGTGTGTTTGCCAATAATCTCTTAGAAATCCGTCATTTGGGACATAAATGCCTAGTCCAACTACAAAAGCAGTTTTCGTATACCAAGGCACATACTCATAAGGCGAGTATCTGTTTGGATTTTTTGCTTCTACCGACCGATATCCATTACAAATGGTTGGTGAAAGGTTAGCTTGAACCCTAGTATGTCAGAACAGATGCACCTTTATTTAAAGCTCGCCTGACTTGAATGTATTTGTCCTCTGTAGTCACAATGCACCGAAGGCTCTCTCTCTTTCTTGACTCTGATGTGTAAAAGGCTGAGACCGAAGATAGCCTCCATATCTTCAGTAGAAAAAGTTCTTGTTGCGCCTGAAATCCTTAAGGAAATATATTTTACTTTCTGCAGCCTTCTTTTTTTTATTTTTTGTCCATGGCTATAACACTAAGGCCGTGTTTCCATGGACTCCATGCAGCACGGCAAAAGCTCGATTTCGACTTGCCTTCGTGTAGTATTCGGAAATTTTCGTGAGAGGCTGCAAAAAGCTTGCCGCATAGCTGCATCTATGTTCCTATGGATGCATCTCTAGTGTTGTCAGAAATCAGCTGTTTTCTGATAATTTTTGTGAGTGACAAGGGCTAACTGAAATGAATTACTACAAATATAAAAAGATTATGGTATTATATCATATTTTTGGGAAAATTCACAAAATACTATAAGCGGAAACTACAAAGCAAAAAGTACTCAGATGGCATCGCTAGAATCGTCAAATTGATAGTTCCACACGTTCCCATGGACTGCATGCCGCAAGGCAAAAGCTCGAACTTGACAGTTCCGTGATTTTGCCGCATGGATAAGAGATTTCCTCTTTGCATGATTTTTGCAGCAATGCTGTGTAAGAGGGAAAACATGTGTCGAGAGAGATATTTTTTCTTGGCCAATTATAGAACATTAAGTGCTTTTGCCGTGCTGCATGCAGCCCATGGGAACCCGGCCTAAGTCAGCGTAACTCCGCATGGGTCTAACCATTGTCGAATAGATCCAACATATTTCCGTCAATCGAGGATAGAGATGGTTGCCATTTTTGTCACTTTAGTGAATCGAAAATTCCAAGTGATCTTACCTACCTAGGATAACACCTATGTCCTATGATGCTTCACTTCAACACTCTAAAGTAATTTAAGTTTGCAACTATCTATCTCGTAACGAGGAAGGTCGTTACTACATTGAAATAATAACTACCCTGACTTCGATTCAGTATGAAATATAACCCCACATCCATGCTATAGCAGAGCTAGAAAGACGTTATCCTCTCCTGCAAAATTTGGAAGCTGGAAATGATTCTGCTCACAGCGAACCTTCCAGTTATATTTATTTCGGGTGAGAAGGATTCTATTTGGAGTATGGCATTCAGATTATGAGGGCATAGAGAGCCGGGAAAATGAGTATCTATAAAAAGCCCTAGGCCTAGAGTCTCGTTTTATTCAATCCTGTTTTTCGGGATGGCAAGAGTTCTCTCGTGGCATTTTAGAACTATATTCATTCAGCTTATCCTATCATAAGCCGCTTTAAAATTTTTGGCAAGTTGTTGGATTAAGTATTAAAACTCTAGATATTTTGCATCGCTTGCCTGCAAATCTGTACAATTCTACAAATCGGATCGGTTGTGGGCCGGGATGTAGCCACACTATTTTCAGGTCTAGCGCTACAAAAATCGGATAAATTACTATGGACTATATGACGATGAAAGCGGAACTATCTCAAAAAAAAATAAATTCTTTTTTATCGCTAGAAATATAAAACTGCGAACTACTCACCCCTAGAACGAAATATTCATTAATTGGGAACTCTTTCCGCCCCGCTAAAAATACACTTTAGCCCCTAACAGCTCATTAACATACATTATCCACCCACCAATTAAAACATTTTGCTCAGTAAAATGTTTAATCCGTGAAAATAATCTTCCATACATCACCCCCATAATACCTCATAAAAAAGCGCCCTTAGCCCCCCCCCCCCCCCCCATCCAAAAACGGGAAGTGTAATAGGGCGCAAAATTAAAATAATTTCCCTGCCTTAAGTAACGAACGCAAAAAACCCAGAGAGAGAGGAGCGAATCCAGTAATGAAAAATGTTTCTGGTGCACTAATTGTACTTGTGCGGCTAATAAGGCGGGGATCTGATGTTCTTCCGGGTGGTCGCCTTCTTCCTATTATTCGCCTGTAATTTAACTTTCTTTAATAACTTTTTTCGTTCCCTTTCCTTCCGGGTATTCCTTAAGACACACAGTCCAACAAAAAAAAAGAATCCTGCTCCAGATGGACAATGTAAAAGTGGAAGAAAATGCGACGGAAATGTGTAAAGAGACGCTTTAAAAGTCCTTCGCGGAATTTCAGAAGGACTAGAGTTTTTTTTAAATCACCCTACTTTTCTCTTGGCAAAAGATTTTCTTTTTTTTTATGTGTAAGCTAAAGGAAAAGCAATTTTAAACTTTTATTACCTTCACTTTGAACTGAGGAAATTTTGTTATAGGAAATGAAGTAGTTTTCTGTCAATAAAAGTGGCACAAAGTTGCTTTTATTTATTTATTTATTTAATTTTAATTTTATGAGAGTCCTGGAATAATCGATCGGGTAAAATGCTGTATAACTAGAAGTGATAAGCCAGGGAAGATGTTAGCTTATGCGAAAGTAATGAAATAGGACACTTTGTGGCACGAATTGGTAAAATCAACTTTGTAAAAAAAAATCAAGAATCTCCCAAATAACTCTTTATTATAGATTCCAACAAGCACTAGCACTACTAGAATAGGGAAACTCCTGGCCTTTGGTGACTTCCGACCAGTTCCGGATTTATATGTTGCGGAGCCCCAAGCACAACATTGTGATGGGGCCATAAAATAACTCCCCCCCACCTATATATTTGAACATCGTGTACATTGAACATCTTCACCATTTTGAACAACAACTACAAACAATACTTTTGGTCTGGATTCGATTAGGTAATTTTCTGTCTGCTCTTCTCTGCAGAAAATTGGTCGATGATCACCTGGAACTGAGGAGATCGCAGCTTATCATGTTCCATACTCCTAATACTCAAACTCAAGTCTGCTAACATTTCCTGGGTCATACCTGGTTGTTCGCAAATAATAGTTTGAAATGTTCGTAGTTACGTTTAATTTTACATTTAAGGCCCTTTTACATCCCAAGCGCAAAGTGGAAACGCAAATTGGAGCTTTTTTTAGAAATTGTATGCCCTTCCCCCTGTCTGCAATCCACGTTCGTGCAACAGAGAGAAAAACATACAAATTTCTATGTGATAAAAGAGCTCCAATTTGCGTTTCCACTTTGCGCTTGGGATGTAAAAGGGCCAATATCTTTTACATCCCAAGCGCAAAGTGGAAACGCAAATTGGAGCTCTTTGGAGAAATTGTATGCTTTTCGATCTATCTGGAATCCACGTTCGTGCAACAGAGAGAACATACAAATTTCTATGCGATAAAAGAGCAGCAATTTGCGATAACAGAGCTCCAATTTCCACTTTGCGCTTGGGACGTGAAAGGGCTTTTATTGTTTTAGTCGCAAAGCTATCACTGTTTTATATTATGCAAGCATTATGGCCAAACAATTTGTTTACTTCCCTTTTATCTAAAGACCAACCAAACAAAAAATAAGAGGCGCGGGGCCCCCTGATGGGTGGGGCCTACAAGCAACTGATTTTTTTTGCTTGTTGGTAAATCCGACACTGCTTCCGACAAGAAGCACTGCACATTTTATGCATACATATATATAAAAAACTGAAATATACAACTTAATCTTACCCACCTTCCAGTTTATCTTAAAAAATACCTGAACTAACACATATTCAATTTCGGTAATAGTACAGGTAAATTAAGCCGAAAAAACCGAAATAGCGGAAATGATTGGGTACAAGCTGAAATTTGGCAGAGAGCTTCCTTTCAGAGTTCAAGGGATTATAAAGTCTACCGATTTTCTACCTCGGGAAACCCACTTTTTGGGGGGCTTTAGGGTCAGAATATCAGTTTTTTGCAAATACATCTTAAACGGTAAGTCTTATCATAAAATAGTGTTTATGAAGTTTGTAGATTTTGCGATTATCTACAAAAAAAGATATTATACATTTTCCCGTACGAATTGCCATTCATGAGATATCGCCGTTTTAAAGATTTAAAATACTCATATACACTCATTCGCGATTTGCATATGTTTAATAAATCCGATGTTGGACTACGTGGCTAATATTTTCAGGGGTGATTCCGGGGTGTATTTGAAGGAAAAAATTGTTCTAGAGAGGGGTTCTATTTAAACTATCCACTAAGATACAGGATGTTTACAAAAACAATTTGTATCTTTTTAAAATTAACTTAACTCCTAGACTAATTATCGCAGAGCAACATAATTAGGTTCATCTTTTAGGTAAATGTGTATTCTTTTATTTGGTATCAAGAACAGAAACTTGCGTGACTCCATTTAGAAGAAATGTAGGTTCAAAGCATAAGCAAAATCACAATTTTCTTCTTTTTTTATCGTTTTGCTCTTGCTATGGAAAATCGGTAGACTTTATAACCCCTTATTGACTTTTACAGTTTTAGATAGGTGGGAGTATTCTGCGTACACTGATACCTTATTCATGAAAATAGGTCATAGGGTTTCAAAAATACAGGGTGATATGTAAAACTCTAACAAAAACTTCGAAACGCCCTAGCAGCTAAATCGTTACAACCCCCCCCCCCCCCACTGATTTTTTGTTTGTCTATCCATAACCTATCCACAGCCGGCCGCTTTGTAACTTTTCGTAGTACATTGACTGACTTGGCAAATTCCTCCTCGGCCGGTATTATAAAAATACTACATTCGGCCTTTCCAAGAATATAACTCCTTTATTTGCGGCGGGACTTCGAAGATAAACACAAAAAAGAGCCTTCAAACTCATCTGGTGCGACGTGATTTGCCCAACATCCACCCTTAAAACCACCGTTGGGATGTATCGATATTGACAAAACTCTATCTTTTTCAAGCAGTATTTTCAAACTCTAGCATCCACGATTTCATACGCAGGGCCCCTTCGCCATTTCTTTGCACATCATCCCGACTCCAAATAGCCCCAAAACTATGGCGAGACCAACGACAAGACCGACTTACAGTACAAAAGGTAATTCCTGAGCTTAGAACTGCTACATCGATCGCCAATGTCGGCCTTGTAACGCAGTAGTAGAAGAGTCGATCGTATGAAGTGGCTTACCTTTGAGCTGTACCCTTAAGTCGAGTCCAGCTAATGAGCAGGACAATAGAACTAGTTTTTGAATTGGACCACAGTAGAGTTAATTTCGATACTTCCAAAACAACTTTCTGTGTACCACTGGTTTTATCGAGTAGTTGTACCACATGCACCCAACAGGGTTGCTGATGGCCTGAGGTGCTCTCAGGCGGTCCCCATCTAAGTAATAACCAAACCCGGTGATACTTGATTTTAGTGATTGAGCAAGAGCCGCTCTATTCAATATCTTAATGGCACCCTGTTTCTTCTGATTAGTGTTTCTTCTCGAGAATTCTTTCTCGAGAATTTCTCGAGAAATAAAACTATTTTCACTATCTCATTTCTCGAGAAATTTAATGTTGTTTCCCCGAGAAATTTATGACTGTTTTTTAATTAATTTCTTAAAACTTTTACTCTTTTCTCATATCCATACATCTTTTTTTACTTGTATACATACATACTAACTTAGTGGGAATATATGTATTTGTTTTTGTGCGGGCCTTTTTTATATACGTTCTTTTAATGCTATGTGTGTTTCGTGTTAAGCCGGCTCTACACGATGCCATGACCACCCTCCAAATGCACTGTCAAATACAAGAGAAATAAGATATGTGACATTTTAACATCAAAATTTGCTAATATCTTCAACAGTAAATGCCGTAACACAAAATTGTCCGGACATTATTCAAAGCTTTCTAATTTTGGAGAAAAAAAATATTGGTTAACGTTGGAGAAAGGGTACTGGAAATTGATGTTTTTGTTAAAAAAACAAAATTTTGACTTTGATGGCTCATTACTCTGGAAGTTGGTAGGGTAGAACCTTCACATTTACAGTTTTAGATAGGTGGGAGTATTCGGTGTAAAAAAGTGCATTTTTTAAGCTAAGCTTGGCTCTTGGTTCTCGAGAATCTGGCAATAATTGGAAAATACCGTTTTGCTAATACCTCGATAATGGTTCTTTGGAAAATAAATGAGTGTCATTTTCGTTTTCAGCGACCTCAAATTAGGCTAAAAACACCTTTCCTATTAGGTACCCCCCGCAATTAAGAAAAAAATTGTAAACTAGTGTTATCAAATGCCACATTGGATGCGTTATGTTTTTTAAAAATATACTTCAAATCATATTAAAGCTTGTTTTGTAATCGTTATATTTATACTTATTATTTTCTTACTTAATTCTTATAAACATTTATTTTGTCTTATGAATAAAATGGAATTTTAATTTTTATTTCATGAACTTTTTACAAATTCACAATATTTCTCGAGAAATGAGAATTCTCGAGAAGTAAAATTTATTTTTCTCTTTTCTCGAGAAATAGAAACTACCGAGAAATATTAAACACTACTTCTGATACATAGTATCCTGGTTAATTTTTGGAATAGAACAGACTGGATGGAGATTACTCTTGGCCACCTTGTGATACGATTTCTGCAAGTGAGCGCATAAGTGTAATCTTCGCTATACGGTAAGAATTTTACAGTGTCCCGGTGAATATACTAATATCGTTCTTCTAAAAGGTGAAAATTTGGAAAAATGGCAATCCTTGATGTTTGGCCACATGAACCTATCTGTAATTAGACGTGTTGTTCTCATTGACGATATGTCGATGTTGCCTTTTGGGATGTAGAGACGCATCGTGCCAATTCAGGTAACGCAATTTATTTTTATTGCTCGTTGACACTTCGTAAGTTCCTTCGATTTTTTAAATTTGGTGAAATTCTTCATCTATGCTCGGCTGCTGTACCATAAACTATAGTAGTCGACGATTGACAGCCGAAATATTGTCTCTGCTTTTGATAATGAATTTGCAACCATATTGTCATATAAGTTGAGTTGGATTA
Source organism: Thereva nobilitata (assembly GCA_963855945.1). Lineage (NCBI taxonomy): Eukaryota > Metazoa > Arthropoda > Insecta > Diptera > Therevidae > Thereva > Thereva nobilitata. Next base: position 86,570,134 of record OY979697.1, read on the forward strand.
AGCGTTATCCATATGCCAGGATCTCAGCTTGGTATTTTATTAACTTTTAACTGCTCTGTCTGACGTTTAAGTAGTAGTAATTTCTGGAATCGTCTATATCTCTGCAATATGGTCAGCCATGTATCTTTGATGTTGATATTGGTAGCTAAAATTGCCAAAGCTTGTGGAAAGATAATATAACAAATCCCTTATCTGTCTACATAAATGCCATCAGATACTTTACTCCCTTAACAGATTTAAATAAAGTAACGAAGTATTGCGTATGCTCACAAGAAAGGACATAAAAAACTTATAATTTTAAAAAAAATTTTACCGTACGATGATTTGGCATAAAATGGCGGCAATTTGAAAATTTTTCGAAAACTGCCAATTGTTGCCGTAAAAATCGAATTTTTTTTTGAAATTTCAACCACATATATAAATAGCATCAAAATACATATTGTTATATATACAACTGTACACTTGCAGTTCATGTACTCAGTATAAAGACTTGTCATAGTAGCCTTTATTATATTGATTTGTAATGTATTGTATTAATTGGAAGTTAATTAAAAATAAACTTTGATTGAATAAACATAACAGTTGGCGACGAGAAAAAAGAAAAAAAAAACAAAACGAGACCATTATGTCAGAGCAAATTATTAAGGAATTATTAATCAACAACAAAAAATGGATGGAACAATTGCTGGCAGATCAAAAACAGTGGATGGAGCAACATAACAAGTTTGCAATTACCACAAGCACCGGTAATGTTTCAGTGCCTCCATTCCACAAATTTGATAAAAGTATACATCGCTGGAATACGTACGTAGCTCAAATGCAACAACATTTCGCAGCATACTCTGTAACAGACGACAATAGAAAACGAGCATATTTCCTTTCGTGGTGTGGCTCGCTTTATGAATTAATACAGAAACTGTATGGGAGTGCGAAAATCGAAGAACAGCATTGCAACGACATCATAAAGAAATTAACGGAGCATTTTGATGAGAAAACTCACGTTCTCCAGGCCAGATATGAGTTTTATCGTTGTGTCATGAAATCAAATCAATCATACGCCGAATGGGTTGCTGATTTAAAGGGGATAGCACGAGACTGCAAATTCGTATGTTTAAAAGATAAAAGCGAATACTCTGATGAACTCATAAGAGATATTATTATTCTGCATACCCCTCACGATACTGTACGTACTACGGCTTTACAAAAGAGCAATCCATCTTTGGAGGAAGTTCTTCAGATAGCAGAAACATACGAAGCAACAAAAAGAACATCGCAAATAATCAAGGGCATCACGCCAGATGTTAGCGAAATTTGTCAAATCCGAAGCGCCAATGATCGCCACCGCAGTCGTTCACAAAGTCGAGAGCACAGGCTAACAAACAACAAGTATACAATTCAAGGCAACGCACTTAAGTCATGCAACGGATGCGGCAACCACCATGAAAGAAAATCGTGCAGATTTTTCAATGCAATATGCAGAAAGTGTGGAAGAAAAGGCCACATTGCTCCAGTCTGCTTAAGTCAAGGTGAGTACAAAAATCAGCCAAATCGGAACATTACTGCAAAGAGTTTCAATCAAAAAAATAACGATAATAGAAAGAATGAACACAGCACAAGGTATGTTGAACAAATTTTTACCCTCAAAGGTAACATAAACCGCCAAGGACATAAAGTTTTTATAGTTGTCAGCATAAATAAACAGCATTTACAGTTTCTTCTGGACACAGGAGCCACCTGTTCCATGATCAACCAGTCAACATACGAAAAGCTGGGTGCGCCTCAATTATTACCAGCAAGATGCACTTTGAAAGCCTACGGGAATGTGCAAATCCCTGTCTTAGGAAGCATAAACGTCGAAGTTTCTTTTAAAATACAGAAAAGAACGCTACCATTACTTGTAGTTGCAGTAAATGAAAGCCCAAACATATTTGGAATCGACTGGTTTAAAGCTTTTGGATTAGACATTGTCGAATCTTCAACAAGTTCCAGCCTTATAGTACACCAGTTAGAATCCACCGCAATCAATAAGCATATAAAAGAAATTTGCGACAAATACGAAGATATATTCCGTCCAGAAGTAGGCAAATGTACCACTTACAAAGCAACTCTATATCTAAAGCAAAACGCAAGACCAAAATTTTATAAAGCTCGTCCAATTCCCTACGCTTTAAATGACCAGCTTAAAAAAGAAATAGGTAAACTAGTTAACCAAGGTATATGGAAACCGATAAAAACCAGTTCATGGGCAGCACCAATCGTAATTATACCAAAAAAGAATGGTAAACTTAGAATCTGCGGCGACTTCAAAGCCTTAAATAGTCAGCTAGACGTAGAACAATACCATATACCAAAAGTAGAAGACCTTTACCACAAACTCAGGAAAGGGAAAAAATTCTCCAAATTAGATCTCTCGAACGCTTACTTACAAATTGAACTAGATGAAGAATCAAAACAGTTCATGGTTGTTAATACAATATTTGGTTTGTATCAATGTCAACGCCTTCAATTTGGAGTCGCTTCGGCTCCTGCCATTTTTCAAAGGATTATCGAGCAGATCATAGTAGACGTGCCTGATTGCGTCAACTACCAGGATGACATCATTGTAACTGGTGAAGATGACGAACAACATCAACAAAACTTAGAAACCGTTTTGCAGAAGTTACGTGAAAACGGACTAGTATGTGAGCGAAGTAAATGCCAGTTTCTTCAAACAGAGGTGGAATACCTAGGTCATACACTATCAGCCACAGGAATTTACCCAGCAAAATCCAAGCTTGAGGCAATTAAAAATATCGCACGCCCAAGCAATCTCAAGGAGCTGCAGGCTTTTCTCGGTAAAATTAATTATTATAATAAATTCATTAACGATTTCGCACAGGTAGCTGAGCCGCTGAATGAACTTCGTAGGAAAAATGCCAAATTCCTATGGAACCGCAACCGAGAAGCAGCTTTTCAAGAATTAAAGGAACGAATCATCCAAGCAACACAACTCGTGCATTTCAACGATTCATACACCATTTGTTTGGCAACAGACGCCTCATCTTACGGCATCGGAGCAGTTATCAGTCAAATTTATCCAGACAGATCTGAGAAGCCGATAGCATATGCCTCTAAAACTTTAGATAGAGCACAACGTAGCTACAGCCAAATTGAGAAAGAAGCTCTTTCAATTGTTTTTGGCATAAAAAAATTTCACCAGTACCTGTACGGAAGACGCTTCATACTACTGACCGATCATAAGCCTCTAGTATCATTATTTCACCCTAGCAAACAGCTTCCAACTACAGCCATACACCGTTTACAAAGATGGGCCGTCACACTCATGGGATATAACTACGTTATTAAATATCGATCCACAGACAAGCATGCAAATGCAGATGCATTGTCAAGACTACCAGCAGGACCTGATCATGATTTCGACGAATCAGACGAAGTATGCGGGGAGATAGACCTTGAAATCCAAGACAACATCGCTTCTTTTCCTATAAATGCACAACTAATCGCTCATCATACGTCGCAGGATCCTATATTACGCAAAGTACGGAACTTTATTTTGGAAGGATGGCCTAACAAATTAGATGAAAATAATCAGGACGTGCAACCATATTTCATCAGACGTCTTATGTTAAGTCACCACAGCGGTGTCATTTTACTCATGTCAGAGCATCCAAGAGTAGTTATCCCTCATGTCTTACAACAAAAGGTAGCTAACATGTTACATCAAGGTCATTGGGGAATAGTCCGAACAAAGCAACTAGCACGACGATATTGTTGGTGGCCAGGTATAGATGAAGCAATTAAAGAAAAGACGATGTCCTGTCAAAGCTGCCAAATGAAAAGCAGCATGCCCCACAGAAATTACAGCTCGTGGCCAGCACCAAGCGCACCTTGGGACAGAATTCATGTCGACCTAGCCGGTCCTTTCCTTGGTGAAAATTGGTTAATAGTAGTAGACGCATACTCCAAGTTTCCATTCGTCATCCGCTTGCTAAATATAGCATCCACCACAGTCATAAAAGCAATAGAAGGCATCTTTGCCTTAGAAGGACTACCTACAACGATCGTATCTGACAACGGTACACAATTTACTTCAGGAGATTTTCAAAAATTCTGCAACACCAATGGCATTCAGCATATAACTACTGCTCCTTTTCATCCTGCGTCTAATGGGGAAGCCGAACGCTTCGTGAGAACATTCAAAGAAGCAATTTCCAGAAATGTTAACAAAAACCAAGATAAACAGACAGCGCTTCTTCAATACCTCAGCACTTACAGACAAACACCGAATCCGCAGACCGGTAAGTCCCCAGCAGAACTACTTCACGGACGCCAATCTCGCAACTTATTATCTCTCCTGTTACCAAGCACAACTACTCATGAAAGACTTTGGAGAAATAAACCCAAGAGACATTTCGAGACGATGCAGCCTGTCTTCGCTAGAAATTACGGGAAAGGTAACAAATGGATTAAGGCAGAAATTACTAGACCTCTGGGAAGGATGATGTACTTGGTACGAACAGAACACGGCATCTGGAAACGACACTGCAATCAGCTGAGATCCAGGATATGTAACGAGGAAGAATTCACAATTTGCCCGCCCGCAGGAACTGATGAACAACAGGACATACCAGAATCCTCATCGCCTCATAGGATTGCATCTCCTCCAGCCAGTAATTTTAAGGAAACAAGTGTTCCAGAACATACGCATCAAGCCCCACGCAGGTCCGAACGTCTTCGCCAAAAAAGGGTCCGCTTCGACTCTGCTACCAAATAGGAAAGGGAGGTGTTATATATACAACTGTACACTTGCAGTTCATGTACTCAGTATAAAGACTTGTCATAGTAGCCTTTATTATATTGATTTGTAATGTATTGTATTAATTGGAAGTTAATTAAAAATAAACTTTGATTGAATAAACATAACACATATTTTCTCCAATTTTTATTAAAATCCTACTATTTTCCCGTTATTTATTGCATTTTTAGTAAAATAAAACAAAATTTCATACATTTTGGTTTTTTGAGGTTAGGATTCACTTTTAAAGTATTTATACCGAATCAGTTCGATAGTCTATTCATTCAAGAGTATTTTTCAATTTTTTTCATTTTTCTACGACCAACAGAACTGGAGAAATTAAAAAAATAGTGTAGCAATGCACTCAAAATGTATGAAAAATGCAATTTTCGATTATGCAGAAAACGAAAAAATCCAACTTCCCAACTACCTACATCATAACTTCGCTTTTTTTTGTTTAATTTCCGTCTACTATGAGTCTTGATATGCTAAAAAGATGTGTTTCTTTAGTTCGTCATATTTACATATTTGCGTACTGGGGTTTTCGATTGAAGCCTCGAACAGAAAATATTAGCCAAGTAGCACAATTACATACGAGGGTATAGCACTATCTACTATCTTGGATTATGATACACGAATTCAATTTCAATTGGGCCTCTTCTACTGTTTTCAATCTCATACACATATAGCATTTTCGAAGTGGCCTGTTTCTTGGGGAAGCTGAAAATTCCGCAAATTGCCAATATTCCCTGTTCTCCTCCTTTACGTCCACCACCACTCCATAACCACTTTGTTGTTTGATCCTGCTACTTCTCCGTAATTGCTTCCAGGGAATTCCTTCCTAGTCCTGAATACATTAACTCTAAAGCTGCTTGACTTGATATACCTTTATTTCAATATACAACCAGATTATAAATTCTGATAATTTCTTCATATGAATTATAACCGTCTTACCTCTAGAAATAACTTCTTATTAATTCTGTTTCAGTGGTTTGGCGTTTCCCTAAAACTTATGACTAACGTTGACCGAGGATCAACGATGGAACGAACATAAATTACAAATAGCTAAACAAGGCTGTGAATAGGTAGCGGGTCACTTTGGACAGACAGTGGGACATCAAAGACGCCAGTACATATGATATGTCTGGCTGAAAGCTTGTCGTGGTTGTATTCTTTCTAGGTGTAGTTTCTATTTTATCTATCCTAATTTTTAATTTAAGTATAAAGTTCTGAACACCACATAGCCTACGCTTTCCTCATCTAAACTCCTATTTTATCCTCCTCCCAAGCTCTGATTAGTCCCCATACTACTAGATAGCTGGACAGGTACGTCAGCTTTACAGGTAGACAGGTATACAGGTATGGGTTTATCTGGTCTGGCCTACCTGGTCTATCTTTTAACGCCGCCATACAGGAGCGTTCTATCTATCGTCTATGTGTGGGCAAACTCTGATGAACTCATAACCTGGAAATATAGGATTTATGTACAATCACTCACATGGAAGTGGCTAACTGCTAATTTTAAAGCAGCGCCAATACAAGACACATATTATTTAGAGGCGCCTATGGCGTCACACTGTCTGTCCAAAGTGACCCGCTACCTACTGCTGTGTTTTCCTAAGAAGAATATTTGTTTCCTTAAGCTATCGAACAGCCTTCCACATTCAGTATTTCCGAACTCATGCAGTTCCAAAATCATTTCTACTCACTTAGTCCTTCCAACTTGCTGCTACCAGATATTATGCCATGATATGAACAATGATGGGCTGGAATTAAAAAGGGGTTGGTTTCTGAACCTATGCTTTAATATAAAAAAATTTGGAGAGCTTTGAAAAAATACAAAAGAAAGCTTGTCGCGTACAATTTTTTTCATAGCAGATTTTGCTTAAATTTAGAAGGTATATGACAAAAATCAATAAACTTTAAATAAATAAAATCCGAAAAGCTAATTTTAAAAATTCTCTGCTCTTGTTCATTCAATAGAGATGAAAAATGAATGATTGCGCAAAAAGATAGCAATTTTGCAGTCTGTAAATTAACTTTAAAGTACCTACTTCGATTCTACTTGAAAAAAATAGATGTTTATGTGATCTGACACTGCAATTATGTGATCTGACACTGTTTTCCAGTAGTACATAACATCTGCACATGTCGAACCATTTCTAGACAAAATGTTAATTATAAGATCTCTGAGATCTCTTTTTTTTGTAGAAATCCCCAGCGGCAAATAAAAATTAAAAATAAGAACGAAAATGTCAATTTTCCCCTAAAAACAAATGAAACATCATCTATCTGCTCTCCATAGCAGGACTTGATTACATAAAAGGTATCAAGACCTGCTTGAGTGCATTCATCTGTTTATCAGTGACTATATTATAGGACTCCCCCATTTCAGGATGAGGCACAATCTCACATTCTACATTCCACGGTTCACCCTAACTCAGATTTACTTCAACGGTAGAGAGACAAAGCCTTTTGGAAGGTTGGTTCCCAAATCCAGATCCAGTTACCGTCCGAGTCCCTCCTGGATTCACTTTTGCCTTTTGATAAATTCGTTGCGTCTTATGATTCCATTTGTCATCGGGCTAAGGACAATTTATCACCGAAGTGCATGTGTTGATACCGCCATGGGTATCTCTGCAACCCTTCCGCCTTTCCTGGGCGCGCTTGTTGTCACAAAGCAAGTGAACAGGGCTGCATAAATCATTAATTCCGTGAGGCAGTGCACACAAGTCGACGAGGTTCCTTAATTTTCGACGAAGATCTTTCACTTCTCCCAACCACATGGCATTGAGAATTGCAGAAGGAATCTATCTCTAGCTGTGAATGAATCCCGCTGAAATATTGTCGAGTATGGCGCGGATGATGGGATGATCACCTTTGAAGCTAGATAGACGACAGCGTGTGGTAGTGTCATCTAAGTCAGAGTGAGTTGGCGACGTCGACGTACGTACTCGTACAAGTGAATTAGCTTCTGCATAAATGGCGAAATGGAAGTCAGGCACAGTTCAAGATTTGCATAAGCATCTTGTAAGTAGCAGCTGTGTCGCGCGAAAAGTATGGAGGAACAATTTATTTTAATTAATAATTTGACACAACTGCGATGTCAAGATGAATGCATTAAGGATGGCGTTAGTGTGATATAATATTGACTTAATAGTGGTTGATGCCCCATTAAAAAATTTGCTTTTTCCTTAATTTATTTTAAAGAAATTTGGTGACACTTTGCATCTGTCATTAACATGCTGGAACCACTTGAAGAAATCCTGAAAAGTTTCTTCCACTTCTGGATTAATCGGATTTTTTTCTGGTAATGAATTTTTTCCATATTAGTTTTGCAGATACAGCGCAACCGATGAAAGTGCCTTAAGTAAGAGCCTGGAAAAAACAAGCTCAGGAACCATGGAGACTATACAAAGAGCTTAAACTGGAAAATGACAGGAAATGTAAGGGCAGAAGAAACTAAATTACTAATTCATTTTTGGCCACAGATGTCACCTTTGTCCGATGTGCCCCACATGAAATTGAACCATTTCGACGATGCGTTCAGAATTAGGTTAATCGAAATGGGGCAATGCAAAAAAAAATTTTTGGAAATCAATAAATTCATTGGAAATCCAAAAATTGATTAAATATGAATAAATCGCATTGATATAATAGTCCAGAGGTTGACAACAGTTTTTCGCGATTTCTGACTAAACTGTGAATCTTATCGAAAAAAGTTAAATGTAAAAGTTGTAGCAAATAAAAAGATCTACAACTTTTGTGTGTATCATTTTTACCCTAACCTCAAAATTTTTCGAAAAAATAGCGGAAACCGGTTTTTTGGTTTTTCATTTTTTTCTTTGACAAAAAAAATCTATGAAGCTGAAACTTTGGCAAAGGATACCTTTTAGCAAAAAGGCAGTAATTTTTTCAGACGGAAATATTTAGAGATTGTTGTTAAATTTAATTTTTTTTTTAAAAAAAAGCGATTCCTCTTAAAATTACGCTCCCTACGGAGTTTTGTTTTCGCTCACTTACTCGTTGTTACGTCTACTTTCGATAAATGGTAAAAAAGGTATACTGCAATGGAAAAAATGACCGGAAAATTGAAAAAATCGAAAAAAACACTTTTTTCGTAGTAAATTGAATATTTATCTTTGGAGAGTGGTTTTCAATCATTAGACAGTATTTGCATGTTGCACGGAACTAGTTTATCTTAATAGTATTTTTATAAATCAAGATTGTATTAAAAATAATACGTCATGAAAAAATCGTAGCATTTCACTGCGGGTCTCAGCAGCTAATAAATATTTATATATATTTTTTAAATATAATTTTGAGGTTAGGGTAAAAATTTTACACACAAAAGTTGTAGATCTTTTTATTTGCTACAACCTTTACATTTAACTTTTTTCCATAAGATTCACAGTTTAGCCAGAAATCGCGAAAAACTGTTGTCAACCCCTAAAAACCCTCCCATTCCACCCCGGGTAGCAGCTGCCGGTTCGATTTATTTTCCCCTTTTTTACAAGAGCTTTATATTTTCTTTTTTTCTCATTTTTATGCCTATTTCTACTGGACTATAAATCGAATTTAGAAGCTGGTTTTTACAATCGACCATGTTTTTTAGGGTACATTTGACTGCAGCGCCCTCATTAATCAAACAAAAAATTGACAACACGTAGTTTAAGCTCCTTGTATAGTCTCCATGTCAGGAACTTTGATAGTGCACGAAAAAATTTTGAGATATGAGAATTCAAATATACATGCTTGCATAGTTCAATTTAGCGTTGAACTGTTGGAGCCCAACGATCGGTCTCTCAGAGCACAAACTCTGGGCTCGCAGTTCATGGATCAGTGTGTATATCTTTATGTATACACCGAGATAGTCTATAGACTTGACTTACTTGACTTATGCTTCTTTAATCCCTCATGGGACATAGGGCGGAAACAGTTGCCCTCCAGCGGACTCTGTTTTGCGCGACAGCTCTCAGCTCTGACCAGGATCTCCCAGTTGTTGCTAATAAGGTTCTTCTTCACGTTGCTCTGGGTCTTCCTAATCGACGGGTTCCTTGCGGATTCTAGTCAAGGGTCTGTTTGGCTAGATTCTCGTTTTCGCGTCGCAAGGTGTGACCAATCCAATTCCATTTCCTTCGCCTGATTTGGTCGTCTATCCTTTTCTGGCCGGGACGGCGCCATGGCTCTATAGAGTCAAAATCAGCAGACATGCGTTTTATTCGCTTACTCATTACATTTATTTGGTACATTTTTTGGACTTTTTCACTTTTTTCACATAAGCTTATGTCGAAAAGTACCAAATAAAGCCAATTTTAACATCAAAATTTGCGAATATCTTCAAAAGTAAAGACCGTAACACAAGAATTGTCTGGACTTTATGCATAGGAAATTGTCCAAGCTATCCAATTTTGGAAGAAAAACTATTGGTTAACTACTTGGTTAATTTTTGACTTTGATGACTCATAACTCTGGTAGTTGGCAGGGTAGAACCTTTACTTTTCCAGTTCTAGATAGGTGGGAGTATTCTGCATACAATGCTACCTTATTCATTAAAATAGGGTTACAAAAATTCAGGGATATATGCAAAACTCTAAAAAATAGAAATTCATAGTGCCCTCTCCTCCCACCCATATGATTTTTGTTCTTCTATCCACATCCGGCTGCTTTGTAAACTTAGCGGGTACACCCTGTATATCTCCCTCCCGGCCAACTACCCACTCGGGCCGAATTCCAACCGCCCCACAGTGGTTCCAAATCCCGAAAAGGTGGCCAAAATATGTAGACGTTATTCAAATTGTATGAAATTACGTACAAATAGTATTTTCAGGTCGCTGATTACCAATATTCACTCAACATAAAAAAAACAAAATGGCGGATCCAATATGGCGGATCCAATATGGCGGAAAATATTTTTATAAAGTGGTCAGATTTTTATGAAATTTGGTATGAAGAGTATTTCGAATCAGCTGATTGCGAATTGCTACTCAAAATTTAAAAAAACAAAATGGCGGATCCAATATGGCGGATCCAATATGGCGGAAAATATTTTTATAAAGTGGTCAGATTTTTATGAAATTTGGTATGAAGAGTATTTCGAATCAGCTGATTGCGAATTGCTACTCAAAATTTAAAAAAACAAAATGGCGGATCCAATATGGAGGGCAAAATTTTTATAAAATGACCAGAATTTTATGAAATTTTATTTAAATTAAACAAATCGGGGAAAACTCGGGCAACTTTTGAAACTTCCAAGTTATAGAGAAAGATCTCAAGAATGCGACAAAACTTGTTAGAGAGTGGGATGTCGTGGAACTTTTGAGTAATGTTATTTTAAACATTGACGTTTACAACGGGAAGTTATAAAAAATTTGTTTTGAATGGTAAATTACTAAAACAATTAAGAAAATTTATTGTCAATATGAAATAACGTTTAAAAGTACTTACTTTCGTTAGCAGAAGCCATTTCAAAGGATTCCAGGTCACTGTTAACACAAAAAAACCATTTCACTATGTACCGCACCGAGGCCCTAATGTGCCAGACGCTCACGTAACAATGGCGTCCGAGAGCCCCCATGCAAGTTTGACCGTTATAAAACGCTGTTTCTAATACCTTAGGTGCCAACCTACATAACTAGACCCAAAAAGTCTTCAAATCAAAGACCGATTTTACGGACTTTTGGCCACCTTTTCGGCATTTGGAACCACTGTGCTTCGTCCCTGTTGAGGAACCACCTTTTGTTTTACCAGTCTGTCATATCGTTCAGGTCATGATACATAATGCCCAGTAGTAACCTTAGTTTAATACTTAGAACAAAATAGGAGCGGTTAGGGTGCCTGGGGGTTGCTCGAGTAGAAGTCGAAAAACTTGACGATTGAAATCTGCAATATTGTACGTGTTTGCAAATATAGTAATTTCTTGGCACTTTCACAAATCTTACACACTGGTTTTTTCAATGCAACTCTAGATAGCATAAAGAACAACACATGTGAGGTGTCTTACCTTGGTACCGTGGGCCAAGCTGGGCTCAGGTATCAAGTCTGGCATTATTTACAGGGGAAGCTAGTCGAGTTAGCCGATTGGTGCATCATAGCTTTCAGCCACACTGTTGAATCTGTTCAAGCGGCCTGAAGATATTCGAGTTTTGGGATAGAAGGCCAAGAGTAATTTTTGGACCTAATTCCTCACTCAGAGAAAAAAACGAAGAGAAGCGTTTTATTACAAGCTTTTTATAAACTTCGTTTTCTGTGTGAGACAAATCCTGCGATCGCTTTTCGGCCACATCCCGATATCCGGCGATGCTCAAATTTGGCACAAACCTTTGGCTCTGAAGACAATGCAATGTAGTATATTAAATTTTACGGTAAATCCAATATGGCGGCCACCATAAAATAGCGGATATTTCTGGCGTGAAATCTTGCGATCTATTTTTCGGCCACTTCCTTATATCCGGTGATGCTCAAAGGCAGAAACCTTTGGTTCTGAAGACGATGCAATACAGAATATTCAATTTTATAGTACATCCAATATGGCGACCACCATAAAATGGCGGATATTTCTGGATATTTCTGTGGGACAAATCTTGCGATCGATTTTTCGCCCACTTACTGATAACCGGTGATACGAAAATTTGGCACAAACCTTTGGTTCTGAAGACAATGCAATCTAGTATATTCAAATTTTCGGTACATCCAATATGGCGGCCACCATAAAATAGCGGATTACCTTTTTCTTTATAACCCCCCGACATGTGTATCAAATGAAGGAGTATGACGAGAAGATTAAAGTAAGCTATGTGACGTCATTTTAAATCCAATATGGCCGCCACCACAAAATGGCGGATTACCTTTTTCTGTACAACCCCTCGACATGGGTATCAAATGAAAGAGAATGGCGAGTAGAATACAGTAAGGTATGTGACGTCATTTTAAGTCCAATATGGCGACTACCACAAAATGTCGCATTACCTTTTACTGTACAACCCGTATGGGTATCAAATGAAGGGTTATGATAAGAATACAATAAGCTGTGTGTCGCCAATTCAAGTGAAAAAACAAAGATTAAAATGAAAAGAGTGAAAAAAAAATTAAAGAACAAAATTAAAAATCAAAACGAAAAAAAAAATTTAAAAACAAGCTTTTATTAGAAAACTACAAAATATTAAATAATAAAAAAGTTTTTAAATATGCGTTAATAAGGTGAACTAAAAAGTATAAAATATTTTTTTTAATCCACCTATATGTAACAACAAGTAAGAGCTTGGGGCGCTGAGTGTGTAAATGTTTCAGATATTATAACAAAAATGCAAGAAAATATCATGATTTAACTAATAAATACGAAAATTAATTGGATACAATCTGATAAGGCGCCCCAAGCTTTCTTCTGCAGAATTTTAATTCCCTTAAAATGATTTGGAATCGATCAAAATTGAAAAAGAATACAAGACCCTATTGCGTTCTTTTGAACACTAATACACCTAGAGCTTCAGACTTTGTGTAGTAGAATGGTTGAAGCAGTCCCTGTAAAGTTTTTCGAACTACTTGAACGGTTGCGCTTCTAAATACTTCACAGGGAAATTTATCGCTGGTTAGTTTCTGGATTATGTAAAAGAGAAATGGGGATGGTGCATCTAAAAATGGAATCCTATGCCTTTATATTATTATAAACCAATCAATGCAGTTAATTCGGTGAAAAGCTACAAAAACCTTAATCAAAAATTTCAGCTATTGTCCGGTTAAAATTCAGAAGTTATTTCCTTCCAATTAAGACCCCATTAAAAAATATTTCATCTTTTATAAATTACTTCATAAAGTCACAACCGAGGAGTAATTTTCACCGAAAATCCTGACATAATCCCCGGCAATTGGTGTCGAATTGAGGATGCCCTCTGCAGCAAAAGCCACCCCGAGGCATGAAGTTCGAATAAATCCTCCAGAGTCGCTGTTCCCGTGGGGACCCCCTTTAAATCTCTTAATTTCGCGAATTTCGCTGACTCTCATGAAGTGGTCCCACTACACGCTCCAAAATTTATGTCCAACGAGGATGGCTACAAATTTGGAAGTTGACATCTATACAATGAGATGCGCTGCAGGCGGAGTAATTTATTGCCAAGTGCCCGCCGTTGCCGAAGCTCTGGTCGCTCTTTCGTAATTTTAACCTCAGGTATAGGTTTCAATTTCTTCCAATAAAATCGATTCCCCGTTGTCGTTTTTTTCCCCCAGAGTTACCGGGCACTCTGTTACCTCTGCCTCCTACTTATGGACTGTCTTTATCTTCTGTTGTCGCACTTAATGACGGCGAGGACGGCCGGGTCCCGTGGCGAGTATTATGTTACTTAACCAAATATTTTGGACCATTTCTACCTTTTCTTCGATATCATCGAGTCTGTTGTTCCCTTTGTGGTGGCCATTTCAGGTGGTCAAGTAGGTAGGATTCCCGTTCATCTGCCGAGTTGCGGTCGAGTTTGTTTCATTTGAATTTTATGCAAAGTGGTCATTTACGTGAAGGAGATTTGTCCGAATCCTGTTGTCCGGAGGTTTTATCACCCCGCTGGCTAAACTGGACGATTTCAGGTCCTTTTCTTTTGGTTCGTCGTCGTCGTCGTTCAAGAGATTGCCCAGGCATTATGGTCTTAATTATCCGCCAGGTAAACTTCTTTCAAGAGATCCGGCTCCCTGTGGATTTTATTGCTGTATAGCACTGAATCGTGTCCTATCCTTGACTTGTCAATGGGTGGCGGATTTTACGCCCCGGCTTGATAGTAAATTTATCCTTCGAGAGGTGCAGCTATATGGATTGGACTGGTGGGCATACCTTTTTGGGAGTGGGATTGTTGCTTTTTTAATGGTTACTGAACTTTTCGGGAATTTTTGTTAAGGTAATTTTTAAATTGATTTTCAAACCAAAAAAAAAACTTAATTTTTGTTTCAAGATTTACGAGGGTTGTTTATGCAAAATTCGATTTTTAAATGAGTTCAATTTTGTTTTTTGTATCCATCGTCAATGGTCGGTGCATGTTGTTGTCATTAGCATAATTGAAAAATTGGTCTGCGTATGCATATTCATCTTTAACCAGTTTATTATGTAAATTGGGCTAGAAAATGATTAAGTTTTCAGGGGAATGGTGTAGCAGGTGCTTGATGCACGGAAACTGATTTAATTTTTTTAATTAATAAAATTCTTTCCAGGGATATAAATTTATTCACTCCCATCGGCCCACATAATATAAAGATTTTATTCTATTTTCAGTTATAAAAAAATAAAAAAAAATACCGGAAAATGGATAAAACTGAAAGTGCACATTTTTGAAGTGATTTATAGTGAAATTTTTAATACTTTCAAATTAATTCCGCCTCTTTTCTTGTAAATGGTAATAAACTTCCTTTTCAATTAATTCTTAATCTTAAGAGGGAATTTCCTTGTGCTTTCACATCCGCTATGGCACTATTTCCTTTTCTACCAAAAAAAAAGAAGTTATCCTGGAAATGAGATGAAATAAAAGTACGAACAACAAAATTTTGATAATTTTTCTTACACCAAAAAAAATAATAATAAAAGAAAAAAAACACAAAAAAATTAAAGAATGAGAAAAAAAAACTTTCCCATAATTTTCATGCTGGAGTTTTCGCCCAGTTTAAGGCTATTTATCAACTTGGCTAATTGGGTGATGGGAATTTATGAAGACGTTGCAGAAATTGTAGCAATTTTTCATTGACGTAATAAGGACAAGATGAAAGGACTTTGAATGGAAAATTGTTGAAAACTGTTTAAAAAGGGAAAACTTGAACGGAAAGTTTTAAGTTTTCTTTCACAGCAATGAATTTGATTTGATATCTTCTACGAATTTATACTAAGAAGATTAATTTTCTGTTTATCAGGGCAAAATGATAAAATGTGAATAATTCTTAGTAAGAGAAAGAGAAAAAGAGAAAGAGAGCCTTGAGATTTTATGATAAATTATATACAAATTGTTGAAACAACTTGAAGATATAGCAGAGAATTTTGTAAGAAAAATGATATTAATTTTTTCATGGCGCACAGGGGAGAGGGTGGACGAAATTTTTGGATGATTTAGGGATTGTTATGACGCCGCCGTGGAACGGAAATTTCATTTTGTGTCTCGACGATGGTGGCTTTAAAAAAATAATAATGAATTTCTTGGGAATTGTTGTGGAAATGGATATGATTGATCAGTGACGAATGATTGTTTCTCTATTGGAATGAGACTTTACTAAACAGACGATTTCAAAGTAAAATTAGATATTTTATCCACGCTCGTTATTAAAAAAACAACTTGGACAGTGGAATATTATAAGATATACAAAACACAGAGTTCATCGCCATCATGTTTGAATTCCTCCTGACCCCACATAACGTCAAAACCATTTTTGCTCCTTCGAACTTAGCTTGCTAATACAGATTGCACCAAGATGTAACCATAACGGACGGAATTTTTAAGTTTAGTTCTCACACATGAAAAATCACGGAACAAAAAACTATGAGAGGAGCCCCTATTTAGGAGGAAGGAAATGGATAGGGATAGCGCACATTCTACTAAAGAAGCAAGCTTTTAGGTTGCAAAAGGGTGCTCATTTACCGATTTGTGACCCCGACCTTCAGTATGCAGCGAAAATATCGTTCTAGTTTTCACGTTTTTTCAAGGAAATTATGGCCTTAAAATAATAAAAATATCCCGTCCGATAAATTTTGCTAACCAACTGCTCGACAGCCAGTTGCAAATTACACAACTTGTTATAATGCTGACAGTTATCTATGAAACTCGCCGCCTGTATAACAATTAAAAGCAAGTCACAAGACTACAGACGGACTACATAAAAGAAACGATCCACAAACAGGACATCACACTTGCTTGGTGTCCAGGTCACGTGGGAATTCAAGGAAATGAAGCAGCGAACCACCTAGCAAAAAATAACGCACCCAGAAGGAGCCTCCAAACCTGGACAGAACCGTACACATGATCAAACAAAAAATCAAAAATTGCAAACAAAGCAGATGGGACTCCTCCAACTGTTTCCTTAAAAAAATGACCTAGGGCATGCACCCTTAAAATTCCCCCTGGACCCGACCAACTACAATCATATTTAGGTAGGTCACTCGATGGCGTTCAAAAAGTACATTTACGACAAAACACGAGCACCAACATGCACTTTCTGTGACGTCCCTCTCACAGCGGAGCATTTCTCCTTTACATGATACTCCAATAAATAGGTACCTACCTACTTTTTCTTTGCGAAAAATACCGCAAGCAATTTTTTTTACCAAATGATTTTATATATTTTTATAAGCTTAAATTCAAAATGGCGTCATCCCCACCCTCTTCCTAAACTTACAGTGAAGGAAAACGCGTTTAATTCTATATCTCAAAAACTATCCATTTTACGACAAAAATGTATATTATCTTTTTTCTAGATAAATAAGTGATTTAACTTTCTTGTTTGGAACTTTTTTATGTAAAATCAATATCTACGGAGAAATAGTGCTTCAAACTTCATATATCACTTTCTTTGAACTATATTTCGTTAATGGTTAATTCTACATGAAAAAATCCTGCGTAAGACTTATAGAACATACGATTATCTATAATTTTGTTATTTTACGTAGGACTAATATTTCACCAGTTGCGGCGCTTTAAGTGTCGAAAAACGTAGATTCCCAATATACAGGGTGTATACCGCTAAGTTTACAAAGCGGCCGGCTATGGATAGGTTTTGGATAGACGAACAAAAAATCGTATAGAAGGAGGCGGTAAATAGTAACGGTTTAGAAGCTAAGGCGTTAACAACAATATGGACATGCGGCTTACCATAAATGTTGGGGCGCCTTTTGATTAAAATAGTAGGAATACATATCCACAGCTGCAATGCGTTGCCGCGCCTAACACTAGACGAAACGAGTCGAAGTTAAGGAAATAATACTAACGGCCACCAAGAGGAGGCATGTCTCAACTTCTTGCCATGTGTAAAAAATGTATGTATTGAACTTAAATTTTTATAATAACTATTTATCTCAAAAAACAATATTTTTCGAGATAATTACGAAAAACTAAATTTTATCCCTTCCAACCCCCATAAAAAATCACACGGTTAAATTTAGGGTACTGAGCCTGTCGTAAGGTCATCATAATAAAGATGTCCACAAAAACTCTGCAAAAATCTGAACTCGTTATAAATGAAATCAAACTAAGTAATCTCACATTTTACAATGATTACAACAATAAAAAAATAGTTTAAAAAAACTAAAAAATAAGCTTTGATTTTAAAATGAACCAAAAAGTAAAAAATGATTTTGAATGTAAAGTTTTTATTGCTGCAGCCACTTAATTAAATGTAAAAAAGCGTGGAGCGCTCCTATATTCTTATTTTATTAATACTGGAACTTTTCGTTACCGCCCACGCTTTTTTACATTTAAGTAAGTGGCTGCAGCAATAAAAACTTTACATTCAAAATCATTTTTTACTTTTTGGTTCATTTTAAAATCAAAAGTTTCTTTTTTAGATTTTTTAAACTATTTATTTTTATTTTCTCCTTTTTAGTCTATTATAAGTCTTGCGCAATTTATTTAAAATTACGTCACATAGTTAACTGTTTTTGTACAAAATGGTCAAATTGCATTATCACGCGAACTGCACATGTGTACAAAATTTAAAGTTGATCGGTTATATTTTCTACTTTTTAGTCTATTATAGATAGATATGTCTTCCGTCATTTTGTATGGCCGCCATTTTGATTTTGGAATGACGCCACATAGCCAATTGTATTCTACCTGTCATACCCTTTCATTTGATATCCATGTCGGGGGTGGGGAACACAATTATAAAAATCGGCCGCCATCTTGATTTTTTTACAAAATGGATTGAGATTGCTAAGGGTTCTGTAGTATGAAACAGACATTAGAATAGAGATTTTCGTGCCTGTGCTGTTGATCTGTGAACGAACCCTGAGGCAGTACCGATGTCATGGTGAATGATATATGCCATAATGAATTTATAGTGACGTCATTTTATTTTCGTATTTTTTCTCAGCAAATCGGCGAACACAATTGCAAAAATCGGCCGCCAGCAGTGAACCGCTATCTTGATTTTCATTCAAAATGGTCAGATTGCATTGTCGCGCGAACTGTACATATGTGCAAAATTTGATCTTTATCGGTTATATGAAAGTGGCTCAAAATTCAGTTGCAAGATTTGATCCAAACAAACTAACAAACATTGCAAGTTGCTTATAAAAATCAATAGCCCCGAGAATATTCCTGAGTTAAAACAGAAACGTACATTTCTTCTGCTATCCACCAAAATTTAATTTTGTTCATGGGCAGACGCCTTTGATTTTTTTCTTCGAAAACACATAAGGAAAAAATACTCAATCCACGCATAGCAGATGACTAGGACCTAGTACAAACCTCCCCCAATTTCCGGAATGCTCCCACCAACTCCGCTACCAATTTCGTTCTCTGAAGCAGATTTCTGTACATGGCGGTCAATGGGACCCAGCGATGAGGGAAGAAGAAGACAATTGCGGTGCACAAATTTTTGTTCTAGGTGACTCCTATAGGTGTTATATGCTTAGTGGTACTATCTCGATAAAACACTAACTTCGGTTATCGATAGTACAAGTCAGTCTGCCGCATAAAAACATCGAAAAGGAGATGGCTTCCTAGCTTACTGGTGATATGAGAAGAAAGGATTGGGAATTTTTGATAAATAGAAAAGACAAGAAAAGAGGAAAGTTATCTGAGTAGAATAAGTTTAAAGACGAAGGACCATGCCGCGAAGTGGATTCGAACGACCGCTCTTTGGGATGGTAGCCGGACGCCTTAACCCGTATACGTTACTAAGGCCGGCCATGATAACAATAAATATTTTTTATGTGAAAATACAAGATTAGAAAACACCGTTTATTCTAACAGTCCGTCAGTCGTTCAAATGCAGATGAACCTTACGTTTGAACTCTGGAATGTTATACGAGTTCAGAAATACCGACTGCGGAAGATTGCTCCATAGTAGAGTTGCTCTATTCAAAAACGAACTCTGAGTAGGTTGTGTAGGCGAAAATGAAAGCTGTGCTGATCGGCTCAGCCGAATAGACTAGTATTGTATTGCGCGAAAGCGTTAATTTCAGAATAGTGGCAAAAGGTGTCATCGACGAAGTGAGTTCAGTAAATGGCTCACCGCCATTTGTTTGGTTTTTGCTAGGCTCGGGGGCATTTGGACTAATGGATCGATTGACCTTTAGGCAAAGCTTATTCGCCTAGCTTTGCTAACAGTTATCACCTCAAACGTTGATCAGAGGTAGGCCAAAAACAAACTGAATTTAAGGTTGAACAGAGTTCGGCCAGACTAGGCCAGAGTTACTTTTTTTCTTTAAGCCTAGTATGCTGTTGAAGCGAAATGAAAATCTCCCATACAAACTCTATGTAAAAAAACGCACGCGAAAAGTGCCACCGAAATTTTTGCTTATGATTTCGTAAAGGGCTCTTTTACACGACCAGACACCGAACAGACAAAACGAACGAACAAACTGGGGTTTATGGGAAAGAGGGTTTCCATCGTCCTCTCTCACCCTCTTTCCCATAAACCACAGTTTTTTCGTTCGTTTTGTCTGTTCGGTGTCCGGTCGTGTAAAACCGGCCAAAGCAGTACGCTGTTCAAACGAAAAATAACAACTTTTTCGGGCTAAATGTTGATGTCGCTGTTGTGCGTGGAGACTTTTTCGCACCGAAATAATGTTTTCATATTTATTTCGGGGCCAAACTTTGACAGTACTCAAGTAGGAAGTTCAAAAGTGTCAAGTGTGAACTAAATAAAACTACATTCAAAGTGGAAATATGATTTTTGGAAGATTTTGAATGGAAAGTATTCGAATTAACAGTTTCTTAACGTAAGCTCTCCATTCCATTCTCCAATTAGTTTTCGTGTGTAGAGATATATAACCAAAACGCGAACGAAAATTTCGCTTGAACAGCATACTAGGCTTTAGACAGGAATCTATAGCGTATATCTCCACTCCAAAAACTAAGGGAGATTAGTCTGGAGCTACTGCCACCATGCATCTGGGTCGAAGCTTATCAGCTTGAAAGAATATAACTTGAATTTTTATCTATCAAGCATTTACCCTACTGGAGTTTTTACAGAACATTTCATTGATAGTCGATGTAAGTCTAAAAACGGAAAGACTTTTTGGTCATTTTCATAAACGCAGAACGGCGGTCATTCTGCAATATTCAGTTACAGACTTCCAATTGCTGAATTCTGCAGAATGACCGCAATTCTGGGTTTATGAAAATGCCCTAAATTAAGTTTAATCTATATAAATATAATTGGAGTGTCTGTCTGTGATTTCAAAACAATTGTCATTTTCTAAGTTCATATGGTTATTTACACGATATTAACACGAAATCAAGTATTTTTAAAATTTTTGTCTGTCTGTATGTCTGTATGTCTGTCTGTCTGTTTGTCCGGGCTAATCTCGGAAACGGCTTATCCGATTGCGATGGGACTTTCACTGGAAGATTCAGTATTTTCTTGGGCATGTTTTAGGCTATTTTTTTACTAGGATCCGACTCAGTGGCGGTTTCAAGGGGGGGCCATGGGGGCCATGCCCCCCCGAGAATAGAAAAATTAATGAAGTTTTTCGAAGTTGATTAAATTATACGACTTGAATTAATTAACAATCCTTGTACTGTATTACAAAATCAAGCCATCGAAAATGCATCGCTTTATAAAGTGTGGAGATTAATGGTACCAGCAATTTTAAGTTATCTTAACGAATTCATTAGGCCCCCATCCACGGTCACACATGTGTGACGAACATCTTTTGAATAATAACAGTCAAGGATGCAAGTTACACTTTCCATCATTTCGTTTATTACCCACATACACAAACCGATTTTGTAGGCAAGGAGTCGCAGCGCTGGGTGCAAATTACATGCATGACATATACTTCCCTGCGACCCCTTGCCTAAAAAATCGGTTTGTGTATGGGGGTAATAAACGAAATGATGGAAAGTGTAACTTGCATCATTTACACACATAGAAATTTTGACATTTCTAAGCCAGCAACGAAAAAAATAAAATGATTTTTAATGAAATAAAAATTTCTCGTATAAAAGCTTGAAATTCATATAGTTTAAAAAACAAAATTGACCCAACTAAAAAAACAAAAAGAAAAAATTACCAAACGACCAAACCGACTCAGCTTTTTTGCAAATTAAAAAAAACGACCTTAAAAAATGACCTTCAAGGTCAACAACAAATTGTTCTATAAGGCCCATTCAGAACCAGCAGCAGCAACAGCAGCGGCAGCATATTTAGTTTTACTAGCAATAAATTAGTTTTACTAGCAATGTGACTAGGGTTGCCAGGTGTCCGGATTTAGCCGGACATATCCGGCCTTTTACGGTCGTGGCGGCCAAATACATGCATGGCCCGCTTATGACCGGATATTAAGCGATTGTCCCTCTGGTCATGTAAGGATACGTACAGTACGCAGCGTAGCATAGATAGATGATAGCTGAAAGCCTTTCTTTGTTTTCCAATCAAAGATTTAAGCACACCAGGTAACTTACAACGCTGCATCCCGCACTAATAAAAAGTAGTCCCGAAGTGAGCGTTGCAAGTGGCCTGGTCATTTCGTGCCAATTGATTGGTTTTGGAAATTATTCCTTTCGGGTAGTAAGTTGTTGATCTGTACATTTTCTCCCCACCACCCCCATCGCGATTCTGCTGGCTGACTCTTGCTACTGTTATAAGCCTTATCTAAACTATCAATTACAAAAAAATCAGGGGACCTGAAATGTCCATCCAAAATGCAACTCTTCCTCCCGGACTATAATGAAATGACCAGTTTTCCATCCAAGGAGAATATATGATGGTATATTTTGTTTAATGAAGAATATTTAGTTTATTTTGACATAAGATTTTATTAATAAACGATTGAAAATACCTAACCTACTCTATTTCTATTTAAAATGGGTAAGAAAAATGTCCGGCTAAATGTAACGCTGTGTCCGGCCTTTTTATTTTTGGACCTGGCAACCCTACCTACATGTGACCACCATTAGCCAATAGGAACTGTCTGCAGCCGCTGCTGGTTCTGAATGGGGCTATACTCTTTCTACATATATGTTTTGATTTGCAAACTCTGAAGTTAGCTGCACTCACAAGCAAGGGCGCGTCTTCATCAAAAACACAATAGGGCACGTTTTCGTAGGGCACGTTTGTTTTTAATCCACCAGAAATTTCGGTTAGTTCTGTTCGTTTTGTTAATTTTATTTTAGGAGTAAAAAAATTTTCCGTCACTTTTAATTCCGTGACCCCCCCCAAAAACAAAATTATAGATCCGCGCCTGTTACCGTTACAAATTAAAACAAAATTCAATTATGAATTAAATCCTCAATCCACTTGCCCAGTTCAAACGATTTGAGATTGGAACTTTGATATAAGGGTTCCGAATTAAGATAATTTGTTACCGCCTCTTTTGTGACATTGTTTTCCGAATTCTTTTTGAATTGTTTCGATTAATACAAAGTTTTAATTTTTGTGATTGTATTGCTTCAGAAAATCTTTCGCTTTTTAATTTGAGTACTCTACGTGCATAAAACAGTCGCTGTGTTAAATCTTATACGTTATTAGTTTTATTTTTTAAAAATAACTTTTAAACGATATGTTATGAGATTAAAAATACCTTGAAAATAGCATAAAATCATTTTCTCTATGTTCTAAAGCAAGCTTTAATATCGATTACATCAGTAATTAATACCATCAGGGATTATCTCTGAGCTCTAGTCTACCAGATAAAAAAAAGTTGTGATTCTTAAGACCAAAAGTGTGATTAAAAGCACGATGGCCCCCCCCCCCGAAAATCAGTCCTGGGACCGCCCCTGATCCGACTATCGGATCCGATTATCGGGCCCGATTACCGTGTTCGACTACCAGATTAGACCGAAAACTCGAACCTTGCAACTTGATTTTTACCCACTTCCATATAACCGATCAACTTCAAATTTTGCACATATGTATAGTTCGCGTGACAATGCAATTTAACCATTTTTGGAAAAAAATCAACATGGCGGTTCCAAGATGGCGGCCGAATTTTGCAATTGTGTTCCCGGACCCCCCGACATGGATATCAAATGAAAGGGTAAGACAAGTAGATTACAATAAGCTATGTGGGGTCATTCAAAATTCAAAATGGTGGCCAGCACAAAATGGCGGATTATTCTTCGGTATGGGCATCAAATGAAAGCGAGTATAGTGCAGTAAGCGGTGTGCCGTCATTTTAAATATAATATGACGGTCACTACAAAGTGGTGGAAGACATATAATAGACTAAAAAGTAGAAAATAAAAAATATAGTCTAAAAAAACTAAAAAATACGCTTTTATTTTAAAATAAACTAAAAAGTAAAAAATAATTTTGAATGGAAAGTTTTTATTGCTCCAGCCAGTATATAATAACAACCTAGCTACCTACGTACCAACAACGGCTAATCCGATTGCGATGGGATTTTCACGGGAAGATTCCGTATTTTCTTGGGCATGTTCTAGGTTTTACTCGGTTCCGACTATTGATTCAGGCGGAAAACTTGATGCGATAGTCGCATAAAAGCCAGTGGAAACTTTTTTTATCATTCCAATTGTAAACCTCAAAGCTCGGAACGGTTAATCCGATTTTAGGACTTTAACGGGATGATTCAGAATCTCCTTAGGCGTTTAGCATACTTTTCACTATTATCCGACTATCGGGTTAGACCGAAAACATGACTCGATAATCGAAGGAACGCGAATGAAATGCTGTCACGGCGAGATATTGTTCTTTCAATTTGCGGAAATACTGTGAAGATTATGGTTTGCCATCTCCGCAAATGATCGATAGGTCTGATGAAAATTAAAACAGAGAATATATCGAACTCAATAAACAAATGGGAACAAAATGTTGAGGACGCTATTGGGCAAGTTCCGCACAGGGTGAGGCACGTGTTCTGAATGTGATTGTTGTGCATGTAGCACACAATTTTTCCGATAGGTGGCGCTCAACACCGCATTTTAAAAAAGTTCTAACACATTTTTTATAAGTAACTTTAAATTTTTTTATTTGTTTTATGTGGCAGTGCCAAGCTCAGGAATCACCCTTTGTACTACCAGTCCGTTGTCGTTTGCACGTCATGGCGCAATGTCTAGCAGGGAGCTTAGTAAGGGGGGAATAGGTTAAGGGTTATGGGGCTTCGGGGGGGTTGTTGAAGAAGGTGCGGATTAACCCTGCGTTTGAACTCTTGGATATTGTAGGAGGTCGGAAATACTGACTGTGAGAGATTATTCTATAGTCGAGTTGTGTGCCCTAAATTATGTTTTGCAAATTTGTTATTTTTTTCATTATACCTATTTCCTATCCCGGACTGTGCACACATTAGTTTTTTTATTAAAAGGCGTTGCAACGCACGCGGGTTTTTGCTAGTGTTAAATAAAAATGGACTTTAAAAAGACAATTGTAGTTGGGAAAATATGAAGGAGTTTTTAGGTTCTGAGAGCCCCAAAGTGAATTTTTTAATAAAAAAATTTTATAAAGTTCGAAGCTTAATACCAATTTTTGTAGCACTACGTTCAAGGACATTAGAATTCTTAAGGGTCCAAATATAAATTCCAAAAAGGATACTGAAAGTGCCTTAGATAAGACGTCCAGAATGAGAAACGCTTTAAAGTTTAAAAGCTTTTCTGAATTAAAGCTTTTATTCATTTGAGCTTTTGTGACGTAATTGAAATTCTTTAAAACTGTTATATTTTCTTGAAGTTACTGAGTTATAATTTTAGTAGAAACAAACAAATAAGCACTCGCTGAACTATATAGGCATGTATAATCGCGGCCTCGTCAAGGGACCGAAGACGGAGATACAATTGGCGCTGAAAGTTTTTTAAGTTCGAAAGAACGTCACTTTGAACTTTTTTCCCTATCTAGCTTTTAGTTGACTTGTGTTATTTAAGAGCATTCCACTCATGGTTTGAACTTGTTTCTCTGTGAGTTATGGCAAAGGAAAATATTTACTCTTTTACTTAATACGCTAGAATGTTACACCATGACTGAAATGTCGTTCTAAACTTCAAAATTCAATTTCTTAATAATAATTCAAAGAAAATTTCCTTATTCTACTTACAAAATTTCCTCTGAAGTCTCAATAGAATTTAACTTAATTGTGCTGAATAAACAAATTTTACATATGCTCCTCCAAAAGCTTACATCGCTTGAGTCTTTTCAAAAATGTCTTCTCTATATCCATCCTGCAACTAACTTAATTACTTCCACCAAAAGATATCCTCCCTTATCAGAATGTAAAGTTAGCAAAGTGCAGTATGGTAGAACTGTTCACTCTTATAGCTGGAATAGAGGTTATAAATGCATCACATTAATTTAAAATAATAACGAAGGTGCGTTTCTTAATATTTAATACTATACCCACTACCCATAATAATCAACAACATACACAAACAGGGTGGATCCTTTAAATTTCATGTAAGCACAGTTTGCGCAAAAATTTATGAGTTTAAGTAAAGGAGTGAAGCTTGAGAACATAAACTCTATAATTTAGTGCCACACGGAATTGTTCGTATGACGTTAAGCATGCTGTAAAAAGAAGTTCTAACCGTCATCATAGTCCTTGCTTAATCCTGCGGTTTTTTTCCATAGTGTAGGAAATCGTAAAATAAACAGTTCGGAAAATCATAAAACAGAAAGCATTCACGTAGTTTTTGCGTCTTTTTAACGTGGAGTCGTCGTCCATTGGGTTCATAACTTTTGCGGGCTGAGAGCAAAAAAAATATGGAGCAACAATCGGAAAATAACTCTTCGGCATGTGGTCAAGCGTGCCAGCCCTGAGGGTATAGAATCGTTTCCGTTTGGCAAGAGAAAAAAAACAGCTTCTTCTTCTTAGATCCTGTTGTGTAGCTAATATAAGGATACTCCCTGGGATTCAATTCAATTCAAAAATCTCTTCTCATAACTTGTCCCCGGGATTTTTTTGTGCTTGTCCACGAGGAGTACGAGACCGTGGCATCATGGCCAGCATGGGCCGAACTCCACTATCAACGATTTGCTGTAATTCTTGACGAAATTTATGGCATAAGGAAATCTTTGCTCTGCTAGACCTAGGAGCATGGCTGCCATGCGAAATATCCTTCATAGGGATATAAAAATGCCATATAGTTCCCCCTCAGATGTCGGCTGGTTCACTTCCGTTTCTCTGGCTTTTGATGTTGCAAAAACGCTGACCTAGAAGTAAGGACTACTAGAGGCCGGCCGAGAATGCCTTTTGTATATGCGCTCCGTAGAGGGATGGAATCCATGTAAATGCAAATGTTACTTATGGGACCACAATGGGAACCTTTTTCTGACCCGTTTTAAGGATAATAAAAACAATGGGGAATATTCCGTCAAATTGCGTTTTAGGGCATTTAACGAGATCTGAGCTTTATGGCCCACCACCGGGCAGGGCAGCAAAAGCCAAAAGTGGCCAAACTTAACGGACTGAAAATGATGGCCGTTTTTTTAAGGATTTTTTTTCTGATATTTATCTTTTGGGATTACCTGGATATAAACTGTTGGCCCTCCTATCCCTTAATAGCCATGAATGGAAATATATTTTTATTTGAGTGCCTCATCGCTTTTTCTCTGGGCGCACAACTTTTGTGAACGCTCAAATAAATCAGAAGAAGAATTGCAAATGAATCGAAGATAAAATCGATTCCAGAATATCGTTGTTGGCCACATTTATGTATAGTATATGTATTTTCCGGGAACCATAAACTCGATTATCGGGGGACGTATTTAAAGCCAACTTGCTCCAGGTTTCATAATGGATCTAGAACCACCTTCAGATGCATATACAACTATCTATATACAATTATATATAGGAAGAAATATAGTCGATGTACTTATTGGCATTTATAAATCATTACTGAGATTTTCTAGCAATGACAGTTAACAAGTTGCCAAGAGATTCTTAATGGCTGAAAATGCTGGTTAGAGTCATCCAAGAGATCAGTCGATGAATCCGTTTATAGTAAGGTAATCAGCCAGAATATAGCAACAACTTTAAGGCCTATATCCCATTCAGGGATCGGCTGGCCTCGATACTCTGTGTTTATTTGACTGGCGGACAAGGCCAGGAAGAAATAAGGAGGTAACTTCTTTCGTTTATAATGTTATTGCATACCTTGTGTGTTGTTGTTCATCTGCTCTCTACTGGGGCACACACATGACTTTCTGTTTCCTTGTCAGTGGTTTTCTTGTTTTTCGATTTGATCCACCGATTAAGCCACAACAAATTCCAGTTAACCGAACAGAAATCTGCATAAGCGACGACTTCTTGTAAAGTTCCGGATGTGTGATGGTAGATTTATTTACTTGCCATTAGAAAATGCTCTAGACTAGACATTCTCGATTCAGTTTTACTTGTGTCATATTGAAGGATAATTTGCTACAAACTGAAGGTGGGTGATTTTTATTTTTTAATTATGCCGCGAAGACGTTTTAAGCTGCCATACTGGTTTTTAGCGAAGGGAAGAACTTGGTGCATTGCACTTATAAGTGTTGTTAATTTTATGTTGGAGCTGTTGGGTAGTATTTTAGACATAGTTGGGCATAAATAGAACGAGAAGGGACTGATTTACTTGTACTTATCGAATCCAAGACACTCTTTAAATTGACCACTCAAACTGATTGACAAGATTTCTGATGATGGATTTATTACTGCGAAGGTTTAGGGCTTACATAAATTAAAAAATCAAAACTAAATTAATTTGAATTATTTTTAGATCATCTTTAGGAAACATATTAGAACTTAGCTATTCATGAAATAATATGTTTTTTTGTTTAAAAATCTAAGGCTCACTATACCAGTGAACTTAGTATGTACTAGAAAAATTGGTATTAAGTTTTGAGCCTTGAAAAAATTTTCAGTTAAAGAATCCAGTTTGTGTTAGTTAAAAACTAAAAAGCTCTTTCAACATCAAGAAAGTTTAAAAGCCTTCAAAAATTTCAATGAGGTCACAAAAGCTGAATCGAATAAAAGCTTTCATTCAAAAAGCTCTTATTTCAAAGCTTAAAAGCTTTTTTGAAATAAAGCTTTTATTCGATTGAGCTTTTGTGACGTAATTGAATTTTTTAAAGAGGTTTCTCATTCTGGCAGCCTGATGTAAGGCACTTTTATAATTCCTTTTTGGAACCATAAAAAGCAGAAAGCTCTTGAACGTAGTGCTAGAAAAATTGGTAATGTTGAAAAAATTTGGTTTTAAACAATTTAGTTTGGTTTTCTTAGAAACTAAAAATCTTTTCTCAACTACAATTTTTATTAAACATTTAACAAAATTTATCTTCAAATCTCTCCGTTTTTAGACCTCCATCGCAGTATTCTGACTGCCAATGAAATGTTCTGTAATAACTTAAGCAGGGTAAATGCCTGGTTGGTGAAAACTCGGGACCTATTATTTTAAACTGATAAGTTTCGACCCAGAAGGCCAACCACCCCCAAAGTGGTCAACAAGTCGATCGCGATCGACCGGTCGATCGCAAAACCAATTTTGGTCGATCGCTCGCGATGTCTTTGGTTTAACGTTTTACAATTGTAACTGCACGCAATGGGTGAACGTGACGCGCAAATGCAACAGTATATGTATGCATTTATGAGTAGAATCATAGAAAAACATGGCCAGGGATTTAAAAAATTAAAAAAACAGCTTTGAATATATATTTTACTTATCTATCCATCGTAACTCGTATTGAAATACAGCGCGTAAACATCTTATGGTCATATGACATCCAGAAATCTAATGGTCATGACATCGAGTTAATTCGCCTTTTGACCTTCATTTACACTGGCGCTGTGGGTGACGACACATACTCCCCTAGCGGCAGCGATATCGGATTGGAATGGTGATTTCTCTTTGGCTCTTCATCTACTTTGATGTTTAAAGAACTACAGGAAAATCCGTGTACGTGAGTACATATAGTGAAATCTGGGGTCAGTTGACTGTCAAATTATATCTACCCTGTTTACATTACCTGACCCTAAGTGAAATGCCATGTGATCAGCTGATTAGAATTCGGAGTGATGGCGTGAAAATGGTTCATTTGCAGGGCAACATTTTATTTCTAGTTTTAAATCCCTCTTGCCCTACTTTGTTCCAATCGCTTTTTTCGCCTGCAATGGACAAGGAACTACCGAAACGTGAGCACTCACACAGCAAGAATTTCACTGCATGCTCTGTGACTTTCCTTGCTGGCACTGATTTACGAGTGTGGTTTAATGTCTGGCAACTAAACTTCTTTGAACTTGCAGTTTTTTTAGATCCTCCTGGATGAAAACGTTTGATCTCGTTAATATTTTTTTTTGAATTCCTTTACAAATTCGCAAGCTTTGACATTTTCCGGCGTGCTCTTATGTTTGGCTTAATTTCTGCTCGCATTCCAAAAGCTTGAGACAGATACATGCGTGCGTGCGGTGCGTGCGACCACAGATGTTATAGAAATGCCTGATCTGACATACAGGTGCCTAAAGGAAACGCATTCAACCCAAAAGTTGGTCTACTTTTAACTTTTTTCGCACTGCCATATTCGATATAGGCTGAAATGCCCAAACACAAGCACCACACCCACACAACAAACATATGCACGTTTCGCTTATATGTTTTTGTGTTATAGGGGAAATATGAGAGAGAACGCAAGCACGCAACTATCTGCCGCGAAAACTTGCCCCATACTGCGGATCGACCGCACGCATCGCACGCCAGCATATATCTGTTTCCAGCTTAACAGTATTAATGGCTAGACTGCGTACCAGTCTTTTGTTTCGTAGCACATAATTGCTTGACCAAAAACAGATTTTTTGAAAATTTGACCTTGAATAACTTTGAAAGGGTTAAGTTTTCGAAAAAATGACTAGAGGCTTTTTTGTAGGCAATAACGTTTCGTATTGACTGATCAAAACGAATTTTCGGAAAAGCAGTTTTTGAGTGATCTTGTGGCCAAAAAGTGATTTTTGATAACTTTGACCTTGAATAACTTTGAAAGGCTTAATCGGGTCAACATCTTTCTAACGACTAAAGTTGTAGAGAATTTCATTGTCAACATTTATGGCTTTTGTACGGGGTTGTACGACCTATAGAAACCGAGATACAAGGAAAACACTGGAAAACCACTATATTTCCGGCGGCCATGTTTTTTTTGTGATTCCGAAATTGTTTTCTTAAAAAGTCCCAAGGAAACTGTGGACCAATTTTCAGCCATTTCCGAATTTTGTCTCCTTTCGTGCGTTTTCTTTGCTAATTTTCCCGGACTAACTGGCAAAGCACGACTAACGCCTAAATAAATATGGAATTCCAATACAAGTGCTATCTTAAAGCTGATTAGTAGTCTAAGTGATGTTCTTAAATGAAATTCTATTGCAGGTGACCTCTTACAGGTCGAGTGGCACTGGTTGCGGAATATGTTCGCAAAGACGTAAGTACTACCATACCAACAATTTGCTTCAATTCCTTTGTTATTTAAAAGCAAAACGGAAGTCTGTGCTGCCCTTACTTTACTCATGTGTAAACGGACGTAATTTACCTGAGAAAAAGTGGAACCATTGTGCAATATTCTCAGCATTAAAACAATTGGGTAGTAGTACACAGATTTTCGTAAGAGCTCAAGAAACTAACGTAGCTGCACTTACACGTTAACTATAAAACTGAAGTGCGAAAGGACTACATACATCAAGCACGAAGGTGAAACGACTGAAACGTTAGCTTCAATGGCAAAAGTAAAAATGCTCCACTTTCAATGGCATCCTTGACATAATTAAACTGAAATTAACGAACACCATTTTTTTTTGCCCGTTATGTTAAGCTATGAAATTTTTTACGCTTCCATTTTATAGTGTCATCTGCTTGACAGAAGTAAAAAGAGGCACTGAAGCTTGGATGGTGGATGCTTGATGGTCCATGTCTAACTGAATCACAGAATGGCATATCCCCGTCCATACAACACATACACATACAACAATACAAACGACAGGTTAAAGGGTGTACCAGGATAAAGTACATGTGGAATAGCGGAACTTTACCATCTGTGGCAGCACTATATTACCATTTACTCCCCGGTTGGAAAATGGAAAGATCCCCCAGAAAGGGCAGGACAGCCAGCAGGAGACTGGGCTCCATAAAAGTGAATAAAACTAAATGGCACAAATAATTGTATGTCGTTCACTCTTTACGGCCTGTAGCGGAGTTAATGTCCCTGTAATTGCTCTTTAATTGTGCAACAATGTCCTTTACGGCAGCTAGCTATCAATTCTGGGTCTTATGGCTTGGCGTAAAATTAAAATTACAAAAGGGACGAAGGAGCATGTTCCAGGAGATTCTTGGAGCGTCATGCTGTGATTACTTTGTGATCATTTTCAATTAATTCACCCCCGTCCTTGGAAATGGGAATTTTTTCGCCATTTTATATATTAATTGGTGTAAGAAATATTGACAGTAAATCGTTAAGGATAGGGGCAATAAAGTGCCCTTCAAGCAGTGCTATTTAATAGACGATTCGACAGGAATGAATCTCTGCGAAATGCACACATTTATCCTGATTTTGTTGTGCGTTGGTGTGGATTAAGATACCGTCTTAGCTAGTTGCTGTAATCCATTCTAATATGACTGGATCTTTAGTATATCGAGTCAGCCCTCGGGTCTAGACACATTTCATTTATTTTATTTTATATGAAAGTACTTCAAGATCAAAATACCTGATAATGCTAAAAGAACGTATGTACTTAAATATTACAAAATAATTGGCAGTTGTGGTATTTATCAGAATTTAAACGGCCACCAATTTCGGACTTACTTACTTACTTTAACGGCTCTACAACCGGGACCCGGTCCTGGTGTCTCGCAACAGGTCTCTCCACCGGTCCCGCTTCTGTGCCAGTGTCTCCAGTTTGGCATCCCTATGCTCTGAGCGTCCTGGTCTGCTCCATCCTTCCAGCGGAGGTTGAGTCTCCCTCGCTGTCGCGCCCCATAGATGTTACCGCACATTTCGCACTTAGTGAAACCCAAATATCTCCTGATGCTGACTTAAGTTACTATCAGGTGTCAGCGTCAGGGTACACTTTAGTGCACAACCTTAGGGTATTACAATTTGTGTTTGGAATAGTAACTTACCATAAAATATTTAATAGTAGGTGTTTTAATTTTAACAACCACTCGCTTAAAACCATGAAGACCGCTACTGTCTGGCATTATGAGAAGATGGCTGGGGCCAACACGGTATTTCCCCGTTCTGCCGAACGTTTGAAACCTTTGCCTGAAAGTTGTGTTAATAGAAAATACATAAACCCATTTAAAACTAAATCTGCCCTCAAGGGGCACAAGAGTTCTCCGAAGGAGCTGCTTCATCGAGAGTTACATCAAACTAAAAAATTTATTTGCATCCTTGTAAACTCGTTAATGCAAGAGAAACTTCTCGTCCTTGGTAAGGTCAATCAAGAAGAATTTTACTAGAATCACTACTCCATCCGTTATCTATAAGGAGGAGGTGATACAGACAGCAAATTCAAGGTAAACTTACTACCACCACAGTTCGCCTCGAATTATTCTTTGGCCGATACTTCTATCTCCACAAGTGTAAAACCCATTTAACGAATAGGGTCTTCTTCAGAACACACGAGGTATATGGATGACTCAAGGAACTTGACTTTCCCTTGATCCAAAAATATGTCTCGTACGGTCCTAACCACTAAACCAGTACTCATGCACGGATCGGAAGCTGGCATAACCTAAAGCAAAAAAATCTAAGCTGGATAGAATATAATGAGAATGCTCGAATAAGCGCCCCTCCAAAAATCATGTTCCCCCTTACGAACAAATCCTTGGACTTACTCACAATATGGGATTACCAACTGGAAGAGTAAGACACAAGACCCAGAACGAAGAAGAAGATTCTGAAGGGCGACCAGGAGCGCGTTCAAAAACCTTACTATGGTTAACCATGGTTAACTATGGTAAACTTTTGTCGTTCAAAAACTTCGTGGTTAACTACAACATAACCACGAGCATAACTTTTTCGCGTTCAAAAACTCCCGTGGTTAACCATGGTGTAGTTAAATTTTAACCCTGCTCGGGAGCATGGTTAGCGATAGTTAAGAAGAAGAAGAATAAAAACAACTCTCTGACAGTTGTTTTAATGTTAAAACATGAACAAATTAAAGTGGGATTTGTGGGATTATTGCAAATAAATAATAAATGAAATAATTCAAGCAATTAGCGGGGACTATTTTATGGAAAATTTTATTTTTATTTTTTTTATTTTTCTTTAACCTGTAGTTAACCACAGTGCGTTCAAAAACCTCCATGGTTAAACATAAACTTACGTGGTTAAGTGAAGTGATGCAGCATAACCACAGCTTACCTCGTGGTTTACCATAGTAAGGTTTTCGAACGCGCTCCAGGACTGCAGGGCCAGTGATGATGATGATGGCGATGCTCCTAAAGAAGTGCGCCATGCTTTTGGTCAAACCTCTGCAAACTTTTAGTCGTATCATACTTTCTCTGGAGTTATAACGACATTTGGAAATTGTGTGTGCCTTACAAAACACATAAACGAAAGTTTGCATCGATTTGGTGTGTTCAGTCTGGTTTCTCTACATATCGCCATACCGGTATAGTACGCCGACTTTTCCAGGCCCGCCACATAAACTTGTGGGCCTGCTAAAATATTATTGGGGCCTTTTAAGCTATATAACAAAAGATATTTTTGGGTTTCAATTTGTTTTCAGGAGCTTGGGGCAATTCGTCCCAGTTGCCCTATATTCTGGAGGGGCTAGTCTTGTCAGCTAAACTACAAGTTATTGCTGTTGACCAGTTCTAAGGAACTCAATCAAGACATTTCTATAGGGCTGTTTAATGAAGGAAGTATTTGCTGGCGTCAAATCTAAGCAGGTGCCCCCCAATTTTATCACCACCTCCTTTCCGAATCTTTATTAATGATCTAGTCTCAGCCCCTTCAACCCACTTCACGGCTTTGCTGATGGACGGTACTATGCATTTCTTTTACTTCTTCGATACTGGAAGACAGGTGTATGCCAGACTATGCCTCTATTAGCTCGTGTTTGACTAAACTGACAGGCCCAATGCCCGTGGCATTTTCCCAATAGAATGACATGCCTTGCAAATAAGCTATGAACCACTAATCGCAACGTCACCACTAGACGCTCGTTTGGAAGGTGACGAGGGTGTGAGGGAGTTGTTGTAAAGTTGATTGCTTTTGAAAATGGAGAAAAATAATGAATAGCTGCGGTATATTTTGCAATATTACTACGGCAAAGGGGCGAACGCTGCGCAGCCCTGTAAAAAAACTTGTGCTGTGAATGGTGAAGGCATTTTATCAAAATCTGCTGCTCGAAAATGTCCAGCTAGATATGCAACGATTTCCAATAATACCGGGAATATGTCCCCATTCTTTTCAGAGGACGGTATAGAGCTAATGGGTGCAGCAGAGTAGATAGGGGGATCAAGGGGATCATTCCCCCCCCCCCCCCACAAGAGCCTACGAAATTTATAATAGAATTGAATAAAACTCTTCGTATCTACGTATTTAAGTATACATGAAACTTCTTAAGCACCAGCACCTCTTTTGGCATTATGTAATGTGCAATTTTGTTTTTGCGCAATTATAGTTTAGGTTTTAGTTTTTGTCAGTAAAAATATTAAAGTTCAAGAAAAGATTCTACTGGCAAAATTATGATAAACTTTAAGTTATAAGTTCGGGGAAGCTTTGCACTTCATAGATTGTTCTAACTCGGTAAAATTTTATCGAGCACAATACACAGTACACTCATTGTCTCTGGCGAATCAACAATTCGAAGGCTTTCCTTGGAGCGTTAACATTAATTTACTTTAGTTTATAATTGAGGAGTGTCTGTTCAAAAGGGCGTATTTCCTTTTTCAACTTTTTTTTATTTTAAAATTATTTTGAAAATATGGCATAAAAGTCCATCGAATGAGCCTAAAAACTTATTCAAATGGAGCGTACTTTCCATATAAAAAATTCCAAAAAATTAGGATTCCAATCAAAAGGGCGTGTTTCTGCATCTTGTGAAGGAACCGGTAATCCGCCACTTTTTTGGTGGCCAAATTGGATCAATTGAGTATACTATATTATATTGTCATCGAAACTGAAGCTGTGTGCAAAATTTCAGTATGATCGGATAACCGAAACCCCCTCAGCAAAAGAAGGTTCACTTCAAAAAACGATCTGAATTTTCGTTTCATATAATTTTGACTGTAAGCGAAAGGAAGGCCCAATTATAACACTTCTCAACAGCATGACTGTTGCATGGAATATTTTTGTTACATCATTCTGACCTAATTTTTGACGCTGATTTCAAAAATATTATCAGTTTTTTTATATCAGCTTTAGTTAATGAATTATAATGCAGTGTGTTTTTTTAGAAAAAATACTCTCACCGTACTAAAATATTTTATTTAAAAAAACTATAAACTTCACTGCACTCAGAATTCTCCCACCTATCTAAAAATGTAAAAGTGAAGGTTCTACCCTACCACCTTCCAGAGTAATGAGTCATCAAATTCAAAATTTTGTGTTTTTTAACAAAACTATCAACTTCAACTACCTTTTTCCCCAAAAGCCAATATTTTTTTTCCAAAATTGGAAAGCACGGACAATTTCCTATAAATAATGTCCAACAATTTTTGTGTTGCGGGCTTTATTTTTGAAGATATTAGCAAATTTTGATGTTAATGTTGGCTTTATTTGGTAGTTTGGTACTTTGGTATTAGAGCCCTAACACAATAGAAAATTTAACTTTAGCTCAAAGTTATACTAAGAGTGGATAGGTGGACATAAAAATCTTGTTAAAAGGATTTTTGCTTTTGACAGAACCCCAAAAAACTTCACTGCAAGTATTTCCAAAAATTCTATTCAAAAAGGCTTATTTCTTGAAGTGACTAATCAAAGGTCGTATTTCTCACAATCCCGATCAAAAAGGCCTATTTCTAAATAAATTAAAAAAATATTGTTTTAATGTGTATTTTTTTAAATAAAAAACCCATTTCATATTGTAGTCTTAACCTTCACATGAATGTGCATTTAAATATATTTTAGCATTTTATTTATAGAAACAGGATTTTTTTTTCGATTTCTGTAAAGTTTGTTTATTGTTGAACAGAGACTCCTCAATTCTCAAATTTATTCCAGTTTATAATTGTAAAGGTGTGTTAAAATTGTTTGGTTTACTATCTCGGAAGGAAGAAATTTTTACTGCCAATAAAACCATTCGGCAAGTCTTGAGACGGTGAAAACCATAGAAATGCAGAATCATCTGCAGAAACAACCGCGAAAACACCCCGTTTGGATGCATTAAATTCTGAAAATCCTATCAATCAAAATATACTAAGTCATATCCCCTCCCATCGCAAAAAGCTACCTACGCCACTGGTGCAGTCAGAATACAAGGAGAATTGACGGAATCCTTCCCAGTCAAGCAAGGCCTAAAGCAGGGCGATGGGTTGGCACCCATGCTATTTAATCTCTGCCTAGAAGGAGTAATTGGCAAAGTACACATTGATGCGAACGCAACCCTGCTTACCAAATCAAAACAGTTGGCAGGATATGCCGATGCCATAAACTGCCTTGCCAGATCACTGTCATATCTTAGAGAAATCTTCACAGAATTGGAAGATGAAGCTAAACATACAGGGCTGCAAATAATTGCAGACAAGAGCAAGATTCTAATTCAGTCGAGGGTGGAAGGAAGAAGAAGAAACCACAACACCACCTGGGGATAATATAACTTTGAACGGGTAAACCAATTTAACTACCTGGGGTCCACATCAGCGAAGACAACGATGAGACGATAGACGTGCAAAGAAGAATAAACGCCGCAAATAGAACATACTTCTCACTACTGCCAGTAATGAAATCCAGAGACATCCACAGAAAAACGACAATAAGAATCTATAAAACGATACTACGCCCAGTAGCTACGTATGGGTGTAAAGCATGGAGTTTTTCCCAAAAGTCCGAAGATGGATATATTTGAGAGGAAAGTTCTCCGAAGGATATACTGCCCAACCAATGAAGATAACGCATGGAGAATACGCTACAATCAGGAATTGTACGATCTATACAAAGAGTGTAAACTTTCAACACATGCCAAGCAACTGCGCTTACGTTGGGCCGGCCATGTCCAAAGAATGGATAACTCTAGGATACCAAAGAAAGCCCTATATTTACTACCAGATGGAAAAAGACCAGTTGGCAAACCACGGTCAAGGTGGGAAGACAGTGTTAAGGCTGATGCAGCAAAATTCCTAAACATCAGAAACTGGAGGCAAGGTGCGCAACAGAGAGAGGTCTGGAGGAAGAAGCTGATAGAGGCCAAGGCTCGAATTGGGCTGTAGAGCCATCGAAGAAGAAGAACCATTTTTGCAAACTAAGGAATGGGGAAAAAAATTCCCCCTCTATACCAGACTCTTATTTGGATCCGTGTGTATGTGTGTGCAGGACAACGTCATGGCCTATGTCTGGTTGGTAATCTTTCCATTCCTCTCTGGTAGGGATCCGGGTATTGAGGTCTCTCCCGACATTTACTTTTGCAACCATTTACATCTACAACCAAGCGTTATATATTGCTGTTCCCGTAGGTGTTCGCGGCCCAGGGCGGGTACTCCGAAATATATGTTAGCCAGATGAAGTACCAAAATTCATCGATTGGTTCAACCCTTTGACCAACTATAGGAATGTAGCAGCTTTGACAAAGCCTCATTAGCTACTATCTTAGTAATTGACGAAATAAACCCATCAACTCATCGTAAACTTATAAGCGCAACAATAGATTAGCTCATTCGGTCTATTCCCTTTGCCTACACCAAATAGAGAATACAGACCCATCCACATAAATATAAAATTGAAACAAAAACCTTATTTCAGGCTTAGTCTCAACTCGAAATAAAAAATAATGAAAATATTTTACGACAAATTCTTTCACCACTTTTATGATAATTTCAGCATGAACCAAAGAGGAAACTTATTATTCTAACACCTATAAAACCTCAGTAATTCCCCAAGACTTTCCTCCAGTTACCTTGTCATTTAATGAAAGAAAAAAAGGCATTTTTAACACCATACTTAGCGGTGATGTTATTCACCTTTATGAAGAAAAAAAAAGAAGTGAAGGCCTCTATTAACCGTCAAACCATCGGGCATTAAAACTTCATTATTCGAACACTTAAAAGTGCACAGAAGACACCGGAGCGCTCCAAAGGCCCCCAAAAATGATGGATCTGAATAATTTTTTATGACACCTCAAAGTTTATGGGGTCATAGATGAAATCTCAGATCCCGGGGAATGGCTACTGGGAGAATTCTTGACTTTGACGACCCCAGCAAAAGGGGGGCCTTAATGGATTGCTTTTGTCCGTGACTTTGAGAAACTTCCTAGATGACCACTTTATGCCTCGGGAAGCACATCTACGTTAGGAGCTAATAATAATAAAGCAGCAGCAGCAAAAATGGCAGAATAACAAGAGGAGGTGGAAAAAAACAACAACCAGGTAAAAAAAAACTCCAAACGGAATAATCGCTCGGATACTGTTTGTTAGCTTAAACGGGGCTCCTTAAGAACGCTCCAAGACGGGACCGGGTCCAACGCGGCCGAATCGCCTTAAAATGTTTTTAATGGACGCCCAAGGCCTGTTATATTTCAATTACTGACCAATCGGCTCGGATAAGTGCTGGGTTGTCTGCCTAATTTTCACCTATTTTCATGGGAGATTCTATCTTTAACGGTGAGTACTGCAGCGGAACAATAATTACGACGGCCGCAGCTCGTCAGAAGGCTTAAGATGCGCGATGCGGTAGTTGGTGGCTTGTAGATAGCTTGACCAGTGCTAAGACCCTTGTTGAGAGATTAAACATTTGGTAACCGATTTTCCGGCATGGATTTTGATAAGACCCAAAATTGGGGGCCACTGTGATGCGTTCGTGTTGTTGTTGTTGCCATTTTTCAATAATTTTGTGAGAAAATTTCATAAAATTTTTTGTTAACATGCTTAATGCGAGTTTTTCGGAATACCACCGGTGGGCATATATTATGCAAACATTAATTCGGGGATTATGTAAGTAATGAGCTTTAATGAAATGGGAAAAATGCAAGACGTTTCGTTTTGAGGCTATTTCATAATAGTATGACTGCACCTAGTATTGCAGAAGTAGGGAAACAGCAATAATGGCAGGTAACAGTTTTAAAGGTTGATGTTTGTTTACAAAAGGACTATTGCCGCAACAAAACCGCTTTTAAGTAAAACTTAAGTAAATTTACTATAAACGGCAAACAGATAAAATATATTATATTAATTAAGCAGAGTTTTAGAAGAAGAAACTACAGGGTGGTTACTTTTTGCAAGTGTGTGTTATTTCGACAGTTGGGATCGCCGATGGACTTGTTTACAGTGGAAATTTAAAAGAACGTTGTTGCTTCAACGATCCACAAACAATTGACGTATTTAGTGAAAGCATCCGTCGAGCTATTCGCGAAATAGGGCCACAAATAATCGAAAATGTACTACAAAATTTAGTTAACAGCCGGGGCCGTCATAATCAGAAGGGTTAGTCTCTTCAATAAACCATTGAACAATATTGAACTGTGTAGTTTTAATAACAATTTCAAAAAGAAACCAACAGATGCCCCACCTTGTATATTATTGCGAAACTATAAGTTACCGTTCAATCTTATTTCACAAATAATTTGATGGCAAAACTCACTCTTTGATTCCATTCAGTTCCTTCGAAAAAAATTGTAGTCTTCAAGGCATCCATTTTTACAGAATTATATTATATATTTTCTTTTCAGGTACCAGGCCGGTAAAGGCAATCCAGAAAGCAAGAGAGACAGCAATGACAGCCAATGGCACAAAGAGAGAAACGTCCCTAGATGCAGGCCCGGATTTAAGCATGTGCAACAGGTGCTATAGCACAGGGGCCTCCACCACTTAGGGGCCTCCACCAAAACGCAAAAAAAAAGATTTTTAAAAATGGCAAAAAATTATCCTACAAAACGTCCTTTGAGGAGGTTCGTCAGCATAATGAAAATGTTAAAAAAGTTATAAATACTATTAGAATTCATTGATTAAATTACTAGGAAAGTCATGTTTTAATGTTAAGGCCCCCGGTCAAATTGGAGGTGATTTACAACACTTTTATCGAGAAAACTGATGCTATAGTTGCGTCTTTTCCTTAGAATATCGTGTCGTAAACTCATCACTGAGTACGGCAAATAAGCAGAAACGCTGTAGCGCTGCAACGTGTGGCGCGGCACCCGGCTTGCTTCCAGGTCAGTTGTGTCGGATATGTGGCTTCATTCGAAAATTCAGCCAGCTGCGCAGAATTGGCAGTATCGCAGTTTCGGCTGCAGGGGATATATGCCCGGCTACAACGGTTTTGATATTTTGAATGATGTACTTATTGAATACGTATTGAAGCCAGCACGCTGTTCCATCAGATGAACAGTTTAGAAAATTCGATATATTTGTGCTTTTGGAATGACATTTTGGAGAGGTTTAATGCAACAAACAAAAACTTGCAAAATTCACAAATTGTTTGTGCTTTCTAAGCGGGACTGTTTTGTCGATTACGAGCAATCTGGAAAAAAGTTTTCTGGTTCTCAGGAATATGCTTCAACCCGCGTTCGAACTCGTTACGGCCGCTTAAATCCCCTTGACTACGGAAAAGCACCTGAAGTACAATTTTCCCAAAAGCAAAGAGTTTCTTGTAAAATTCTTTCTCCCCCTTATTGACTCTTTAAATGGGTGCCTGCCAACCAGGTTAGAAGCATATGATATTATTAATATTGTAGTCAGTTTGGATTTCTAGGAGAACTTTTGAATTTGTCGGATGAACAGAACAAAGTGCGAACTGAACATTTAAGAGCGATATATTCAACCGATCTGGACGAGTATTTTGGCTCAGAACTGAAACAATTCGCTGAAATTGTAAAAAAACATAGTGACAAAATTAACGAAAACTCCTCCAAAGAATTGTTTTTCTACAAGTTTCTGAAGAAAAAAAACCTTCAGTGCACGTTTCCCAATACAGAAATTGCACTACGAATGTACCTAGTTCTGATGGTAAGCAATTGTACAGCCGAAAGGTCGCTTTCAAAACTAAAAATTATTAAAAATCGCTTCAGAACTACCATGGTACAAGACAGACTATCTTCCTTGGCAATACTAAGCATTGAAAGCGAAGTCTTGATGAAAATGGACTTTAACGACATAAGTTTTGATTTTACTAAAAAGAAGACAAGGAAAGTTTACGTACCCCCGAACTCATCCTAAAATCAAATAACAATTAGGAATATAATGATCGTGTAAAAACGATTTTTTTTCATAAAATGACAAAATTTTGCTTTGCTGAAATGTATTTACTTATTGGTTTTTATGTTCCTTTAATGAATTTGTTATTCGTTTCGTTTTGTTATCGAAAAAATCAAAAATCACTTTGTTTTAAACTAACTATAGGTGTTTTAATGTAAAATATTACGTACCTTACTTTCTACGGGTAAGTTATTCACACTTTATTAAGTACCTTTAGAGCCAAAGACTTTAAATTTACTATGGATGGGCGCAAATAGTTAAAGCTTGGTACTTAACATTTTTTAATTTTAGGGGCCTCCACCAGCAATTTGCACAGGGCCTCAAAAAGTCTTAGTCCGGCCCTGCCTAGATGACGACTTGGTACCCGGCATTAACGCTTCAAAAGGAAAGAAGCTTTTGCTTCAAGACCAGCCATAGGGTGAAAACACAAAGAAAGCAGGTTGCCTGCTTTCCTATTGCCAGCATGTAGTGGCGCCGATGGGCACAAAGAATATTCTTTGTGCCGATCGACGCCGCTAGACGCTGGCAATAGGGAAGCAGGCTACCTGCTTTCCTATTGCCTAGAATATTCCTAGAATATTCTTTGGGTTGACATTGAAGCTAAAATCTTCGGCCTGATACTGTAATATATGCTGTAAACATGCTAAGGGCGACGGCGAAACTATTTTCCTCGGCCACGGCGAATGGCCCGACGAGATTTCTTGTGTGCACACACTAAGAGCGACGGCGACACAAATTAAAAAACACACACCGGAATAATCATCATGGAAAGCCGCATGCTACACACGCACACAGGAACACACGAGAATAGCAACACAATCCCATGCCACTGCGCCCATACAATTTTGACAGGCGACGGCTACGAAATAGAAATTGGATTGATTCGGTAGCCACGCTCGGCGACGTCGCCGTCGCAGTCGTCTGCAGATTGTGCGCCTTCATATATAAGTCGTGTATTCTATTCGTTTTTGACAGTCGCCGAGGAAAATAGTTTCGCCGTCGCCCTTAGCATGTTTACGGCAATAGGATGAAACAAAAACTTCGTTTGTTCGCTTCCTCACATATAGCAGCAGGTTTCTGAGTGATCAAGTGCTTCCTTAAGGGGAGCTGCTACATTGGAATTTTTTTTTGTCGATTTTTTTTTTACATAAAAATGTTCCTTTATACATATGTAGGTGTATAATACGTACCCGAAATTAAAAAAAAAAAATATGGTTTTTGAGTTATAGCTATATACAGTGAGCGTCAAAAGTGAGTCGACCTATAAAAATTTCCGAAATAACACCAAATTTTTTGGCGAATTGCAGACGTTTTGTTTTATTTTAACATATTTTTCAAAATATAAGTGAAAAAAATTTTTTTTTCTTTAAACCCGTTTTTCTCAAAGTGACTATTTTTGCCGCTTAGTCAAGATATTTCGAGTTATACTTAACCGATCTTGTCGTAGTGTGTCTTGTTTTGTTCCTAAATTATATATCTACTAAACATACCAACATTTTTGAATTTTGTTATTCCTCCTCCCCTTGGCGCGGGATTAAAGGAGTCTGTTTTACCATTTTTTGAAAAATATCATGCCAAATTTTTATTTTTTGACCAAATCGTTATATTTTGGTACCGATTGTAGAAAATAATGTCTTCTTTAATATGTTTTTTTTGTTTTTTTTTTCATACATCTGGAAACAAAGTTATCGTGACTAAGCTGAAAAAGCAACTTTTTTTTAAACGCCATCTAATGGAAAAAATATGAATTATTTTGGAAAATTACAAATTTTTTAGAATATTGTTTTTTGTGTTTTATTTGTATAAAAAATGTAAGGTTTCCATATATTATAGATTTCCCACAAAAAAATAATAAAAATTATATCTTTTTTGAAATTTCAATGTAGCAGCTCCCCTTAAGGTCGATTCGCACTATACGGAACGTTAACGTCACGTCAAGGAACGGCAACGGTACGTCAAAATATTCTTCAATGAGTTTTACACTACGCGTTCACATATATAGGCAACGTCACGGACCGTCAACGTAACGGCACGTGA
Organism: Thereva nobilitata; assembly: GCA_963855945.1. NCBI lineage: Eukaryota > Metazoa > Arthropoda > Insecta > Diptera > Therevidae > Thereva > Thereva nobilitata. The sequence goes on from OY979697.1 coordinate 86,614,393, forward strand.
AGATTAGTTTGAAACTATATTTTGACGTGACGTGCCTTGACGTGACTGATATATTCTGTTGAATGTGAACGTAGTTACGGCAGCATTTCGAATTTTTCAAGTATTTATCTCTTTGTTGAAACTAATTTTAGTCGAGTCAATGAAGATTTTTACATCTTAGTCCTCAGGAACAACTCCAATTTTGATGATTTTTTTGATGTGAAACATCTTTTCGCGCGTTGGGAGTAATTTTTCAAGGCTGTGACTCGCGAAACGTATGGAAGATCTGTATTGGAAAAGAGAGAATAAGATGGAAATATTACAAAAAAAAGTGAAATCTAAGAATCGCACATTCGGAGAATGACGAATTGGTTGAGTGTTGACTTTCTAAAAAAAAACCCGGGTTCAATTCTTGAACTCAACACTTTCATTTTTATTTATATTTCTGCTTTTATTTGCATTTGCTTCCAAAAAGGTATAATAAAGCAAGGAGTGCATACGAGTTTAAAAGCAAGTAAAAGGTCTTTTACTATTAAATGTAAATTGAACAAAATATTACTGAGACAGTCAATTTCTTAACTAGAATAATTTACAAAAATTGAGATGGAGCATTCGGATTTCTGAGAACTTTGTATGTAGAAGGGAAAAATGGCAGGAAGTTACAACTAATTAATGAAAATAATTATTTAACTTAATTTACTTGATTTTTTATAAAAGTGGTTAATGGGCTTAAATTAGCTAAAAATTTGAGTTATGGAATTACGCATGCGTGCATATCTTAATATATAAAAACTACGTGTCACAATGTTTGTACACGCTAATCTCCGAAACCGCCCAACAGATTTAAATGAAAATTTGGGAATGTGTAGGGTTGGTTCCAGATTGAAAGATAGGATAGTTTTGGTCCAGATAAGTGAAGCTGTTGTCGAAATATAGAGAATTTCAATGTTTCACTCATTATATTTAAGTTGGCGGGGCGAAAAAATATTTAATTTTAATTGTCATGTACATATAAAAACCGTTAGCTTTAAAAAAGCAATCTGATTTTTACGAGTGACAACGTATGAATTAGTGTATTGAGTGTACTGAGTGTACAGTGTGTACAGTATGTACAATGTGTACAGTGTACTGTGTACTATATACTATGTACTATGGACTGTATACTATAACTACCGGAGCCCGCAAAAACACACCAGTTAAGAAACATATAATTTATATACAAAATAAAAATATTTGTGAACATTGGAAAACCTGTAAAATATTAGCATCCATTGTTCTTTATATATTTCCACCGAAAAATGCGTAAAGCTTTTAATTGGTGCGATTAAATAAAGTGTTAATAAGAAAATATATAAATGTCGGGTTTTTGCATTGCGGATTGCGGTACATCTTGAAAACGGTCAACATGTATATTTCACTGAATAAAATGCTCTCCAACGAGGTTTCCAGCCACCACAACTACATTTACTGAATTTTTCACACTGTGCCAATAACCTGATATTTTCGGACAATTCGCAACAACATTGTTATATACCGACCTCCCTCGCTATTATACATGGAACAAATCAGGTAAAAAATGGAAGCCACGTAGACAAGGCGAACCACATCCAACTATCGCACGCGTATTGAAAGCAAAGACATTGGGACAACTTTACACATTACATCCAAAACAACGAGAATGATTCTTTTTGCTTTTGTGTTGCTGAATGTTCCAGCACCAACGTCTTTCAAATTTTAACGAACAGTCAATGGTCAAATATTCAATACATTTCAAGATTCATGTCGCGAATCGCAATTGCTGGAAGACGACAATCATTGGGATCTGACACTTACTGTTGCAGCATTTGCATCCACGCCCCATAACATTCGTCAACTGTTCGCAATTATATTGACGACATGATACCCAACAGAACCATTGTTTTGTGGGAAGAATATAAGAACGGCATGACTGAAAACATACTTCGCAGAATTCGACAAGCAAACATATGTATATCCAAACTCTCGAGCTTTTATAGAAACTAGTAACCCCCATTGGTCGAAATTCGACCCTCTCTCCCTACTCTTGTCTCAATCCGTCCCGTTAAAGTTTGACCAATTTCAATAATTTAATTGAACTGTTACCACTATTTCTCTATCAGTTCTAAAAAAAGCAAAAAAATTGTTTTAATTAAAAAAGGGTAATTAAAAACTACATTATCATCTAAAATCGCATCTTTGAAAAAACTTTCTTTATTTAAAAAACACCATCGTTTACCGTGATATATTTTGATAATAATTTCCACTTTGTTTTATTATTTTTTTTATTTTTTTTTAATTAAAATTTGCCGGGAAGGTAAAAATCTCCACAGAAAGAAACACCTTTTCAACATAAACAGAATGACGCTGACATACATATCGATACCCTCATTCTAATACCACGTATGAGCATTTTTAGGGAATTTTTTTTGTGAAAGATTATTAGGTATCCTGCATTCGTGTAGAGACAGCAGTTGCAAAACCATGAAAGAAAAAGTCACAACAAAACAAAATTCTATGGTCCTACTATAAAATATAATAACGGTAAGAACTTCAGAAGAAATAAAAAGCAGTTTTTTGCTTCTCCTGAAAAATTTTGAATTTTTCTCGTACGTGGTATTAGAATAAGGGTATCGATATGTATATCGCACTATGGCAAGAATAGTGGCACAACTCAAAAATTGGCTGTTTTGAGTTATTGCCGCCAGGTGACTGTTGGCATTAAATTTTGTTTTCAGCTCTCCTGATGTGTCACTTTTCTTGCCGTATTGCGATGTATATGCATTTATTTCTAATCTAATTTGTTGCAACCAAAACAAACAAAATTTTGAAATGCCAAATTGATTTGTTTAAAGGGAAGTGAAAAGCTAAGCAATCCAGGCTCATGAAGTTTAGTCGATTCACAAACCTTAATAATAAATTTTTATATTCGCCTGTTTATATGCTAACCGTAATTTCTACCTAATATTATCATTTTATCAGTTTATATTGGGAAATGCAATACTCATTTCTGAGTGACAGAATTGAGATAAATGAATAATTCTTGTTTTGTGCACACCTTTACGACTCCGACTTCCATATAAAACCAGTTTGAGCAAAATCGGTTTAGTGGAAGTGGGATAAAGTGCTGTACAAAAAAAGTGCTTGCCTATTAATATATAGATAATTGGTTTTTCGTTAATGGTTATAAATATTTGTTGAAGAGTTGAATTTGAAGATTTGGATTAATTTTAAATGTCTTAAGGTTGGGTGCAGCGAGTCGGAAAGTCATCATCTTTGTTTATTTACGCGCCGGAAAAAGTTTTGTAAAAGAATACATACATAGATAATTGTGGTCACACTTAATATGAAAACATATTGAATCTAATGTCTCCAAATTTTACAGAAATAAGTATTGGTTCTTTCCTTAAGGCGATGGCCCAATCACGACTTTATTCGCGTTTACGCGCGTCAAAGCGTTCACGCACTTTGTCGTCGATATTTGATTGTATGTAATTCAAATCGAGCTATCCCATTCACGACTTTACGACGTCAGCGGCGTCAAGCGACGGCAAAAGTCGACCAACTTTAAACTTTTCGCGCGTTGGCAGGCGTTGAAAATTGCACTCGTAGTGCATACATAAATTTCAATCGAAGCAACATTTTTGAAGTCTTGACGCTATGAATAAACCTTCAACGGACGTCAACGCGCATGAAGCGCCTGCCGCCTATAACGCGCCGTCTGCATTGGGCCTTCGCCTTTAGATATTGCGAATAGTTTGATTTGCAATATTTGCATTAATTTCACATGTTTTGACGAACACAATTTCGCAATATAAGAGAAAATAAAAGTATAAGAGAAAATAAAGGTTTTTTGGCATTGCTTTTTCCAAATATAAAATATTTGTTTCATTTTTTGATTTTGTTTTATTGTTCTCGAAAAATTTTGTTATTGAAGACTTCTAGATTTAAATTAAAAAAAGCTATAGAAAATGGCCCTCGAATTTTGAGTGCTGGATGCTGCTATTTGCATTAATTTTAAATCTTTTAACGTTCATGGTTTGGTTTTAACAGAATACACAGGCAATTTTGGCCATAGTTCAAATAAATGTATTTTGAATCTAATGACTCCAACTTTTATAGGAATAGTTTTTTTTTCGTTAATGGTTAAGAAGCGTTGAATTTTGAAGGTTTGGATTGATTTTAAATGTTTAAACGTTGGGTGCAGCGAGGCGCCCAGCTATCCAAAATACAGAAAATAAGCGGTTCATTGAGACACTTCATCTGTGTATGAAAATTCATATATCTCGAAAAATGCCATGTCAATGGATGGTTTTTATTGTATCGATCAAAATGTCAGATCCTTAATAGTTTCACATTTTGTTATTTGGAATCAAAAATACCAAAAAATTGCCTTTTTCAAACTGTCCTACTGTATATTAAAATTCATATCACCTGATTACTACTATTGGCTTATGGGAGCAGCATAGGCGCGCCGGGTCCCAACTAGTCTTTTATACTTCAAAGCTTCAAACGAACAAAAATTAGTTGCGCGAATTGTATGAATAGATTAAAATTTTAAAAAGTTTTTATTGTTTATTGTATTAACAAATGTCTTTATTTTGTAGCACAATAATACGCAACTAATTCAACTAATTTTTGTTCATTTGAATGAATTTATTTATTTTCAGGCCTATTCTGAACTTTGCTGGAATTTTCTTACATCAGGAGCAAACTATGTATGTATGTAAGAAAATTCCAGCGAACTTCCGAATATACATCCCAAACGCAACATTTCTGTATGATAAAAGAGTTCCGTAGCTGCGTTTCCACTTGGCCTTTCCCCAAAGATGTTTCACATCTTTCCCGTGCACTGGGCACACGCATGTTTTTTGCTGTTGTCCAGTTCTGGCTATGATCAGACACCCTGCATTTGGAAAGGCTTTCTTTCAAGGCTTTGGAGAAGTTTCGTTGTTTAAAATAGGAGATATGATCTGTTACCTGAATATGACAGGACGAATTTAAAGTCACTCCAAGCATTCGGGCACGTCGTGATGTAAAGTGTTTTTTTCTCTAGTGCGGTCACAAAAGAAGCCTTTTTAGCACTAATTATATCTCCGCCTTGGTCCTTGGATGGTGCCGGGTCCGCCTTTTTCACCTACCCACCGTAAGTTTAAGGACTAAACATTTTACAAGGAGTATAAAAAATCATTGCCCATCTAGACTGCGTAGCAAACGTTGTTGTCGAGAAACTCAAACAATAGCGTTCAGAAAGAACATTATGGAAATCGCCATGTGCTTTTGTAGCAACCCTCCTCCAAACAGACAACGATTGAATGAATATTTAATTTTCAAATGCGTTTCGTTCCCCCTTTTCTCATCTGTTCAATGTCAATTGCATAAAGTAAAATTACCAAAACTACCTTAAAAATTTGCTGCAGTCATATTAAATTCCAGCGATTATCTCTGCAGCATTTCTCCCACCCCGTTCAAAATTCAGATCAGCCGCAGACACCCTCAAATTCCAATATCGAATCCTAATCAAAATTTATGGATACATTCATTGCACACGCGGGACAATGTCTGGTTTATATCCGAACGTATACGCAGATTAAAAGTGCATTAAGCCGCCCCCGCTTCATTGTTGGCTGAATATCTGGAAACGCATTAGACGGGGGTTGTTGCACAGCTCGCACTGGGGGCAAATAATGATCCGAAAGGGTGCACCTCAACTCGGAGTGCATTTTGTATATGTATATATGTTATGGAGCTAATGCATATTGTCTGGCATTGAACGACGTCCAGCTAAAGTCATAGATAGGAGTTTTTCCCCGTTCAGGATTAAACTCCTCTTCAACAGCAAGCGGAATTGTAGGAGTTCATGATTAGCCAGTGCCGCATGCAGTTCATGAATATATGAGAGAATCTCGGCTCATCCCCAGACGGAACAGACAAGTAATCAATTGCTGCTGGTGCAGACAAGATGCATAGTCATAAACCAGGATTAGGGGCTGCAAACCGATGCAGGGATGTCTCGTTTGTTACTATGTTGGTTTATGACAATGAAGTTTTAATGCCCAGCACTTTGGGCTTAGTGGCATTAATCGAGTTATGCTGGTTATGTCGTCAACGGAAAAGGGTTGCAGAGCTAAACAGATTTCCAAATTATCCCCATTTGACACTAACAGCCCGACAATGTGGGCCCTTAAATGCCTTCACTTAACGTCTGATCGAGCATATATAGTTTTGAAATTGGGTAGATCTTATCTCAACAAGAATATCGCCCTAATGTCTTCTTAATCCGCATCCGCATTTCCCAGCTCCTCAATCCAGACCAATTTGTAGTTATAGGCTACGAGGATAGGGAATGTAAGAAATATTTACGACCACAACTCCCATCATAAGTGACAAGATGTTGGCCTCTAATCTCTCGTCATAACTTGCACCAAAACAACATTGAGCCAAATCGACGGACGAGAAACTCCTCAGGACTTACACAAAACGTCAATCATCGTAACATGGGGCGAAGCAACTTTGATCAATTAAAAACGCAAATAAGTTGACAGTTCGGAAAGGTACGAGCTTGATGTCCCGCAATAAAAATAAACTGCTTCGAATCTATTCAATAAAGATTCTCTAGAAAAAAATTCCAATTTTTTGTGTCATTAAAAGCACCGAAGTCGTAAAAACGTTCCATCATCAAGTGACAACCTTTCACTGTTCAACGATTTTAATCGATTCTGAGACTCTCAGCAGGACATAAATGTCGGGGAAAATTTCGTTTTTATTTTAATGTTTATAATAATAATAAAAAAATACAAGCGGAGGACGGTTTCATTACCAAAATAGCGATGAATGATAAAATTTTCTCGATGTTCCACCAAAAAAACAACATGTTCGGCCATTTCTGTTCAGTTTTCGTTTTATTGAAAGCCGAGGGAATTGGTCGGGAGTTTTATAAGGTTCTAGAGGTTTAGTTTACTAGATCTTAGCTCACTAGAGAGACGCCAACAAAACAGCTAAAACTAAAGGTAGATCATTAAAGACAAGAGAATAAAGGAGGGGCCGAGGTCAGAGTCTTATGCTGACAGATTTAAGACTCTCTTGGGCACAGAAAAAATGGGTGTGAAAATGTAAACCGTTTTTAATTTATAGTAGTCCGCAAGTATCGGGAAGTAGACAGTTTGGGTTGAACGTCTGGGAGGCGAACTTATTTATAAGTAACCCCAACTACAAATTTATTGAGTTCAGCATAGTTTTATAAACAGTTTTTAAGTATCGCTATGGTGCATTATCCAGTATTAAGCTTGGTTTGAAAGACAGAAGAGAACAGGGTAGGTTAGGAGTCTGAAGTGCACTCGAGCATAAGGCGATGATGAACCCTACGCTTGAAGGAGGAACTTCCATCACTTAAGAAATCCCAGGCATTATGATGTTTGTTTGGCGATTTGGAATATGTAGTCATACCATCGCAGACACCTTGTTATGCCTAGTATGTTAAAAAATTGGTTCGCCGTTACATTCACACCATCCACTCAGATAGAACGACCCTTCTGCAGGTTTTATTAAGGATGAGATAGTACTTGGTTTTGGAGGCATGGAGCTCAACATGATTCTTGCCGCGCTAGTCAAGAATGAGTTCGCGAGTCGCGGTTTGGCACGTGGTTGTCTCATATATAAGAGTAACACACATTTTCGCTATCAGCGAAGCTGTGAAGTGCATTTGAGAGGATTGAGAGCAGAAGGTTTATAAAGATTAGGAAAATAGCGGGTGGTAGATCTGAGCACCAATAGATACGCGGTCCAGTACCACCTTGATTGGAGGACCAGGGGCCCGATTCCGCAACGGTGAATTTTTGGCCAGTGAACACCGAAGGAAAAACTCACTGACAACCTCGGTGTTCACTTTTCGTTAAAATGTGATTCCGTAAGTGCCAGTGAGTTTTCATGTGCTGAATGATTTTTAAAGTGGCTGAATGGTGCGCTGACTTGTCACTGTCATTATATCATTTGTCTAGAAGTTTGCAGGAAGGATACACCTATTAATTTGTTTTAGTTAAAATATAGGAGTTTTTATTAGTAAATATTAATTGTAACAATTCTTTATCATGTATGTCTCAAACTTCTGTTCAACGTTGTATTCATGAAGTAGCAGACATTCTTGATGAAGTATGCTTAGGGGTATGATACACGGCTCAACATGTTGATCAACACGAGCTGTCATTTCGCAGTTTCTGGGTCAAGCGAAGGGTAAATGCGAAGTTTGTGGTGTTAACCGAAACTAGAAACGATTTCTATTTTTCCTCGAGTTGCATGAAAAATATTTATGTATGAGTAACTGTCAAGCGGTTGTTGGTCGGAAAAAATCTTGAATATCAGATGCATTTTAGACGTCGCGTCGGCCTGCTATGTTGTGCCTTATGTTGTTATTTTTTAGTTTGACTTTCAGATTCATGGAATATTAAAAGAAAATTTTTGTTTGACAGAAAAACTTATGCTCAACTGATTACCCACACTTATAAAATGTAATTTTTCCGGATGATCATTTGCTCCCCGCTTGGCTTTCTTGACCTTTCCATTTTAAAAAATTTAATTAAAAAAAATCTTTTGTTACAATAAACTAAAACAAAATTTTATTTTAACATACCAAAAAAATCACTCAAAAAAATTATTTATAAAAAAGTTAAAAGACTTATTCAAAAATAATCGCACGAAATTACAAAAACAACTTGACTCGTCAAATTTCAAACTCACCGTAAATTCACAGCCTTTTTCTCAGTGAGAAATTTTTCACGGAGGTGTTCATCGCAAATGTCAAAAAAACTCATTATCACTCTTGCGGACGCAAAATAAGCAGTGTACACTGAAATCGGTGAATACCGTAAAACTCACCGTTGCGGAATCGGGCTCCAGAAAGAAAATTCTCAATCTACTTTTGCAGAACTGAGTCGATTCCAATAGCTTGGAATTTAGTCAACAGATTAAGGTGTCCTACTCTGTGAAAAGCCTCCATCTAGAGGAACCAGATCAGACTAATCAAACGATGTATCCTTTGCTGAAGGTGCCCTATTAAAAAAACCAAGAAGATCGCCAATAGAACTTTTTGGTCTTAGGCCGCATTACCAGTCCGGCAGAATTTGCCTGGATTAATTTATTCGATATGCTTTTTACTGATTATTGTCTCCATGACTTTGTAGAGAACAGACGTAATTGCTACTGGCCGATATTTGTATAGTTACACAAGTTCTAGCTCAGTGGCTCTGCGATGCCTAAATGGTTGTTTTCTCGGATGTTGGTGGTCTTGGGTGAGCTTCCGCGCGCAGCCTGTATGAAATCAGTTGAACTTCGATTTAGTGGGTTTGTGTCTTGGGTGAGCTTTCGGGCACCACCTTTGGGGTAAGAAGTCAAACTTCAAGGGTTGGACAGTTAAGATTTTTGAATTCCAAGATTGATATGAGAAATTAGCACTTAAAAGGCAGTGATCCGAGTTGCCAAGACGTCAACATGGATGTTGTACCAGGTTGGATTGGAAGTAAGAAATAGGGCAAGGAGATGGACTCTTTATCTTGCAAATTCAGGAACACTCATTGGATAATTTACATTTGATTCAAATTATTGATGTCCGCGAAGAACTTAGGGCGCTTTCAAAAATTCAGCCTACTGCAGCAGTCGAAGCAGTCAAATGCAAACAATTTCAAATGCTTGCTCTGTTTGCTAAAGAATTTGCCAAAGAATTTGCCAAAGAATTTTTTCAGTCTGAAGGTTGACGGTTGTGGCAATGACATAACTATTGAAGTTAACGTTGAGGTGTTACGCCTCTTGAAAGGAGTTGAATCACGTCATCCTACCGATAAAGGCTGTTTCGCCAGTATTAGCGAACTGTGAATGAGTTACAAGATGTGTTTCCATTTGTTTTGAAAAACACCTAAATTCTAAGTGTTCGATAGTTTCTAGGAGTCGAAGCTTTTTGAAAAAATCTTGAAGCAAAGTGAGGATCCCAATAAACACAATTTCTAGAAAGCTTTAGAGGTTAAAGACGTAAACCAAACATATTTTGCAATACTGTGCCTCTAACGCACAGTATGTCTCTTCATTAAAATTCTTACTTACTGTATCTATAACCGGGATCCGACCTCCACCAGCTTCTCCCTCCGAATCTCCCTAGGATGTGAGTTTCCTGGTCTAAATCCAATGAATTGTTCTCTCTCATATAAAGAGCCAACAGTTCTCCGAAGGACTTTCCTTTCAATCACTGCTACTGTCTTAGAATAAATTTTGAAATTCGTCAAAACGTCTGCACGGCACGGTACGCCTGAGTAAAAATCAAACTCGCCCGCACTTACCATGAAACGGGCACGGTACGCGAAGCTCTACTTTTCCAAATACAACCCGCTACAGGCAAGTACCAATAAAAGACGCACGGAATAGTCCAAACGAAACACGGTACGTTCACACTAAAGGCAGACAAATTGGGGCTTTAGCTTCGTGTTTTTCTTAACTAACTTTTTGAGTCTGTTTTTTCATTATTAATAGGTTTTTGGGGTTAATTTTAAGTACTGGAAAACCTTTTAATAGACTTTTTGTTACTTGTACGTGATAGTACAGGTATTGAAGAAAATTTTAAGCTCTAGAACGGTATTCTAGAAGAATCCGTAGACCAGAGAACCGTTTTTAGAAGAAAGCCTTTTTTTACAAAAAGTTAAATTTTATGGAAAGTGTTCAATATTTTGCAACAAAATAAAACTGTTTTTTCAGCTAGCAAGAAGCAATATTTTTGCCAAATAACAGATAGCTAAGTTGCGTTAAACAAAAGTTATTAGCAAATTAAAAAAACGTGAATTTTAACAGTTTTTTGCAGTTATCTCTATGTTTTGTGCTCTAACCTATAACTTTATATATATCAATCGAAAGATAATTTGAATAGCTACAACTTTATAATTTGATTTTTTTCGATCCGAGCTCAAGTTTTTTTGTTATTCGCAAAAAAGCGTTTTTTTCACTTTCCGGAATTTTTTAGGTTAGGTTCGCCATGCCAAATTCAAAAACAAAAAACACTATCTTTTTTAGAATTTTTTTTCCTATGTAACCATATTTTTTGTTTCCTGATGGCAATTATTAGATGGATTTTTGTAGATTGATTGGACTATATGTGTGTCCCGAGCCATCAGCGTTTTGTGAGTAATGAAAATACGGACGTATTGGCCAAACAGGACACCATTTTCATCACCAGTTTGATCCAAGGCCCTCAGATGATCGGAAACTAATGAAATGCACCGAAGACTGGAGGTTCACAATTCATCTTTTAAATTGCCAGCGGCTTACAGTTGCACCGTCTTGTTACGTGGTAAGAGAATTGTTGTAACACAGTTGAAGTAAGCCAGGATACTGGTAGTTTTAATTAACGAAAACTGCGTCCTTAGGTTCTTTGTCACTGTCCTACGATATCGAGCAACAGGTTATCGTTGTACAGGCCAACCTTGCTTGACCAAACCAGTTTGAGTGCCAAACCTTTATTCTGAAGTATTGGGTCTACTAAGAGTATACATTTTATAAAGTACTGATACACACTTTTTCATTTTTGGTAAATTTGTCACTTTTTTATAGTTTATCTTATTGACAAGTTTTTACATAGTTTTTTAAAAGAGTTTGAACGGTATGATTCGTTTTAATCTTCTAATTAAGCCATCATTATCCAGGAACTATAAGGCCTGGGCATTGATATGCTGATGTAGCAGTTGTTCATGACTTTGAGCATATTTTTGGATGACGTTTTCGATCCTATTTACATCCAAATCCTTATGTAGGTTGTCATTACGAATGTACCAGGGAGCATCGACTTTAACACGAAGAAATTTGTTTTGGAAGCGGTGAATTATGTTTTTGTTGTTTTGGCTAGTACAACTCCAGAGTTGGATACCATAAGTTCAAACTTGTTGAAAACTTGTTTATACAGCATTAGCTGACAGAGCAGAGTAACGACCCACTAACCTTTTAATCAGTCATAGTTTTATCTTGTGGGGCTCTGGATTGATGTCATTTTTTCTCGCTTTTCTCTTTTCTGAAATTAATTCTAATATTTCTTTAGGATAATATTGTTACCTTCCAGTTTCCTTTCAATTTCAGGATAAGTATACTTTGCCACGCTCCTTGTTCAATTTCGTTGACAAGTTTTTCTACTTCGAAGTCTATCTAGTTGTTCTTCATTTTGTAGTGGCACTTTCAATCGAATCCTTTCGCCTAATATGATCCTGAAACTCTTCCAATCTGTTCTTATATTTATTAATGTAGGCTTACATGTTTTCTGGATGAGGCTCTCACTTAAAATTTAAAACAATCGCTGAATGATCTGAACTAAGTTCCAAGCTACCTTCTAGGTATATATAATAAGCAAAATTTTTTCTGATAATTGTAAAAGTCTATCAAATCAGGGACTTCTTCTGGATCAGTAGGCTAATACGTAGATTAGCCGGTTGATATTGCTTCACATTTATCTTCATTAACTGCTTTCAAAAATTCTTTGCCTTTGGTCGTGGTCGTTCGGGAATTATGATATTTTTGGACCTCTAAAGCTTATAGTCCGGGAGCCAGCGACAGTAAAAATGTGCCGATTTCATCGTCAATGCAAGATTATCAGGGTCTTCAATTTGTTTGTGCTTATCATAGAAACTGACCACTTAAATCGCACCTCGAGACCTTTTGTTGGCAGGAGCTTTGACAACATGTAATAAACAGTAGGTAAAAAAACTCTTATCATCGCCATTCATATCAATGTCAATTGACATCAGACGATGTCAAAAAACGACCACTTACATTTGTTTTGCGGGACAATCAATCACTTACAAGCGCGCAAGCGTGCAAAAAAATTTCAAAAATGGATTATTTCATCGTTGCTCAAATTTTACATGGTTACAGAGGACCATATTGCACATGTAAAAATACTGCGCTTACAATCCATTCGCGGGACAAACCTACTTCAAGCGATCCTCAAAGTCGGAGCTGCAAGAGTCCGCACGCGGTTGTTTGTCGTCCACGAGTTCACTTTAAAGGATTTTTCTGAAAAAATGCCATGTTTTGTGAAGAAGAGCATTACTCAATCATAAATTTATACACGAAAACAAAATTTGAGAAAATGAGCGTGAAATTGGTAAAAAAGTAGATATTTACCAAATTTATTTGTGACTTAATAAACTTTAATAATGATTGCGTAAAATGCTTTTTAAGCATGACACAAAATACAATGACAACATACACAAAATCCTAGAATCTGATACTGCTTTCCCCTTATTGTACCACGCAAAGAATGTTCAGTATCCTTGATAGACCTCGGGGGGGGGGGGAAATACTCATCAAACGAGACAATGACTGTCGAAGCAGTAGTTCGTAAAACGGTCTGTAAAATTTGCTTTGAAACACTTCGGAATGTCGACGGTAAATTTTTTATTGTGTGCAGCAAATAGAAACCATCTATTATAGTAACTTCGATGATTGATGGCATGGAGTGATCAGCATCAGATTCTAATTTTATGAGTAACACTGACTTATTTGTCTTGCAAATTCTTCCGTCAATGTGACAAAGCGCCAAAGGAACCGGAGTTAAGGGAATTGACAGTGTTTTTTCGATGTGGATGGACTTTTGTAAGTTTATCAAAAGATCTGTTTGCATTTTCATGACTTTACCCGCGATTTTGATTTTCTTTTTCTCCGTATTCACGAAACTGAAAGTCTTATTTTATTTGATAGGACTCTCGAATCTCTCCTCTTTCGACGCGCATTCTTCGATGAACTTTTCTCTGAGACCGTTACCGTTTTTTTCGGATGTGCAATAGAAAATTGGTGAATACGTTCGTTTGCGTTTTCTTGATGGAATCGGAGTATCGCATTGACTGTCATTGTTCTCGCTGTCAACATTTTTGACTCGCGAATCTCCGGAACAGATACTGATGTTGCATTCAGTCGTGCTGAAGGAACAATTTTGGAAAATTATGTCCACAGTTTCATGCATTGTCTCTTTTCCATTGTCAGTGTCAACAAATCTGTCAAAATTATCAAAAGCAGAAATTTGAACTTCGAAGAATATCTTCGGGGCAAACATCGGTGTGACTGACTGGTGTTTTCTGTCTCTAAACCTTCCAATACTGCGTAACTACAACAATGTCCGCATCGATTAAGAATGCTGACGATCTTTTTTTGTAAGTGGTTGATTGTCCCGCCAAACAAATGTAAGTGGTCGCTTTTTGACAACGTCTGATGTCAATTGACAACCCCTCAAAATATGAACGACGATGATATTGGTTTTTTTTCTATTGTTTATTACATATTGTTGATGCTCCCAGTAAACGTTGTCCCGTTAACTGGTTGTAAGTGGTCGATTTTCGTGACTTACTAGACCTTATTGAGGATAATTACATACTTTGATCGACGATAAAATGAGTCAACAAAAAATGTCGCTGGCTCCCGGACTATTATTCGAAGGAAAGTTTATGAAGACAAAATAAAAATGTTCAGGTATTCTATGATAAATGAAGAGGAATAAATATTTGGCTAAAAAATAAAACATGTAATTGGATATCAGGAATATCCACCATAGTGGCGCCAAAAAGTTTGAAAATAAATTTTTAATGTATCTTCTTTAATGGCATCGATCGTAGAGGCATCTGTGTAGTTTAAAGTTTTCGGCCAGTTTTCTTACGAATGAAGTATCGATTTCATAATCTAAGTAGCTCCATAAAGCTTCACAACCACCTATCGCATAAAAACATCTCGAATAAAAGGGCAAACTGCCCAATCCTGTTAAAGAATCAAAGGTTACAATTCTAATGATTATTCTGCATAAGACAAAAACAAATTTTTATTATTCCACCACAAACTCATAAAAACCAATCCATACCCATCATAAGTCAGAGTTCTATTCAAGTTACAGTAGTATGATACAGAAAAAAACCCCTGCATTCTCTCATCCAGAGGAGCAAAACCTACAATTAAATTGAAATCAAAGCAGATTTTTAGCATGTTATGTATATATCTACCAAACTCTAATTAAGGCCCACTAAATGGTCAGTAATTTTCGAACTTTAATAGCTTCACCGTGATGCAACCTGGCTGCAGGCGCATTCAATGTATATATTTCTCTTCTCTGATATGTCTGAGGTCGTGGTTGTCCAGCAGCAGCAACAGCATCCAGGAGCAGAGCAGCCACAAAACAGAAACACCGGCGCCAGATTTGTTCCGTGATCTGCAGTCATTTATTATTGCAGAAACATTTTTTTTTTTTTCAAAAAACATTTTGTTTACTTTGGATACAAAATTACACACAAAAAAAAAATGAAAAAAAAAATTAAAATATGTAAAGGTTAAAAAATAATATGGAAATTAAATTGATTTTAAGGAAATAATGCGAACGAGGCAAGTTGAAAGTGAGCACATGAGGGTTTAATGTGGGTCCGACATTGTGAAAGTATAAGTATTCATTTTGTAGTATTAAAATTCGATTTTTTCATTAAGGATAATGATTTAATTAAAAGGTTGTGTAGTTGGAAAGTAGTTCCTGATGATTGGAAACAGATTTCGCTTCATTACAATCAATATAAAGTGACAAAAAACCAACAACAAAAAAAAACAACAAGAACAGCAACAACATTGTAAGCTGCTAAGCCGCAAAATCATTTATCATTGCAAATTTACTCCCTTCTTGACAGAAGCATTACACTATCTACAGGAATTAATCAAGTTCCGATTATCATATTCTGTAGGACTCCATCATGTCACTTTGTCTGAACTTTGCCTGCCCACTGACATCATCAGTGAATCGCATAAATCACCTTCTAATCAACTCCTTACAAATCCGAAACACAAGAAGCAAGAATTCCTTTAGCATTATTTCTGTGTGCAGAAAGGAAAAACAAGAAGGTCTGCCAGTATGCCCACTATTACGGTAATGGTAGATAACATATAGCCCAACGCCAATCCACAATTCAGCATCCGAATCAGCATGGAAAGAGAGGAATCACCGACGACTCCTGACAGCCAAATAAATTAATCAGCCACTTGGACACGTGATAGATGAACTCATGACATGGATATGCCCACAATCTATCCGATGGAAAGAAGGACGAAGAAGGCAATGGTCAAGAGGTGGATGCCGTCGTCCCCGTACAGATCTCTTACCTGAGAGAAGAGACATGCTCCGCACTTATCAATGGCAAGTCATCACCGTTCGGCCTTTAGTTCCTAGACGTCATCAATTCCCAAGGTTCGTGTCCATTTGTTTGTCTGGTTTATCTTCGTAGCACTACTGGACCCGGAGGCTGTGGCTCCTTGGGGCTATCGGGTCTGCTGTTACTGCTGGTAAAATTTATGTATGCGGCTGCAGTCCGGATTTGCATATCGATGGATGGACACCGCACCATTAAGGTAATATGCAGAAAATTGAAAGTAATTGTTTTTACCTATTGCCGTTTGATGAAGAAGCGACACACACACTCCTCGACAGATATTTTACACACAAGCCAATGTGCGCGCGGAATATATCCATTCGATTTTCGGGAGCCTTTTTGATATTTCGTTCATTCAATAAAAAACCAATTGAAATTCTTAGCAGATATGTGTGCGCCAATTTCGTTGCATCATTAGCAGAAATAGAAAGGACACGTGTCTACTTAATTCGTGTCTGAAATCTGTCATTGCCAATATCGCTCTCCTTAGATCACATTTCCTCACGAAACCCTAAGGTAGATCCTTTCGTCCTTTGTTGGCTTTATTAAATTTATATCTTCCAACACGATAGACGCCAGGACACCCTTAACTTTCTGCCATTGCCAACAAAGACGAAGTCTGTCAAAGGCTACACAACGAACGAACGGGGAAAAAAAATTTGGTGACAAAATGAGAAGCTGTAACTCAAATTGACTGCCTCTCTTCGGTATGTGGGTTTTACTTTGTTCCTTCTTCTATATATATTTTTTTTCTTCTATGCTGTGTTCTCAAAAAAAGGACACAATGCCACCCATAGTATAAGAAAGCGAGCATTTGAACTCCGCCAGAGCATCATGAGACTGGGATGATTGGGGGTGCGGTGCACCCGAAAACAACATGCGGAAGATGCGGAGAAATTCCTCTATTCTGTACCCGGCCAACCGTTCAACAACTGCCGGAACATTGAAGTGACTGGAGTGTCAGGATGTGCTGGGTTCTCTGTTCCGGTGGAAGCGTATGAAAAATGAAAGTGAATGCGGCAATTTCATGGTACAACGAGCTGGAATTTTAATCAATTCAGCGGATGTCTATCTGTTGTCCTGCGATGTGATGCTATGCTGTGACATAAATCGTTCCTCGCAAAATGCAGGAATACACACACTAAAACGGGAAAACACAACAATAATGAGAATTTAAAAAAAAATTTCCCAGTCCGATGTTTATGCCGCCGCTTTATGCATATTAAGGACTATGCGAACAATTTATTTGTGCACAATTCTGAACACTCTCGAAATGAATAGTTTTATGTGCGCTTCCTGCTGTATAACTATGGAATACTTAAGTAGTTTTCGTCCTTAAATTGCTGTTTACTGTTTGTAGTTTTGGTTTTTATCACAAATCTTCTTCAATATGGATGCAAAATTTAAATGAATTTACACCACCGTTCTACACTCGGTTACCACAAGCAAGTGGTACTAGAGGTTTAATTCTTGCATCCACATTGTGGAACACTTTCGAATGTTAATTTCCTTTTGAGGTATATAATCTGACTTCTAGTTTAGGCTGAGTGGATTCATTGTGATTGGTATAGTCTTCTCCGAATACATGTGTACCCATTAAGGAAGGCACAGAAACAACCCAGCGGGAAAAGTGGAAGCAGCTTCCTCTGGAAACAAATTGTAAGTGCTTCCTGGTTGCGCTGCAGAAGCATTTTGGAAGATTTTCCTATGCATGTGGCTACAAATAAGTCATTTTCAACTTTGTTGGTAAATTTTCTGTTTTAAGAGATTCTACATTTCGAGAATCGAGACGAGCGACACCTTTTTCCCCGCTCACAAAAAAGCAAAAATGAAAGCTTTGCTGCTTTCAAAACTTAAATCTTCAAAATAGCTTCCCAGAAGCTAACTAGAAGAAAATCGAAGAAACTGCTTCTTGCTAATGACATGCAATGGTAAAAAAGATATGGATATGGATACGGAAGGGAAGCACTTCTAAGATGCACAAAAATAGCTTCTTCATGCATCAGTTAATGCTTCTATTTCCCGCTGGGAAATCTCAACTATAAAGTGTGATTGCGATTCAAGGAGCCGTGCTTTTCTTATAGACGCGTTTTGTTTCAATTTTATTTCCTTGAGCACCCCCGCAGCCCCTCCAACCTTTCCTCCCAACTAACAAACTCTCCAGAGCAAAACTCTTACAAATTGTGAAATTATTTCATAGGACTCTCTTAACACCCTTCGATAGTCTCAGAACATAATTCTCGTAATAAGATTTAAATTAGGTCTCATAGTATTCTTATTTTTAGATAATAAGACTACCAGAGTTACTAAGCCTTTCATTCTCATAATAAGATAATCTTTATACCTACTCTTATTTTGAGTGCAAGAAAACCTCTATTCTTATTGAGTCTTTTTAATGAAACCTTTACTCTCAAAGGTTTTAACTCTCAAAAAAATGTCCTTATGAGTATTATAGTGTTATGATACTTATAAGAAAGTTCTTACATTACTTCAAGTATACGCCTACTTATAGTCCAGTCCCCAACCGATATCACCTCTACTTTTTTTCGGCGGCGACCGATTTACTTGAAATTTTAACAATAGATAGGGAATTCCTCAAAAATCAAAGTCTACAATAAGCCAATGTGCGCTTTTTCTTTGGGGGTGGTTCCCACCCCAACTCGGGGGTGGAAATATTTTTGGTCAAAATAACCCCGTTAATCGATAGAGAGGCTAATTTTAAGCAAAAAATGTAGTACAAACGTTTTTGGTAAAATTGATATTTTTTTAGTTATAAGCGTTTGAAAAGTTGCAATTTTCATTAAAAAACCACACGTTTTCGAATAGTTTTTGGTCAATAAGTCCAAAAATACGCGTTTTATCAAATTTTTGTTAAGACTAAAAATAAAGCTTATCAAAAAACGAAGAAAATGGTTTTTGAATGAATGGTCTAGGTATAAAACAAACCGAGTAATGATTGATCGAAGGGGACCTATTTCTAACCAAATACTCAAAACGTTGTATTTAACGTCGAATAACGGAAAATCGATGCATTTTTCGAGGATAACTTATATTACATTTTTTAAAGTGCTTGAAAAGACCTTTAAAATGACATCTGATAAAAGTCATTTGCATGTAAAATGAATGAGTTATGACAAAGAGAAGGTGTACCGTACAAAATTTTTTTAAAAAAATGATCAATAAAACTAATACCACTTCCACCCAAATTCAAATTTATCATGTTCCACGTAGGATTCACTTTATTTTAGTGATAACTATCGGATCTATATAGTTTGAGCGATTTCCAGGGTGAATTTTTCGAAATGGGTACGATCAAAATGAAAAGGGGATTTTACGAATTTTACATATTTCTGCGTATATTTCCAAAAAACTCAAAAACTATTGAAGATACGTAAAAAACTGTTAAGTGAAAAATTTTGATTTTGTTTCAACAAAAATTTTGGTTTTTTATGTATCGCTGTAGCTTAAAAACTAACGGAGATATAGCGGATTGAAGTTTGCTTTATAGTGTAAGTACCACCTTTGCTTAGCCCTTTGACCCTTCACGTTTTGAAAATTAAGGGTTTTAATATAAAACAATTAACATAGTTTTATAGCCAGTGAAATTACCTACAAAATGGTTTTTGAATGGACACTGTAGCTTGAAAATTGACCCCGCTACAGTAAAAAAACCGAACGACTTTTTTTAATTTTAGGAGCAAATGATTTTCAATCAGTGAATACAATGATACTTTTTTGAATTATAAACTTGTGTGCCTTTCACATATGTAAGGAAGTCCTTAAATCAAAGCCAGTATTTTTCTTAAGGCGAAGGAAAGAGCACGTGCTAAGATTTTATTTCAAATCTAAATTAATTTTTTTTAATTAATATTGAATTATTGACGTGGTTTTTTTTTATTTATTGGTGAGTTCAAACTATAATTACTGAATTTTAATTTTAAAATAATGTGTTTAAATTCAATCGATTATTAATAATATTGGTACATTGCAGACTTGTGACATTTCGAAGTTTCATTAGTCATTTCGAAAATCGGGCCTCGAGGTGCATCATGGAAGACCCCCACGGACCTTCGTGCAAAATTTTGAAGCTCTGCGATGACTGGTGGGCCCGCTATAGCGCACACATACATACATACATACATACGTGCATACATACATACATACATACAGAAACTTTCTTTTATTAATATAGATAAAATTTATTATATTATAAATAAAATCTATTATATTTTAAATCTCATTTTTTGTCTATTTTACTTCACGGGGCATAGGTGAATCGAGAGATCGGGGGTCGGTACCCCTCCAGTATATATATACAATACAACCACGCACACACACACACACTAAAAAAATTACTAAAATACTTTCTGACCTTATAACTAAATTTGTGTGTCTCAAAAAAAGCTTTAAAAGTTTTTTTTCAAAATTTTTATATTTTATTTCTCTAAGGGTACTTTTTAGGGGTTGAAAAATTTCTTAAAAATTTATTTCAATAGTACATAGGTCTAAGAGGTGATATATAGGCCTACTAAGAGTATTTATTACCCATTTTTTAGTTTTATTAATTTTTTACGGTAAGGGGTAGTTTTCACCCCTAAAAATAAAAAGCGCACCTCGGCACAGTGTAGACTTTGAAAAGGGTGGTAAGTATAGCCTAAATCCAAAACTTTCATCAAAATCGGTGGGCGCCGAAAAAAAGTAGAGGTAATACCTCATTTTTACGGTTGGGGACTGGACTATTATAAAAATGCTCTTATGAGACGAAAAATGATAAAATATTTGCAAGAAAACTTTTACTAGGGCAAAAAGATTATTACTCTCATAAAAACTACCATACAGAACAAATTCTGTCATTCAAAAATGTCAGACTTCTCCAAAATGGATCAAGAAAAATTTGACTGGAAAATAGTTAAAAGGTCTACTCATTTTCGAAGGAAAATTTATTTTAAATTAAAAGATATTTTGAATTAAAAGATAAGACAAAAAAAGCAGTTAAGAAATGTAAATAAAAATCAAGTGAGAAACTCTGATAACAAAGTCTTTGTAAGAGTAATGACTTCATAACAAGAGTTAAATGCCTCATATAGAAATTGAAGCTCTTATATTCTCATAAAAAGAATAAAACTCTCATATGGCCAAAATTGAATTGTATAAGGGTTATAAGGAAAGCTAACGGTCTCATAACCAGAATTTTATTCTTGTAAAAAAACTTATGTAGTAAAACACGGAGCGGCCGTACTTTCGCTTAATATAGAATTTTATAGTAAAGCAAAATTCCACAAATGAAGCTAATTTACTCAATTAAATATGTGGAAAGTATAAAAATTTATGTTTTTCAGATAATATTCGAGTTTGAAATAAATTGTTGAGCAATACTCAAGTTTTTATTTTTTCCACAAGAAATAAAATTTAATAAAATATATTAAATTTTGATTATTTTTAAGGGCTTTGATTTTTATCGAACTAAAATGGGTATTATTATCAACAAAATTTTAATCGCAATAAAATTTTAGCTTATATTTTCGCTAAAAATCTTACTCTAAAGTCTATAATCATACATAATAAATATTAAATTCTAGTGATGTCTTTAAAAGTGTTTATATTTGTCGAATAATTTCATATGAGAGTTATTTAGATCAAATAACTCTCATAAGAAATTATTTTTCTTCTAAATAACATCGCCGAACCCTTTCTAACAGTTCTGTTAAGGAAAGTATAGCTCTTATAGCAAGATTATGTTATTTATTATGATACAAGCCTTACAAGAGTACTTCAATACTCTTATAAAAATTCAAAAAGTTTTCTTATGAGAGCTTCGTACCCTTACAAAGAGAGCTAACGTATTTTTATAAGACAAAAATAACTCTCATAATTGTGCCATTTAATTCTGACAACGCATTTATAAAGCACTTGTAGTGTTCTACTAGTGTAAATTATGAGAGTGATACTCCTCTCATAAGCCACTACTAGAGTCTTATGAGACGAAATTTGTTACTTGGGCTATTCTCCTCTATTCTTCAAAACAAGCTTCCTAATGATGCAAGTTACACTTTCCATCATTTCGTTTATTACCCACATACACAAACCGATTTTTTAGGCAAGGGGTCGCAGGGAAGTATATGTTATGCATGTAATTTGCACCCATCGCGGATATTTCTAGTTTACGGATATTTCTAGTTTACACGGATATTTCTAGTTTTATCCACCGCATACTAAGCCAATTGAGTGTTACTCCACTTGTTATTCCGCTCAAATAAATCAAAAAATCGCTGTTTTTTGGAAATGTTTCCCACAGCTTTGAGACGGGTGGGTTGGCCACAACTTGCGACGCGAAAACGAGAATCTAGCCAAACAGGCCCTTGATTGGAATCCGCAAGGATCCCGTCGAGTCGGAAGACCTACGACAACGTGGAGGAGAACCCTATTAGCAGATACCGCAACAACTGGGAGATCCTGGTCAGAGCTGAGAGCTGTCGCGCAAAACACAGTCCGCTGGAGGGCAACTGTTTCCGCCCTATGTCCCATGAGGGGTTAAAGGAGCAATTAAGTTAAGTAAGTTTGAGACGGGTGCCAAGTGAAGGATTTGGGTTGTCTAAACAGGATTTTCACAACACGCAGTTCGAAAAAAGGATGGTTTTTGAGAAATTAGTGAATTTTTGAATTTTTCGGCCTTTTCTCTATTTTGAAGAGAAACAATTCTTTTTGGTGAAAATATCAAGAGAGCAAAGTCGTAGAGCATAAAATTACCTATAAATTTTGCTTTTACAGTTTTTTCGAACTCCGCATAGTTTCGCCGGTAGAAGCCGTTTTACGCCTTTTTTAGATTTTGAGCCAGCATGAAAAATTAAATGAGATCAAAGTAGTAGTGGCAGTTGTTCACCGGCCTTTCTTTTGACGCTTTGATTATCAACAGAATTTAAAAATATAGTTTAAAAAAACTAAAAAATACGCTTTTATTTTAAAATGAACTAAAAAGTAAAAAATAATTTTGAATGTAAAGTTTTCATTGCTCCAGCCAGTATATGGAAACAACTTACCTTTCGAAATGTAAAAAAGCGTGGGACTCTTTACCTATATTCATATTTTATAAATTAACACCAGAATTTTTCGCTAGCGTCCCACGCTTTTTTACATTTCGAAAGGTAGGTTGTTTCCATATACTGGCTGAATGAAAACTTTACATTCAAAATTATTTTTTACTTTTTAGTTCATTTTAAAATAAAAGCATATTTTTTAGTTTTTTTAAACTATATTAGGGAACACAAAGCAAAAATCAACCGCCATCTTGATTTTCTTACAGAATGGTCAGATTGCATTGTCACGCGAACTATGCGTTTGTGCAAAATTTGAAATTGATCGGTTATATGGAAGTGGGTCAAAATCAAGTTGCAAGATTTACATACATACATTTACATACATACATACTTCCATACATACATCTGGTAAAGCTAAAACAAAACTAATACAAACATACATACAAACATACAAACATACATACATGCATACATACAGAGACACATACATACAGTTGAAGTTAATATAAAGCGTATAAAAAGGCACAAAACGAGTTCTACCGGCGAAACAATGCGGAATTCGAAAAAACGGTGCGCACAAAATTTGTAGGAAATTTTATGCCCTACAACTATGCTCTTTTGATATTTTGGCCAAAATGCATAGTTTCTCTTCAAAATAGAGAAAAAGGCGAAAAAACTCGAAAATTCACATATTTCTCAAAAACCACCCTATTTTCGAACTGCGGTTTGTGAAAATCGTGTTTAGCCGTGGCAAAAATTTCTTTAATTTTTCCTAATTTGAGCGGTGGATTTGTGGAAAGGAAATCTTGGTGGTTCATTTCGGCACAGATTTTAAATTAAAATCTATCGCAAGATAAAAAGTGGACTTATACACAATGGCTTCTGAAGCTATTTACAACATATTCAGAAGCTATAAAAGACACTGAAAAAAATTAGTAACAAGGAAATCCTTTAATAACAAAGAAGAATATTATTTATAGCATTAAAGTTTGCAAAAATCAGGAAATATCAAAAAATGGACTTAACCGCATTGGCTTCTGAGCGACTCATTTAAAACCAAAATTGATTAACCCTGAATGGTTTTAACAAAAACAAATATGTCGAACAGTAACCATTGGAATTTATTCCATCAAAAATACACCAATTCTTGAATGAACTTGTATCAAAAGGGAATAGAAGTTCTGAGAACTGAGAAAATATTGCTTCCAAAAACGTAGGAAAAAAGTGGGTTAAAATCAGCGTTGCCAGACGTCCCGATTTTTAGTTCAAAACCAAATGTCCCGCGCGGGACAGTCTCAGTCCCGCTTTTCCTGGATTACTCAATTTTTTTTGTTGTTGCGGTCGTTTGTATACATTTCAAGGGGACATAAAATGAAGTTTATTTTGAAATGGTTGAGAATGCTGTATCTTTTTTAAACTTGACAGGCGACGTTTCAGTAGATATCTTATATGATGAATTTAATTTGTTGAAATCATCCTTGGACGTAGTAGTGCGAAATTGTAAGGACACCCCAGTACAGAAATAACACTAGCTGTTTAAACAGTTTCCAAAAACACATACCAAGACTTATGTTTAAACTAGTTTCCTTCATATTAAGTGTCCCAACTTCACATTACTTTCCCGAACGCGTTTTTCCCCAAAAGAATTGATAATGGTCGGATGCCAGAAATTAATGCTCCGTAAATTTAATGAAAGCAGATCCAATTCAATCTAGAGCTATCCTATGCAGACTTATTTAACCTTATTTTAAAGAAAAAAAGTACACTTTAAAAGAAGTTAAATCGTCAGTGAGTTATAAATAAGTAATTCGTAAGTAATGCCCCGGCTTCACCGGCCTCAGTTCAGTAATATTCAGTTCAATCCGCATTAAGTGGATTCGCCGGCTAAAGTTCATTTCAGTGCTTGAAATTGTTGTTGCTTCTTCGCCAGAAGTCAGAAATGCAAAAGCTCACTGGAATGACATTCCACTATTCAAGTTTATTACTCTCTTTTCAGCGAGCTTTTACTTTCAAGCTTGATTTCATGTTCTGTTGGGCGAAATCAGGCTTTATTTTTCCTGCCTTCAAAATGAGAAAATGTATGGGAACTCAGGGAAAAATTGAAGTTCAGTACATTAATTTGCTCGAACTTGCGCAATTCGGCCGGTGAAGCCGGGGTATAATGTATTTTCATTAAAGAACATTTGCTGTGGCTATCTATCATCATTGTAAACTTAATTTGAAACTCAAATATAAAAAGATAAGTAACAAAAAACTACTGATTATTTACGTTTTTTATTATGTCCCGCTTTTGAAGAAAAAATCCCGCTTTTTTACTCAAAAAGTTTAAAAATCCCGCTTTGCCCGAAAAAAAATCTGGCAACGCTGGTTAAAATCCAACTCATATCTCTCTTAAATTCTTTACTGATAATAAATAATGCGACGAGACCTTTTTATTTTCGTAGATTACGCTATAAAGGACGAATATTATCTTTCAAATAGTTTTTAATTATAGGAACATATAGAAACGAACAAAGGTCATAATGATCATTTTTTCTTGGAGTAATGAACGTGGTAAACTTCCTTTAATTATGAGTTATATCTATTACAAGAAAAAGTAACGAGAACTCAAAAGCAAAAACTGGGAAAAAAACACTTGACCTTGGACTTAACAAGCATACATCCCTTACCTGCATGAATCAATCCTGTTTAGCATATAGTGAACATATAATACTCTTTTTCTAGCTAGACACTTCTTTCGTGGCTATGAATAAAATAAAAATTTACAGAAACATCGATTGTAGATAAATCACGTGCGTAGTTATAAAGGTGGCCTTTATACAAGTCAACAAAAGGTCGCTTTTACGACATTCGATTAAGCCCCCCCCCAAAAAAAACCGAAATAAATACCCATCCGCAGGACGATTTATTATTCATTGAAAACTCCAAGATGTAAACAGAAATTTATTTACAAGAATCCTTGATGGAGAGAAGCAAGAAAAATCCAGGAGGTGAAAGAGGGTAGTATGAGGATTAGCGATAAGATAAGTAGATAAGAAAGGAAGAAGTAACAAAAAAAACTGCGACCCCAAACACGACTTTACCTCATTCACTGAATCCTTTTTCATCCTTTTCATAGAATGCGGTCCTCAGCGATCATAAAACCCTCTTCCACTCACCAATAAGAAACTGTGCTGAAAACCGATGAAAAAGATTGTGAAATATATATAAAAAAGGAGTAAAAATACGAATCGCGGACTTCAGAGTCCTTTACGGAGCTTTTGTGTTTTTTTTTCTTCTGTTCATACTTCTTCGTTTTTTTTTTGATCAGATTCTAGCTTGCATAAAACTTTTGTCTTTTCTCAATGAAAAAAAAACCGGGATTTTGTTATATTTGAAGCAGTCGTCCTTGCAGTGCTTATTCTAAGGATATTTGCCCTATGCGGAATTATGGAATTGGCATCTACAAAGTGGAGACTTTAAAAATCATCGGGAGTGCTTTCGCGGATTGTATTTACTTAGCCTCGAAAACTTCCTTTCGTCCTTTTTTTACATTTTTTCCCGAAAGCCTGAAATGAAATTTTAATGCGGATTTCTACGAATTCACTTTTCGATTTATTAAGGATCGTGATTGAATCAAAGGGAATTCATCTCGTAAATAAGACCAGTGTAAGTTGGTTGGCTCGGGCTCTGCTGTGAAGGTGTGGGTATATGGTCGGGTGGAGATTCCAGGGGGACTCTGTAAGGGCGGCAATTTGAGGCAAAAATTGAGGGTATTTGAAAACATTTCACAAGTAGATTGAAAGCTTAAAAAGATTTCAAGTTAAACAGATTTTTTTCCCCGTTTTTTTTTTATTCTACTTCTGAGTGGGCAAGAGATGCTCCTAACTCCTCCTTTGTTGCTGTTACTTCACAAAACCTTAAGGAGCTTAGTTTGATGACCTTTTAGAATAGAATTCTTTCCTCGGAGTTTCGAAAAGAAGCTTTCTTTCCGCATTAAGGTATAAACAATGTTTTTTTTCCTTTTGCTTTTCTCATTTCGGATTTCTTGTTTAAAGTTTTATAATTTTCGAGTTAAAGTGAAATTTATTGTTCGGTAGGCACATTTTTATATTACGCTAAGCATAAGTTATTGCCTTTTTTTGTGAAATACTTTGATATAGTAACACAGGAGCTTATCTCTTTAGAATATTTATGCTGGTCGTAAGTAAAATTGTTAAAATTGAATTTTGGAAGCGATTTTAATACACCATGAATATGAAAAGGAGTTCCTAATGCGAATTTAAAATACACCATGAACATGAAAAGGAGTTCCTTATGCGAATTTCATTATTTGACTTAATTATTATTATTTTTTCTTTCAAGTATAAATTTACAAACTCTCAAAGGACTACCAAAAATTCTTATCATTATTTTAATCTTACAAAATTATCTTCTAACCAATTAGGAGTGCCTTGTTTATTTCACATAACACTAAAATATCCCCTTTTCATCTGAATTCAAATAATAAAAGCATTTATCCTTTCTTGTATTATTTATCTTATCCTTTTGTCTTTCCTTATCATATTTACTTTCCCCAGAAAAAGCTTTCCTAACTTTTATCTTTTAATTATAATTTCAAAACCACATCCTTTGTATTTTAGAATCTCTTCTGTATATTTGGTTCCAAACATTCCAAAAACTTCTAAACTTCTCCCACCGAGATTTTAATTCAAATTATTATCAAACTAGCCGCATCTCTCCTGAAATGGTCCTGCCTGCTTCCTTATGCTACAACTACTACTATACTACCTTCCTTGATATAAAAAATTAAAAAAAAATACAAAAAAATAAAGGAAAACTGAAACAGACGATGAAGCACAAGTTGGGGAGCTCTTGGAGCACTATACTCTACCCATCATAGCCACGATGAATGCGGTTTAAATTCTTTTAGTAAAACTCTATCCTTTCGGGAGCATTATTATTTCCTTAGAGTAGTAGTAGTAAGAGTAAGTGCTGCTGTCGAAAGTAGGAAGGATAGCAAGAGTAAAAATTTGAGAAACTTTCCGTTTTCTTGCGGTAAAATCGAATGAGCAAGTTCAGCAAGGACTTAGGCTTAAAACATGTTAACTTTCTGTGGATGAGAAACTTTTATGCAATACCCAAACTTCTAATGTACTTACAGTTTATTGGGATGTTTTCGGTAATGACAAACAAGTGTTAAGGATTATTAATTTATAAAATGCCATCTTAGTTTATCAGGATGCATGAGGAATTAGCACTTATCCTTTTTGGCTGCAGGACGGACACTTTCCGGTATTATAAGTATTAGGTGTAAGGGAAAGTTCTGTCGTATTTTTTAAGAAAACAAAATTACTTCTTTTAACTTTTAATTGAAAATTTAATCCAAAATATAATTTCCTTGGCTAGTTAACAACAGTTTGACAGTATCCAATCCAATCCCCTGGGATAGAATCTTTGCTTTTGGAGGCGAAATAATCTTCCATTTCGACACCCTCCAAATTTGGACACGTAACATACTTATTTTCATTAAGGAAGTCTTGCAGCCACCTAGAAAGATGGTAATCTGATAGTGCAATATCATATAATGGGGGCGGAGGTAAAGTTTCCCAACCCAACTCTGCAATTTTTTAGGCGGTTTCCCTTGCCACATGCGGCCTAGTGTTGTCGTGAATAAATACCCAGCGAGAAATGGAGTGCTCCAATAGCGCTGTTTGAGCACTCCTTAAAAAGCTTACAGCGCTCCCGTTCCGCTCCAGTTCCATATACTTTTTAACATTCCATGTCAATGCAGTGGAGCATACCTTTTTATGCTCCTTTAAAAGCGTTCTAGGAGCATAATAAAAAAGCTTTTTTCTACGCCTCTGTTAGAATACAGGCATTCTGATATTACTTTTAGTTACGGAATTAGCAGCATTCCACACCCGTGTGGAATATTCATTCCATCACTTGTTACGGAATGACTACTATTGGCGACATCTGTTCGTCGTAATCCAAGAATATGATTTATTAATTAAAGAAAAAAAAGATTTATTAATTAAAGAAAGAAAAGGATTGTTTCAATAATAAACAATCAATGATGTTCCACTAGAAAATGTTTGCTTTAAATATACTATTCAATTATTAAATTGCAGAAAATAATAGCATTTTTTTAATAAATTTTGCGGCGGCCATCTATTAACAAATTATTAAATTACAAAATTGTTATGAATGAACACTCCCTACTGATATGTTATTTAGCGTTAAAATATCTTGCTGTGCCTTATACATTATATTATTGACAGTAGGTTTACATTAGGTAAGTTTTTAGGCCGTATCAGAACCTATGCAGCGCTGCAACGACAAGTGTTTCTATTGGCTGAGGCTGGTAAAATGACAAGCAAAGCAGCACCAGACCAGCGTGCTGCATTTTCATTTCAAATCCTAATTTTGCTGCATATACATGCAGCACTTTTGACACTTCGTAATGCGGCGAGTGATTTTAAACATGGAGACGCGGAATTTTTTGTTTTAAATTATTTAAAAGGACATGAAGTAATAATTGGTAGAACTAGTGCAATTTTTAAATTTTTAATTTGACGTTTAGCTATCAAATAAAAAGTGCGCTGCACAGCGGAAAAGACTAGTATCTGATACCGACTGCAGCATGGTGCTGCTGCTGCACGCTGCATATTTTTAGGTTCTGATACGGCCTTTTCTTTACAAAATATTCATAAAAATTAATTAGAGGCGTAGAAAAAGTATAGTCTGCAACACGTTTTGAATGGCATATTCCGCACTCGTGGACTCCACTTCCACTTGTGCGGAATATGCATCATTCCAAACTTGTTACAGAATATACTATCCGTGTATCGAGAAAACTTTTATTTTGTTTATTTTTTGCAATTGCCTTTTCATTCCCAAGCGCGAGTATGATTTTACCAAAGCAGGCCCCCAACTAAATTCTAACCACGTCCAAAGCTGCTTGTCCTCCGTATAGAACGAGAGCCGGTCCATTGATTATGCTAATGTCACATTTTATGGTCCCCAAGCTAATCGTCCGTTTTCTTTTTTCTATAAATTGATGAAAACTCCAGTAATGCTCCCTCGGGAGCATATTTAACACCGCTCAAAGTAAGCTCCTTTGAACAGTGCTCCCTATTTTTCCCACAGGGTATTTTCAGTGGCCTGACAAACGAAAAATGTTTATACATACATTATGTATATTGAATGAGCTTCGAACGATAAGTAAACCATATTGCCGCTTACGCGGTTTATATACCTAAGCTGGAAATATTCCCCACCCTACTTGAAGTAAGCAAGAAAATATTCCCAACCTACCCCTGCAAACAATTTCTCGGCTTTTCTCGGAGGCTCGCTTTCTCGAACCATTCTCGATTCGAAAACTGCTTGCGAAAGGTACGAGAAAAGCTTCAAAACCCACCATAAAAGCTTTCCTAGTACATTGGTTTCGATATCTTGCTCCGCTTTTATTGCCTTCGAATTCGTTTACGAGTCGTTTGCGAGCCCGAGTTCGAAGCAAGCTCTCGCTTTTGCGTGTCGTTCTCGAATCGTTTCCGAATGTAAATATTTGCAGGGACGGATGTTGTCTGTGTGGCTTGTGCTAGTGGTCAGAGTTATCCATAATTTCCAAGAGGTGTAAAGGGCTGGACCTGTGGCCCTGTTGGCTCATGTGAAACTGGTTTTGTTCCTCTAGTTGGAGCTGTACCGGTTGTGTTCTGTTGGCTATACCTGTAGTTTTCTGGAGCAAGGCGCAGTTTATTATCTTCAAAGTCAGCATCCCCAGTCGTTGGCATTGAAAAAGCAAGTGTTCCACCGGGTTCTACAAAGAGATGTTTTAGTTAATTTGTTTTTTTTATTATAAATTCTTTTAATTAAAATATGTACAAAAAAGAAGATATTGAAACCATCGCATAATAAAATGAAGCAGAGCAGACGGTAGGAGCACCAGCAAGGCGATTATGATGCCAGCGATGTACACGTGCTTTTTAATTTCCAGACTCTTATTATAATTGTTCATTCACTTGTCAGCGATGAAGGAAATATGGTTGTCCGGTAGGAGCGTTGTATATTCCAGGTGGTCGTCCAGGGAATTGATGAAGTTGTGGTGGCATTCCCGGATGAGGTTGCCTTCTTTGTGAGGACGACATTCAAGGTTGAGGGTGCATACTAGGTTACTTAGGCTACCCTGGCTGGGGAGGAAAATATCCGTGTTTTTTCGTCATGAAAATTTAATTTACAATTAAAAAAATAGTCTAGTTAAAGCAAGCAAGAAAATATTCTCAGCCTACTGCGGCAACATACTTCGTGGGGATACCAGGAGCGCGTGCAAAAACCTTACTATGGTAAACCACGAGGTAAGCTGTGGTTATGCTGCATCACTTCACTTAACAACGAAAGTTTATGTTTAACCATGGAGGTTTTCGAACGCACTGTGGTTAACTACAGGTTAAAGAAAATTAACAAAAATAAAAATAAAATTTTCCATAAAATAATCCCCGCTAATTGCTTCAATTATTTCATTTTTTATTTATTTGCAATAATCCCCCAAATCCCACTTTAATTTGTTCATGTGTTGAACATTAAAACAACTGTCAGAGAGTTGTTTTTATTCTTCTTCATTTTAACTATCGCTAACCATGCTCCCGAGCAGGGTTAAAGTTTAACTACACCATGGTTAACCACGGGAGTTTTTGAACGCCAAAAAGTTATGCTCGTGGTTATGTTGTAGTTAACCACGGAGTTTTTGAACGACAAAAGTTTACCATAGTTAACCTTTGTTAACCATAGTAAGGTTTTTGAACGCGCTCCAGGAGGAGGGAAAAGCTGGCTAGCGAAATGTTGATATGGGACACGATTTTATACAGCGACAGGGCATCTGTGTTATATTTATCTGTGCTTGAAGTTTCTTGGTTCTAGCAGTAATCTTATTGTAGCGCCGGCCTTGGTGGCCTAGAGGTAAAAGCGTCTGATTACCATTGCAGAGGTCCGTGGTCCGACGCCATTCTGAGACACAGTTCTTCGTGTTTCTATTTCTCCTACCTAAATAATTTTCCTGCGTTCTTGTTTTCCCTCTTCCCTACTTCTAGGCTCTAGTCTTTCATATAAAAGATGGCCAGAAACTCTAGACATTTTTCCATAGCCTACATTAGGGTGAAAATGTCATCAGTTTTTTATGCCATTATGTTTTTCCACACAGTAGTCAGTAACCTCATATCGCAAAAATTGCTCCCGCTGTGATGTCTCCGCTTTTTTATACAGAGCACAGAATCACTTTTTTACAATCTACTGGCATCCCTTTCTACTAGCATACTTTCACGATTACTTCATGGATCACTTGGGGTAGCGTAGGTCTTCCACATTTGACGAGCTTTGCCTCGAACTACTCGAGTCGTTTTAAACCCTCGTTACACGGACGAAATTATGAAACCCAATGAAGCAAATATTACGTCGTTACGACGAAAACTCAAATAGGGGACCTGTCAGTCGATTATTGTAAAAAGTTCAGTTTTGTCATTTTTTCCCATTAAGAGACCGGCGGGTGGAAGGAAATCTATTTTTTTATTGCTTTCACTGACATCCGCACACCCACTTATTACTTATTAATTGTCAAAACCTAATGGCGTATTTCACCGCGTGTCACCCCCTTCATAGCATTCAGCATTAATGACGAGTTTTCGTAATAATTACGTTGCCGTAATTTGTGATCTCATACAAGCTGTGAAGGCCGATTCTATAGGCAGTGCATTGCAGTGCAGTAGTATAGGGCATGGCTGGGCAACCTTTTTATAACATGGGCCAGAATAAATGCTATATTTTTTCCGCGGGCCGTAGTAGTTAATTGGCATCTTATTGTGACCTGTAATATTTTAAGAGTTGAGCCGGCCTTATACGAGGCAGTACAATTGTCCCTTACACGATGGTAAATTTTACTGAGCCTTTTTTGAAATGTCCCGGTTCAAAAATAATGCCCTACAGGTATATTAGTGTGTATCGAGATAAATGAGGCGAGGTGTGTTTGTAATTACGTATAGAAGAGACAAGAGTTACTTCTTTCTTACTTCTTTTGGGGCAATAAAATTCAACTTAAAATTAGGCGAGATGAGGTGAGGTTGTAAATACGAGAGACATTTCTTATTTTTTTGCGGTAGTAAAATATCAAATTTGAGCTGAGGGGAGGTGAGATTTTAAATATGAACCGGAGAGGCATTTCTTATAGTCTAAGAGCCTCGACAACATACCCATTTGAATAAAGCTGCAAAATGCTAGTTTAGGTCCTCCCAAGTAAGAAATGACCGGTATGGCTAAACGGGGGTGGTGGGGTGAGCGCCCTTAAATTTTTGAAAATGGCGTGAAGATGAAAATTTTTACTCATTTGAATAAAGCTAAAATTTTCAGGAATGATAGTTCGTACTATCGTAATAACGAAAATAAAACAGCCATACCGCTGAGGAAGTGGAAAAAAGGGGCCATACCGGGTCAAAGGTTACAGTTTTGGGGAAATTGTAATCATTAGTCCATTCAAAACGCCCTTTTGGGTGCCGAAACATAATACCATTTTGAAGCTCTTTCCCTATATGTTTTTTGGGTCGCTGATTACGAAAATCGGGGTCCCGCAGCCCTAAAATATCAGCGTCACCCTTTAAAATGCAAAAATATCCCTCTGGGGTTTTTCGCGATAATTTCAATAATAATCAAAAATAATCCAATGAAATTCACTTTTTTCGATATTTATTTGAGAAGGTGATTGATTTATACCAAATCAAGCCAAATTTTATTAAAAGGGATAGTCCTAAAGGGTTAAAACCACCCCCAAAACCGACTGAAATTAAAAAAAAGGTAAAAAATTGGTTTTCCAACTTTATGCTTCTAATTCGATTGAACGCTTATTGTCAGGCAAAAATAAATTATTTTGAACCGTTAAGGGGCTAAAACTACCCCTACAATTTTAAAAATCAACTTTGAATAAAAAAATTTGCAAAAAGTTTGTAAAAATTTTTTTCTGGTTTTTGCTTGAAATTTGGTTGAATAGATATTGTATTATCAGCCAAAAATAAATTATTATCAAGCCTTGCGGGAGTAAAACCACCCCTAGATTAAAGTTGAATTTGGAAAAAGATTGAAATTTTATTTTGCATCTAAAGGAGAATGCAAATTTTGGTACCCACCTCCAATACGTCGTTGGATAGCCCTTTTTGAGGGTGATGGTTGGGTGAGTCGGAAAAATTTTCAGAGGCAAAATGAGGAAAAAAGAAACTTCTCTACGACCTCCTGTCTATAAAACCGGTTTGTGTGTGGGGATGATAAAAGAAACTTACCCCAATGGATGTAATTTTCAATTTAAACTAGACGAAATACATCGAAAAATATTGTTTTATAATTTCTTCTAAAAATCTCGCGAGCCGGATAGAAACTTTTCGATGGCCGTAGATGACCCGCGGGCCGGCGGTTTCCCACCGTTGGAATAGGGTTCCTTAGGCGTTCAAATACCCTAAGATGATTTACACACTAGTTGTGGGTCAAGCATTAAGTTCCCATTTAATCACCTTAAAGAAGTCTTCTTTTTCATAGTTCGGGGACTTTTCTATAGATCCATGAACGGTTATAACAATCATGTTCTTCAAATTTCGTCATACTCGAGGAGATACCAGTGATCATTACATGGCACTTGTTGTCGCACTTGCCTTAGTCTGGAATAGAAATGACCCGTGTTCATTTTCGTATTACATATAGTCCAGTCAAATGGTACATTCGCTAAACATTTTCTGAAAACAGCAATTTTTTTTTAATGTTTAGGGGGTTGGTTGGGAGTATAAAACCGAGTTTTCGGGATCCGGAGGTGTGACGTTCGGCCGCCATCTTGTTTTGAGTGGTGAAAAATGGTTTTCCTTATTTCTCGGAAACAGTCAGTACTACAGAATTTTTGTAAAAATATTTTTTTTTAGATAATCAAATTATCTACAACTTTCGTAAATAAAATTTTGCCGTAATATTAATAATGGGCTAAAAATGATAAAAATTTTGGGGGTAATGAATTTAAAGCGCTATAATTCTTTCATTATTGAGTTTACATAAAAAATGCCTTAGAGCTTATTTGTAGAGCATTTTCTTACGAATAATTTGATGTGGTCATTTATTGAATTAGAGTTGTTCATATTGATTTGATTGCAGTGCAAACGCAGGTAAGTCCAAGGAAATTAGAGTGCACAGGTATAAAAAAGAGGTACATATATACAGGTATACAATATTTTATGACGATATTTTATGGAATGTTCTGAATTGCGTGTTGGAGTAATTAGTTTTACTCATTTCTAAAATATGAAAGTGGAAGTCAACAATGACTAAATTTAAAAAAACTATATCGTAGATCGTCTATTCATTATTTTGTAGGGACATGTTCAGTTTTTCGAAGTCTTTTAACGAATGTGTGCCTCCAAGGAGTCTATTGCTAAAATAAAGCAATATTTTTAGGATAAACTCGCGCCATTCCCGGTGTCTTTGTTTTCTGATAGGCTAGTCGGCGAGAAGGAAAAAATGATAAAAAAGAACTATTGGCCCATAGGCGAGATTATTGTTGGAATCTCTTCGTAGTTAGTAGTAGTAAAACACCCTAAGTTTGCCCACAATTTGGTTTACCGCATAACTTTTTAATTAACTTATTGTGAATAAAATAGGCACTTTTTTCTATTTCTTTCAATAGCTCCGTTGCTGCTAACTTATAGTATAACATATGTATTGGGAAAGCTCTTCGTTATGAAATTCTCTAAAAAATAAGCCCTGTTAGAGGTCGCTAGGTGCAAGGGTGATCTTACAAATAGCTTCCGAAGTTTTCCAAACACATTATTTTCACTATTTTTTTACAGGAAAACAAGTGCACATAGAAGGCTGAAAATTCTTGAAGATGGTGTTTATATAGTCCCGGCAATGTACAAAAAATTTCAACTAGATCGGTTCATTGGTTTTTGTGTAATTAACGATCTAGTTTTTTTTAAACCTTAATTAACAATGCTGCCAATGCTGTAAGATCAGTTTATAATTGGGAAATTCATTTAAAAAACTTAAGAAACAATTGAAAATGAAATCCCGTTGGAATTTTTGAAAAATCGCAATTTTGAACGATTTTATGAGGTTTTTAGGCACATACGATGACAAGGACAAGAAACTAAGAATATAGATGTACCTAATATGAAATATCTAACTCCCATATTTATCCTTACATAAAAATATGGCGACCTATTGAAAAGCAAAGAGAGGCGTGCGGAGGCAAAAAAACCTTTTGCTGCAAAACCATGGTACCTCGTGTATGAAAGGCCTTTTAAGAACAATAAACCTTCAAAAGTTCGCAAATAAATTGAAAAAAGCTCAGGACCGCTAATACACACGATGACATAATTTTAACCCAAAACGTGTCATAGATAAGCTTATCACTAAACCAACGATCTGATCCGATACACATCCTTTCAAAAAAATACTCCTTCGATCATTATTCCCGAATGTTGCAATCCATTGAAATGCCCTTGAGAATTTACCTTTATCGCATAGAGCAAGTATAAAAAACACACCCAGCCTCGCCTCCATACCCGCCCTTAACATTCAATTCCAATCATTCTCGTCCTTCATTTCCTTAAAGGAAATGAGAATATCCGACGTTGAACGTGTAGAAATATCCTGGAAATATTACTCAAAAGGTGCTTAATTAATGGGTGGAAGCAATTACAGTTAGAATCTAAATTGTTTCTGCCGCTCATTAATTTAATTAATCGTGAGATGATTAACGAGCACCTGAACTCCTGGGAGTAGTTGGTCTGATTGTCTACAATAGCAATAAAAGTGTGTGTTCTCTCAGCTTATGCGTGTGTGTGTGCGTGTGGGTGTATTGTGTATAAACAAACAACAAAAAAATTATGTGGGTCCACAATTTGGAATAAACAAAACCCCCACTAAAACTTAATCACATACGGTGCAATAAACCTGTCGGCGTGGATGATGTACGTCAAGTGACGAATGCTGGCATTTGAGAAATAGAGGTATACATGCTAGATATGTAAATGAACCCCTTTACCTGGACAGGTGTATCTCCGCACCTGAAACGGTTACCAGCCCTGATAGACATGAAAACCGTTAAAACCAGAAAAGCATTGGTTAAAACAATGGCATTTGTTTTTTTTCCGGGCGGTAATTACCGCAGCATCAGCGAGATAACACAGCGAAAGAGTTGGGGGGTAATTAATAAAATTTGAATACCTGGATGCCATCGTTGCTGTGTTATCGGTCGTGTTAACAGGGGCCCAACAAATAAAAGATGGGCATACGGCCATTGTAGGGCCAACTAGGTCCCTACGGGGGAGGACGTACGTATTTTTCGGACAGTTGTTAATAAGTTAATTAACGCGTTCTGTCCGAATTACGACCCGCACCAGATGCCTTGTGATGGGCAGCTATATAATATGTTTTTTTCGGGCTGATCTAATGGAATTCTATGGTCCCTCCACGGTTTACACCTCAATGTTTGATGCGGTCAAATGCCAGCCATTAAAGGGGCGGGCAGATAGACAATGGCGGGCCGCAACTGATAAATAGTTGCCTAATTTATCGCTAGCCACAAAAAGAGAACCTCACCTCCTTCACGGCTGTTGTATAGCTGCGCGAAACACCTTTCAACGCTATGGTCTTTCGCCTATATGCACACGAGAAAGGCATCGAGCGTGCGTTCATGAGGGAATTTGTTCTTCAGGTGATTTTCTTTACTTCCACGCCAAGAGCCGCCAAGACAAATGGTTGGTCAGTGGTGCTAATGACGGGCCTGGACATCACCTGGTTGTGTGTAATTCAGATTGACCGGTCAGCCCGAACAGTTCGACGGTGTAGCCACAATGTAGTGTTAATTAATTGCAGATCATTAGCGTTAGGTCACGGCCGAAGACGAATTTTCGGGACCCTAGTACAGAGAAGTCAGTTTTGGGTGTTGATAATTAAGACGTTGGCAATTTGTCAGCAACTATCTCCACCTCAGTCTGAGACAGTGGAGTTTTCTGTTGTGCAGTCTTCAATTCACCAAACAAACACCGCTAATGGTTGGCTGGTTTTTTTCGTAGCAGGAAGTCAGAGCGACTGTACACCATCGCCCTCAAAGTACATTTTGCCTTAATTTTTCCATAATTTATTTATATTTTAATTATACCCAAGAGATTAAATACTTTCATGCGGCATTAATTTATTGTTGCTATTTGTCAGAGCCCGGGTGGAATAATTTTCAAGCGGGCAGAATTCGGCGACCGGGAGAAAGAGAGAAAGAGAGAGGTAGAGAGAGATCCAATAAATTTCTGACAACTTTATCTCCATCAAACCGTGCTCATTTATTTAAATCATGGCTGGTGCCCTGGGCAACAAACAGATAAATTAAAATTTATCCCTGAAGGTAAGCCCCGACATCCTTCGGGGCTGCGGGTACTGGAGCTTAAAAATCGAAAACAACTTTGATTCCGTTCATCAGGAGCCTCCTCTGCTTCCACGGCATCTGCCTTCCAGCCATATCGCCAGGTTTTCATGGTGTTTGAACTTCCAGTAGAGCTTGATGAGATCCTTTTGTTTTTGTGTGTTATTTATATTTTTTTTTTGTATTTTTTTGTTTTTATCCTGGAAAAAAAGGAGAATCGGAAAATACAGATGCGACGGTCATAAATCCCCGATAACACTGCGGTATTACACGACGACAATGTTATAAATATGAGATCAGGATAATAATTAAAATGGAAAGTGGCTTGTGGCCAGCCCATGCCAAAAAGGAAGCTCAATGCTGGGGCTTTAATCGGCTTTGTGCTTATTTGTGAATAGCTTGTCATTAAATAATGCTTTGTGAATCGATATTAATGCAACTAACACAGAGGTTAACACAGGTTTTATCATGTACGACACGACGTCACTAATGGGAAATAATGTGGTTGAATGCATCAATCCAGGCCTAAGTCGAAGTATTTCTACTTCTGAAGATTTTTACCACACCCTAATATGCTATAGAAATTCAAGCTTTGTTAAGAATACTTTACACTATCTGAGAAACTCATATTATTTGTCATATGCTTTTTTAATGTGAAGGCATATGATATAAACATATCACTGCTCTTATTAGTCCAGTGGACAGCGGTAAAAATAGAGTATTACCTCCGAATTCTTTCGGACAGCACAGATTTTTATGAAATTTGGTAATTAAGCTTATTTTACCCTCCTCTTCAAAAGTTTATGGTGGATTCTTTTTCAAACGGGATAGCAAAAAAAAATATCGCTCAAACTTTGGGAATATGTTCGGAAACTGGATGTGATATACCAAAAATTTTTTTTAGCGCGATTGGGTGCGTCGTTTCGGAGTTACAACTGATTCAATATTGAAAAATACGCGATTTTTCAAAAATCACGTATTTCTCATTTATTTATGGCTCTCGACAAACGCTGACTTTTCGGATGGCTATATAGATTTTTGTAGAAAATTTTCCGTCCTTTCTGATGAAATTACGCAAAAAACAATTGGACGCATTTTTGGCCAATTTTTGGCCAAAATTTGAAAGAAAAACGGAAACAGTATTTTTAATTTTTTTTTCATGTCACCAATCGATTTTCTGACTCAAAAACTACGCGCCACCAAGTTTTCATGGTGGTTCTCTCAAAAATGCGAAAATGACAGCGATTCTACCAGTTTTGACCATTTTTCGAATATCACAAAATGTCTTATTTTTCTCCAAAAATCATGGTCTCGTGGTGTGCGCAGGACTTTGATTCAGGGCATTTTTACCATTTCTTTACCGAAAATTGGAGATTTAGGGCACTTTTACCATTTTTTTACCGATTTTTGGAGAAAAATAAGACATTTTGTGATATTCGAAAAATGGTCAAAAATGGTAGAAACGCTGTCATTTTCGCATTTTTGCAACAAGCAACCAAGCAACATCTTAATGTGCTCATTCAAAGCATCAAATGTCGGTACATTGGATGCTAGTCTTACAGCGCTGCTCTTAGTGGTAGCCTTTACAAAAGATTCATACCGCATCTGTTCCAGAAAAGCTGATAAGTCTTGGACCCGTCTCAATTTTTCGGGTGGAGCTCCGTACAGAAACATTGTAACGTACCTACCGACTTCTAAAATGCAGTGAAATTGTCGAGATTAATACAATTTACATGTAATATCAACGCAAACACGATTGGTTTTTTAACGATTGCTTCCTCAATTTTAAAGATATCTAATCGCTCTAAAATTCAATATGCAGGGAACTTCAAGGCCTGCAAAGTTGAACTGTCTTGAGCCTGATTTTGGAGTTTAAATGGCTCGGGAAAGGTGGTCCTCGCACTCACATGCGAACTTACAACCCAGATTGCTCAATTACTTATCATCGTACAGATTCAAAACAATAACCAAAATTTTCTTCAAGAAAAGTCCTTCATTTTTGTACCTTTTAATTTTTTTCTTATCTCACTTAGTTTTTTAGTTATTACGGAAAAAAAGATTTTTCTTCAAAAATTTCAAAATTTATTACTAAAGTAAATCTACCTTTTTTCAATTATAGGCATTCTAAACCGTTCAAACTTTTAGAACATATTGTTAATAACTAAACAAAGTTAATTGTACAAGGGTTGTACAAATTGGAGACAACCATATTTACTACGTATACATGATGAGTTGAATAGATGAGTTGAGGTTGAGTTGAATTTTCGACAATCGACAAAATTAGACAAATATCACAAACAAAACACAGAGATGCTGCTGTCAACTAAATTCAACTACTCAACTACTGAAGTCGCGTCTATATGCATACTTTCAACTCAACCCAAGTAGCAGAGCTGAGTCGAGTTCAGTCGACCCTATCTCAACTCGACTCGCGTCTACATTTATTTGAACGCGGGTTCAACCTGGGTTCAACTCATCATGTATACGTACTAATTATTTTCATCATAACTTCGTAAGTTTTGATGTTAATTAATTGTACCAAAGCTCATTTTAAAGGTGTTTAAGTATACTTTAAATATGGTCTAAAAAGTTTTTCTCCAAAAATTCGTCGTTTTGCCTTTATTTAACGTCGAATAGGGCCAGCTCATTTTTCGGCGAGCAAACGTTTATCTTTAACGACTCATAGCTCGAGTTGTGTTTCATCTACAGAAATAAATAAAATGCCATCGATTCGTTGTTCTAAAAGCTTCATTTTTGCTACAAATTTTTTTTGAAAAAACGTAAGGTTTTTAAGTAATTCGTGAAAAACCACTCTAAAACATGCATTTTTTAGATGAAAAATCAACAATTTCAATCGCGAATAGCGCAAAAAATATTGATTTAAAGAAAATATTCATATAACATTTTTTACTTCCAATCCATCCCTCTATCGATTTCTGCAATTATTTTGTGTGTGCCAATTTCCACCCCTAGAAGGGGTGGCATTCTCCCGAGAAAAAGGACACATCAACACAATATAACTTTTGTTCCTTGACCTTCTACTTAGTTACTGTCCAAATTTGACGTCAATCGGTGATGTCCGAAGGAATTCCGAGCCAAAAACCGCTATCTACTGGACTATAGTTCTACGTTCAAACCTTTTGACTATGTGTGATTTAGCTGTCAATATTGCAAATGGGTCATTGTTTTACAAACCGGACTTTTTTTACGGGTTCTATATCGGAAAAAATGAGTTGCGTATTCGAGGATTTTTATTTTATTTCAATATTTTGGAAAATAGAAGGAATTGAAAATTTGAGGATTTGGTGATTTTCGGCTTGGAGATTCAATTTCAAAAATTCATAACTCTGCTTCTATTTGAGCTAGAAGCTAAATTTTTTATTCATTTTGAACCTAAAAGAATGCGTTTTTTTAAACAAATAATTTCTTCATATATTAAAAATGCGTCTTTAATAGAAAATTTTACGTAGAATACGAGGTTATACCAAACAGTCTTTCCGAAGTCCCAATGGTTAAAAATCCATTTAAAAATTTTAATTATTTATAAAATTTTTAATGTTCATAATTTCTATTGAATTTATTTGATTAAAAAGACGCATTCTTTTAGCTTGAAAATGAATAAAAAATTAAGGTTCTAGGTCAAAAATACAAAAGCCAAAAATCAGCTAATTCTCAAATTTTCGATTCCCTCTATTTTCTAGTATATTGAAAAAAAATAAAAATCCTCGAATAGGTATCTCGTTTTTCTCTAAATTTCAGCTAAATCAATAATCGGTCGGTCAGAAAGGTGCTCGGTTTGTAAAAGAATGATCCAAATATACAATTATTTTCATTTAAAAAAATCTCCACGCTCAGCTTTCCCGTATGACTTCTCAAACGAAAATAGAAGCAGAACTAATTTCTTTAAAGTCAGCCACATATGTGTTTACACTGTCAT
Organism: Thereva nobilitata; assembly: GCA_963855945.1. Lineage (NCBI taxonomy): Eukaryota > Metazoa > Arthropoda > Insecta > Diptera > Therevidae > Thereva > Thereva nobilitata. The sequence continues at coordinate 86,656,963 of OY979697.1, forward strand.
AGTTCTCGTTTTTGACTTAACATATGTGAAGTCATATGACTTTCTCAGATGGCGTGAAGTAGGCGTTACTACATTGAATGTGTTTTTGGTTATTTTTTTTGAAAAGACAAATTTATTGTAAGCTGCTTGTCTTATCTCCAGTTGATTTTACACCAGCAATTTTGAAAATAATGCAAGTTTAGCATGTCTTACCTTCAAAGACAATTTGGTATAATCAAATTTCACAATGAATTCTCAAAATATCTTTGAACATTTGAATCAGCAAGCCAACAACACGATTTCGACCAATAAAAGTTGACAATGGCCAAATTTGAATGAAAGCATTAAAACGGCGGAAGCATCATCTTATTGTGAAATATCTGAATAACAAAGTCATCCCTAGTGCTCCAGACTACGGAAAGGGGCAGGGTCGAGGGTCCCCAGCTCAACATAACTATCCCAAGGGTAAATCCACTGAGACAGCTTTGGATGAAGTGGTGGGAAACATCGAAGGGACCCTACAATAAAATAGTATACCCTGGCAGCATTTTTTAGACTTAGAAGGAGCAGAAAATCGTGCTCTTATCAAAACCCGAACAAGGCAATAGAGGACAAATCTTCCTATAGAAGGAGGCATATCGGACAAGGAATTCGGCTTTAGAAAGGCAAGGTCAACGACTGATGCAGTCAGCCTGATAACCCTCGACTTCAAAAATGCTCTCAACTCGGCGTGATGACGCAAAATAGTTGAGGCGTTGATCAAGCTAGATATACTAGAGTACCTAATGCAGGTATTAATCGACTACTTCCCGAGTAGGTCGCTTCACTGTGATTCGGAAGATGAGCTGAAGATGTACGGAGCAACATGCGGCATTCCGCAGATTTCCGTCCTGCCTACGATGATGGAAACAGTTGCAATCGGGTTTGCATTCGGCATTCCGCAGATTTCCGTCCTGCCTACGATGATGGAAACAGTTGCAATCGGGTTTGCGGGCGACATCGTACGACGACTCCTCAATGAGATCTAATTGATAAAAGAGTGGCTGAAAAGCGCTGGTCTGACGCTCTCTGAGCATAAAACTGAACCTGTCCCGATCAGCAAACGGAAAAAACCAGTCAGGAGTATTAGCAGCTAAATAAAAGGACAGTCTCATGGGGAGAGTGGAAGACCAGGAGCTATTTTTAGATCGGAATCCAGTCCCACATTACCGCCCTGTAGGATCGTGTCGGTAGCCATGAGTAGATAGCTGACGAGTGACGTGACAGATGTCCCTTCGACCTTAAATTGGTATTCTCATTGTGAATCTATGAGACTCCTGGCGACTAGATCTTCAAACGTCGTATTCTAATTGTCGCAAGGTGGTGTGTGAAGTGATATTTCCCTCGATACGTTTGTGGGTATCGAAAGTTTCATTCCACCGCGTCCTTCGTAGTCACGTCACTCGCCAACGAGAATAACCACCATTTAGTCGATTTGCTTCAATTGCAGTCCATTTAACAATTCTTTTTTGTTGAAATTTGATCAATATGCCTCGATCCATTTCATTCTTTCTATCGGATCATTTTTCCAAGCGTTTTTGACTTTTAAGTTGAAATTTTTATACATGACGAATGATTATTAAGCAGCCAAAGTACTTTCTCTATAAACTCACAAACTTTCCTGATAGCCCAACAAAAAAAGCAGCAAGGCATGTATTTTATATTATTACCATTTCCCCTTCAAATTTTCTATGATATACATCAAGTCGATAAAGCATTACAAAATGTTATCAATGCTAATTAGAATTGCTTCTTAACAATATCTTTAGTAAGGCAGATGAAGTAGAGACAATGAATGCAACATAAAATCCCAAACTCATAAATACCAAATCCATTACACAAAAATTTCTTTATCAAAACAAAAATCTGTAAAAACAAAAATTTAACTAAAAGTGAAAAAAAAATCCTTTTGATGAATTTGTTTATTGATAAAAAGCACCTGGTGTCAACATCTTCGAAGGTGGTCCCCATCGACACAGTCAGTCACCCAAGGAAGACCAGTTCCAACAAATCCCACAAAATCAAGGCCATAAATCAAAAATCTGTCGCATCCTAGAGGTATCTCCTCGACTATGAAAATATTAAAACAGATTAGAGCCAAGTCATTCTTGAAAGTCGTCGGTCTTCAGCAGTGAATATTCAATCTTCGAGATATATTTTTTTCGAGTTGATCGGTTTTGTTGAAGATAGTTTCCCAGAAACTGTTTCCACCAAATAGATTTCGGCTTTGTAGCTTTAAACATGATACACTCGCGATCTTAGAACGCATGCCGAAAACTACAAAGGGCCCAGGTGTAGTATAGCCCATAGCCCCTACTGTGGCTGTGGCAGCGCGGATCTCGTCTGAGCGAGTTTCTAATCCAATCAAATCATGCAGCCATTGGGCAATTAATTTGATCTAATCCCTCCCATTAAGAGCTTAAGTTTCTCCGTGATTTTGGAAATTTTATCTTCAGAGAACGGTTATGGGGTATCTAATCTGCGGTGCATTAGAAAAGAGTTTAGTGGAATTTTTGTGTTTTTTTTTGTTGATTCTCAGGTGAAATTGAAGACTTAAGTGATGCAACTTTAAAAAATGGGTAAAATTACATAACCTAATCTCTTCATTTGTATTGATAGGGACTAAATATGTTCGTGGTTCAAGGTTTTGAAATTTTCTTATCGTGAATTATGTTACTACCTGGGTACACCTGTAACAATTTGGACTTTGAGAAAGTACCATTTAAAATTTGGATATTTATAATGTTATTTTTCCCTCGGATCCCCATTTTTTAAGTTATTTAAAATGGATTTGTTTATTATTTATTTATAGACCAACGCCTTTGATGTGCTCTTGCCCTTAGACTAAGGGAATTCGGGGTCTGAACCTCATAACAACACCTTGGATTTGCTATCGCTATTGGCGAAGCAACTGCTCTACTGAAATTAAGAACTTCCTGCCTGCACGACAAATCTTTTTCGGCAATACAAGACCAAAGTCTAGAAATTAACAAGTCTTTTATCTTCATATGGTTAATGAGTGAAAGGCGAACAGCGATATGCACAAATTCTTCAAATGACGATGTCATGCTATCAGAGACGGAATGCAATATTTTTATGCACGCTGGCACACAACTATCCTGGCGAAGATTTTATGATTTTATATGGAGTTAAACTTGATGTATTGGTGATTTATGAAAAAAAATTAGCTGATTCAATTTTTCTTCATTTTCTGTTCTGCATACTTTATCGAAGAGAGAATCTGGCTTTGGGCTTACCCTAAATGAAAAGTAACGCAGAAGTGAAGTAGAAGTGAAGTAGACGTAATTTATTTCAAAATTGATACATATATAAACCAAAATAAAAAGTTTATAAAAAGTGTAGCAGCCTTACTTTCTTAACTTTTGTTCACTTCTTGTGCGGTTCTTACCGCACGGTTACTTCTCTAAATGACTTTTCGAAATTTTTCGAAATTAAACTTCCACTTCACTTCGATCTTGGTCACACTCTCATACATTTATATGCAATGGTACCTAACTTCACTTCACTTCTCTTCCCATTTAGGCTAGGCCTTTTGTCTCGCCGAGTTCACGATGTATGCGTGGAGTTGTGCTCAGCAGTGATGTTCATATATGCACGCCTACAACCAGGGCCGGCGCTTGATTTTTTTGCGCCCGGTGCACTATGCCATATTGCACCCTATCAGCTGTTCATTATTTGATCGCAGTGAAGATGGAAAATGACAGAAAAAAGCTCACAATAAAAGCAAAATATGGATTTTTTTGAAATGTAATAAACCAACCAAGGTCTATTAACTAATTCCCCATTTTTCACTGACCTACTGTATTAAATTTTCTTTTATTTGTAATGTGCAATATTAGCCATGAACCCGGGTCATCCAAATTCAAACTTAACAAAATTAATTGTAAAAGTTCTTGTCCTTATCCTAACGAAACAGTTTCAGAATGGCGTTTTTGAAAACTTGGATCATTCGTAGGCTCTGAAATATTTTGAGTATTTATCTGACCTTCTTCAACTACATCGTGAGAAATAAATTTAATAATGGCACTTGATTACATTTATTAAAATAATCTAAAAGCTTACGTTTTTTTTCGAAATTCGCGCTCGCGGTGTCCACATGCGTTTTGGAGACAGACGTCCAGAATATTTTATCGAGAAAATAAACTGGAAAAATAAATCGAGGTAATAAAAGTGAATTCCAGTAATAAATGAAAATGAAGTCACGAAAACACTTTTTAAATTTTTTTTAAAAATCTTAATTTCTGAAATTGCGCCTCTGTCCAATTGCGCCCGGTGCAAGTGCACCATTTGCACCTACGAAAGCGCCGCCCCTGCCTACAACTAACCTGGTGAAAATTTTATATGAAGATAAAAGACTTGTTATTTCTAGACTTTGAACAAGACTAGCCCGATGCCCGATCGCCCCACTTCGATAAACCGCTGCCATGGGCGTAACTAGAGAATTTTTCTTGCGTGGGGCCAGGCCCCCTAACAAATCGAACTCAACCTTGGCGAAATTGTATTAAAACACGAAATATGGTTATAGTGGTAACATCAGGCGGCATTACGCGGTAGTTCGTAAAAGCAAGTAGAAATAGTTTTGATGCTACTTCTCCCATCTATAGAATAATTTGTCTATGCTATACATATATGTATATTTGATATATTTTAATACTTGTAGGTAGTTAGTTAAGGGGACATAGCACCTACAAATTTTCAAAAAATCTAAAATTTTGTTTTGATAGAATTTGTTAGAATAAACCTTTACGAAATATTTTTTAATAATATGTATAAATAAAAGTGAAAGGCATCGTAGATTGAATTTTGGTAAGGTTTTTTTTAAAAAAAATGTTTTATTTTAACTTGAACGCGATTTTCTTGAAACAACGTGTTTCAAGTTGGTGGGCAAGATTAAAAAAAAATATATATTCGATCATTCTAAAATTTTAACACGTTTCTCTACACATGTTAATGTACAAAATGAACTACGGATGAAAAAATCGGCGCACAATTTTTTGAGTAACAGGATGTTTTCGATGGCAAAAAATTTTGATTTTTGAAAAAATGCCGCCATTTTGTTATTTTTCAACCAAATTTTTTTTTTTAGTTCATTTTATAGCGGCTTTGATGCTGAATAAAACCCCTTTTTTGTTTTTGTGTCCGACTTTTCTGAGAGCGGAAATCCTGCCCACCGTGATTTTTTGGGGTTTTTTTGAAAAAATTCTAGCAGACGACGGGGGACCAAAAAAAATTAAAAAAATATTTGTTTGTATAGTTAAATACTAGTAAAACATATGTGCAAAGTTTCATTAAGATATGTCTACGTTTTCATTTAAAAATTTACATTAAAAAACAAAAAAAAATTGAAATTTGAAGGTGCTATGTCCCCTTAAGGTAGTTTGCCCATTTTTATCATCTACTACCAATATAATTACAATAAATGTATAAACAAAGTTAAAAAATCATTTCATTCCTACAAACGTTCTGCGATGGAATGATCACAAAAACTAGTTCGCTCGGCCCACCCCCATATCCTACAGCTCCCTTTTCGCGTATAATACGGTCTAGAAGTTCGCTTATGAATAAAATAACTCGACTGTGGAACAATCTCCCGCAGTCAGTATTTCCGAACTCGAACAACAGCTTAGAGTTCAAAGGCAAGGTTCATCGACATTTCCTTGAGCACCCCTAAACCCCCTCTAACCTTTCCTATTCTCCTATATTCTTCAAACCAAGCTTAGGTACTAGTAGACAGACTGGTAGTACAAAGGGTGACTCCTAAGCTTGGTTTTTCCACATAAAAAACCTTGTGTAGAATCCATTTGCGGCATAGCGTTAATGATGTTCATATAATAGTATTTTTTTCTTGCCAATTCGATACATTTTTTTCCATTGGCCAGTTTCCCACGGGCCAACAGCCAACCAACAAAAATCTGCTGCCATCTTTAATTCCCTTTTGAAATTCGATGGAAAGTCGTATGGGCTTTCACATGAGCCACACGGTGAGCTTGAAGTAAGTGTTTATAAAATCGAAAAGTAAACCGAATTTTTCGCCTGGACTATGTTCTTTTACTTAAAAGAAGACATTTTGAGCCAAAACTAAAATCATTTAAGCGCCCCTTTTCGAGAAAATCGATTTTTGGATTTTTGGAAAAAAAATTTTCTAGAGAGGGGGGCTATCCAAACTATCCACTAAAATACAGGTTGTTTACGAAAAAAAAAATTATTTTTTTAAAATTTACTTAAACTTCAATTACTCCTAGACTAATTATCGAAAGCAACAAAATTAGGCTCATATTTTAGGTAAATGTGTATTCTTTAATTTTACATAAAGATCAAAAAGTTGAGTGACTCCGTTTAGAAAATATGTAGGTTTAAAGTATGGGCAAAATGCTGAAAAACGAAGAATATGCCTAGGAACGGGCCAACAGCCAACAAACAAAAATCTGGTGTCATCAACCATTCCCTTTTGAAATACGATGAAAAGTCGCATGGGCTTTTACACGAGCCAAATTTTTCAACCAACTGTACGTACAAATGCTCTAGCTTATTGTTGTCGTTTTTAATGTTAATTCTACCTTCTGCTATTTCTCTCTCTCTCTTTTCTTCCAGAAAAAAAATAACAACAACAACAGGGTTGGTTCAAAAAATCTGCCCTCCCCTACGTCCTCTCTTATCCTCAGAGCACAATGAGGCCGACAACGACAACTTCTACGGGAAAACAAAAACAATTTATAAGAGAATTGTCGTTGTCGGCCTCATTGTGTCCCGGGAGTTACCCTCTTCTTCATGAACGGCGTTTTCAGCCGATTTTCGTTGGTTGGCTGTTGTGCGGTGTGAAACTGGCCATAACATTCTAAAGTACAAAATCCCTGTTCTCGAACCCCCCAAGACCCGTAACCTATCCTATTCTCTTCTATTTTTCAAATCGAGCTTACTACTAGATATTGTACCATGATCTCAATGACGTGACAGACTAATAGTAAAAAGAACGATTTTTCACACAAAAAAAGTTTTTTATCTCTGGCAGTAATTTTATCATGTTATCGGCCTTGGTAGCCAAGGGTTAAGCCACCGACTATCAATTCAAAGGTCACTGGTTTGAGTCCACTCCGGAATTGTCCTTTGTCTTTCCATTGATCACACCTAGATAACATTCCACTTTTCTTGTCTTCCCTCTTTACAAAAACTTTCTGCGCTTTATCCTACCATCGCTTGAAGTAAGCATAATAAGCGAGCAATGTTCGATCCCCAATGTTAGCTTTCTGTCACAGTAGTATTGGTTGGGGAGTCGGTGAAATTAAACCGGTTTTTGGGGTTGTCACTCTTCTCTCCGCTATGTTTCCGACTAGAGCTTCCTATCCGACATTAGAGTCAATGACATACCCCTCAGTAGTACAAACAGGCCTTTTCTCTGAACGCTCATTTGATTTTAGTAAATAAAATTCAAATCTAAAATTTTTAATCACTTTTCAATCAAAAAAGCCCAAAAGCTTTAAAACTTATCCATTTGTTGTGCTTTTTTCGAATTACGTCATAAAAGCTTTCCGAATTTTTTGACAGGAGTGAAAGCTCAAATGAAAGCTTTAAATGAATTTTGGATGCGGTTATGAGATTTAATTTGAAAGCATAATTCTGGATGTTAATTTTAGCGATTAGTGTGTTCTTAAGAATAGATTTAAATTTTATGTATTGAAATTTTTGATTTGATAGAAAGTGTAAATTTAAGGCAAGTAGACGTTTGATTGTACATAGATATCTTATGATAACCGCTCCATTTACGGGAATGAATTTGTTGTAATAGTTGAATGTGCAAAGGATTCACAAGCACCTGCTTGCATTATTGGCACTAAATTAATAGTGAATTTGAACCCAATTTGGTCCCATCACTAACCGCTACACCTCTAGATAAACAGAAGGAGACTTGAAAATTAGGCGGCCACAGTTCTCGCAAAGACATCCTCCACTTTGGATTACCTGGACTGAAATATAATAATGTTTGTGTTAAATCAATGTGTTTTATTTAAGAAGCTTTCGCGATGATATAACTGAATAATAAGAGTTGACTTTAAAAGTGAAAATTCTACGTTCACAGATCCTCATCTACAAAAATCAGACTCTTTAATAAAGAAAACGTTCATCAATTACCGCAGACAAACATCTCAATTGGCATATAAAATTCTCTCGATTCCATGATTCCAATTTTCTCGTTGGTAGAGTTAGCAAAACATTTTAAGTCACCTTCCACTAGATTGGCAGCTCAGAATGGTTAACGAATCGCATAGCTCTCCTTTATCTCTGGATCCAATTGGATTCCTTCAATTTATTTCTTTTTATTATTTTTATTTTAAGTCTAGATGGAAAATCGTCTGACTTCAATTCAGTGTCGTACATAAAATTCCCTTAACAAATTCCCTTCTAACCTGAGCGCTCGCTCATCCGCTACTGGTGAATTTCAACCCCCGCGTGTCGAGTGTCAATAACAATAACGCCAGAAACTCAATGGGGCTTGATAAGTCGTCTGAGAGTGAAGAGATAAGTGGCGAGATAAATGGCGACGAACGTAATTCACTTATATATATACGTAACAGGGGAATCCTTATTCACAGATATTAATTTATCCTGATCCCAGACGAAGATAACAATAACACAAACTACAAAACAAAAATCTATTCGCCTGGCTGCAATAATGACCCCTCTGTCAGCGCTAGTATAGCCAATTGTGAGAAGGAAGAAGGTCCTGAAATTGTGTGTGTGTGTGTGTCTGTGTTACCCACCCAGACTGGCCACACGCCAAAAAAGGACACGTAATAAGCGAAAGTATTTATCACCCTCTAAAATTTTATTGTTATTTACCTAATCATCATCAAGAGGTTCCTGTATCCGTAAACAACACGAAAAGGATATTTCTATGCAGCTAATGTCGTACGACTTAAGTCATATCAGAAAGGACTCTCGTCCTTTTCAGAAGGATTTCTGCGGATGGAATGGGCGCACAGCAGCATGCAAGCCGGAGACGGTTTTCTTTGCGTGACTGCAATTCCTTAATTCAAGGGAGGTGCTGTGCCAGGACTCTTCTGATGGGTTGGTATCCACTCGAAAGGTCCTTGTTGTATATATTATATATACCAGAAACAGTGCGGGGATTGAATTTAATTTTGCGTCGCTAATGATTCTGAAACTGTGTCCTGGGCGGGGAGTGCTGTTTTAGCATCAAAAAAACCCGGCAAGTGCCGAGCAGGGACCAGCACGCACACGCACATCGCACATCATTCTCCCAAGGACTCTTAAGATTGCTAATTTTCTCAGATCGAGGTGTTGATTCAGTTGTTGGTGTTTATTTATCTCTGTTATAAGGACCACGGGTAGGTAGGGTTGCTAAAAAAGGGGACCGTTCCCGAGATAACTTAAATTAGTCGAGGAGCTTCAAGTTTCCTTTTCTTTCCAAAATGAAAATCTCCACGTCGCGTCGGGGTGGAAGGAGAAATGAAGCTGAAGTAAATGTCTGCTCTGAGCCCGACTGAGTCCTTATCTCTGTTTGTAATTACGACAAGTTGAGACCAATAAAATCGCCTCGTTCGGTATTTTTCGGGGGTGTTGTAAATAAGGCATATCGCTTGACAGAAATGGACAGGACTGTTAAGACCATCTCAAGGAATTAAATACATCCCAAAGATAACGTCTTATTTGTAAGGAAACATTCAAGTCTATGGAACTAACTGTTTGGGCTAATCTTTGGGGGGGGCTTTAGTACAATGTTGCGTGCCACTTTCAAGCTCAGGTGACTATCGGCTTTTGGAATCTCATGCTCATTTACCATGACTTTAATCACTAGGTACGCAAACACCTTAAACGGTGACCAACTGCTACTGTTTATCCGTTTGTCTGTTTGCCTCAACCGTTCGGGGGCTTATTGACTCTATCAAGGTGCACTGAACCGGTAAAGTACTTTCGTAGCACCCGGCCATAAATTCTTACCTGAACTACCGGTACATGTCCTCTGAGGTGGCCTGCACTGTCCTCGATAGAAGCTCGACTTTTACAGCCAGGAACAAACAGTCCTCCCGACCAATCCCAGAAATCCTGTACTAGTCGTCGTTATAACATAAGCCTGCTTTGGTGCACATTTAACAATTTTATCTGGCTGTGGACTTTCTGGAGAATTTTTCATTTTTATTTCCCTAGATTTTCCCTTATGCATATCTCATTTCTTTTTTTCTGGACTTAAAACGTGACTGAACGGTAGCACGGAGCAGTGTGGTGGCACCAGAAATTGCTGTTGTTACAGGAGCTCCGCGCTGCCTGCCGGTGCATAGGCGAACAACGAACAGAACCAACAGCCACAAGACCTGCCCCGGTTGCTGCACACTATTCAGGCGAGATAACCGATCTGATTATATATTTTATTTTTGTTTTTTGTGTCCTGGTCGTTTTTTTCTGCTGTTCTTTCAAAATTATCGTAAATTTAAATTATTACAATTAAACTTCTGTTTTGGGATTATTATCGGCGGACTTCATGCTGCACATGCTCTGCAGTGGCTCGGTTTCGGTTTTTGTACATTTTATGAATTTGAATGAGGCAAATGGGGCCTCACCACGGCCAGATCGGATGGTTCCAGGAGAGCGCCCATGGGTACATGCGAATCGGTATTGTACCATGGCCTTTATTGTGATCAAAATGAAAGAAGTGTGCAGTACAAAACGTACGAGAGTAAAGGATAGTTTTGAACGTGAGGTGATCTTATTGCTTGATTGCTCCGATGGTTATAGGATGTGAAATATGTTTGTCGTTTATGATTGTCCTTTTTTTTAATGTGGCTGAAAGATACCAGGGTTATTGTGAGCATTGTACTGAAATGGGACACTTTTGCACGTTTGCTGGTCTAGCACCAAATGGATTCTAGTTTTATATGGTGAACACCCAGAGGGTTTTAAGGGATCTGTTGTTGGGCGCCAAATGTATGTCTTGTCTGTTTTTGGTAACACTTTTCGCTACTTTATATCAAATAAAAATGATATAGTTATGGTTTTAAGGCTGTTGGCTGAAAATGGACCTGAAAGTTGTTATTAATAAAATTCCACAAATACATGAAGTTTTTCCAAATATAGTGTTTGATCGAAATGGTTTTTATTTCCAATTTTTGAACACAGATAATGATTAAGCGACGGATGTTGGCGAATGGATAAGTTCAGCGGAAAGCACTTTATAACTTCTTGGTACATCGATATGATAAGAATAGCACGACAGAGATGTCCTACGAATACTGCAACCTAGAAATTTTAAAGTTTTACCCAGTTTTGTATTACACCGGTCAACAGCAGTTTTGCGCATGGGATATACATATATGATTTTTCTTGCTTTTATTGCGGGTAATAAGAAAAAAAATTTAAAAAAAATCTGAATTTGATTGTGTGTCGAAAAATTTATATAACACGAAATGGAAGAAATTATCTTATCTATATTATCTATATTAATGAAAGAAAGTTTCGGTATGTATGTATGTATGTATTTGTGGGCTATAGCGCGCGCACCAGTCATCGTAGAGCTTCGAAATTTTGCACGAAGGTCCGTGGGGGTCTTCCATTAAACACCTCGAAGCTCGATTTTCGAAATTCAACATGGCCGCCGAAAAATGATCGAAATTCAAAATGGCCACCCAAATAAGAATTTGCAAATTGTGTTCCGGTTTCAGTGAAAGTGTGTATCTAGGGCTTTTTAAGGTCTCTAATAACGAATTTGTGGTCAAAACTTATATGTAAATTCAAGATGGCCGCCCCAATACGCCCGACGAATTTGCCAATTGTGTTCCGATTCCAATGAAAATCGGTATCTGGGGCTTTTTAAGGTAACAAATAAGGAAATTATGATCACAACTTATAAATTCAAAATGGCAGCGCCAATATGGCGGATGAGTTTGTCAATTGTATTCTTATTCCAATTAACGTGGATATCTAATGGTTTTTAAGGTTGCAAATAACGAATTTATGATCAAAACTTATAAATTAAAAATGGCTGCACCAATATGGCCGATGAGTTTATTTTATTTTATTTTTATTTTAGAAACATAACGGACTTACGTCCACATTTTAATTACAAAGGTAACTTAAATTCGAATCACATCAAGAAAATAGCTCACAATTATTCATATTTCAATATCAAATTATCAATGACGTGATATACTTCCCGCCAATTTACAAATCTCAAATCTAAATTCGTTTCATTGACAAATGCGCATACTCTAGTCAAGACATTATTTTTGGTATAATCTGATTTAAAAAACTCTAAATAAAAAATTTGATTTGATCTCATATTTCTTCGTGGTACCATATAACATAATTCATTTCGAAGCATCACACAATCAGTGATACCATTTACTACTTTGTATAAAAATTTCAAATCACATGAGACTCTAAGAGAAGCAAGAGAAGGAATATGAGAACATATTGATAAATTTGTGTAAGTGTGATCAATATAAGGGTCAGGTAAACCTGCTCGTGGCGCTAATATTCTGAAAAATTTGTGCTGAACTGTTTCGATTTGCTTAATATGAATTTGAGCTGTTGGGTACCATATCGGTGACGCGTACATCAGTTTAGGTCTAACTAATAATAAATACAATGTTCTCAGAGTAGTTGGAGACTTAAACTCTGCTGATGATCTTTTCAAAAAACCTAACGTTTGTGAAGCTTTGTTTACAACATAGTTTCTGTGCGCATCGAAATTCATTTTGCTATCAAAGATCACTCCAAGGTCTCTCATTTCGCTTACTTTATCTAATATCACATCATTTAGTTTATAATTATAATTTAACTGATTTCTACTTCTAGAAAAAGTTATGGCTTTACATTTATTGATATTGAGAGAAATATCATTTCTTGTGCACCAATCAAATAGCTTATCTAAGCATGATTGCAATTTTTCGGCATCTTGATCGCAACTTACAGGTCTAAAAATTTTCAAGTCATCCGCAAACAACAAACACTCGGCCTCATCAATGACATAGGAAAGATCATTAATGAAAATATTGAACAAAAGGGGGCCTAGGTGTGAGCCTTGCGGAACTCCTGATAGTACATTAATTTCTCTTGATACATAGTTCTTATATCTAACATATTGCACTCTATCAGTCAAATAGTTTTCAAGCCATTTAAAGATTGATCCATTAAAACCAAACGATTTTAATTTAATTAACAGTGCAGTATGGTTAACAGAGTCGAAGGCTTTACTGAAATCCGTATAAATACTATCTACCTGTACATTGTTTTCCATAGATAACAGTATTTTTCGCGAGTAACAAGCTAAATTTGATTCAATATTCCGGCCTTTACAAAAACCAAACTGTTTGTCGGTCAAAAACGGTTGATATCTAACGGTTTTTAAGGTTGCAAATAACGAATTTATGGAAAAAAACTTAAAAATTAAAAATGTCTGTACCAATATGGCCGATGAGTTTGCCAATTGTTTTCCGATTCCAATGAAAATCGGTATCTGGGGGATTTTAGGGTAACAAATAAAGAATGTATGATCAAAACTTACAAATTTAAAATTTCGGGGGACGAATTTTTCCAAATAAGTGTCATTTCCCGGTCAGCTGTATGTAGGTTGTTCCAGAGCTGGGAAATCGAAAAATTTTCAGATCCTAGCTCCAAATGGAAGAACATTGACCATCCTGGTCATTTCCTCTATTGTCGTGAAGTTTGCCACATTCTTAAATGTAGTAAATTTCTTAAATTTCCCCTAACCAGTATAGAAACCGTAAAACTGGTAGAATTAGGTTTTTAAAATTAATATGAAGAGCATCTCTCTATATAGTCGAGTAAATGAAGCGTGAAAATCCTTAAAACTTCTTAGTCCTCAGCGACAGCTCCGATTTTGATGATTTTTTTTAAAATGTTTGTTTTTATATATTATTTGAAATCAGAAACATTTCAATGTGCGCAATTAATTGTTTATATTGTTTAAACAATATAAACACAAATTATAAAAAAGTTAATTTTTTTCGCGATATTTATTTGCTTTTAAATAGTAAAGGGTTAAAAAATTTTTATAGGTTTTGGATAGACGAATAAAAAACTGTATGGGGTAGGAGAGGAAATCGTAACGGTTTAGCCGCTAGGGCGTTTTGAATATTTTTTATTAGAGTTTTACGTATCACCCTGTATTTTTGTAACGCTAAAACATATTTTCATAAATACGGTATTACTATACGTAGAACACTTCCACCTATCTAAAATCGTAAGAGGGACGGTTCCACCCTACCAACTTCCAGAGTCATGAGACGTCAAAAGCAACATTTTGGTTTTTTAAACCAAAATTTCACTTTAACAAAATATCAAATTGGCGCGAAAGTCAAATGGTCAAATCGCTATTTACTTATTTAAAAGCAAATATTTTAGAAGTCCAATCGCATTTTTTGTAATATTTTAGGGTAGAATATCAGAAAATGTTAAGTAAATCCCATGGGCAAAAAATTTTTTTTTTGTTGACCAGTGTTATTCCCAAGTCGAGTTAAGGCTTCAATGTTCTATTCGAAGATTCGAGCAAAGTATTTAACGAATATAAGCATCGCAACGACGTCAATTTTATGTCGTTAGATACGGCGAAAATTCAAATAGAGAGAGTTTTTAGTGTCATACGGTACCAATTGATTTTGAATTTAATTTTATTAATTAATAACAAACATTACTTGTTTCTTGGTTGGTGTTGAGGGGGGGGGGGCAACAACGTAAAAAGTAAATCAATTTGTTTTTAATTTCCAATCATCACTATACATCCACTTGTTCAACTGTTAAAATATAATGGCGAATTTTTCCGATAATGACGAATTTTACGGATAATGACGAATTTTTCCGATAATTACGAATTTTACGGATAATGACGAATTTTACCGATAATGACGAAATTTACCGATAATGACGAATTTTACGTTGCGTCATACCTAAAATGGCTTTCGACGTTGCCGTGTGTCGAAGGTATAAGGCAACAATATGCGATCGACTGGTAATTAACTGCATGGTCAGTATTCGGATGGTTTACGAGCTTTTACACAATCTTAGCGATAAGTTGGAGGTAGTTAAATGAAACCTTCCTCATATCCTTCAGCCAATGTTGTCAAATGATAGTAGCTATTTTCCGCCCTGACGGTGGCACACAATATGCGTGGCCATTTCGGATTCCAGCAGGCAAAGTCGTCAGTCGGTTGTTATTAAGGACATTGACTTCACGCATTCTCTACTGGCTTATATTTGGCCCATATCGAAAAAAGTGGTTCCAGCAATCCATCACACTACCGCTCAATAGCACCTAATTATGGAATGGAATGACAGCTCATGGAAGCGCTGGAATCCAAAAAATTTTAAAAAACAACCTTTACAGCTTTAGACCTAAGAGATCTACTGGCGACTTCCTAATGTGCTTAATAGAGCCCCCAACCAAAACAGTCTAGCCTGGTTGGTGAGTCTAGCCTGTATTATATTCTTTGCAAGGAAACCCGCACTTCCAATTAATTTAATTCTTTATTAATGAGATTACAATTCGGCTCGATCGAGAGCCGCGGTTTTATACACATGTGAACGGATTTATGATTCGGATTAAACTTCGACTTTTTTTTGTACAATATTACACTGTAAAAAATTCCTGTGGTAATTTTACAAAAAAAATACTGGAAGTTTTATTCACAAGCAGTTTTGTAAATTTGCAATATATATTATTAGGAATATTCCAATTCTACTTTACGGATTTTTACCAACTGTGTAGTAAATATACATTATTTGTGGGATGTAAAAATACAATCAGTATTGGAGCTTTCACTTCATAGTGTTGTAAATTTCCAAAATTTTTGTGTATGCCCTCTCCCTAATGAAACTTCAAGCTTCAAGCTGCAAGCGTCAAGCTGCAAGCTTCAAACTACAAACTTCAGCTTTATTTGAGCACTGCAGCTTGAAGCTGCGAATGTGAATCGTTGTACAAACCCTTTTATCCTAATTTTTGAAGCTTGAAGCTTGCAGCTTGAAGCTTTAATTGTGAAGCATCAAAAATTATCAAAAAATTTCTTGGTTGTCACAAGAACTGCCCAGACCCTGACCAAAGTCAAAGGTCTGACCTTAACTTAAGAACAATCCATTCCAATGAACAATTTGTAATTTTACTGAAAATATAAGTTCTAAAATTACGCCTTACTGTAAAATTACAGCACACAGTTCAGTACATAACATTGATAAATAATACTAAGAAATATTGTAATTTTCCTACATAAACGATTTGGAAAAATACACAACATTGTGTAAAATATACGTCACATTCATGTGTCAACATTTCCGCTATGCAGTATTGGAGTTTCTCAATTTCTTTATGTGAAATTACAAAATTTATAGTAAAATTACAATAATTGTGTAGTAAATTAGTATTTCATACCGCGATTTGTAATTTTACTATACATTTGGACTGTGAATTTACATATTTTTTTTACAGTGTAGTTTGAGTTTTTCCATACTTTAATTTCGATTTTAATTATTTTTGAATAAAAGGATCCCAAACAAAAGGGACATTCCATCAAGCAATAGCCCACCCCAAACAAATACACTATCTCCGCCCCACCGCCAAAACCCTTATCTCCTCATCTTCAACTGTGTATGTACAATTGTAACATTCCAGACAGAATTTATTAAATTGTGAATCTCTCGTACACTTGACTACAACCACTTGAAGAGATATGAGCGCGATTTCTCAAAATCCATGCACTAAGAACCAAGAAGATGAGGAATCGAGACCGATGCTGGATGTTGAACCCCGCAACAACATCATACACGAAAAGACGTTCAGTTATCAATGAAGACATCAGCATTGCATTTGAATAATAATCGAGTCCGATTCACTGGATTCATGGGATTTTCTACAAAACGAGTGCTTGTACAAGCTTACGTACATAGTTGAAGATCTAGGACTTTCCTGTATGAACCTGACAGCAGATAGTGAATCTTTTAAGCTTGTGAAGCCCACATGTAATTGAGTGTCGAGCCATGCTCTCTCGAGAGTGTGTGTGGGATGGGATAAGTCTTTTGTGACATGACGATGCGCTGTCGACTTTATATAGAAAAAAAAGTTAAGAGTAATTTTTAATTCACAATGCAACGATTTTTCACTCATGTAAAATTTCAATTTTCTTCAACAATGAAGCTGAAAATGTTGAATTGAAAGCCATTACCCTAAGAAGTTCCATTCCCTGTTACAAGCTGTGTACGAGCCTTAATTGTCCTAATTTAACAAAAATCCACCCCCGCACTGCTACAGCATCGGAATGTTGTGCTCCGTGACAAGTTCATGAATTTCATCGCTGCAATATAGGGAGGAAGTGGAACAAAGCACTCTAGCAGCATGTCAACAGGAATCTTAATCCACCCGTGATGGCACTGCATCAAAACGAATTCGTTGAAACACACAGATCCAGCAACAACAGTGCAAAAAGGACCCAAAAAAGAATTGTATCTCGTTGTCACTAGCATGAAATCCTTGCATCCTTGTTTTAATAGCTCCCAGCTGCAGCAGGAGCGGAGTAGAGCACTCAAATTATGCCTGCATGCATTCGGGTTCATGGGGAACACAGTCAAGGATAAAAGCGCTCGATTTTTGTATCCTTGCGAATGCAAATTTAACGGCGAAAGAGTTTAAATTTTAGGAGCATAAAAGATTTCATGTATGAGGGATACGCGATGATGCAGCGGAACGGACGAAGAACGGTGAGATGTACTGCAATTTGTGCAGTACTCTGCTCTTGACAGTTTCAAGGTATTCCCCTGTAAAACATCGTTAAAATTGAAGGATGTAATTAGTTAATGGCGGATTAATGAAGAACATGAACGCTGGAGCTGAGGAAAATGTGCAGGATTTTTTTTTAAATTGTACCTTTGCCGTTATGCACAGGTAAAATTCAGGTTATACTTCATTGGTTCATAGCTAGGGCAGTATTACGACTGAAAATTTAGGACAATTAATAAATAGCTGCATTCGATTTCGCTAATACATGATAATTTACGACGTAAATCTCGATTCAGATCACCTTGGGAAAAAGAAGGAAGGCGTGTGAGCGCCACGTAAGTTTTAGGTTTTAGCCCAGTGACGTAGCGTAGTTGGGGCGGCATTTTTAGGGGGCGCAGAATTTCACAATAAATGATAATAATAGATATCTTGTAAATACTATTTTTGTTGCACCTACGATTCGGACCGATCGAAATGAAAACGGAATTTTTCATAACTTATACTGTAACGAAATCGGGGAATCCCCTTTCTTTAAATTTTATTTATTTATTTCTTTATTGCAGCTTAAAAATATAATTAAATTACACTTTTATTCTTATAATACAAATATAAAAATTCTAAGCTAAGCCCATCACATAAACAATAGCTTGTGCGTGTGGGCTGTGACTGCCTATTAATTACTTTAAAATGACAAATACAAATAAAATTTACTTTAACTATTATTCAGTACGCAGATATGTAATATTATACAATTAAGATTCATAAAACTTAATAATTATTGGGCAATTTTAATTTTAATTTTTACATTAATTGATTGAAAAATTCTCTATTGCTTAAAATATATTTTTTAAATACTGCCTTAAAATTTACATCGGTTATATTATTTCTTATGTCCACTGGCAAACTGTTGCACATTTTGGGTCCTAATATGCTTGCGTGACGTTGCATTAGCGATTTCTTGCATCTTGCAATATTTATAGGTCGATTTCGTTGCGAACGGGTATCATGGCTTATGCTCCTGATGGAAAAGTTTGCCAAATTCTGGTACACAAATTTCAAAAGCGTTACAGAATATAGTTGTCTGATGCCCATCACATTGAATTCAGCAAATGCCTGCGTTGTTGAATAATATTTTGATTTACCTAAGCATATTTTTATTAATTTACTCTGAACATTGTGTAATGTATCTATAGTACTACTATAAGTAGCACCCCATACTATTATCCCATATTGCAGGATCGATTGGGCAATCGCAAAATAAACGTTTTTCAAAATTTGAAGGTCGACATAGTTCCTGAGAATTCTAAATTTGTATGTGGTTTGCCTCAGTCTGCTGGCGGTGTTAAATATATGTTTTTTCCATTTAAATTCACTATCTATGATAACTCCCAAGTATTTTACCTCGCTTGTATGCTTTAGCTTAAAGTTCTTTATGCTTAAATAGTTATCATTCGGGTTGAAGATCTTATTGTGTCCGAATGTAATAAACTGGGTTTTTTTCTAGATTAAGAACTAGTTTATTTAGACAAAGCCAATTATGGACGGATTTTAGGCCATCGTTAGCCAGAGAGGTGGCGTCAGTCCAGTTTTTTGCTTTAAATAAGAGAACTGTATCGTCAGCAGAGGCAACTATATGCCCTCGTATTCCATTTTCATTCTTATTGCATAGGACATTAACATAGATCAAATAAAGCAGAGGACCCAGTACGGTGCCCTGTGGCACACCATATGTCACTACTAGAGGTCTACTACCCGAGTAAAAATAAATGATGGCCTTAGAACGGGCAAATACCGACTGTGACTGTGAAACATAGTCCTCGGCCATCTGGCGGTTAACAGAAGGCTCGTTGCAGGCCAGTACGGCCGTACAGGGGACGACTGACGGTGATACAACGGCCTTACAGTTACAATAACGGCCATACGACGGTGGTACGGCGGCCGTATGGTTGCTATTACGGGTATACGACGGTGGTACAGTGGCAGCAACGCGGATATTCGCCCTCCTATAAGAAAATATATTTCACTGCAATTAAATGTTTGATTTTTTTTCGGTTGTGTTTTTTTCCAAGCAGTTAAATAACAAAATTTCCCAATAAAATATAAATCAACACGCACCACACACTTCACGTACAACAAACCGACGACTGGCGAGCACGTTTCTCTTGTACATCGATATCTTCAAGTAGGATAATTTGAAAGAACCATTGTACCTAACGAAAATGATGAAGTTCCCATAAAACACATTCAACAATACATTTGATGCAGATTCTTTTTTTGGCTCAAATTTCCCGTCGAATGCCCGTTTCTACAGCTCAGTACTTGGCCTTTTAAATCTTTTGGTTAAATTTGGCCGTCGTACGGCCGTATATGCTCCCATTAAAAATGGTTAAAAACTCTACGGCCAACATATGCCCCTTAAAAAGCCAAGCGGCCGGTGTTCGCCCTTTATAAGGCCGTTTTTTATTTTTACTCGGGTAACTACATCCCTTATCCTTACGCATTGTGTCCTTTCGTTTAGATAAGAAATTAACAGGAGAAGTGCCTTACCTCGAAAACCAACGTTTTCAAGTTTATGTAGTAGTTTTTGATGATTCACAGTGTCAAAAGCCTTCTTCAGGTCCAGAAAAATACCAATCACATTTTCATTATTGTCGATTGCACGATTTATAAACCCAGACACATCATATAGTGCATCTGCTGTGCTATTTCTTGGTTTGAAGCCATATTGATTTGGTGCAAGGATATTATTCTTAGTTAATGTTCCATTAATCTTGCTATACTTTTCTAGTATTTTCTCTCGGTCTATAATTGTTTGGATCAAGTTTATCACTCCCTTTAGGTATGGGCGTTATTACTGATAGTTTTAATCTTTGAGGAAAAATACCTTCGGTAAGCGACTTGTTAAAAATAAAACACAAAGGTTTCAATATGTGGCGTGATATAGCCCGGATAATTTTGGATGTATAATTGTCTATCCCAGCAGATTTGCTAGTATCGAGATTGGCAATGTAACGATGTAATTCATTTATAGTTATGGGAGATAACGCAGTAACATGATTAGGAATTATTGGCATAGTGTGATTAGGTGTTTGGATATTGTCTGCACAATCTACACTTCTGGAAATGCTTTCTCCTATATTCGCAAAAAAATTGTTTAGTTCTTCTGCTATTTCAATCGGCACGCTTGTAACTTGGCCATTTTTCTTCCGAATTTCCGTTACGGTTGTATTTGCATTGGTTTTGTAAGTAATTTCATTGATTGTATTCCAGAGCTTTTTGGGATTATTTCTAACTTTACTGATTTCACACTGATAATAATTTCTTTTAGCGGTTCTTATCAAATTATTCAGTTTGTTACGATATTGCTTGTACATATGTGTTTTTAAGAGACTCGCAGAAAGGCTGCCTTCTAAGCTCTCTAGCAAGTTTATTTCTATGTTTTATCGAGTTAAGAATACCGGGAGTACCCCACTGCTTTATCGGTTTATATTTTCTTTTTATTATAAATTTCGTGACAGTGCTCTCTGCTATTGCTTTATCAAGGATTTCATAAAAGTTATTCATGCAAATATTTACATCTTGTGGCGAATATATCTGGTCCCAACTTTCATTTTGTAAATTATCCTTAAGCTTCTGTAAGTCTACATGATTGATGCATACTCTATTTTTATTTTTATTTTCATTTCTTACTTGGGTCGTCGTTGGTGTTAATTTTGCTATGACAGTGGAATGGTCTGTTATGTAAGTTTCATAGATTGCAGGAGTGAAAAGAATTTCTGTAGTCTTCTTGAGAAATATATGGTCAATACAGGTACCTTTGTTATTTCCTATTCTTGTCTTTCCCATTAAGTACTCATTAAAACCATTTTTCATCATAACATCCAGATATTCGTTCGGATATTAATGTTCATATCTCCCACTATTACATGATTGCCTACATTTTTCCTCTCTTCAAGGTAATTGTCGAGGGAATTTATGAAGTTAATAGGATTTTGGCTCGGGGACCTGTACACGCAAGTGATATTAACTCTGTCATTCCAAGGTAAAACAATGAGTAGTTCAAATACATTTGCCTCAGTAAATTTGCAATCCGACATGTTAACAATATGAGTATCTCTCACGTATGCTACAACACCGTCGCATTTGTTTAATATGTTTGGACTCACAAATGATATAAACCCTTCCATATTAAAAGAGTTTGTAATGCCAAGCCATGTTTCCGTTAAAATTATAACGTCGAATTCGAGTTTTAAGTCATTTAACAATATTAGTAGTTTATCGTAGTGTTTTGGTAAGCTCCTTATATTCATGCAAAATATCTTAAAATTATTATTATTATTACTTCCAAAAAAAGATCTAAGTTCGGTATCGGTTGTAAGTAATTTAGTATGATTAACCGAAATTCTATCGAATTCTTTTAATAATTCAGCCATATTATCAGGAATAAAAAATAGATGTAAACAATAAATTTAAATTAAATTATCAATGTCTTCTGTTCTTTTTATTCTAATGACGCGTTCACCTTCTAATTTTCTAGCATAAATCGCGCCGTCTCTAGTCCAGATATATTTAAAGCCATTACCTTTCAATTTGTTTTTGGCTTCTTTGAGAAGATGAGCACTTAACGCCGTTAAATGGTCACCCACAAAAAATTTTCCTTCACCTAATTCACGATTTACTTTATTCGCAAATATTCCAGGGCCATTGTTTTGATTTTTCACTGCAACTCTATACGCTTGCATGAAATCATCTCGCGTTTTTTGTCTGGCAAAGCAAACAATTACTGGACTTCGAGCCGTTGACCTTTTCCGTTGACGATATGACTGATCCAGATGAATGTATAATAATGACGTCTTGCTCATTGTAGCGACTGGCAACACCGTTTGTACTGACTTTCAGGGATTCCCCGTATTTTAATTTGTGCTTGGATTGTTTATGACTAATATTCAACAAGAATGACTTCTATCATATAAGGAATAGTGTTCAATATTGTACGAGGGTCGTCTCAAAAGTAAGTTCCACTATATTTTTAAACCCGTGTCGTTGGAGTGAAAAGTCTGGGGGTCTCAGGGAATTTGCGTGTAGTGGCAGCACTGTAAAATGTCTCTGCCCGTGCTTCGATCGATCCGACAGTCAGGCTTCAGCCACTATGGAGACTACACTCGCCGCTACCGCCAAAACACCAAATAAAGCGAAAGTTGTGGAATCCGCGGGAAAATGGCAAACTTTCTTTTGAGATTCCAAAGGGGTGCTGTTGATCAATTGCCGGAACCACGATCACAGTTGCGCGCTTTTGTGGGGTGTTGCAACAACTCAGAAAGGCGACCAAAACAAAAGGAGAGGAAGTTGGCAAAAAACCGTCCTACCGCTGTGCTGAATCCCGAAAAAAACTTCATTTGGAACGAGTTTCATTCCAATGAGTTTATTAGATATTAGAAAAACTAATCAATTTAAGGTGCTTGTGACCCTTAGCCCAAGTATTTCCATTTAATCAAAAAAAAGGCTTGACCGAATGTTATGAAATTTTTTTCAGAGCATGTTTTCGTTAATATGCGCCGAACGGCACCTCAACGAAGTCGTTATCATATTTGATACGCGCGATATTGGGCAGGTACAAAAATCACGAAGTTCAAACAAAAAAAACGGCTCGACCGATTTTTATGAAAATATTTTCAGATTATAACTTCGGTAATACGCGTCGATCGGCAGCTCAATGAAGTCAATGTCATTTTTGGTTCGCGCGATATCGTGTACGTACAAAAATCACTTACGTCGTCTAAACAAAGAAACCGCTCGACCGAATTTTATGAAAATCTTTTCAGACTGTAACTTCTGTAATACGCTACCACCGAGACCGGTCGGTATCATTGTTGTGCAGGTAAAAAATCACTTACATCGTTTAAACAAAAGAACGACCAAACCGAATTTAAAGAATATTTATTCAGATCATATTTCAGTTAATACGCTTCGATCGACACCTCAACGAAGTCGATATCTTTGGTTGGCTTTTTTGGTTGTACGTACACACACACACGAATGCTTCTTCTCAAATTTTTGCTTAAAATGCTATTAGGACCTTGAAAAATGAAAATACGTTGAAAATTACTATTTCGATTTTCGGACCGTTTACCATAACGTCCCTATAAACTGGGAAGTTAATAAGAGAGCGGCAACATTTTCTTCCGTCCCGGGTGGTTGACACCCACGCTACGCCACTGTTTTATCCGTCTATAATATACGTCAACACAATACTAAGGCAGGCACAGGCGCTAAAACTGCAACATATTGTCTGCTTAAGTATCTCAAGTAAAAGAACTACCGGTCCTACTGCAGCACTAGAGGCTATCGTATGCCTCCCACCATTGCACTACATACTCAGTAAAAAAAACTGCCTTTGGTGCTTTGCGACTACAACAGGAAACCTGTTTTTTATGTTCCAGTTCTGAGCTCAGTAATCACTCTTTGTCCTACCAATCCGTCATGTCGTTGGTAACGTCATGGTGCTGTGCAAAGTCTCTAGATATTAACAAGTCTTTCATCTTCATATGGTTAGTAAGTGAAAGGCGAACAGCTATATGCACACATTCTTCAAATGATGATGTCAGGGTACCATAGAGAGAATGCAACATTTTTATACACGCTCGCACACAACTAGCCAGCGGAAGATTTTATGGATTTATATGGGGATAAACTTGATGTATTGGTGCATATTTACTATTTATGAAAAAAAAAATAGCTGATTCAATTTTCCTTCCTTTTCTGTTCTGCATACTTTATCGAAGAGAGAGAATCTGGCTTTGTCTCGCCGAGTTCACGATGTATGCGTTGAGTTGTGCTCAGCAACGATGTTCATATATGCACGCACACAACTAACGGGGGGAAAATTCTGTATGAAGATGAAAGACTTGTTATATCTAGACTTTGGTGCTGTGTCTAGTAGTAAGTTTAGTACGGGGTAGAATAAGTTTGGGATTATGATAAGTTAGGATGGTGTTGATGCAGATGGCGATTGTGGTAGAGAAAATAACGTCGTCATCTATTAGTCTGAGGGCCCTTTTTGAACTTAGCCTTAGCGTGAGTTTTCGAAGTCCCACCCTAAATAAAAGAGTTGTATTCGAGGAGAATCCGAATTTAGGATTTGTGTATTACAGCCAGAGCCGATGCCTGCAGGAGCAATTTCCATCGATTAAGAAAATACAAGTTTATTTGGCGATTTAGAATGTTACTCTATCGCAAATCCTTGGTTAATTTCACACCTAGGATGTTGCGGGATGTGCCAGCCATTTGTTTTACACCGTTCACTGACACCGTTAGGTAGGAATTGAAGGTTTTATTGTACATAAGAAGACAGAACTTCGTTTTGGTGGCATTCTATTCGACACGATTCTTGCAGCCTCGTTCAATGTACCTGTTGATTGAGTCAGACAGATCTCCGCGACCGTCAAGACCAATTTCTAGCACGTGCTTGTCTTGCAATATCCAACGCAGAATTTCGTCATCGGCATAGCTGTGAAGTGGATTGGAATGGATTCAGAATAGATCATATATTAAGATTAGAAATAGAGCAGGTGGCAGAATTGACCCCTGGGGTACCCCACCAGAGATGGGCTGTACCTTGAATTTGGTGCCATCCAATGCTTAGTCGGAAAGGAAACTCTCAATCCAGTTCTGCTGAACTGCTTAAACATCAATAGCTTGGAGCTTATCTAACAAAGCAGAGTGCCATATCTTATCGAAAGGCTTGTAGATATCTAGAGGTACTAGACCAAACTCACCAAATCGATGCAATCTTTGTTTAAGGTGTTCTGTAAGGCTCCAGGGATGTTCTGTAAGGCACAGGAACAAGATCGCCAGTAGAACTTTTTTGGCCCGTTTTAGTTTCACAGGATCACCCAGGTGCAATGATTACGTGCTGTAGAGTTAGTCCATATTTTTTCTAAGATGGCGATGAGCACCAATATCCCTAGGACTCTATATCCGACCACCATACAGAGTTTTTTAAGTTCTAAATAATCCTGAAGTGGGATGCATATGCAGCGCACACCGCCAGTAAGACCCTTCCTGTATAAGACCTTTACATTCGACACCGAATCGAATACAACTCGTTTATTTGGTTTGTGTCGTGTGGATAAATATACTTCTGCCTACACTGCAATGTTTTTCACTTAACGCATAGTAGAGGGAAATTAAACTTTAAAAAAGCGAAGTTATGCTGTAGTTGGGAAGTTGGTTTTTTTATTTTTTTTCTTTACATATGTTACGATAAAAAAATAAAAAAAATTGGAAAATACTCGTGAATGAATAGACTATGGCACTGATTCGGTATAAATACTTTAAAAATGATCAAAACACCAAAATGTATGAAATTTTTTTTTATTTTACTAAAAATGCAATAAATAACTGGAAAAAGGTCGGATTTTGATAAAAATTGGAGAAAAGGTGCTATAAACACATGGTTGAAATTTCAAATGCCGATTTTTACGGCAACAATAAATTGGCACTTTTCGAAAAATTTTAAAATTGCCGCCATTTTATGCCAAATAATCGTACGGTAAAATATTTTCTTTTAAATTGTAGATTTTTTTATCTACTTTCTTGTGAGCATACGCAATACTTCGTTACTTTATTTAAAATGCCCATTTTAGGACTTGGAAAAAAATAAAAAATTTCAATTTTTCAATTTTTTGCCTTTTTTTTCATAGTTGGCAAGTAGCTTTTTATAGTTGGCAAAACGCAAAAAATTGAAAATTGAAATTTTTTAGTGAGGACATTCAGTTATTTTTAAACCGTCTTATACAATAGGAGACTACATCTTTACATTAGCTGATAATGTGGGATTTGTATTTTTTTGGTTAAGAGTTTTAGGCGAATAGTTGTAGAAGCAAAAACCAGCACCAAACATACAGCACGTACGCATGCACTTACCACAATTTTTTTTTAACCCAGTCTTCAAGCCAACTGCCATATTTCAACCATCTAACAACCCTTTCCCACTTTGCTTTTTTTCATTTCAATCTGATATTTTGATAAAGAAACATCCAAGAATAACCATAAATTGTGATTAAGTTGTGAATGCCATTTACATCCCCCTAAAAGGGATGCTCTAAAACCAGCACGAGATGGTTTTAAAATCAACCCCAGACTTGTACCGCACGAGCCATTCCCTCTGCTCCCACTCCACACTTGAAACCTAATCAAACGAAATGGTAAATGGGTCTCTATCAGCGGCAAGTAATCTTGCTGGGACTTTTTAGAGTTCGGCATTCCGAAAACCCTCTGATGGCGCTATCAAACGTAATTAGTCCATTGTGGAGAAAAAACAGAATCAACTGCTGTTAGATAAATTTTCATTTTCCTTTCACTTTTTACGGCATTGCCGAATGGTGTAGGCCCCCTCCACATAATATCCTGTTCCCATTTCTCTAGGAGCAAGGACTCTCGCAGACAAGTAGTGTTCGGGCTTTGCCGGAGCAAATTTTATAGAACTGTGTCAGCACGGGGGGAAGAGGACTAAGTACCAAACAGCTAATACGGAAACAGAAAGGCGTACATTATCATAAAAATAAGAGTAAATTTTCGAGTTTATGAAGATGGGAATTTTATGAATCGCTCTGATGGGGTGCCATTGCCTAGGCTAGGCCTCCACCAGAAGTCCTCCGAGTCCTCGGAAGCCTCTTGGCGGGAGAGACGCAAGACCTCTACGAAAAAAAAGTACTGTGTACCAACCAACAACCGAAACGGAAAAGTCGCTCACAACCGAGACATCATTCCCGGCATAATAGTGGTGGGGTGCCACATGTTTTGTACCCCCAAATATGGGGCTTTTTGATTGCTTGGAAGGGTTGAATTAATTTGCACACCCCCCATACTTGCGTTTTTATTGGATGAAAGGCTGTAAAAGTTGCGTTAAAATTTTTGGGGTTAAATTTTCCTATGTATCGTCATTTTGGGTTCCTAGGTATTACCTGTAGAACAAAAAGTGAAGTTATGGTGTCATAAAAATATAAAAAGTCATAAACTCCACCACCCCGGGCGCGGGGTGGGTGAAGATATGTTGGCTTTTTCATTTCAAATAAAAAAAAGGGTAATTTTGCAAATAACTGGTAGAATTTGTGGTAAAGGATTGAAGGGGTGTAAAAGCATGAATTTCGTAATAAAAATATAAAAATTTCATTTAGGATTGTGATTTCGTTTTTTCTTGCTACTTTCGGAGAATGATTGAGGAGAGTGAAATGAAAAATGAAATTAGGCATTCAATTGGGGATTGATAGACGAGGGTTTTATAGTGCTTTTTTATATTAGAGATAAAAAAGAAGCTTTTATTGCCGTAATTAGATTTTGATATTTGATTTCAACTAGTTTGCCATGACTACGTTTTCCATGGCTCTTAAAAAATGAAGAGGTTCTTGGCGGAAAAAAATCAATTTTTAGTGTTCAGACATTAGTGGAATAGGGTATACTAAACGTAAAATATGCACAAGTCATAGCTATTATGAACTAAGGGCAGTACGATTATAAGCTCTAAGCGATGGTCACTGATAGTCACTATCCTAAAATATAAGATAGGCTAATATGATTGAGCTGGTCTCTTCCAAGCAAAGTTCGCGAGAAACTAACAACCTCACCGATACAATAGTCTATTATGCAACTATAGTAACACGCTTCGTATGCTGGAACAGAAGGCGATGACAACGACAAACAGAATGGCTAAACGATTTAATATATTTATCACTTCACTTTCGTTCCCTGTACTGTTGAACTGCACCAACGCCAGCCGATACCCTGTCCTTGCATATACATAGTCACCATCGGGCTATGCAATGGATAAGCAACGGTGTCCTACAAAAACCAAATTATGACGTAAGTCACTCATGGTTGGAATGCCATGTGCTCGGAGTAGGTCACAAAAAGGAAAGACTTTTCGTGTGCGAAGCAAATTGAAGATTATAAGCCTCATAAACGTTCATAGACTTTCAAAAGAGTGCTCGGGTAATAGCCGGCGGATAATGTGGGTATGGTGGGTAGCAGGGTAAAATAGCCACCCGGAATTTGAGAGTGACCAAGCGTGTGACATGATCTTTTTATTTTTCAATTTATGGAATAGATCACTTTAATGCCCATATTCCCGATTTCACTCACCTGAATTCTTTTCACTCACTCAAAAGTCGTTCACTTTGTAATCGGTATTTCCGTTTTCACCTATTTTCAGGTGATGCGATGCAATGCGTTACTAGAATATCTGTCATAATTTCGTGTTTCTGTATGCAAAATTTGATGAGATTTTTCAGTAGTTGTTTGTTCCAAAGTATTTTCATATTTCTCCTCCATTCACCCAAAAATCGCCCAAAATTTATGGGTGAATTGCGAGTGAAATGAATGTATGGAAAGGTGAATGTGAGTGAATGCGGGTGAATATCGGGAATACCAATTTCAGTCACTCGCAGGATTTCGACGGGTGAGTGAATTTGGGAATATGGGCATAAGTTTCACTATACATACTCAATTTATATAAAATGCAGTATTTCTAGAAGATATATCCCAATAATGGCCATGCTTCTTACCCCCTAATGTAAAATTGTTACCATTCATAAGTCACAAGCTTTGGCGACTCACGCTTACTTCTTATTTTGGTTTCTATTACATTTTTGACGGAAGCTACGTCTACTACACTTTTACGTTACTATTCATTTAGTATAGGCCGTCAAGTTGAGACTCACCATACACTTGTGATTGCGAGTCCGTAAGCGTCAGACCATAGCTTTCAGGCCACGATTTAATCTCCCAGATCAATAGGTTCGCCCGTAATTCCATCTCATAGAGACGTCGTCCTAGCAGCACTCCTCCCAATTCAGCCGCGGTCGCGATCGCAACTGCTCTTTTTGGGCGGTGATGCCCCAACCGTTTTAGGTAAAATACCAAATAACAGTTTCCGGCGGGGAGGCGGTGTTTGCGCGACTACCCGCCCGGGCCCAACACGATCCGTCGGAACTGCCTCGGGTGATGGAAAAGAAGAATTCTTGGAAGTGTGAACCTGCCCCTGGATGTAAAAAACTATCTCAAGAGAAGCATTTGGCAACCAAAGAAGGAACGGTTGTAAATATGGCAGCAAGTAAGAGTTTTGTAGGTGAGCAGCACTAGGCTTGCGCATATGGATACCCAAAAATTCGTCTGTGAATCCCTCTCTTAGAGCCATGGCACCTAAATAGACTATGTGTCATAGTTTGTCGCTACTTTTCGTCCAGGATGACGGTACTAGTACCTCTGCTCAAGATACAATTTTGTGGTTTAATGCTCCAAAAGCGTGTTTGTTCTGAGTTTGCATCCGTGTCAGAACACACACCCAAAAAGAAGCAAAAGATCTCAGAAGAGATAGTCCGCTCAAATTAAGAAAAATTAAAGAAATGTTTCTCACAGCTATGAGATCGGTACCAAGTGAACTATTTGGATTGTCTAAACATTATTTTCACAGCCCGCGGTTCTAAAAAAATGATGATCAAGAGAGCAAAGTTGTAGAGAAGAAAATTACCTACAAATGTTGTCTTATGTCGCTAGAGAGCGAAAAAAACCATATTAATACGATTACATACATATGTATACTATGTAATAGCGAACACATGTGCAAACACCAAACACTCACACATTCAGTAAACTTCGTTTGGGTTTGAAACACAAAATTGAAGTCAAACTCTTTTTCCTTTGTTAAAATCACAAAAACCACTAATGTGAACATACTGAGTGACAGATGGAGCTCAAATTACGTGTGATTACTCGGTGCTATGTCACCATCGTACAGAAAATTGGTAGCAATATTTGTCCTTGATGCTTTGATCAACAACAGCGCACAGCGTCCATGACCTTATATATCCGTTTCTCAGGGCCGCGGCTAAGCTCTTTGCCGCCCAGTGCACATTCGCCGATGCCGCCCCCTTTAACGGCAAAAATTGTTTAGGCTCGCTTCACTCGCGGGTTTTTTTCTCCATTATAGGAATTAGTATATTAGAAATTGTTAATTAAATAAATTTTCTTTCTATTTGGCAAAGTCAACCAAGTCATTTATTAGTACAGTTCCTCTCTTACTTCAGAATAGAGAGGGATTGCGTTTCAATGTTGCAATGCAGACGTCACTCTCAACATTCATTTCATTTTGCTTCGCACACCGTAAAGTTTTACGCTGCTGTCTGTTGCTGGAGCTCGACCAAAAGTTGCCATACTCTAGCCAGCTACATGGCTGCAACATTTAAATATTTTGCTTGGATCGTTTTCGGCATCATGGAACACGTTTCGCCCATTCGACTAGGCATCTGCATTTTACTTATCTATGCTTATATCTTTTTATTGGATAGAAGGTTTCTATTCCCTACAGGGTTGTTTTTGTGTCGCCTTTCGTTCATGGTTTGTTTATTGTGTACATGCTGCGTGTGCTAATTCATTATTGATATCTATTGATGTTTGTCTTCTTTTTGTTTATCGTCGCTGCTCATTTAAATTTTTGCGCTCATCGCCAAAAATGCCTTGTCTTTTGGCGGCTGTCGTCGTTTATAAAATATATTGTAAACATTTTTCGCTCTCGGAAATGCCGCCCTTCCCAAGTGCCGCCCAGTGCAAATACACAGTCTGCACATATGGGTGTCGCGGCACTGCCGTTTCTTTGTGTAAGTTTGTCTTCAACTCGAGACATAACTTAGGTACTGTACCCTGGTGTGCCGCTCACGTGACGAGTCATTCCTGCCCAAACTATAGAACTGGTGATTGGTAATTAATTTTTTTGTTGCGGCTTTCCATCTTGATGAGTTTTGAAGCACTAAATTTCAGCTTAAAGTATCTCACTAAATATAAAAGCCATTTCTAGTGGGAAGTAAACAACCCAAAACAATTTAAAATGAAAAACTCGTACAAAACCCCACTTCAAAAATAATTTTAAAACTTTCGAAATTAAATGGAAATTTTCCCGAAATAAATTATTACGCAAAATATCCTAGAATCTCCTGTTACTTCCGAGATTTAAATTAATTAACGTCTATTATTATTAACAAAAATCTCCACTCTTTACTTCCACTCACACAACACAACAAAAAGTTTACATAAAACTTAACTTTTAACACTTTTTCACCTCATTAAATGTGTTTAAAATTTGCCAAATAACAAGGGAAAAAAAAGCAGAAGAGCGAGGGACAGAGACGAGGAAATTACGAGGCGGCGCGGTTTTATACCCAATTAGGTTGAACCTTTAAAAGCTTCATCGTCCACCTTATGAGAAAAGATTAAAACGCAGGGCCAAGAAGTTAATTATGCAGGTTCTTTTGGTCGCTAAATAATTCAAAATTAGCATCGCTAGCGGCCATTGTAGGAAAAGCATTAAGCAAAAATTACCAATCTGATCCGCAAAAACTCGCTTAAGACCCAAGCTTCTAACCATTCCCCATTCCTTTCATCATATTTCGCAAGGTCTCGCTCCATCACCACCCAGGCCCCCGCGCTCCCATTCCACCCGTCATCGTCCCAATGCACCTAATCCGTGCTCCATCAAAATTCATCGGCGTGAATGGATTTACCTTTTAAGGTGCCGAAAAGGTTTCACCGGGGTTCATATTGCGTCCTTAGAAGTGCTTTCGTGCAAGGAGTTCTAACTTTTACGCCTTCCGCCTCCCCTATCGCCCGCCAGGATGCCCCATACCCAAAATATATTTAACCCCAAGCATAATGTGAGCAACTCTCAGTCGTCGAGGACCGCCCTTATTGCCGGGCGGAAAAACTTTTACTCAGCTCTTGTCTGGCAGCAACTTTTGATTTTGTTCGCCATCCCTCAGGTGTGCTTTTAAAGAAAGAACTTCGAAATGAGCCCAAAGTAAATAAAACGAAGGGTGAATTAATAACTTGGGCAGCATCTTCTCATCAGGGATTCGTTAAATATTAACGAAACGAAAGGAATAGGGATAAAGTGGCTTTTTGATATAGCAAGGATCCCCGGGTACAGAGTATCGACAGGAATCCTTGATGATAGAGCTTGCCCTGATTAGGTTATGCCCGCGCCAAGTGGGTGGGTGGTAGGCGCAGAAGGGCTGCTCTCATTCAAAAAATTAATTCTGAACAGGTTTTTAGCCGCCCGAAAAATCCCAGCTATTTTGTACCTGACCCCGAACTAAGAGAGTCTATAATACAAGTCCGCTCGCAATAACTTTAAAGCCGCTCTGTGCCACTAAATAAGCCAGGTGTGTCCTGACCCCCACTGCTCGCCCTAAGGTCCCCGTAAGCGGCCGTCATAAATCAAATTAAATTATTTGTTCATTTAGTAATTAATTTGTGCTAATGCAGAGTAATGTTAATTACCTCTTATGTCGCAAAATTATTTTTAGATTAGTCCCGCGGAGGCGGTCGGGCGGTAGCTGAGAGGATATATGTTTATATCTGTAGTCAGTCTCGCAGTGTCTTCTTCTAGATTTTAGATGAGGATGCCTTCGGGGAAGGTGCACGATCCCAAATGGTAAAGAGCTTCTTCTTTGGCTAGAGATAACTTGTATAGAATTTTTGCTGTTGTTGCTCGTGATTCCAATTTCGTTCGCTAATTAAGCGAAGTTAAAATGGAGGTATAAATCGCTGAGATACACGTACTGTAACCGGGGCAATCATCTCAAAACACTAAACAGTAAATTTTAATTCTAAATTAAATGCTATAAATCATGACATGCCTTGACAGCGATATAAGTCCGCGCTTTATATACGACGGCCCTTAGCTGGAACTTCTGACAATTAACCCAAATGGCAAATTATGAATTAATTTATGCTCGATGTACTTTTGGTATGAGGGTGTACACTCACTCGGTATATGCATTAATAAGGAAAGCTATTTTTAAGATTATCGTAGTTAAATGGTGTAATAAATTTCATAGGAATGACGCATATCTTAATGACGACGGAGTACCAAGAGATGTCGACATTGGTCGAGATTATTTTCTTGATTAATTTGTCAAATCATGCATTTTGATTTTATTAAAGCAATCAAACAATAAAAGAAATAAATTGATTTTGGAAACTCGTTGTATCATCGCCGGTACCTACCTAGCCGCTCGTTAGATGATTCCGATTTTCGATCTTCCTCTCTCTGCATTTCGATCTCTCACAGTACACAGCTCTGCAACTTTAATATCATAGGTACACCTTGGCAAAAATAATGTCATAATGTGAATGTGCCATAATTTTTGTAAATAGCGTCAAATTTCATTGTGCCTTGACATTTATGTTGTAAACAGATAGAGAATTAGAATTGACAACAAGCAATGGATACACTCCTGAAGAACGCGGAATTATTGTTACTGCTTATTTGACCAATTTCCGGTCTGTTGTTTTAACGTAGCGTGAATTCCGTCGCCGTCCTGAACTATGTGTGCGAACAATTAAGTGTTTGGGTCTGGGGTCCACTAAAGATGTCGCAAGATCCGTGGCCATATTGATCGTTTGACCGAGAATATCGCTGCTGTGCCCGAGGGTGTCCGAGAGAGTCGCCAACAACCGACGATTTAACGATGCACGCATTTTGGCATCAGTAGAGGTTCGTTGCGTCGAATTTTAGTTAAAGACCAGAAGATGTTCCCTTACAAAGTGCAAACCGTTCACCAATTGCTGACCGTCAAATGAGGTTAACATATTCCCATGCTCTATTAGACCTGGTGAAAGAAGAGGATGATTTTGTATCCAAAATCGACGAAGCCCATTTCCACTGAGTGGTTATGTGAATAAGTAAAATTTCCGTTTCTGGATGTACGATGAGCCATTGCATCCCCTCAAAGTGAAAAAGTGATTGGCCATAAATTTTTTTGAGGACGCCGTCGGCGACAGCGAAACCATACGGCGGCGTTCATACTGAGGCGATATACGATAAGCGACATATCGCGAGCGACATGTCGCAGCGATATATTTCTAGGGGGCTTCATACCAGCGGGCGATATCCCGGCGCGACCTGGGCGATAAAAATTCTCACTACTTCAGTTACAAATATGAGTTCAAGTGAGGAAGACGTTGTAGTGGCTTATTGGTTCAGGCGTAGAATGAAAAGAAAAAGAAAATACTGGGTCCATCCCTCCGATCTTACCAACGTGCACCATAGCTCGGCTGTTGTTTCTCGAGAGCTGTCTCAACATGAATCAAAATTCAGGGAATTTTATTGAATGAATCCTGAAAACTTTCATTTTCTGAAAGCCTGGTGTCACGACCCTTGAAAAAAAGATACACACTTCTGACACGCGACGGCCAATCCCCAATACTCACGCCAACTGCAAATTTTTCGATCCACACGTTGGACAAGTAGCATTGCGGACAACCTTGGTGCCAACGAGTGGGGCCGTCCTAAGGAGAAAAGGAACATTGCCTTACCTTACCTCTGCATTACTAGTAAGGTGGAGGTAGCCGTAGGTTTCAAATTATTTACTTACTTTGGCATTACTACACAGTGGACTAAAAGCATTGCCATAACTATTTTGATATTTTAAGAGCAAGATGAATGAGGTAGTTTACTTTCGGACCATTTTTGCCTTTTTTCAGTTTAGTGATATAGACATCCACGTCCAGTTTGAACAGTTGATCACTTATATCGTTTACATACATCATGTCATCATAGGTGCGTTCATCAAACAAACCTCGTAAAAATAAGCGAATGGGTAGACTTAGATACACGTATTCATGAATACCCTTATAGACCAGTGCAAATAATTTTGGGAAACAAAAAAATTATTAACAGCATGAAAGTTACAGTTGGAAAGTGAAGGAAATATAGCGCAGCCAACCAGAAAACTAAATTCAAGTCGATCTGAGTTACGAGGGTGAAATAGGGGCAACTTTAAGGGGTGAAAAAGGTTTTTTGCGATTTTCAGCGAAACTAGACCTCCTATCGAAAAAAGTTAAATATAAAAGTTGTAGGTAATAAAGAGATCCACAACTTTTGTATAAACTATTTTTTCACATAACCTCAAATTTCCGAGAAAAGTCGAAAAAAACTAGTGTTTTTGTTTTTGATTTTTATCTCGCTTAAAAAAATTTTTTTTTCACGAAATTTTATGGAAACTTACCTTTTTATGTCCCAAACACGCTGTAATTTTTTTGAATCAAAATATTTGTTATTACGTTTTATTTTGAATTTATAACTAAAAAGAGAACTAATTTTCAGGCGAAAATGCCGAAAAGGGTTTTTTCTTTTGTTGAAAGGTCTAGTTTCAGATGGTGTAGAAAAAAAAACATGAAACGCGAAAAACTTTTATATTTAACTTTTTTCGATAGGAGGTCTAGTTTCGCTGAAAATCGTGAAAAACCTTTTTCATCCCTTAAAGTTACCCCTATTTCATCCTCGTAACTCAGATCGACTTGAATTTATTTTTCTGGTTAGCTGCGCTATATTTCCTTTACTTTCCAACATTTTTCATGCTGTTAATAATTTTTATCATTTTTGCCTTTTTGAAAGGTATCTGCACTGGCCTATTAATATAAATTGTATTAATAAATATCTAAACGTAGATATATTAATATCTGACTTGTATTTTTTTTAAATAAACTTTTAATAATACTAAATACTGCGCCAGCAACGAATCGCTGAAGCGACCGGCAAAGAATTGTGTTACCACCACATTTTTATCGCGCCGATATATCGCTGAGGCGACCGGCAAGTCGCACTTCAATGATATGTCGCTTACGATATGTTGTTCTATCGCGCCACTGTGAACCCTGTTTTATCGCCTCCCTGTAGATTTCAAGTATTTGTTTGTGCGTGCCGCGTATCGTATATTGCTCGCGACATATCGCTTATCGTATATCGCCTCAGTATGAACGGGGCCTAACTGCTGAGCGGTAGACATATGTTAAACGAGTTTGGGTGAATTGGGTCTGTAGAATTGTTGGTTCCAGCATGATGGAGCAACTCCTCACTCAGCTCGGGGAACGATGGAAATTTGAAACACAAACTTCCGGACCGTGTGATCTCCCATTTTGACGATTTGACCAGGCCGTCCAAATCGCCAGATCTGACGGTGCCAGACTTCTTCTTTTGGGGCTTTTTGAAATCTCGCGGTTACCACAACAAACCACAAACCTTGGAAGTCATAAAAGCCAACATTCAAGAAGGCCAAATGTTTTGCGAGCTACAATTCAAAATGCAGTAAAACAAGCACAAATGTGCATCAACTCAGGAGGACGTCATATGACGAATATAATTCTTTTAACTCAATGTCAATTATTTAATATGTCGTGTTCTATACTCCAACACGAAACCATAAGAAATGCCTCCAAATATTGATAGAAACATGTCACCTCATTGCTTAAAAGAAACTGTTCAGGGGTCAAATTCCTTACTACTTGGTCGCTTACATAATCTTCTGCCAATAGAGCCAATTTGACAAATTTTTGTTTCGTCGCTCTAAATAACAAATTTACACTCCTCCTTCTAGGTTGAACATTATATTCTATCCATCATGGTTTTTTAAACAAAATTATTTTGAGTTATGAAGCTACTTTTCATCTGCCTTTGTACGTAAACAAGCAAAAATGTCGCATCGGGGGCTCCGAAAACTCAAACAACCTCTTTAACCAGTACGAGTAGCACTGTGGTGTCGATTTTGGGCTGGTGCACAGTGGGAGGAATTGCCAAAAACGTGGACAAAAGTCTAAATATTATTCAATTTGGACGAAATTCGGTATTATAAGGTAAACGACCTCGCTGATTACGAATTTGATGTCAAAATTTAAAAATTCAAAATGGCGGATCCAATATGGCGGATATCACTTTTCAAAATTTGTATGAATAAGTTCAAACCTTGTATTTATATGTTTTTGAGTATGCTGTATACGAATTTGATACTTGAATTTATTGGAAAATTTGAAGGGGCCTATTTTACATGGCGAATACAATATATAGGTACTATAAAAATTGAATTATTGAGTCATAAAATCGATGTTTTAATTTCTTTCACTATGTATGTCGGTTGAGAATTTTATATAGACATTTGTAATTTCAGAATGGTGGATCAGTAAAATAGACAAACACTATATAATTCATCCATTCATTAGACAAAATTTTTCTATTGAATCTGACATATTTTTTGCAATCTTAATCTATATCGCCAGCCGTTTATTTTTGGGACTGTTCGACAGATTCTACGCCGAAATCGCTGATGTGTATATATCCGTCATTTTGAATTTCTAAATTTTGGCATCAAATTCGTAATCAGCATGCTCAAAAACATATGAATACAAGTTTTGAACTTATTTCTACAATTTTTGAAAAATTACGTCCGCCATATTGGATCCGCCATTTTGATTTTTCAAATTTTGAACTCAAATTCGTAATCAACATGCTCAAAAATATATATATACAAGTTTAGAACTTTTTTCTACAATTTTTTAAAAATGACGTCCGCCATATTCGATCCGCCATTTTGAATTTTCAAATTTTGACATGAAATTCGTGATCAGCGACGTCAATAACCTAATATCACCAAATTTCGTCCAGATTTAACAATATGAAGAATTTTCCCGCACTTTTACAGACATTACATTAAAATTGAAATTTGGCACCCGTGGCTCC
This sequence comes from Thereva nobilitata, assembly GCA_963855945.1. Taxonomy (NCBI): domain Eukaryota; kingdom Metazoa; phylum Arthropoda; class Insecta; order Diptera; family Therevidae; genus Thereva; species Thereva nobilitata. Next base: position 86,695,299 of record OY979697.1, read on the forward strand.
ATCTGTGGCTCACTAACAGAGTTGCGGCTAGTAGCTGGATTTTATCTTTTAATCTTGAAGTAAATATAACCTAGCTTATAAAAAAATACTTGACATGGGGTGAATTCCAAAATGCATCACTGCGGTATCACTGCAGAATTCAGCTACAGACTTCCAATTGCTGAATTCTGCAGTGATACCGCAGTGATGCATTTTGGAATTCACCCTTAGTGGTATTCCGTGGAACTCATAACTAATCTCTTAGTTTCGACTGAATGGGTAAATTCAAAAACTCATCACTGCCGCATCACTGCAGAATTCAGCCACAGGCTTCAATTGAAAGTCTGTGGCTGAATTCTGCAGTGATGCGGCAGTGATGAGTTTTTGAATTTACCCAATCTTATAAATTTTTCTCGTTATTATACGTCATTATTTTTTATTTAAATAACAAATGTTAATACGTCACTTAACAAGTTATTAATCATTTACAATTATGTACATACCTGGAGAAACATCCTCCATTCTCAATATTTGGAATCGGTATTGTCTTTATAATTACATATATCCACGTTTCTATTCGCACCATGTTTTTTTATGCACAGAGCCGAACGCGCGCTACTAATAAACAATGGTCAAGTTCGATCTGCTGTGCAGCTTCAGGAAAAAACGACTGGCCGATTCCACTGCTGGGATTTAATAGTGCCAACAGTACTGTAGCCAACCCAAAAGATAAAAATCCCTAGATCGAAACTTTTATTTTCGGACTTTTGTCCACGTTTTCGGCCATTCGTCCCACTGTGTGGCGGTGTAATCGGGTCGTACTTTTTGAAAGTGCTGCAGGTTCGACAGTTAAGCTACTGACAGAATCAGGCGCAAACGCCATGCGGACATTGGCTTCGCGGTGTGTAGCGACTTTTCACTGACATGATGTTGCGGTGTCGGCGGCGCGCTCCGACTTTGAACACAACAACGAAATCAAAGTGACAAGTGGACGTGATTGGAAAAAAAATTGAAAAACCTGAATGATTTACATATAATTTTTCTATCCTACAGGGTTTGTCTTTTTTTTAGGTGCTAATTTAATTACCCCAATTTGGAAAAATAAAGATTTTCATTAAAAAATATAAAAATCAACAAATTTGCTATCACAGCCAACACCAACACACGACTCCAAACATATGCCCACCACCACCAAAACACGACTCAAAACACAAACATCTCTTGACACACGCGGCGGCAACGCGCAGAGAGTAGAAAGTAAAGCAACTTGCGCGGTGTGTGCGTAGCGTTGCGCATTTGAATACACTACTTCTATTCTCTCTGTCATTGCCCGCACGGCGTTTGCGCCTGTTTCTGTCAGCAGCTTTAGAGTGAATCGATTGCCTCTTATGCGGAGTGATGTGCAAAATGGTGGCGGATCCTCGGATATGACGCCTTCCATCTCTCACTCCCAATACTACCTTCAAGTGCTTACGCTGGTAGCTCTGAATGCATGCTGGGCAACCTCCAGCTAAAAGGAGGAGAACGAATGCAATAAGTGAGAAGCACACCTTTGAAAGCTTACTAGGCCAAGATCGTGTCGAAGGCTGAATAATAGTGGAAGAGACTTGTTGGTTTGATAACCGGATCATGCGCCCTGAATTGCTGCTTATGAAACATATGAAAAGCAGCGGGCCCCACCTGCAGGCTTTGCCTTGAGCAGGATGGGTCTGCCCTTCATGTTCTCTGTGAGTGCCTCAGGTAATTCGGTAGTTCAAACAGTCAAGTCTAGCGACAAGCCACCAGGGAACCTGTTCAAGCTGTCTGACCTACAAATATGAGGTATGGGTAGGTATAGTACAGTAGGCCAAGTAAGTGGCGGCGGTACTTAAGGACAGAATAACTCATCAGAGAAGAGGAAGAAGAAGAACATTGAACGATGTTGACTGACTTTTTTTTGTCTGAAATTGATGTTATGAATCTGGACAACGTTTATTTTCAGCAGAACGGCACCAGCTGCCACACAGTTCGTGAAACAATGACTTTATTGCGTGAAAAATTTAAAAATACACATCTTGTTGAAAGACCCTGTATTATTTGAGTTAGAGCGTGTTACTCGAAAATTGTATGCCGCTCAAAAGTTTTCATTGGAGTACCACAAGGATCTGCCCCGCGATCTTACTCTTCAAATCACTTATTAACAGTCATACAAATATTTTCTTTCTTTTTTTCATATCCATAACCAGTTACGTTCACCCCTCAAACTGGCCTATAAATGATTCCAGTTTTTAGGCTGTTAAAATACGCGATGGTTTGACAACATATTGATCACCGAACTGAACTGTTGGTAATGCAATCAATCACAATTCATCTAAGAACATCGATGTTCATGACACTGAATCGTTTTGCGAACTACAGCTGAAAACCCCTTTGAATTGTTCATTTTTATTAGGCTCCTGCAATGTCATACACAAAAACAAGAAAAACTTTCCTCCATCTTTAATCAAAGTTATTATTTATGAAAGTTGATCATCTGGAAAATTTCTGATGAAACTATTAAAAGGGAAAAGCATTCTGTCAACAATAATAACTAAAACCAACTACCAAACTATTTTCTCTGAACAATTTTCCAACTAAAGTTCAATAAAATTTCAGGACAAGCCATAAACTGTTGCACAATCACCCATACACATACAGTTATCCACCCACAAATTTTATAGGAAGCGCTCCTCTTGACGGGGAAAATAATAAATCAAATCGATGGGTTTCAATTTTCATCTTGACTGAGCAATCATAATAGCCAGAAGCATGCTGATATTTCTTTACCGTTCAGAAAAGGAGGAAAGGAGAGACTCCACCACTCCACTCTCAAAGATAGCATCCTTTTATGAGACTTATAGAACACAGGACGAATTTCATAAAGAATTTCTCGATATTTTTTTCGTCTCCTTCATTTTATTTTTTTTTTATATTTTTGGACAAAAGAGTTTTGGGCCGAGGCACATCCTTTAGTCCTACTCTAGTGGAAATGATCGATTTTCCATCAATTTAGGAAATTTACATGACCTTTGAGTAATAAGTCCTTTTCATCCTTGTTGCCCCCACCTATCGGTCGCCTTAACATGTTATCCAGCATGTATCAGCCGACACCTACGGAATTGGATTAGTGCCTGTCAGTTGTTGTCAAATGAGTCCGTCGTTTTTATCTTCAGCTTGTGCTGATGCTGGTGCTGTTGTGTAGGAGAGGTGCATCGATCCCTTTTGATGCCTGCAGCAATCCTTTGTTGTCATGTCTAGTTATAGTTCGGTCAAATATTGTCATAAGGATAATTTTTCAAAGGATCCTTTTTGATGAATGAAAACGATGCTAGAAGCTGCCTGTATGTATGCATTCCAAATGAGCAGATATGAATGGCAAAGGTGATAGGATTTTTCACTTACCTTACATCCTTCAGCAATTGACAAATGATGTCCTTTGTGCTAGTTGACGGCGTTTTGAGCCAAAGGCGGCAGGAATTAATTCAAGTGGAAAATATTCAATTTTTTTTTGTGGGTCGCTATGTCGGATGTCAAATTAGAAGAAATAATTAAAGGGAAATTTTGTTTTGATGAAAAGAATTTATGAATGAGAGACTTATAATATGGTTTGTGGAATTTTAGTTGTTTGAAGAATTTAAGGGTTCGGGTTTTGCATTGTAATTTTTCTATGTAAGGCAGGTGAGTGAGCTTGAATAATAGATACTCTTTAGTTACCTATATACGTTCTTTTGAGAGTCACTTAAAACACTTTATTTGTTTTTAAGAAAGAACGCCTTTGACTACATAATGGGGCCTATTCTGTAATTTTTCATAAAATAATATTTTATGTTATGTTATGACGATAAAGTTTCTTCTTCATAAAATGAAAATAAAATATTTTAAAAATTCGTATTCTGTTATGCTTTCTTAAAATTATTTTATGACGTCTTTTATGAACACATAACATAAAATATTTAGTACAATCCGCTATGGGTTCTATTACGTTTTGAACAGCTGATCGGTTGAAAATGAAAACAAATAAAATTATGAATGAAACCAAACAAAATCCAAGCGCGCCTTGTTTCAGTATCTGACAAAATACAATTTTCTTAATGCGTTTGTCATATTAAATTTTAATTTAATTTAAAATTCAATGAAAACTACTTTCTCGAAAATGTCAATTCTTGTCTGTTATTTTCATAAAATAGGTTAAAACACCTGTAAAATGTGCTGCTTAGATTATTTTATGTTATGAAGCATAACAAAAAATATTTTATGTTATGATCGATAAAATAAAATAAAATTTGTCGGACAGAATAGAATTTTAGAGATTCTTTGGGTTATTTCTCCAAATACATCCAGGAATCACCCCTGAAAATATTAGCCACGTAGTCCAACAGAGGATTTATTGAACGTCTGATGACCTATATACAATTTGCGAATGAGGGAATATGAGTATTTTAAATCTTTAAAACGGCGATATCCCATGAATGGCAATTCGTACGGGAAAATGTATCATATCCTTTTTCGTAGATAATCGCATAATCCCACTTTGTGAACACTATTTTCTGATAAGACTTACCGTTTAACAGATATTAGCCAAAAACGGAATTTGTTGTTTTTAGGCGGTGGTTTTTGGGGGTAGCGTACAACCGATTTACCGAAACTTTTTTTTAACATATTCTACTCACTAAAAACTATTTTTTACAATAAAAAAATAGTGAGTTAACATTTTGTTAGAGGTCAAAACCACTAACAATTGGACTGTTAAGCCGAAATATAGAAATAGTATCATTTTTTTTTTATGTGATAGTCTAAGCTCAGGTGTCACCCTTTGTACTACCAGTCCGTCATGTCATGTCGTACACGTCATGGTGCAATGTCTAGTAGTAAGCTTAGCTCGAAGGATAGAGAGAAAGGTAGGATAGATTAGGGGGAGTCGGGTGGGTGTTGGAGGAGATGGTGGTGGACCTTGCGTTTGAACTCTTGGGTGTTGTATGCGTTCGGGAATGCTGACTGTGGAAGGTTGTTCCACAGTCGAGTTGTTCTTGTTATAAACGAATTTCTACACCGGAGTGTGCGCGAATATGAGGGCTGTAAACTGTGAGAGTGAGCCGAGCGGGCAAGTCTTGTATTGCGGGGGAAATATTGCCGTGGAGGCATAAGGTTACTTATTTCAGTGGAGCAGTCGTTGTGGTAAAAACGGTAAAATTTTGCAAGGGCTGCTACATTCCTACGATGGCTTAGTGAGTCAATTGAAGAACAGAATAAGTTTGAGAGCGCGGTTTTGCACCTTGTCCAGCCAAGCTAAGGTGGTTCTAGGGGCCCCGGCCCAGATATATGAGTTGTATTCGAGGCGGGGACGAATGTAGGACTTGTAGATTGTAGCCCTGGCCGACGGCTGAAGATGGAATTTGCACCTTTTGAGGAATCCCTTAGCAATTTGGAATATGTGATTATTCCAGCTCAGATCTTCGGCTAATGTTATGCCTAGGATATTTAGAGACGGTTCTGCCGTTAGGTTCTTCTTGCCCACTGAAATAGAAGGAGGGTCGGAGCAAGTTTTATTGGATATGAGACAGTACTTTGTTTTGGATGCATTAAATTCAACACGGTTCTTGCGGCCCCAATCAAGAATTAGTTTGATGTCCCTGTTGATTGAATTACACATGATTTCACGGTGATGCAGACAAGGTCTGGCGCGTGCTTGTCTTACATTATCGAAGCCATAGGAGTAACGTAGAGTACCGTCGTCTGCAAAACTGTGAAGTGAGTTGGTGGGGATTGAGAGCAGGTCATTGATAAAAATTAAGAAGAGAGCTGGTGATAGAATTGAGCCCTGGGGAACACCTGCGGAGATGGTGTGGGGGTTGGATTCGACGCCATCCAATACTACCTTGATTGAACGGCCAGAAAGAAAGCTCTTAATCCAGTTCTTTAGAACAAGGTCAATACCAATAGCTTGGAGTTTGATCAATAGGGCAGGATGCCATACTCTATCGAAAGCCTTGGAGATATCCAGAGCAACCAGGCCAGATTCACCAAATCGGTGTATACTTTGGTTGAGATGTTCGGTTAGGCAAACAAGGAGGTCGCCAGTAGATCTTTTCGATCTAAAGCCGTACTGCTTGTCGTCCAATATTTGGTTGCATTCAAGATATTCCACAAGGTTTCTGTTTATTATTGTCTCCATGACTTTGGAGAGAATAGAAGTGATTGCTATTGGGCGGTAGTTAGCGGGGTCACTAGCGTCACCTTTTTTTGGTATAGGCTGAACATGGGCGAGTTTCCAAGAGTCAGGATAGACCCCGGAGAAGTATGAAAATGCGAAAAGTTTGCGCAGAGGTTGAGCCAAAGGTGAGGCACATTTTTTAAGAACCATAGGGGGAATATTGTCAGGGCCAGTGGATTTGTTGCAGTCAAGCTCCTTGAGACACCTATACACTTCACGCGTCCTGACGAAAATTTTGTCCATTGAGTGAGCGGAACACTCGACGGTGGGGGGTTGCATGTCAGCATCGGGTAAGGAAGAATTAGCGGCGAACAGAGATGCAAGTAGGTCGTCCTTGGGTTTGCTTTCTGTTATCACCTGCTTATTGTGAATGAATGGAGGTGTTGTATGTGAAGTGAAATTCTTTCTGATGGAGGTTACCAAGGACCAGAAGTTTTTGCTGCCAGCAGTGGAGTTAATGAGTTTCCCTCTCAGTCTGTCATCGAATAATTCTTTGACTTTCCTGATGGTGGATTTACAGGAATTTCTCAACCTGATGTACTCGCGTCGAGATGTTTCGCTCGGCGAATGTCTATACTCTCTGTAGGCGGTTTCTTTGGTTTGAATTGCGTTCATACACTCCCGATTAAACCATCCATGCGGCCTAGGCTTTATGGATTTGGAGGAATGGGGGATGAATAAACGCATTCCGGCCAGTATAATTTTGGAAATACAGAGGGCGGCAAAATAGACATCGCGGTTCTGGAAACACAGATCCCATTCAGCAGCTTGGAAAAAACGAATCAGCCCCCACCAGTTGGCTTTCCCATAATGCCAAACAGTTCTCCTAGGAGCTGCCGTGGTTGGGGTAGAGGATGGATATGGGAAGTAAGCGCTGACTAGACAGTGATCCGAGTTGCCAAGTTGTATACTTTTTATGTAATGGATTCATTATTCCTCCTCTATGTACAATATGTATTGATAAAACCTTTCAGCATGTTCATCTGATACTGCACCAAGATTTACGTGAATGAAATCTAAGTGCGGGTCCAAAAAGACGATTTTAAAGATTTTCTCATTTACAGATAACTTAAAATTGAAGAAAACAAAAAGATCAGAAAAATCGAAAAATGCCCTTTTTGAGGGCTAAAACCCCCTAAAAAGTTGCTTTCTCGGGGTAGAAAATCGGTAGACTTTATAACCCCTTATTAAGAACCCTAAAAGGAACTCTGCCAACCACATACTCTGCTGCAATCACACAGAGATTTGCGCGTCCTGCTCTTTTGATGGGCCAGGATGTGCTGGTTCCAGTATAGTTTGACATCTAATGTCATCCTTAAGTATTTGGCTCGTTGTGAGAAACCAATTCGGGTAATACCGGCAGTACTCGCTTCCTGATAAATAGTACCATAACCTCCTTGTCACAATTCGCAGTAAGCCCTTCGCTAGCGCACCAGTTGGAGAACAGATCTAGTGGATGTTCCACCGTTTACTACGAAGACAATATCGCTTCCGCAAACTTGATCAAAAAAGCTTTAGACACAAAGTTTAAAGTGCAGAAAGTAAATTTAAATACCTTAGGAGCAGAAATATAACTCCTTCCTTTTGGCAGTAGTACCTTCCAAAGACCCTCAAAACGAATGTGCGTTTGTTTGCGAGTTCTCAACTTAGAGTCGAGCAGTTACAAGTGCTGATTAGACCTCGTCTACTTAGAACTTTTCCTATAGTGTTGTAGAGTTTCTGAATATAAATGCAGAGGGCCAGAGTACTGTAAATCTATTGTCTTCTTCAAAGCAAAATACTACATATTTATGGGCCTGAACGATTTCGCTAGGGTATTACTTAAAGTCTTCTAGTTTGGATATGAATTTTATTTTTGACATTCCTTCAAATAGGTAGTCAGGCCTATTCTGAACTCCGCTGAAGTTGATTCCGCTGGAATTTTCTTACATTTTATGCTACCAATGTATGAAAATTCCAGCGGAGTTCAGAATAGGCCTGAGTGTCTTTTATTAAGCGAAGAAACTCTTTTGTTTTTCCGCTATGTTAAGGTAGATAATGTTTGTTAATTACATAGGAGTAACACCAAAACACCGGAGTCGAAGACGCAGCTTTGTTACTGTTGAGTGAAGAATATGATTATTGGCGGAGCAGGTCGGCAGCATTAACTCCTTAGGAGCAGCTCGGAAGCTTAAACTCCGACCCTTTTTTGAGTTTAAGGGAAGTGTGGACTTCCCACTCAAACGTCTGATTGGTATCGACTGAAGTCTTTATTTCATAACAACTTCTTATATAGCTATGACATTGAGTAAAAAAATAAATTAAAATCACAATATACAAAATTTTCTTATTAAAAAATGCAAAATTGCAAATTCTTCCCATGCAAAAACTGAAATTTTTACACTTTACCTTGGAGGCGTCATATTACAGTCGGAGTTTCTGAATGAAAAATTTAATGAATTATGCTTATTTGACAATTTTTGTGAGAATTTAGATTCTAATAGAGAAAAACAAAAAAAATTGTTTGTTGATAAAAAGCTAAAAATATTATATTTAAATGTGATGTTAGTAATCATTTGATTTGATTAATGTATTGATTTCTTAACAGGTAAGTATTTTATCAAGTGTGAAGCCCTGAACATTTCGAAGATTAAGAGTGTGCAGATTCTTTAATTACTCCATAATAAATATACATGCCCCGATTGAAGATGCGCTAGAAGAAGCGAAAGATGCATTCTATGAAACCTTAGATAGGACGCTAAGAAACTGTCCTAGACATGATGTAAAGATTGTCATAGGAGATGCAAATGCAAAAATTGGCCATGAAAGTGCATACCGACCAACAATAGGAGCATTTAGTCTACACGACGAAACAAATGAAAACGGTATGAGACTGATCAGTTTTGCAATGATGAATAATATGGTGATCGCAGACACAAGATTCCAGCGAAAAGATATACATAAGGTAACCTGGAGATCTCCAGATGGAAGAACGCAAAACTCAATTGATCATATCTTATAGAAGCGCGTCACTGTTCAGAAGTACTAGATGTCAGATCATATCGTGGTGCAAACATCGACTCCGACCATTATATGATTGGGACGAGAATCAGAAGCAGAATATCGACACTAAACGAAAGAAGAAACCGCAGGGAAAGAAAATTTAACGTGAAATTATTAAAAGAAGAAGCAAAACAAGAAGAATATGTGGAAGAAATAAATAGAAGAGTGATAAATGCAAATAATCACAACGCCGAAGACATAGAAGTTAAATGGAATAACTTGAAGACCCTAATCAAAGAATCAGCATCAAATACTCTAGGATACGAACCCCGTGAAAGCAGAAATGAATGGTTCGACAATGAGTGTACCCGTGTAACACAGGAAAAGAATATAGCAAGTAATGATACAGAAACACAGAACGAGAAATGCAGTTGAGACATACAAAGAAAAAAGGAGACAGGAGAAAAGAGTGCACAAAGCGAAGAAAAAGGAGTACTGGGAAAACGAAATGTTGAAAATAGAAGAAGCGAACAACCGAAACGATGTCAGGAAACTATATAAAAAAGTAAAGGAGCAACGAGTCGGTTTCAAGCCCAGAATAACCATGTGCAAAAATAAGGATGGAGAGATCTTAAGTACCAAAGAATCAGTTCTAATTAGATGGCGTGAACACTTTCAAGAACTGCTAGCTCGAGATGAGGAGCAACCCCTTACAGAAAACATGGAACTAGCAGAAGAACTAGCGGGAGACATGCCTACATTAGAAGACGTACAAGACGCAGTGAAAAAGCTAAAAAACAACAAATCTCCGGGCAAAGATAACATCGTAGCAGAGCTATTGAAACAAGGAGGTGAAAACGTAATATTAAGCCTGCATGAAATCGTAACACTAATATGGACCCAGAAACGAATACCATCGGAATGGAGCGAGGGCATTGTGTGCCCTATACACAAAAAAGGAGATCAGCTAAACTGCCGTAATTATAGAGGTATCACGCTATTGAACGTAGCATATAAAGTATTATCAAATATTTTATACGTTAAACTGCAGCCTTACGCAGAAGCAGCTCTGGGAAACTATCAAAGCGGTTTCCGCCCCGGAAGATCCACCACAGACCATATTTTCACCCTTAGGCAGGTCCTGGAAAAGGCAAATGAATTTAATATTACCATACATTCGTTATTCATAGACTTCAGAAACGCGTATGATAAAATAAAACGTGAAGAATTATATAAAGCTATGGAGTATTTAAGATTTCCCAAACACCTCGTAGATTTGACCAAAATGACAATGAAAGAGGTTATATGCAGAATAAGAATTGAAGGAGAGCTGTCAGAACCATTCAACGCCACAGTAGGACTAAGACAAGGAGATGCCCTGTCGTGCTTACTATTTAACGTAGCTATGGAAAAAGTGATAAGAGACGCAGGAATTAACACCGCGGGCAGTATTTTCAACAAGTCGGTACAACTGTTGGCATACGCTGACGACATCGTAATACTAGCCAGATCCAACATAGCAATGAAAGAAGCCTTCATATTGCTAGAAAGAGCAGCAAAGAAATTCGGACTAGCAATTAATGAAGAGAAAACGAAATATATGTGCATCTCTAAAAGACGGAATGATCGCCAGAATATGACCATTGATACATATAACATCGAAAGCGTAAAAGAATTTATATACTTAGGGACGCTAATCTCAAAAGATAACGACACGACGGCAGAAGTCATAAGGAGATTGGCGCTGGGAAATAGATGCTATTTTGGGCTACGTAAACACTTCTTAACAAGGAACATATCAAGGAGGACTAAAGTTAAACTATACAGAACCCTTATAAGGCCAATACTACTGTATGGATCCGAAACCTGGACACTAAGAAGTAATGAAGAACACCTCCTGGGGTGCTTTGAAAGAAAAATCCTGCGCACAATATATGGAGGAGTAAATGAAAATGGTGTTTGGAGGAGAAGATACAATCACGAATTGTATCAGTTGTATAAAGATCCGAACATCATAAAAACTATAAAAATTAGCAGAATTCGATGGGCAGGACATGTTGAACGTAGCAGTGATGACAGCATAACAAAAATTATTATGAACAAGACACCAGACGGACACAGAGGCACAGGACGTCCAAAAAAGAGATATACAGATAGCGTAGAGGAGGATCTACGAACCCTAGGTATAAGAAATTGGAGACCCCAAGCCAGGGACAGACAGTTCTGGAGGAGGATGTTGCAGGAAGCCAAGGCCAATAACAGGCTGTGGAGCTATTTATGATGATGATGATGAAGAGTGTGCACTTCAGCACCAGTATGAGATAGAGGCCTAGATAAATATCTACTCTAGGAGACGTATATGTTTTAAATGATCACTTCCCTAAAAGTTTCATGCATGAATGAGACATTTTCTTCGCCCCAAGTAGATTTTGCCGCGATACAAAGTTGGACTTTTTTCTGCCCATTAGAAACAGTGCTCTCTTTTGCCAACATTCTTTTATCTACGAAATATACTGTAATTGAGGTAATGCAGTTCAGGTTTATGTGAAACAGCTTCGATTCTCTTTATAGACCCAAAATCTCCCGAAGTACCTTCTTCCAGTGCTCTATGTATAACATGTTATATGCTTTGTGATGAAACGCACTTCGGCATGAAAGCTGGTCTAGTCCGTGCTCGATGTGCTTGTGGATGCGTCTGTGAACTCCAACTTTTTGTTAACCTTTTGCAATTGTCTCTTCGTATCTTTAAAAACATGAGCGTCGTTTTGCCAAGCGGTCTCCCGACCAAATACTAACCACGTCCAATGCTGCTTGACCTTCGCAATCAAACGAGAATCATTCAGTATGCTAATGGCATCCTTTGTGGTCACCAAGATAATTTCACATTTTATTAGTGCTATACAATTTCTTAAAGCTCCAATTTTCCTCCTCTTAGTAGCGCTCCAAATTTTTATCGCTGAGAGCACAATTGTTCATCTGAATAATGTCTATAACCTCATGTCTATTACCGTTTTCGAAAGTAAAATCCGTGCAGCGAATTATTTTGTGTATTTTAGTAACTAAGAGATAATCAAAAAGGTACTCACTTCTTTTGTTCACTCTACTTCTGCCCCTGATACCATTGCAAGCGTTCGCTTCTTATTCTATGGTGGTCTGAAGACACATCTGCTAGAGATCGCTTTGCACCGACAGATTACTAGCCGCTTGGTCTGTAAGAGGGAAGCAGTTATTTTTATTGCTGTGAAAGGCACAGGTTCGACATTCACCACCTACAAACACTACCTCTACTGCAAACAGTATTATACCGACCAACCCTATTATCCGTAGAGTCAGGGGCGGCGGAACGCGTGGGGATGGAAGGAAAAGTGCACACGCACTTTCGCTTTGGGTGGGGAAATCCACACCCCAAATATATCATGAACACCTAATAACCCAGAACGTTGGAGGGCCGTCATGGTCGCTTCGACGAAGGAACGTGGTGGAAGGGCCGCACACAAACAAGGCTTTTTATACGACAACTAAATTCAATTATATTAGGGCTATTAAGAATTTATAACTGTATAGCCTAAGCTTTTTTAAACCCACCCAACTAGCATTTATAAATGGGATTGCTTCAGGGACATGCCAAAAGGAAGATTTCGCCGTAGGTTCCTCATGAGGACCCCATGTGGAAAATGAGGGGCATGTCGAAATAGAGCTTTGCCCTTAGTTTCCTTATGAACACCATTCAAAAAAATCAGCGATATTCAAGTGAGGTATGCGTTTTCACTCTCTCCATAAGGGCCCTATGAGGCAAACCTTATTACAAATAAAATCATCTGCCTTACGCATTCGGAAAGCTTTTTAAAAAGCTTTAAAGTAATACCCTTAAGCTTTAGTTTTACTCATACAAAGCTTTAGTTTTTATTGTTGTATTGAAGCATGTCATTTAGCATACTCAATAGAGCGGTTCTGGTTCCAGGTCAAGCAGCATTGGACGTGATTAGTACGCAGTTGGGAGACTGCATTGGTAAAACGACACCCGCGTTGAAAAATATAAAGCTTTCGACTAGACGCATTTATTACTCACATTTGACGATGAATGACGCGCGAATGAGGCAATACGTTAAATGCCCTGTGTGGGCCTTATAGAGCAATCCACATGGGGTCTACATGAAGCAGTGGGGATAGCCTCATAGGGGCCCTAGCTGCACTCCCCAAAATCCTAGTCGGGCATAACCCTGTAACCAAAGAATTAAAAGCTATATAACTCAACAGACAGCAGGTAAATAAATTGACCGATATTAACTTTTTACGTTTGAACGGTTACCTGCTCATGTGCTCCCCACCCACAATGATTATGCTCCGCCGCCCTTGCGTAGAGTGGCGTTACTTACAGATGGCTCCAAATGCCAAGCCGACAGTGTTGGTGGCAAGCACCCGCCATAGAACTGTCGAGACAACTCTGCTGTGATGCAGGTTGTACTGAAATAGAATTCTTCGTGTTGCCTTAGGGTGAAAACACAAAGAAAGCAGGTTGGCAATAGGAATGCAGGCAACCTGCTTTCTTTGTGTTTTCACCCTTATGCAGTGTGAGCTCAGTAGTCTCCGCTTTTTCGAGCCGATCTCTATGTCTCAGAACGAACTGACCTGCAAAGTTGACCAGTCCCGTCAAAAACCCAAGGCAAGAGTTTCACCAAACTGGTTAACGTTCGTCTGCATCACATAAAAAGAGGTGACCTTTATCGGCCGGTAAATTACTTCATTAGTCAATAACAGTGCTTCAAATAAATTTTTTTTGTTTTGTTTTTTTATTTTTTACTATTTTATGATAGGTAATATGGTGCATTTTTTGTACCATATTGACATTGACTATCCTATTGTGTAATTATAAGACAATGTGTAATTTTAAGAAAGGCGATGAACTATAATCATACTAAAAAGAAAACTTGGTACAATTTTTTTTCTACACTTAATTTTTATGACATTTTCTCAACAAGTACAGAATTTTTCTAGGAAATATAAACAGTGTGTTTAATGTTAGATTTGTCCTTGTCCATCTACCAAATTCCTCTTTACTTAATGGTTTATGAACCCACAAAAAGATCTTCAGCTAAACCACACAAAAAAAACAAGGTAATCCTTTTCCCTTTCTTGAGGGAATATCAACTTCCTACAAAGCCACAAAATCTCAGTGCTATGTCATCGGTGTGCTTCCATTAATTTATCAACAGCATAGGCTCCACGACAGATGACTTGCTACAAGACTCTGCCATGACTCGAGGAAATAAATTGCACATGAAACGTTGAGGTGTGCGCGCGGGGCATATGCAAAAAGAGTCTGGTGCCCCTGACACAGAGGAATTTTCTTTCATTTCTGTGTCGTCCATTTTTGCATCTTGGAGATAAACATTCATATATATGTACATACGTACATATACTACTTTAAATAAAAAAGGAAGAGGAGGAAAAGTTAAGTTGAAGACCTCTAATGAAGTGAAAAAGGTCCGTAGAAGGGCATCTTACAAAGAGTTTTCCTCCTAGATATTGTTGCCTTGTCATCTGCGACATCAGCCGGGGCGAATTCTTTGCCTATTTGAAGAGATCCGACGTGAAGGTCATGAATGCCGCACTTAAGCGCTTAATTGACAGGTGTGTCACATCGGAGAAGATTTTATTACACCGAGCACCGATCACGATTTTACATGCGATTTTTTTTGTTCTTCTTCTTAACTATACACCAGGCTTTAAAGATAACTTGTGACTTTTCTATAGGGATTGGTTTTATTCTTTATTTTTATTTTTTTTGTTCCTGTCTCTCCCTCAACAAAACGTGGGATACATCAAGAAATCGTCTCATAATCACTGAACTATAACCTCCCGGAAATATGTCAGGTCTGCTGAATTAGTTAGTATATACATACCCCAAAACTTCTTACTTTATATGGATACAAAATTTCTGTTTGTAGAATGGAAAATTGTCAGAATTGCAAATGAAATTCCCATCAACAGAATAATTAACAAAAGGAGAACGTCCTTGTATGTATATTCCTAGAAAGGGGAGCAAGCTCGTTACTCAGAAAGGGAACAATTGCGTGAGCTGCCTTAAATTTCCACGTTAATGCAAACAAACATCTCCTTTTGCCGTTTTCATTGCAGGAGCACCATACCAACACATATTCCCACTAAAACAATTAAACTTGCACCTAACTTGGTCGTACTGGAACGAAATCAATTTCAAGCTGAAAGCATGAAACTGATTGCTCTTTATTTGAGTTGAAGTTGATTTCGAATTTTCTTCCCAGTTTAAAAATACCTTGGGAAAACATCAAGTTTTAAACATGTTCAATTGAACTTTTATGGGCCGTCTCAGTGAACTTAATTGAAATTAATCTAACTAAGCAAACAATGTTAAATTTTGGAATTGATTACGGAAGCATATTGGGTGTAATTTGATATAAATCACCAAATCCTTCATTAAGAAATGTGACACAAATGACATCGACTTGAGGGCTGGTTCAATATTGTGCAACATGCTAAATAGTACACTAATTAATCATAATTGTATCCTGAAGGCTCTTTTACATAATGTCATTCTACTTCCGTCATAACCTTAATTCTGTATGAAGCCTCTTTGTTACTTATACAGGTGTAAATTCTATCCTAACGAGTTGCCATTTCCGTCGTCTGTAGTAAGCTTGGTTCGAAGAAAGGAATAAAGGACAGGATAGGTCAATAGGAGTCTGGAGGGTGCTGGAAGACTAGGCGATGGGCCTTGCATTTGAACCCTTGGATGTTGTAGGAGCGAAGAACTTTACACGAAGCCCATTGTGTCAAAAATCAAAACAAAAGAATTTTGTAATGGGGTTTCGATTTCGCAAAGCCGATATCCCCAATAGGAGACGGATGCACCTGACATGCAACCATCGGGGTTAGCAGTCTCGTCGGAGTGTTATGCCTCCTGAAACAACAAGTGGATCCCCCTAACCAGCGAACAAATGCTGCAAAGCTCACAGTACCAGACTACCGGTGAACAAGGATGAATATCGTCTACTAGGTGAAGACCCGAATCAAGGGGAAATTTGGTACCCTATTATTAACCCGTTAAGCCGGTAAGATACCTTATTAAAACTACTTGATAGTCGATATTTTGCCATATGGTCTTTGACGGTAGGCGTGGAGGTTTGAAAATAGTTCGACAAGGAATTGAACGCGATTTTTTTTAATGTAAAGGACTAGAGCTCAGGGAAAGCCCTTTTGTACCTACTGTCGACAATCTATTTTTTTCCGTATAGATAGTGAAGGGAAAGAGAGAAGTGAAGGAAGGGACTGCCACAACCACCTACTGCCAACCATTTCTATCGCGACTCTGGCATCGGGGCAACGAGAAACAACTCGCTGGAGTGTTATGCCTCCTGAAACGAGTTGAATCCCATCAACCAAACGATGACATGCGCTGGTGGAGCGTGGCAGTGCAAGCGGAAGGCTACTACAGGAGGATGAAGAGGGAAGAATAAAGAAGGTGGGAAAGGCGAAGGACAGTGGTGCTGCCGGGATTCGAACCCGGGACCGCTGGGATGGTAGCCAGGGGGATAGTCCCTGGACTACCGAGACTCCAAAGTAAAGTTTACAACAGTACATCTTCTATCATTAAACACAAGCTGGTATTAAAATTAATCTTCGAAATATTGTCTCATTTCTCTGCTTCCCATGACCAAGCCAATTTCCTATTTTCGAAATCAGAGTTTGAATTCATTATTTCGGGTGATTTCCACGTTCCGTTCAAGGAACCAACTACCTCAATCTGTTCCTTAATTCTTACCCTGCGAAGTTTTCCATTAAAGTAGGCTCACCTATCGCCAATTATAGACACGCTGCCTAGGTAGCGCTAACTTCTTATTTCTATTTCGATTCCCTTCCCAAACCCGGTGTTGCCAGATTGGGGTTTTTTTCCCCTAAACTGGGGAAAATATTATGCCCATACGAAAAATTGGGGAAACAAATTTAGTGGGGAATACATTGGGGAAAAATTGATTCAGAGATTTTAAACCCATTTTTGCTTATTATGCTCTGCGCTGATACAATTCGAACCAAGAAATATATATTTAAAAATAAAGAATACAATTATTGGCTGCGTTCAAGTTACGCAGCTGACTGCAAAATATTGCATTTATGCGTTCAAAATATACTAACAGCTGCAACATTACTTGAATATTCGGCATTCGAATGCTGCTGTTGCATTGAATTTGCAGTCAGCTGCATAACTTGAACGCAGCCATTTGCATAAAGAAACATGAAATTCTCAAATTTAATACATTTTTAATACAAAACCGTCAGTTTATCGAGAGCTAAAAAACGACAGACCAGAACTGAGGAGTGACGTTTCAAAAGGCCTTATTTCCATTTCGATCAAATTTTCAGAAACCGCAAATTTCTGTGTTGCGTACCAAATATACGAAATTATTTTTTTTTGCCTCAATATGGTATGCCCTAGTATAACTAAATTTTTACAGTGGTAGATAAAAAATATTGTAAGTGCGACTTCATTTTTAAAAAAACATTTTGTTTGGAAATGTGTCCTTTTGTTTGAATCTTTTTGAAATAAGACATTTTGTATGGACGTCCATAGGAAATATGACTTTATTACATTATTATAATTATTTTTACATTACATATTCCTAAATTCCAAGGCACGACACATCATCAGGTTCATGGCATTCACATATTTCTCGAAAACTGTTCACCATTTTTTTAAAACCAAAAATCACGCCCTTTTGTTTGAAATTTTGTAAAATACTATTGATTCACACAGGAAATGTGGCGTTTTGTTTAAATTGAATACACCGTTTATTTGATATATGAAAATATGCCTTTTTTGACTGAAATTCCTCTATTGGTATCCATTTTTTTATAGGAAAGAAGGCATTTTCTTTCGTCCTGTTGACGTGAAAAGGTGTGTAACGGTCGGCCGTACAGAAATTAATGTATGATGAATTAGACAGAATGATAAGTTTAGCTGTCATAGAGCCATCAAATAGTCCGTGGAACTCTCCCGTCGTTTTAGTCCGCAAGCCAGGAAAGGTACGATTATGTCTCGATTCTCGCAAAGTAAACACTGTCACGGTTAAAGACGCATACCCTCTTCCCCATATAGACGGTTTGTTGGGTCGTCTTCAAGACACCAAGTTTATCACGAGTCTAGATTTGAAAGATGCCTTCTGGCAGATACCTTTAGATCTTAAATCGCGCGAGAAGACAGCTTTTACCGTTCCTGGTAGGCCCCTATATCAGTTTACTGTAATGCCTTTCGGCCTATGTAACGCTCCACAAAGAATGTGTCGATTAATGGATAAAGTTATCCCTGGACACCTACGAGAACACGTGTTTGTTTACCTTGATGATCTTTTGATCGTCTCTCCCGATTTTGACTCCCATCTCAGAACTCTGGAAGAGGTTGCTGGTTGCTTACGTCGTTCTGGCTTAACCATCAATTTGTCCAAAAGTAAATTTTGTGTAAAAGAGGTAAAGTACCTAGGCTTTTTAATTGGTGACGGAACGTTGAAGACCGACCCTGGTAAAGTGACTGCCATTTCAGAATTTCCTACGCCGAAATCTCATCGGCAAGTACGAAGATTCTTAGGCATGACCGGTTGGTATCAACGATTCATTTCCAATTATGCCAGTGTGGCTGCTCCTATCACAGATTGCTTGAAAGGCAAAAAGTTTGCTTGGACAGAGGAGGCACAGCAGTCCTTTCTCAAGTTGAAAGATTGTATGACTCAGGCTCCGATATTGGTCACTCCTGATTTCTCTAAACCGTTTTACATTCAATGCGATGCGAGTAAAACTGGTGTCGGTAGTGTACTGTTTCAACGAGACATGGATGGAAATGAACATCCAATTGCATATATGTCCAAAAAGTTGAACAGTGCACAACGAAATTACACTATTACCGAACTTGAATGTTACGCAGCCGTATTGAGTGTAAAAAAGTTTAGAGCATATGTAGAGGGCCAATCGTTCACAATTATTACTGACCACGCTAGTCTTAAATGGCTCATGAATCAGTCTGATCTGAACGGTCGCTTGGCGAGATGGAGTTTAAAATTACAGGGTTTTGAGTTTTCAATAGAGCATCGAAAAGGGAGTCAAAACGTGGTCCCGGATGCGTTGTCCCGTGTTGATTGCGTTGATGAGATTTCATTTTGTCATGATGTAGACCTAACGTCCCCCGCATTCAAATCTCCAGAATATTTGGCATTAATTGAGCGTGTAGGCGGAAAGACAGGACAGTTGCCTGATCTTAGGGTGTCCGACGAATATGTGTTCCATCGTACTACACCTCGTACCGGAGATCCAATCTCTGATGATCTCACCTGGAAGCTATGGATTCCATCTGATTTGACCCCTGCGTTGATTGAAGCAGCTCATTCACCCCCTCAAGCTTCTCATGGAGGAATAGCAAAAACTCTATCACGACTGCGAAAGAAATATTTTTGGCCTGGCATGGTAAATCAAGTCCGAACCTTCGTATCTCAGTGTGAGACGTGTAAGTGCACGAAATCTCCTAATGCAATCTTACGACCGCCCATGGGCATGCAACTGAAGGTAGCTAAGCCTTTCCAATTCCTTTATGTAGACTTTTTAGGTCCCTATCCCCGCTCCAAGAGAGGTAATACCGCTGTACTGGTAGTTTTGGACTCATTTAGTAAATTTGTATTCCTGTTTCCGGTTTCCTCCGAGACTGCAAATTCTGCAATAGAGAATCTGGAACACCGAGTGTTTCATACATTTGGAGTACCAGAGATAGTATTCTCCGACAATGGTCGGCAGTTTGTCTCGAAGGAATTCGCGAAATTTTTGGACGATTATGGAGTCAGACACGTGCGTACAGCGGTACATTCACCACATCCAAATGCTTCTGAGCGAGTAAACAGGTCAACCTTAGCAGCCATTCGTGCTTATTTAAAAGACGACCACCGCGATTGGGACCGTCACCTTTCTTCAGTTGAATGTGCAATGCGAAGTTCAGTTCATGAATCAATAGGAATGGCACATATGCGGTCTTAAAAAAATTACACGCCTTACAAGACGGAGATATTGCATTCCTTCCAACTTCAGATCGTCTTCGCCTTATCCGAGAGCGCATTAGCTTAAACCTGTCTGCTGCACACAACCGCCATGAGAAAAATTATAACCTACGTTGTAAATCGGTCTCCTTCCAGCCAGGTCAAGAAGTTTTTCGCCGTACCTTCCCTATTAGTAAAGTTACTAATTGCTTCAGTGCTAAACTAGCAAATAAATTTTCCAAAGCTCGAGTACGGAAGAAAATAGGTGCGAGTCTGTACGAAATTGAGGACATGTCAGGAAAGTTGTTAGGAACTTATCACGCTAAGGATCTCAGGCAGTGAGAAGAACGAAAGCATTCCCAGAGTAGCCCTAATAAGGTATCTCGCCGGCTTCACCGGTTAACTGACAGGGTGCCTTAAACCGCTTAGGTAGCTTCCCTAGCGGTGGTACACCTCCTTGTTTTCCTTGTCCGTCTGGGGGCAAGGTTTTCATGCTAGATGCCTAGCAGGGGCTGCCAGACCAGACCCCCCCGAGACACGGTCCTCTCGGTCATTTTTATCGCGCCCGCCTGTTCGCGTGGAAGCTAGCCTTTGCTTCTCAGTCCTTTGTGTCGTGAAGCCCGGACAGTGCGAGGTTCTAGGAGATGCGACCTAGCGCCTCAGAAAGTGGTAGCGTCCTGCTGCATAATCCGTCCTTTACCAGTTTTATTCTCCCCTAGGCCAGAGTAGATCTCTGCGGGCGGGAGAGGACTATATTTCCCAGGGCTCAGGCCAGCGACTTGGTCGACGCTGAGCACCTGGGGCGTTTACTCTTCCCCCCGTAGGACGACCTAAGGGTTATCTGATGTATGAACAGGCGGTGCCTCGTTCATCATCTTTGGGCCTTGAGGTCATCCCTCCCGCAGGACCCATCGCGGTCACGGGTACCACGCGTGTCTATATAACAATATAACAAAAAAAAAGGTTCGACGAGATAGAGATTAAATTGGGTTGGGTTGCCATACGAGAGGGGGTAATGACGTTAAGCAGCCATGCTTTCTGCTTCAGGGATAAAAGGGGGATCTGAAAAAAATCATGGGGTACTCACCATATTGGAGGACCAAAACCTCCCCCCTAAGGCATCAACAGCTACTCAAACGCCATCCTAAAGCAATACGAACTGCAATGCAAAGAGAAAATCCACCCTGGAAAGTAGGAGAGAAGACAACAAAAACCCAAGGATCCGATCACGATATAATTTTATTAAAAAAAGAAAATCCTCATGTAAACCTATACAAAGTCAACCAAAATTCTTATAAATTTCTTCCAAAAGAAAAATTTTTTATTCTCTTTTTCTTTTTTTTTCTTTTTTTTTATAATATATGCTTTATATTTATGTATCCTTCTTCATTTACTTTAATTAAAAATTACTTATTCAACAAAAATAGTACATTAAAATATTCCCTTTTTTTTTTGGTAGATTATTTTTTTTTTTATAACCTATATAAAGTTTTTTATCTTTACTCATTTTTTTTTTTTATATATACTCGTGTAATTTACCCCTCTTTTCTCTTTTAATAATTTATTTTTTCTTTAGCTGCCTATTTCCTAAATGTGCATAATTTTTGTAGTGGGTTTTTTCCCTTTTTTTTTTTTTAAATATTAGATAGCACATAGATATAATAGTAAATTCTTATTATATATTTTTCTTTAAAATGTTATTTATTCAACAGCGATAACAGAGATGTAATCGTAAATTCGTGTTATGTTTTTTTTTTCTCTTCAAAAAATATTATTTATTCAGTATCTATAGCGCATAAATGAAATAGTAAATTCTTATTGTATATATTTTTCTTTTTCGTTAAAATTATTTATTCAATAACTATTGCGCATAAATGTAATGGTAAATTCTTATGATATATATTTTTCTTTTTCGTTAAAATTATTTATTCAATAACTATTGCGCATAAATGTAATGGTAAATTCTTATGGTATATTTTTATCTTTTTCGTTAAAATTATTTATTCAATAACTATTGCGCATAAATGCAATGGTAAATTCTTATGGTATATTTTTATCTTTTTCGTTAAAATTATTTATTCAATAACTATTGCGCATAAATGCAATGGTAAATTCTTATGGTATATTTTTATCTTTTTCGTTAAAATTATTTATTCAATAACTATTGCGCATAAATGCAATGGTAAATTCTTATTGTATATATTTTTTCTCTTAAAGACGTTATTTATTCAATGACTACAACATAGATGTACTTGCTTTATATAATTTTTCTTCCTGCTGTCCTTGTTGGGGTTTCGGGTACATTTTCCTTCACCATAATTTAGTTTTTATTTATTTATATTCTGTACACAAGGTTTCTTTTCCATGTATTTATATCTTTGCACACAAAAAAAATTTTTTTTTCCTTTTTTTTTTGTTTTTATTATGTAGGTTTACACAAAAATTTCATTTCTATTAATTCATTTTTTTGTACACACTCTTTTTTCTATTCATTTATATTTTACACAAACATTTTTTTTCTTTCTTTTTCTTGTATTTATCGCACAAAAAAAATTCTTTTTATTTGTTAATTATATTTACACGAAAATTTTATTATTTTTTTTATTTTTTTTTTTTTTTATTTATTTATTTATTTGTTGTACCAAACTTTTCTCTTTTTTTTTTTCATTTATATTTTTGGGCACACAAAAAGATTTTTTTTTCTCTTTTTTTTTCTTATTTTTTATATTTTTCGCACAAAAATTTTCTTTTTGTTTAGTTATATTTCGTACACAAAAACTTTCCTTTCTATTTATTTATATTTTGTACACCGAAATTGTTCTCCCTTTTTATTAAATTTTCTTTTTCTTTGTTAGCTTCATTCGGATTTCTTCCTTTTTTTGGTTCTTTTACATATTACAATTTTTCTCAAGATCCCGAGTCTTATTTTAAAGCACGTCCCGACTCTTATATTAAATCACGTCCCGACTTTCCGAACATTCACTGCCGACGTCCATTTTTCAATATTTTTCATTCAAAATAAGAAAAACAAGATTTAAAAAAAACTCGACGGACAGCATGCAACCACGGACACGTCCACTCTCTTTAACTCCACAACGCCGAATGTCTTGTTCGAACGCTACTTTCCGACTGACTCAAATCCGACGCCAAGCCAGAAATTAGCCCTTGGCGCATCAGTGTTGGGGGGTGAGGACAGAAAAAAAACCCAAAGGAAATCGCTATCGAACAGCGTTATTCCCTTATATGGTCGTGTCCTTGGAAAAATAGAGGATGGGGAAATGAAATGAAGGAATTTACACGGAAGGGAACAACCAAGCGGATTGATAATCGGTGTTCCTTCATTCTCCTCGTGTAAATCCATTCCATTACATGGGCAAGAATAAAAATTCCGAGAATCTCGGTTTTTCATTTAAATTAATGCAAAGTGATTGGCTGGGCGTTCGCCGCCGGCAATTCTGTTGCGCGAAAACTTTTGTGTGCGTGCATTCTGCCGTAGAATTGGGATAGGCAAGAAATAATATGCGCAGAGGCGTGCATATTTGAGCCAAAGTTTTTGTATGGAAATTATGAATAATTATTGCATGGAAAAAAAATTTGGTGGGCTGAGAGATTTTTGGTGGGATTATTGTATGGGAGTTTCGAATGCTGGATGCAAAGTACGGCCGACCGTTACAAGGCGGTTACGCTAGAACGAGCAAGGAGAGGGGAACCGAAAGACGAGGCGGCTTGTACTGAGTCTCTGCTCACCGACTGAGTAGCCGGGCAAATATGCATATGTAGGCCACCAAGGTGTTTAAAAAATGGCTATCTGTGAAAATATCTATGAAAGAGAGTTCTACGATACATGATAGATCCCAACGTGTGGCTCGACCCACGACCCTGAGATAAGAGTCTCGCTCTATTGACTGAGTAGCCGGGCCAATTAACACCGGCGAACAAAACAAAACAAAAAAATGTGAATATGGAGACGGATAGGTGGATAAAAAAAATTATTGTGTAGAGTTTGAGAGCGACTGGGCGCTAGGCAGCCGACTCTCTAGGAATTTCCTTCTGGCGGCCTCTTTCGCAAGCCAGGCGGATCCGTCAAAGAAGGGACCCAGTTCGATATCAATACTAATTTCGACCAGCCTCTTGAGAGGATCAGGCGATGAGGAGGGTGCAGAAGAAGTTGGATTTAGTACATGAAATCCTTATAGCGGATGGAAGTGATGAATTTAAAAGCTTGAGAGCGACTGGGCGCTAGGCAGTCGACTCTCGATGAATTTTCTCCTGGCGGCCTCTTTCGCAAGCCAGCGGGGTTCCTCAAGGTCGGAACGCAGTTCGAAATTAATACTAATTTTGACGGTGAAGATGGTGACCCAGGATCAAGGGGAGGAAAAGTAAGGTGAATTAGTTCCAAGCTGAGAGCGACTGAGGGCTAGGCAGCCGACTCTCTACTCTTAACCTCTCTGGCGGCCTCTTTCGCAAGCCAGGCGGGTCCGTCGAGGAAGGGACCCAGTTTGAAGTTAAACCATTTTCGACCAGCCTCTTAAGAGGATCCAGTGATGAGGTGGGTGCGGAGGAAGTTGAGTTTGCGTCCATTGAGATCGCCTTTCCGGTGGATGGGATATTGAGTTAAGGAGCTGAGAGCGACTGGGCGCTAGGCAGCCGACTCTCTATGAATTTCCTCCTGGCGGCCTCTTTCGCAAGCCAGATGTCCGACAAGGAAGGGACCCAGTTTGAAATAAATCCCAATTTCGACCAGTTACAGGGGCTGGGTTTAAATCTGCCCCAGTTTTAAAAAAAAAAGAAAAAAAAATTTTTAAGTTGGTGGTGGGATACCACCCGTGTGCACTGCTCCATGAGCAGATATTAAAGAGCTAAATCGGAGTGTCTAATCATTAATTTGCAAATGTCTTGTAGTCATTGCCTTGAACAGAATCAACTACTGTTAGTTAATCCTGGAACTAGTACCCAGATTTGGTGGAGTGTTGGGCTCCCACAAGGGAGAAAGTTAGTGACGGGGTAGAAGTGTGTGTTTGGGCTATTGTAAGGGGTTGAAGTGGTCCATAAGGTACCCGTGACCGCGATGGGTCCTGCGGGAGGGATGACCTCAAGGCCCAAAGATGATGAACGAGGCACCGCCTGTTCATACATCAGATAACCCTTAGGTCGTCCTACGGGGGGAAGAGTAAACGCCCCAGGTGCTCAGCGTCGACCAAGTCGCTGGCCTGAGCCCTGGGAAATATAGTCCTCTCCCGCCCGCAGAGATCTACTCTGGCCTAGGGGAGAATAAAACTGGTAAAGGACGGATTATGCAGCAGGACGCTACCACTTTCTGAGGCGCTAGGTCGCATCTCCTAGAACCTCGCACTGTCCGGGCTTCACGACACAAAGGACTGAGAAGCAAAGGCTAGCTTCCACGCGAACAGGCGGGCGCGATAAAAATGACCGAGAGGACCGTGTCTCGGGGGGGTCTGGTCTGGCAGCCCCTGCTAGGCATCTAGCATGAAAACCTTGCCCCCAGACGGACAAGGAAAACAAGGAGGTGTACCACCGCTAGGGAAGCTACCTAAGCGGTTTAAGGCACCCTGTCAGTTAACCGGTGAAGCCGGCGAGATACCTTATTAGGGCTACTCTGGGAATGCTTTCGTTCTTCTCACTGCCTGAGATCCTTAGCGTGATAAGTTCCTAACAACTTTCCTGACATGTCCTCAATTTCGTACAGACTCGCACCTATTTTCTTCCGTACTCGAGCTTTGGAAAATTTATTTGCTAGTTTAGCACTGAAGCAATTAGTAACTTTACTAATAGGGAAGGTACGGCGAAAAACTTCTTGACCTGGCTGGAAGGAGACCGATTTACAACGTAGGTTATAATTTTTCTCATGGCGGTTGTGTGCAGCAGACAGGTTTAAGCTAATGCGCTCTCGGATAAGGCGAAGACGATCTGAAGTTGGAAGGAATGCAATATCTCCGTCTTGTAAGGCGTGTAATTTTTTTAAGACCGCATATGTGCCATTCCTATTGATTCATGAACTGAACTTCGCATTGCACATTCAACTGAAGAAAGGTGACGGTCCCAATCGCGGTGGTCGTCTTTTAAATAAGCACGAATGGCTGCTAAGGTTGACCTGTTTACTCGCTCAGAAGCATTTGGATGTGGTGAATGTACCGCTGTACGCACGTGTCTGACTCCATAATCGTCCAAAAATTTCGCGAATTCCTTCGAGACAAACTGCCGACCATTGTCGGAGAATACTATCTCTGGTACTCCAAATGTATGAAACACTCGGTGTTCCAGATTCTCTATTGCAGAATTTGCAGTCTCGGAGGAAACCGGAAACAGGAATACAAATTTACTAAATGAGTCCAAAACTACCAGTACAGCGGTATTACCTCTCTTGGAGCGGGGATAGGGACCTAAAAAGTCTACATAAAGGAATTGGAAAGGCTTAGCTACCTTCAGTTGCATGCCCATGGGCGGTCGTAAGATTGCATTAGGAGATTTCGTGCACTTACACGTCTCACACTGAGATACGAAGGTTCGGACTTGATTTACCATGCCAGGCCAAAAATATTTCTTTCGCAGTCGTGATAGAGTTTTTGCTATTCCTCCATGAGAAGCTTGAGGGGGTGAATGAGCTGCTTCAATCAACGCAGGGGTCAAATCAGATGGAATCCATAGCTTCCAGGTGAGATCATCAGAGATTGGATCTCCGGTACGAGGTGTAGTACGATGGAACACATATTCGTCGGACACCCTAAGATCAGGCAACTGTCCTGTCTTTCCGCCTACACGCTCAATTAATGCCAAATATTCTGGAGATTTGAATGCGGGGGACGTTAGGTCTACATCATGACAAAATGAAATCTCATCAACGCAATCAACACGGGACAACGCATCCGGGACCACGTTTTGACTCCCTTTTCGATGCTCTATTGAAAACTCAAAACCCTGTAATTTTAAACTCCATCTCGCCAAGCGACCGTTCAGATCAGACTGATTCATGAGCCATTTAAGACTAGCGTGGTCAGTAATAATTGTGAACGATTGGCCCTCTACATATGCTCTAAACTTTTTTACACTCAATACGGCTGCGTAACATTCAAGTTCGGTAATAGTGTAATTTCGTTGTGCACTGTTCAACTTTTTGGACATATATGCAATTGGATGTTCATTTCCATCCATGTCTCGTTGAAACAGTACACTACCGACACCAGTTTTACTCGCATCGCATTGAATGTAAAACGGTTTAGAGAAATCAGGAGTGACCAATATCGGAGCCTGAGTCATACAATCTTTCAACTTGAGAAAGGACTGCTGTGCCTCCTCTGTCCAAGCAAACTTTTTGCCTTTCAAGCAATCTGTGATAGGAGCAGCCACACTGGCATAATTGGAAATGAATCGTTGATACCAACCGGTCATGCCTAAGAATCTTCGTACTTGCCGATGAGATTTCGGCGTAGGAAATTCTGAAATGGCAGTCACTTTACCAGGGTCGGTCTTCAACGTTCCGTCACCAATTAAAAAGCCTAGGTACTTTACCTCTTTTACACAAAATTTACTTTTGGACAAATTGATGGTTAAGCCAGAACGACGTAAGCAACCAGCAACCTCTTCCAGAGTTCTGAGATGGGAGTCAAAATCGGGAGAGACGATCAAAAGATCATCAAGGTAAACAAACACGTGTTCTCGTAGGTGTCCAGGGATAACTTTATCCATTAATCGACACATTCTTTGTGGAGCGTTACATAGGCCGAAAGGCATTACAGTAAACTGATATAGGGGCCTACCAGGAACGGTAAAAGCTGTCTTCTCGCGCGATTTAAGATCTAAAGGTATCTGCCAGAAGGCATCTTTCAAATCTAGACTCGTGATAAACTTGGTGTCTTGAAGACGACCCAACAAACCGTCTATATGGGGAAGAGGGTATGCGTCTTTAACCGTGACAGTGTTTACTTTGCGAGAATCGAGACATAATCGTACCTTTCCTGGCTTGCGGACTAAAACGACGGGAGAGTTCCACGGACTATTTGATGGCTCTATGACAGCTAAACTTATCATTCTGTCTAATTCATCATACATTAATTTCTGTACGGCCGGTGAAACAGGGTAATGTCTTTGTTTGATGGGGACCGAGTCTCCAACATCAATTACATGTACTTCCAACTGAGTTTTACCCAGTCCAAGAATATCAGAAGATGGAAAAGTCGCCTTGACTCGCTCCAGCTGATTAAATTGGGCGGATGGCAACTCATGGGCCAAAGACAATAAGGCTGGGGCGCTAAGCTCACCAACTATCTGGGGAGCGATGCCGAATAACTTCCAAAAGTCAATCCCAAGATATAAACTCTGACTTAAACTGGGTACTGCGAATATGGTCATTAAATGAGTCCGTTCCCCAAAGGAGACTGGTGCTTTAATGTAACCGATAACCCGCTGTGAAGCACCATCGGCAGTTTGTAACGAAGTGTTCAGAGAATAAAGCTTACACTCGGGGTGGCTTGATAAAAAGGATTCGACACCACTTCCCAGACAGCTAATGCTAGCGCCGCTGTCCAGCAGACCGTTCATAGCAACGTCGGCAAGTGTTATTCTTGCGAAAGGACGCTCATCTGAGTGATCAGAGAAAATTGCAGATATACTTTCGCGTGCCAGAAGACGTTTCTCTTTGGCCAGACGCCTAATGATGGGAATTCTACGTATGGATGAAACTCGTGGATGTTCAGAAAAGATCCGTTCACGGACGACATGATAATTGTTCCATCGTGCGAGGAACGAAGCTTTGGATTCATCAGAGGGAAAGTCAGGTGGATTGTCAAGGCAGGGATGAAAATTGGTCAAGTCCGGTGAGTTGTGTGTTACCATTGATTTGCACTCGATGTTTACTGATTCGACGGGCGTGGGGGAGGCAGTGCAGCTTGAGGAGGGCGCGGGTTCCCATGAAACCTCGCACCCGGTGGCCGGTTTCCCTGGCACTTGCACTTGGGGGATACTACGCCTGGATTACCACAACGATAACAGAAGACGTTTTTCGTTTCTGACGGACAATCATAGAAGGCGTGTCCAGATTGTTGGCAGTTCCAGCATACCAGTTGTCTCCTATGGAGATCAGGGTTGCGTGCCTGAAGTTCGTCAATAGATTGGAAGTATGGGTCATATGGCTCGGAAGCGGGATTGTCCGCGAAGTCTACATCAAGCTCATGGACTCTCAGGTTGGTTCTTCGTTCCACTTTTTTATTTAAGTGCCAACGCTCCACCTTCAGACATTGCTCTCGAAGTTCTTTCAGGGTTTTGAATCGCATACCTATCAGGGAATTTCCTGTAGTATAATTCAAATTGTCTACTAACATGACTGTTAGCTGAGCCTCCGTGATAGGGTTTTCCATTTTGTTGAACAACGAAATCATCTTTTCCATATACTCATCGAAGGAGTCTTGGTGTTGTTTTAATTCAACCATGGCTTTGATGGTGTGTAAGTCCGTGTCATGCCCTTTGTAGTGAGCCAAGAAGTTTCTCCGAAAATCTGGCCATTCTGGAACAGGAAATTCTCTACGGAACTGGTTCCAGTACCAGGTCGCCGCCCTTTCCTTAAGTAAGGAGGATACGTTAGCGCACAATTCCTGGTTTGACACAGCTGCGTCATTGGCCTTGCTTTCTAATCGAAAGATAAATTGTTCAGCAGTAAGGCCGCTAACATGTCCAGTGAACACTATGTTCCAAGATAACACTACAGAGGGATGGCGTGAAGCCGGCCGAGACCCTTTTGGTCTAGCTATAAATTGTAAGTCAGGAGAGGATATTTGTGCTGCTTGTACTTGCTCAGTAGGTGAACTTGCCCGTTCATTCCTATCCTTCGTTGCGGGCTGGACTGTCAAGGATAACAATTGAGCCCGCAAGAGAGCTATTTGCTTTTTCAATTCGTGCACTTCGTCATTATTCTGGGCATTGGACGGTGCATGGTCGAAACCGTGGAATGAGGGGGAGTCAGGAATGGCATCAGCGTTTCCGCCGGCCTCGGAATTATTCGGTTCATCAGCCATTTTGCTGGATAGACAAAAAAATGTTTCAGTATTTACGAACTAATTGTAAAACAAACGACGATACGAGATTATTAACTTGGTTACTTACTATATACGAAGGTAAAGCAAGATGAACGTTATTAAAAAATATAATGAAGGAGATCTATTTTCCTTTCAAATATAATACGTGGGCGCGTTTATTCCCCAGCGGAACCGTACAAAACAATATATTTTTATTTTACTGAATACCAACGATGTATTTTTTTTTATAAACGAGAGTGTGGACCCCCAGAGGGAGGAATGCTCCCCCAAAATGTATCGGTGTCAGATGACACCAATGAGCACCCCAAAATTATACCCGGCTCGTTGGAGGGGATGATGCTAGACCATGTGTAACACCATCCTCCCCAAAAGAGACCTTAACAGATAACCCCATATCCCAAAAGCAGTTCGCATGGCTGTGATTTAAAGTGTCGAAGACATTGTGGAAGCTTCCAAAGGAATTACTAATTTTAATCTTGGATGACCCCCACGACGGATCAGCAACGACTGAAATGCTGAAATTCCGGAAGGCAGGTACACCCAGAGGATTATTAATCGGGACCGCAATGGTTGAGGAACGCCGAACTTACCGCAGAGTCAGGCGGAGCGCCTGGTAACCAGAAGGAAAGTTCGCCGTTCCGCAAACATTTTTTGGCCATGCTAAAAAGATCAGAAAAAAAATTTGAGCATTGTACTCTAAGACAAGGGAAGAACAACCAAAGCCAGGGGCACCTCTGCGCAAGGCCAGATGAACATAAGCCACCTGTAAACCGACAGCAGTAGGGCATGACTAGGTTGGCCAACATAGGATGTCACAAGGGCAAGCGAAGCGCTTGAACCCAAGATGAGGGCATCCTAGCATGTGCATGAGCAACATCAATAAAAAGTGGAAGCTACCACCGAAACATAACCGAAAGTAAATAAAAAAAATTCATTTACTTGAAACCGTTAAGGTTTCTAAAAAATTGGAAAAGGACCTGTGGCCCCTCTCTATGGCTTTCCCCAAAACAAATCGTTAATGACGTTAGGCTTTTAATATTACTGAATAAATTGGTTTAAAGAACCTATTAAAAATGAAACTGGCAATAAAAGAATTAATTTGTCAACTGGTGACAACAAACTGATAAATAGAAAAACATTACTAGAACAATTATAGTCTAACATTAAGAAAATTTAAAAGTCCGGATTACCGAACGTTGGGCGCCATACTTGTAACTGTCAATAAAAAAAAAATCTAAACTGAACGAGGCAGAATACACATATGACACTCGAGGCGCCATATCTGTAACTAATAAATATTTGGGTTAAGCTAAGTCAATTTTACCTAAAACTAACCTGACAGTACAAATAATATAAATTGGAAAATCAATGCTAAAGAGGTCCAGCGGCTGACGGCCGGGGCTGAACTGCTGATAATAATAATAAAAAAAGGGGACCTATCTCGCGAATTACCATCACTCACCCTCTACACCAGAAATAAGGACACGCCTTGCGGTGCTGCGGCTAGCTCGCCGTTGGGGGGGTTCGTGGTGTAGGGGCTCGTCATTAGAGACAGTTACTTTATATTCTACATACCGAAAACTTACGCGTGTCTATATAACAATATAACAAAAAAAAAGGTTCGACGAGATAGAGATTAAATTGGGTTGGGTTGCCATACGAGAGGGGGTAATGACGTTAAGCAGCCATGCTTTCTGCTTCAGGGATAAAAGGGGGATCTGAAAAAAATCATGGGGTACTCACCATATTGGAGGACCAAAACCTCCCCCCTAAGGCATCAACAGCTACTCAAACGCCATCCTAAAGCAATACGAACTGCAATGCAAAGAGAAAATCCACCCTGGAAAGTAGGAGAGAAGACAACAAAAACCCAAGGATCCGATCACGATATAATTTTATTAAAAAAAGAAAATCCTCATGTAAACCTATACAAAGTCAACCAAAATTCTTATAAATTTCTTCCAAAAGAAAAATTTTTTATTCTCTTTTTCTTTTTTTTTCTTTTTTTTTATAATATATGCTTTATATTTATGTATCCTTCTTCATTTACTTTAATTAAAAATTACTTATTCAACAAAAATAGTACATTAAAATATTCCCTTTTTTTTTTGGTAGATTATTTTTTTTTTTATAACCTATATAAAGTTTTTTATCTTTACTCATTTTTTTTTTTTATATATACTCGTGTAATTTACCCCTCTTTTCTCTTTTAATAATTTATTTTTTCTTTAGCTGCCTATTTCCTAAATGTGCATAATTTTTGTAGTGGGTTTTTTCCCTTTTTTTTTTTTTAAATATTAGATAGCACATAGATATAATAGTAAATTCTTATTATATATTTTTCTTTAAAATGTTATTTATTCAACAGCGATAACAGAGATGTAATCGTAAATTCGTGTTATGTTTTTTTTTCTCTTCAAAAAATATTATTTATTCAGTATCTATAGCGCATAAATGAAATAGTAAATTCTTATTGTATATATTTTTCTTTTTCGTTAAAATTATTTATTCAATAACTATTGCGCATAAATGTAATGGTAAATTCTTATGATATATATTTTTCTTTTTCGTTAAAATTATTTATTCAATAACTATTGCGCATAAATGTAATGGTAAATTCTTATGGTATATTTTTATCTTTTTCGTTAAAATTATTTATTCAATAACTATTGCGCATAAATGCAATGGTAAATTCTTATGGTATATTTTTATCTTTTTCGTTAAAATTATTTATTCAATAACTATTGCGCATAAATGCAATGGTAAATTCTTATGGTATATTTTTATCTTTTTCGTTAAAATTATTTATTCAATAACTATTGCGCATAAATGCAATGGTAAATTCTTATTGTATATATTTTTTCTCTTAAAGACGTTATTTATTCAATGACTACAACATAGATGTACTTGCTTTATATAATTTTTCTTCCTGCTGTCCTTGTTGGGGTTTCGGGTACATTTTCCTTCACCATAATTTAGTTTTTATTTATTTATATTCTGTACACAAGGTTTCTTTTCCATGTATTTATATCTTTGCACACAAAAAAAATTTTTTTTTCCTTTTTTTTTTGTTTTTATTATGTAGGTTTACACAAAAATTTCATTTCTATTAATTCATTTTTTTGTACACACTCTTTTTTCTATTCATTTATATTTTACACAAACATTTTTTTTCTTTCTTTTTCTTGTATTTATCGCACAAAAAAAATTCTTTTTATTTGTTAATTATATTTACACGAAAATTTTATTATTTTTTTTATTTTTTTTTTTTTTTATTTATTTATTTATTTGTTGTACCAAACTTTTCTCTTTTTTTTTTTCATTTATATTTTTGGGCACACAAAAAGATTTTTTTTTCTCTTTTTTTTTCTTATTTTTTATATTTTTCGCACAAAAATTTTCTTTTTGTTTAGTTATATTTCGTACACAAAAACTTTCCTTTCTATTTATTTATATTTTGTACACCGAAATTGTTCTCCCTTTTTATTAAATTTTCTTTTTCTTTGTTAGCTTCATTCGGATTTCTTCCTTTTTTTGGTTCTTTTACATATTACAATTTTTCTCAAGATCCCGAGTCTTATTTTAAAGCACGTCCCGACTCTTATATTAAATCACGTCCCGACTTTCCGAACATTCACTGCCGACGTCCATTTTTCAATATTTTTCATTCAAAATAAGAAAAACAAGATTTAAAAAAAACTCGACGGACAGCATGCAACCACGGACACGTCCACTCTCTTTAACTCCACAACGCCGAATGTCTTGTTCGAACGCTACTTTCCGACTGACTCAAATCCGACGCCAAGCCAGAAATTAGCCCTTGGCGCATCAGTGTTGGGGGGTGAGGACAGAAAAAAAACCCAAAGGAAATCGCTATCGAACAGCGTTATTCCCTTATATGGTCGTGTCCTTGGAAAAATAGAGGATGGGGAAATGAAATGAAGGAATTTACACGGAAGGGAACAACCAAGCGGATTGATAATCGGTGTTCCTTCATTCTCCTCGTGTAAATCCATTCCATTACATGGGCAAGAATAAAAATTCCGAGAATCTCGGTTTTTCATTTAAATTAATGCAAAGTGATTGGCTGGGCGTTCGCCGCCGGCAATTCTGTTGCGCGAAAACTTTTGTGTGCGTGCATTCTGCCGTAGAATTGGGATAGGCAAGAAATAATATGCGCAGAGGCGTGCATATTTGAGCCAAAGTTTTTGTATGGAAATTATGAATAATTATTGCATGGAAAAAAAATTTGGTGGGCTGAGAGATTTTTGGTGGGATTATTGTATGGGAGTTTCGAATGCTGGATGCAAAGTACGGCCGACCGTTACAGGTGCTAATTTAGCCTTGCTTGGATTCCGTCAAAAAATGTTCTCAAGTAAAAAATGGAAATAAGGCCTTTTGAAAAGTCACTCCTCAGCTGTTGTTATTACCGACCGAACTTGTGTTTTTCGAAATTGTGTTTACGATTTCATAGAACTGGATTCGTTAGTTTTTTCGCAGAAACACTTTTTAATTCAGTGTGAGCCAGTCCAGCCAGTAATTCAGTGTGAGCGACGAATTGAAAAAATGTCAACTAACAAATATAGAATAGCTTGGGAGTCCGAAACAGAATTTTAAGGTATAATTTTGTATTCAAATCATCCAAAATTAAGGCGAAGCGCACCGGGTCCCAGCTAGTTTATAATAATATTCATTGTAATTTATAATTGCAGTCATATTTTTGAAAATGGGGAAAATTTGTTGGAAAGGTATAATTTTTGGGAATTTTCACACAAAGTTTGGGGAAATCACTTTCAGTGGGTCTGGCAACATTGCCAAACCAAACCTTCTTCAGAGCTAGCACTATGAAAATTTCAATTGGCAGGGTTTTATTGGTTTATCTTTCAACCGAGGAATTTAAGTTTCCACAGTAAACTCAAGAAAGTCAGGCTCCCTCGTTCTCCATATAGTCAGAATAACGCAGGCAGGATATCATTGCTGAAAGCTTGAAATCAGTACGGACTAATAGTCCGGGGAAATTAGGATTTAAAGGAGACAAAATTCCAAAATGGTTGAAAATTGGTCCACAGCTGCCTTGGGACTTTTTAAGTAAACAATTTCGGGATCACAAAAAAAGAACATTTTCGCCGGACATATCACTTTTTTGCCAAAAAATCACTCAAAGACTGTTTATTTCGAAAAAAAAATTTTATCGGTTAATATGAAACGTTATTGCCTACAAAAAAGCCCTCTTGTCATTTTTTCGAAAACCTAACCCTTTCGAAGTTATTCAAGGTCAAAATTTCAAAAATCACTTTTCGCCTTACCTTGAATAATTCGGAAAGGTCAAGGTTTTCGAAAAAATTACAAGAGGGCTCTTTTGTAGGAAATAATGTTTGGAATTTCGAAAAAACCAATTTTTGAGTAATTTTTTGACCAAAAAGTGATATCTGCGGCGGACATGTTTTTTTTTTGTGATTCCGAAATTGTTTTCTTAAAAAGTCCCAAGGAAGCCGCCTAAATCAAAAATCGCACAGGCAAACACCGAGTAGGTCAGTTTGTCCCAAAAGGACAAAAAGGCCAAAATTCCTTCAAACCCATGAAAGTATAGCCAACATTCCGATGACAGGTTGCGAAGTAAACTAGTAGCAAAACTACTGGCAGTAAAAACTTCAGTACTTTTTCTTATTTGAGTGTTGGGCTCGTGATTTGGTTTTTGTACACGGGACAACTGAAAGAAATTCCAAGGCTCATTTAATAGCATCTCTATTCGTCTTAAATTTCTTACCCAATCCTAAGATGCCAGACTTTATCAACAAGGGTTCTACATAATCAATGGACGGGATTTTCTTTAGGAGTCGCGAGGTTTATACATAGATACCTAAACGAATCTGACGTAAACAAATTCTGTGGTCTTTAAAAAATATACCTTAACTTTGGCTAAGCCTGCACAAGTTTGTCCTGTGGTACTTGACCAGATTTATACAGATTTCTGGAGACTAGCTTCTGTTGATCCTATTCCGATGTGAGTCCAACGATCCGCTAATTACCTTCCAATCGCAGTTGTATTCTCTCCAAAATCATGATTACAGCACTTGACGAAAAGCATTCATTGTTTTGATGAGTCTGGACTCCAAGGCTATTGACAGAGTATTACACCGTAGTCTGTTGACTAAACTTCAACTTATAAGTATCAACTTAGTTTTAAAGAACTGGATTAAGGGATTTATTTGCGGCCGTTGATTCAAGGTAGTACTGGATGTGTCAAATCTAAACCCCACGTCATATCAGCCGGTGTTCGGTTGACTCCCAGCTGTTTTCCTAACCACTTGGCCAATTGTTCTACCTCACTATACCTCATGGTTGCCGGCCAGAGCGCTTAAACAGGTTCAAAAGTCTGCCTAGGCTTGTCAGTTAGACTTGACTGGTCGAGTTACCACAGGGCATTTCACAAAGAACATGAAAGGCAGACTCCTACTCGTTAAGGCAAAGCTTGTAGGTGAGGTTCTTCGCCCTTCCTATCCTCTTCATAAGTGATACTGATAACTCAGGGCGCAGTGTTTTGACATCAAGCCAACAAAGGTCTTAACATCCTTTCTTCCGCCACCAACATCTCTTTAGCAGCGTTAAGAGACGGTAATCAAAGCAACAGCTGTCCTAACATCAAGCTAACAAGTGTCAACAAGCCAACAAGAGACACAACAGGAAGGAGCCTCTTAGAGTTAGCCAATCTCCACCTCCAGCGTTCGATGGGTTTCCTGAAAGTCCGATCGGCAAAGGCTCTCTTCACTAACTTATGGGTGCCCAAAAAAACAATTCCGAACCGATGAATACAGGGTAATTGGTCATAATAGTCCCATTAGCATTGTAGGAAGCGAAAAGGTCCATCCTGACAGGGCCTCCATATCAGGATAAGGCATTATTCAACTGGCTGCGCCCGGTGCCCAGAGGAGATCGTTAAACGACATTGCAAAAACTACCCACTGCCATGCAGCCATCGACACAATAAATTTACATTTGACCTACTCTGATGACAATGCTGTACGTTACCCTTACGCCTTTGAAAATATAAAGGCGCAACATACTATTAAAACGCGACCCAACGCAACGTGCCGACACCCGACGTGGACCGTGCACATTACCAACACGCGATGCCATGACACACTGGCATAATTTCTGAAGACAAAACTGACAAGCAATGGATTTTTCAGAAGATTTGATGCAATTATCGAATGACTTCGGATTTATTCTTTACTAGCAAAAAAACCCGCGTGCGTTGCAACGCCTTTAAATAAAAAAAGTTTATGTGTGCCCTTTCCGCGGTAGGAAAAAAGTGAAAGAAACAACAAATCCTTTACCACCGAGTACCTGGTAATTGGCCGTCGGCCCAAGCTTGCAGGTACGCATACACTCAATGTATGTACTTACACTACTTAATCCCATACATTTGGTTTCTCAGAAAATAAGTTAGGTCTGGCGGGCCTGGAATCTTGGACTATATGGTTAATTTCTATTGTCAGCGTTTTTGACAGCTGTCATTAGTTAAAACCGGTTTCATATGATATTCGTATTCAGCGGTATCGAAAACTTAAGAATACCAAGTTTCACCTTGAACCGATGGAAATCAAGTGCTCAAAGCTTGGCTGAAAGAAACGAAACCCATGTTACATCCCATTTAAAATTCAACCTGTGTGGCTGACGGTTTAGAATTTTGTTTTTTTTCGGTTAGCCGTTACAGTGCCCCCTTCTTAGTGTTCGTCCCGAACACAGCTTCCGTCCGATCGAACTATTTGCAACCTTAAAAATCCCTACATATCCACTTTCATTGGAATCGGAATACAATTGGAATAATTTGTCTGCCATATTGTCGCGGCCATTTTGAATTCATAAATTCTGATCATAAATCCGTTATTTGTTACGTTAAAAAATCCCAGATACCGATTTTTATTGAAATCGGAACACATTTGGCAAATTCATATTTGGGTGGCCATTTTAAATTTCGGTCATTTTTCGGCGGCCATTTTGAATTTTGAAAATCGGGCTTCAAGGTGTTTCAGTGAAGACCCCAATGGACCTTCGTGCAAAATTTCGAAGCACTGCAATGACTGGTGCGCCCGCTATAGCGCATACATACATACTGTACATGCATTCACACATACATACATACATACAGAAACTTTCTTTTATTAATATAGAAGATTAGAGCAGCAAGAACCGTGTCGAATTTAATGCTTCCAAAACGAAGTACTGGCTTATCTTTAATAAAACCTGCGCCGACCATCCGTCTCCCTCAGTGGAGATGTAACTGATTAACATTGTGGTCATAATTTTAACGGAAGCTCATGGGATGATCGATGGTATGATCACATATTCCAAATCGCCAAACAAACATTCCAATGCCTGAGATTCCTTTAGAAATGGAAGTTCCTCTTCTAGCTAATAGCGTGGGCTACTATCTATGAGTTGTATATCTGGTTTAGCGCCTCAAGATAACCTTGGTGTAGATCGACAAGGCACAAAAAAGCATCATCAAAATGATCGGTGATGATACATTTGGGCCTTCGTAGACTCATTGAGCCACCTAAGATGTAATAGCGGTGACAAATTGTTTTCACTAATACCATAGTTCGCTTTAATTACGACCTTGTGCTTGTGCGGCAATATTTTTCCTGCAATACAAGACTACCCCACTCGGTTCATCCCTATACCCTGCAGTCCTTCTTTTTCAAATAATACGGTCTAGAACTGTATAGACCAGATCGATTGTCGAACAATTTTTTACAGTCAGTGTTTCCAAAGTCGTACATCTTGGAGTTCAAACGTACCATTTGTCATTATCTTACTTTCCTAGACCCATAATCTATCCGTGCGGGGGAATTTGCACGTTTAGTACCTTAAGTCAATTGCCTTTACTCTTCTCTCCTTTAAACTAAGCTTACCACTAGTCATTGCACTACTGCCGACATGACAGACTGGCAGTACCAATGGCGATGCCTAAGCTTGGGTTTACCACATAAAATTATTTAAAAATTACGCACACTTTTCACGATATGCTTGACTTACACAAACCATAAAGGTCATATTTCTTCTGACAAAAACCGCATAACGAAAGGCAACCTTCACTTTTAAGCTGCTCAAATTACTTCCACTCGACCCAACCAATTCCTAATTGAATTTCTAAATGTTTCCCATTAAATTGGAACCGAATTTTTACACATGACTAAGGTTGGTTCATTTTGCAACAAATTCTATGAAAACTTTGTTGGCGCTTCACCGGAACCCCAAGCCCCATGGTGCCACCACGAAGCCCCAAAGATGCATGTCGTAGAATATTATGGTGACCAAGACCATAACTAAACGCTGTCCACATTCAACCTCCATGTCCGACATTCACCAATCCCTCGAAGAAATCTCGGCGTTGACACTATTTGGCCGATCATATAGCAGCAAAGTGGTGGCCTCGATTCGGGTGGCTGCGTCGGTTTATTAAATTCCATGCGCCGAGGTCTTAGTTAGCACACGTAGTAAGTACCTCGCTGATAAATCGCAATTAAGGCGACCGATTCTGTATCTCCTCCAGGTGACACATTCTTCAGGTAAGTCGCGTGTGTGAATTTTTCACCGTGTTCCTTCACGCCTTTCATCAATTCTCGAGGACTTTTCGGCCAAAATGTGTCTGGTTAACACGAGTCGCGAAAACTGAATGTCATATTGTGAACGTAACGATCGTGGGCAGTAGTTTACGATAGGATTAGAGGAGCCTTCTGTGTGCCATATAGGACCAGTCTACTATGGCGGTTACCCACTCGCGCGAACAAGTTGTACGATCTGTTGTCTAATTGTGTCGTTATTCGGGTAACAATGCGCCGATTTGACACGCTAAAGTCAACAGCGCCAAGTTACTGTCACCGGTAATTGAAGGTTTTCTGAGTTGTTTGACATTTTGTTTACTTTTTACAATTGATACACGTTTGGTTGGTTATAAAACGTTATGAAATTCTCCAGTTTCTATTTTAATTGACGTAATCTCAAGTGGCATTAACTGACGGCTTTTTGAGAATTAAATTAACTGGAAAAAATTTGATTATGAAGGCGCGGTTTTTTCGATAGTTACAAGATACGATTTAGGCTTTGCGAAATGTTTCAGTAATTAGTTGCAGTTATTTAACGTTTCGCGGTATTTAAAGGTAAATTATGATGAAATATAAATCGACAAAAATTAATTAGAATTTAATGAAACCTGAAATGTATCACAATGATTTGTGTGGAGACTTATCCCTAGAAAATCCACCAGGGACTCGAATTCAAAAATAATGTTTCTGTGGTAAAAAAGAAAACTCCAATAAATTCCTATAGACGTGGAAGTTTTGTAAAAAGCAACTTATATAGAAAGGAGTACTCTTTCCCGGCGATCAGCACCACGAAATTCATATAAAATTTGATTTGGTAAGTAATCCCACCGCAAGAGAGTTATTATATGGCGTGATGCCAAACATTCATTTTCAAAATTCATCAGAATATTGAGGAAGAATTATTTCCATTTGAAATGGGGGAAGTCGAGGGTTCTTTTGAGGTGTAGTTTCTGAGGGATTTTAATATCTTAAAAACAACTTTCATTTCAACTAAGGGAGTTTGTGGATGTTTGAATAAAATTATTAAAATTAAAGTTTTTCAATTAAAATTTGTTTTTGGCATACTTTTTCCATTGATATGAAAATTATTAATATTAAAAAATATATTATTCTGCTTACCTATAGTGAAGGGTAACTATACGACAATAATTTGGAACTAATTGATCTGCTTACATTGCTGAATTCTAAACTTAGATTAGGAAGCACCTCTTGTACGAGTTCGGAAATACTGATTGTGGAACATTGTTCCACATAAAGTCCGGGAAAATTAGCATTTTAAGGAGACAAAATTCCAAAATGGCTGAAAACAGCTTCCTTGGGACTTTTTAAGAAAACAATTTCTGAATCACAAAAAAAACAACATGGCCGCCGGAGATATCACTTTTTGGCAAAAAAATCACTCAAAAACTGGTTTTTTCAAAAAAAATTTTGATCTGTCAATACGAAACGTTATTGCCTACAAAAGAGCCCTTTTCATTTTTTTGAAAACCTAACCCTTTCGAAGTTATTCAAAGTCAAAGTTTCCAAAGGTCAAAAAATACTTTGAATAATTCGGAAAGGTCAAGGTTTTCGAAAAAACTTCAAGAGGGGTATTTTGTAGGCAATAATGTTTTGTATTGACAGATCAAAAATAAATTTCGAAAAAACCAGTTTTTGAGTGATGTTTTTCCCAAAAAGTGATATCTCCGGCGGCCATGTTGTTTTTTTGTGATTCCGAAATTGCATGCATATAAAAAGGATGGGTTAAAGAATTGAACCCTGGGGGACACCAGGCGAAATTTTGGGGATTTTAGATTCGACGCCGTCCAATACTACCTTGGTTGGATGGCCAGAAATGAATCGCAAATACAGTTCCTCAGGAATGAGTCCACATTAACAGCTTGGGGTTTTGTCACTAAACAGGGTGCTGCATTCTTGCAAAAGCCTTAAATATATCTAGAGCAATCATACCAGACTCACCGAAGCTATTCTTTTGGTTGAGGTGCTATACTTTTGGTAGAGGACGTTTTTTTTGCCTTGGCATGGCATGCTCTCAAAAGTCTGGATGAATTTAGGTGTAGTATGGGTTTAGGGAGAAATTTAACCAAAGGTGGAGCATATTTCTTTAGGACTATAAAAGATATAAAATTAGCGCAGTGTGTTCGTTTATTCCCTTTTAATTGTTCAGGGAGGAGACAATTGCCCTCCAACGGACTCTGGTTTGCGCGACAGCTCTCAGGTCTGTCCAGAATCTCCCAGTTGTTGCGGCCACTGCTAATAGGGTTCTCCTCCTTGATCTTGTCGGTCTTCCAGCCCGACGGGTACCTCGCGGTTTCCAGTCAAGGGCCTGTTTCGCTAGATTCTCGTTTTCGAGTCGCAAGGTGTGGACAATCCAATTCCATTTCCTTCGCCTGATTTGGTCGTCTATCCTTTCTTGGCCAGCACGGCGCCATTGTTCCTCATTTGTAATTCTATCTTGCCAAACTTGTAGCCCCCCTGGATGAATTCGGTGACTTTCCATGTTTCGCAACCATACAAATGAACTGCCTTAACGTTGGAGTTGAACAGCCGCAATTTGGTGCTAATTGAGTTCTTCCGAAGAACTTCTTCGTTGATGTTCATATGCGAAACAGGGGCCTTATTCTCTATTACAATATTGTTAAAATTTCTCACAAAACTGCCAAATACGTTTTCTCTATTACAAAACTGACTAAATTCTACTGGAAGGTGTAACAATATAGGTAGTTGCGCAATTTATATCCTCTTTAGGCATAGGCGACAAAATTGAAACCTTAAACCGAAACGTACTTATTTTGCTTTTTTCGGCGAGATTTCCAGGAAACAATACTGTAAAGGGGAATACGGAAACATAGTCCGGGGAAATTAGCATTTAAAGGAGACAAAATCCGGAAATGGCTGAAAATTGGTACACAGGTTCCTTGGGACTTTTTAAGAAAACAATTTCGGAATCACAAAAAAACAAAATGGCCGCCGGAAATATAGCGGTTTTCCGGTGTTTTCCTTGTATCTCGGTTTCTATAAGTCGTACAACCCCGTACAAAGGCCCTAAATGTTGACAATGAAATTATCTACAACTTTAGTTGTTACAAAGATGTGAACCTGATTAACCCTTTCAAAGTTATTCAAGGTCAAAGTTTCCAAAAATCACTTTTTGGCGAAAACATCACTCAAAAACTGGTTTGTTCGAAAAAAATTTTTGATCAGTCAATACGAAACGTTATTGCCTACAAAAAAGCCTCTTGTCATTTTTTGAAGACGTAACC
Organism: Thereva nobilitata; assembly: GCA_963855945.1. Lineage (NCBI taxonomy): Eukaryota > Metazoa > Arthropoda > Insecta > Diptera > Therevidae > Thereva > Thereva nobilitata. Next base: position 86,738,457 of record OY979697.1, read on the forward strand.
CTTTCGAAGTTATTCAAGGTCAAATTTTCCAAAAATCACCTTTCGGCCAAAAAATCACTAACTATTGATTTTTGCAAAATTTTTCGAAAAGTTTTCGAAAAAATGGCAAGGGTGTCATTAGGGTAGGCAATAATCTTTTGTATAAATAGAACAAAAAAAACTTCTCAATGATCAGTTTCTGAGTCATTTTTTCACCAAAAACTGATTTTTTGAAACTTTGACCTTGAATAACTTCGAAAGGATTAAGTTTTCGAAAAAATGACACTAGGCTTTTTTGTAGGCAATAACGTTCCGTATAGACTGATAAAACACTTTTTTCGAAAAAACCAGTTCTTGAGTGATGTTTTCGCCAAAAAGTGATTTTTGGAAATTTTGACCTTGAATAACTTTGAAAGGGTTAATCGGGTCAACATCTTGTAAGAACTCAAGTTGTAGAGAATTTCATTGTCAACATTTAGCGTACGTAGTACGGGGTTGTACGACTTATAGAAACCGACATACAAGGAAAACACCGGAAAACCGCTATATTTCCGGCGGCCATTTTGTTTTTTTTGTGATTCCGAAATTGTTTTCTTAAAAAGTTCCAAGGAAGCTGTGGACCAATTTTCAGTCATTTCCGAATTTTGTCTCCTTTCGTGCGTTTTTTTTTGCTAATTTCCCCGGACTAAACATTTTAGTTTCAGTTAACAGTTTGAGTATTGTAATAGAGGGTAACGCCCCAGACATGCATACGCGGTTCGTGCTTTGTTTATCCTGGAACTGACGTCTTCTTCTGAACCGCCATTTTCGGTATTGATGCTACCGAGGTAAAAGAATTTATGTACAAGTTCCACGTTGCAGTTATTCAGCGCCGTGCATTCAATGGTGTTTGCATTTATTCGCATTTCTTTAGGTTTGGTCGGATTTAGCCTTAAGCCTACTGAACTACTTTCTGTTGCTCAATTTGTTTAACATTTTTTTGAGGTCCTGGTGTCTGTGGGCCAGCAAACAGATATCATCTGCGTAGTCGAGATCCTTAAGGCGAGCAACTCTCATTGTGTGCCACCTGTTCTACTACTACTTACGCTGCTTAGGCGTGCATTTTAAAAATGTAACTGCGCCTCATAATCTTTGTCCTAAGAGCCTCAATCAACATTTTATTGGCAACCGTACGGCTGCCGAGATAAATACTCTTCCCTCCACATCCCCTGATGGCTTTTGCTTTTGCTGTGTTGATTCCCTTGAGGTTGTCTTAGCTCTAAAATAAGTTAAGTCACAAGCGACAATATCTCTCCTAGATTCCTAAATATGCTCATACATTATAGTACAGGATCCGTAGAACAACGACCTTCACCGATCGAGTACCGAATGAAATTTTTTTTCATGATAAAAAATATGCTAACAAAAGTAACGGTGATGGGTTGCCTAAAGAAATATGTTCAAGGCTATATTTAATAGGCGTTTTTTCGCCATTTTCCGCCTTTTTCTCTGTTTTGAGAAGAAACAATGAATTTTTGTGAAAATATCAAAAGAGCAAAGTTTTAGAGCATAAAATTTCCTACAAATTTTGTCTGCACTGTTTATTCGAATTCCGCATAGTTTCGCCTCTAGCGGACGGAATGTGGGCAAATGAATGAAGATCTGATGAATTTATTGGAGGTTGATAGGCCAAGAGCAGAAGAACAAGATTTCATCAACCTGTCCGAGTTCTCATCCGAAGCTGAAGACACGTCAGACTACAGCGATAGCTCTCATTAAATAAAAGTATCAAAAGTTTTCCTATGTTAATAGCACTAATCACTCAATAGTTACGAATTTATTTTACATAGAAATGCGTTGTTTGTCAATTTCTTTCCAGTTTTAGTGAAAACAAAATATTATCTAAGTATGTATCTAGTGATTATTGAACATTGTTTGATTTTTTGCAATGAAAATTTGCCTAATAAGCTCCTTTGTGTCTGTATTGTCATATGAGTCCAAATAAATAAACAATAGGGGAAAGGCTTGCAGGTTGCCACTGTTTGCAGATTGCCACCACGTATTTTGACTTTCCAGAGCAATGGCAACACCAAAATTCCGTCAGACATCGACGTAAAAAAAATAAGCCGTTACTTATAATGTGCCCTTGAAACGGATAGACGCAATAACATATTATTTAAGAACAAAGTGTAAATTTTTTAAAGAAATTGAAAAATCAAGATTGTGTTTTTTCCTGTGCTCAAAAGTGAACATTTTTCATCGATAATTTAAGGTGAATTATGTGCTGAGTTGCTTTTTCATTCAATTTACATAATCCAAACAGAATTTTAAACATTATCATAACTTATCATTTTATTTTCCATGTTACTCCGAAATGGCGTCAATAATGCAGGTTGCCACCTTTTTTGGCTTTCAGTTTGCCACTTTTTTTGGCTTGCAGTTTGCCACCTCCTCATGTGAAACATTTAATGATTGTTTTATGCACAGAAATATTATTGAGTCAAAAGTGAAGTGTTTTTATTGCAGTTTAGTGATATCTTCGTTGTTTTTTTGCTTTTTTGTTATGACAGCACGCAGACCAAGAAAAACCGACCATGGTGTTAAAGATTTTGTTGCATTGCTCAATGCAATTAAAGCAATCAAAATCGACAATAAATCGAGGAAGAGCACTGCAAAGGCATACGACATCGACATGCGAAGCTTGGGCCGATATGTGCAGAAATTCGATGCTGAGGTTCCTGATATTTTGGCCGTCGCTGATGATGAATTGTTGAAAGTGGTTCGCCGAATTGCATCGTACTCCACACCATCATTGGTTTGTTAATGATGGTATATTTTAAAGACTTATAATCAACTTTATTGAATTTTTTGTAGGTTTTCAATGAAGAAGAAGAGAAGGTGCTGGCTGAATACTTGCTGAAGTGTGCCCATTATTATTATGGCTTGAGCATCATTGAATTGAGGCAATTGGCATATCAATTTGCTCTCAAAATTTAGGTTCAATATCCGCGAAGCTGGGATGAAAATGAAATGGCCGGTAGACAGTGGTATTATGGTTACATGCAGCGGCACAAAAATTTATCTCTGCGCACACCCGAACGAACCAGCCTCAACCGTGTCAAAGCATTTTGCCGCGAAAATGTAGACCACTTTTTCCGTAATTTGGACTCCGTTCTTGCCATACACTCATTCCCTGCGAGTTCCATCTGGAAGATGGACGAGACTGGGTTTTCGACGGTGCCAACCCGGATGGGCAAAATTATTTCCCTGAGAGGGGTGAAGCGTGTAGGTCAAAGCACATCTGCCGAACGCGGAAGTATGATTACGTTGGCTCTTGCTGTCAATGCGTGCGGCAATTCAATACCGCCTTTTTACCTCTTCCCGAGAAAAAAGATGAACCCCCTGTACTTGACTCACGCATCGAAAGAAACGGTCGGTTTCGCAAACGATTCGGGGTGGATGCAGCAGGCTGAATTTGTAAAATTCATGGAGCATTTCATCAAGCACAGCCACTCTTCGGAAAGTTCACCAACGCTTCTTCTGCTCGACAATCATGGCTCTCATTTGTCAGTCGAAGCGATTGACATGGCTGTTGCAAATGGCGTAACGATGCTCACTTTTCCACCGCATTGCAGTCATCGGTTGCAGCCGCTTGATGTGTCGGTGTATGGGCCGATGAAAGTCTCATACAATCAACTACATAATGCATGGATGCGAAACAATGCCGGCAAAAAATTCGACATTGCCCACATTCCCATGCTTGTTGCAACGGCTTTGTTGCGAGGCGCTACGGCCGAAAACATTGTGGCCGGCTTCAGAGCCACAGGAATTAGCCCATACGACCCGGGTGTTTTCAACGACTCCGATTTTGTTGGTGTTGGGGTTGATGAAGCAAATGCAGAGGCTTCCGCCATTGAAAGGGAATCCGGTGAAGAAGAGCACCCCCGAATTTTCGTTGACAGTGCGCCAATTGATGCAGATGCCCACGAATCATCCGAGCAATCGACATCAGGCATGTTTCGTGCTAGCAGCTTGGTCTCTGTGATCTCTTCGATCGGACCATTGAGAGCAGCTACATCCCAGAAAAGGCCAAATCGTGGCCCAAAGCCACAGCGAACAACGGTTTTGACTTCACCTGAAAATGTTGTCATTCTTAGAGAACGACAAGAAAAGCGAATAGCTGCAAGGAAGAAAAAGGAAGCCAACGCTGATAAAAAGAAGCACAAAGTTTCACCGAAGAAAGCACCGCTAGCAAAACGAAAAAAACAAAAGGTTTCATCATCTAGTGATGAAGGCGGCGATGACTGCATGTTTTGTTTGAAGAAAATGCCCAAAAGACTCACCAGTAACAACACTATCAAGTGCCACACCTGCAAAACAGCCGTTCACGCGAAATGTGCCCATATGCGATACAGTGTTTACACTTGCCCGAACTGTGATTCAGATGATGATCTGGATTAATCTCATACCATTTTGAAAATTTAGTTTTTCATACAAATTTTCTTTCATTTTTTATGTTCATAGCCACTGAGTACAAATGAAATTCAATAAATTTTCATAAGTTTTGTAAATCGGGTGTTTTATTTGAGGTTTTATACAATGTTCAGCAACTTTTTTATGGGGTGGCAACCTGCAAGCCGAATTTTCACTGGCTCGATTTTGAATACTTTTGAAAATGCTATGAATTTTTTTTATTTTTTCGAAAATCCTAATGGGTCTGACTTAGGCTTGTGGCTTCTGAGGTCCTCTTTCCAACGGTATGTTTATATCAACAATATGTTGATTTTATGAGGAGTTCTGAGCAAAAACGCTAAGGGGTGGCAACCTGCAAGCCTTTCCCCTACTAGTGTGTAATTACAATACGAATTTTTTCTACCCATATTTGCAAAATTACGCACTGTGCGATGGCTGGAGAAAGGGCAAGGAATTTGTTGTAGAGAGGGAAGACAAGAAAGAATTAATCTCATCTATTTAGGACAAGTGAAACTCCAAGGATTATACCTCTGCGTGGAAACGAACCAAGGGCCTTTGTTATGGCTGCCATGATGAAATGACCACTCCATTTCATTTCTAGGCTCACAAATGTACTGCAACAATAGTTTTTCCTTTGGTTCCCCTTCAAATTAAATCTTTGCTTAAATAACTAGAACTCCTGAAATCGTATCCAATATAACATTCCCGAAAACAAACCACTCCCCAAACCGTCTTATCCCAACTAATCATCCCCAACCTTATCCAAATAATCACAAAATCCAAACATGACACCAAAATTGTTTGTGAACAACAATCTCTCCTTACAAACGTTAGCAAAATTTTTCCCTACAGTTTTTCCTCTCAGCTTTCCTGCTCCGTAAAAGAAGTGAAATCAAACCCGAAGTTCCGATATCGCTCGTGATAATGTGGACAAGATTGGGATGCACATGTCTCCATAATTAGGCGCCCATTATATGAGGGAAAATGCGGCAAAATTGTCAGCAGCTGGTTTTTATGCGACTTCATGTCTCGTCATCTTGTGAAAATTGAAAGTGCTTAACGCCTGGGAACCCATCTCGTAAGGGCATCCCCGACCCCACGACACGCAACCTTACCATGGTTAGTGTGCTATGCTGTCGCTAATGTTGTCACCCAACTTTTAACAAAGATTTTGTGCCTTTTTTGTATGACATTTTTCCTTTTCGTTCTTTATTTTTTGTGTTTTCGTTCTTCTTTTTTTTGTGTGGTTTATGTCGTGCCATACTGACAGGAATCACATAACATGGCCGAGTATATAGCAGAAGCATTCGAGAGCTTCCATTGTTTTAGAGGGACCCACTCCCAAGTGCTCCCCTTGTTAGAGCGGCTCTTGCTGACGGTCGCTAACCGAAGCCATCTTTTCACTACGTTGCCGGTCGCTGTTGTCATTTTCACTTTTTCGTTATTACCGCGATAATTGTGGCAAGAATTGGACGAGAATGTCATCCGCTGTTGTTGGTTGCCCCCCCCCCCCGACCAATTACATTACACAATATGTCTCCGGTTTTTGGTGAAAGGCTTTCAAGCTGAATATAGCGAAGCCTCATTGTGTTTGTGCGATCTGATAATGAAAAAGATTTTCATTTCACTGATAAAATGTTGTGTTGAAATAGCCGTGAATTAAGTGAGACTTTTACACTTGCTCGAGGTCCTGCAGAAAAAATGTTACAAAAAAAAACAAACCGCAAAAACCAGCGCGTGTCCCGCCAACGTTAAAGCGTCTGATGACAAGCAAATAGTTATCAAATGCTAATCTCGCTCATTTCGAGTGACAAATGCTTGGAAATAAATTCCCCAGTCACGTGCCATCAAATAAATTGCTGACAGGCTAGAAGCAACTAAAAAGGAAAGCAAAAGTATTTGTGAAATGCGATATAGAGACTACGCCATCGTCGCAAGGTGTGATTGAAAGTCTCATGGCATGAAATAAATGTTTAATATCCTTCGGCACCCTGCCCCTATGTTGTTGGGTATATGGCTTGATGATTAATTCCTGAAAGCACACTTCCATTCCTCCTTCCCGTTTTCATACCATTGGTCCTTTCAAGGAAATGTTGAACACATCTAATAGCTGGTAAATAGCTGATCCCATTAATAGGAAATCAAGTTTGCTCCACACACATATATAGCTACTTCCCGGCTGTACTATCAGATGTAGGCGAAGACATGTAGACCGAGCTAATAGCCCCTATTAAATCACATCTCGCATTCCATTTGAATCTGCAGATTTCCCTTGGCACTTCGTGCCCATCAAGTTTGGATAAATAATTAGAAGCCATCAATTATTCAAATTCAATTTAGCTTAACCGGCGGTGTCCCGTCATCTCCCCCAACCCGAGGTTCAGTTAATTCTGGGCGCTCGGAGAAAGTTACAAGAAGTCCAGGGGGTTGGTTGGTCGGGGGTCCAAATGGAAGAAGATGATGATGGGCTCCAATAGTCGTACTTGGTGATGGGAATTCATCAACGAGAGAAAGGTCTAATATGAAATTTTTAGTACTTATTTCAGGATATTTCATCTCCTTAACGATATATATACACACTCAGACATGACCCCAAAGGAAGCGAAGGGTTAATATTTGTAATCATTCAAGCATACGAAACAGGATGTTGAAGGAATCCTTCATAATGACTTAATACACCAGACCGGAAGTTCATTCCGGAATTTGGAATCAAGTTAATTATTAACAGGAATTCATCGTATGCTCCCGAAAATTCGAAAATTGGATCCCCTATACTTGGATATGAATTAATAAACAACCAAAACCAATCACTGTACTACGGTCGACAGGAGAAATCTGCATGAATTTTTCACATTGGTGAAAGTGGTAGTCATCAGGTTTTTTAGACATCCGCCAGCCAACCCTCCTCCGATGCCGCTTCAATCCTGGTAGTCGTCCTTGAATCTCAGTGAATAACCTTCCCTTCTATCAGCGGCGCCAGCACAACAATCTGATGTCTAAGGAGATGCTTATCTATCAATATTATATATATTTTCTCCCCCATTTTGCCAGAAACCTGTTCAAAATTTACGACTGCACTTCCTTTTTTGCATCATTGAAGATGGCGATTTATGTACTAACTGCCGAGCATTATTGACCTCCCTTCGGGGATAAATCCGTAAAAATGCAAACATATAAAAGTTATAAATTTTCTTTCTTGCAAAACTTCTCCACTAAAGCGAATCTAAATTAAATCCAAGCAGGAAGCGATTGACTTTCATTCAGGAAGTAATAATTTCCCTTGGCTAAAAAGGAACAACCTCTTAGGGTACTAAACGTGCACATTCCCACCCCCCGCCCCGGGGGCGCATATGGGGTGCGCGCCGAAAACCCGGACGCAGAATACCAATAACACAGCGGCAAGGACAACAAATTTCCGTGTCATAAGAGGGGACGAATTTGTGAGTCTTGATTTATCGCCCATCGAGTCAAACAAGAATAAAATGCAACTTTCGCCTCACGCTCTGGCGGGGAATAGATCATTCAAGGCGGCAGCATATATATACGATATAACGCACACAACCACTGGACCCCAGGACAAATTATGCTGAAAAGTTGGTCCTTTATTACTGTCATATGTCATCGCTGCTGTTTGCTACCCCCTAAGTGGGGGAGACATAATGTTAGGCATTGGAGTTTTTTTTGTTGTCATTTGGTGTGGCATGAGATGCAAATGGAGGAATATGTTGGCTGCTGTTTGGGGGTGGTTATTGTGAAAATTATTCACCCTTAGATGTGCACAAATTGAAGGGATGCAGACAGTTTATTGGTGATTTACATTTATTTGGTAATAAATAAGGAAATAAAGCTGCAAATTTGATTCAATGCGTTTTGAATTTACTTGAAAATTATTTATTTTTTTTCCTTCGTGTGGTTGCAAGTCGTTGGTGGAAGGGTGAGGTCCTTAAAGAGTTTTTTTCTACTTACAAAAACCATTATAGCGAATAGTTGAGCATACATACATATTTTTACTCCGATAGAAATTCTTTTTAATGATATATTTTTACATTCGTATTCTTTTGAAAAAAAATTTACACAAAAAATGAAATATTTCATAATATATGAAATTTTATGTTGTTTAAATATTATATAGACAGAGATTTAGGGTGTTTGTAAAGTCTTTCACGATTCAGTTGAAAAAAAAACAGAAGACCCATTTTGAGCCCCCAAATAGGAAAAATTAACCCCTTAAAAACTAACGTGATTGCTTCTTACTTACTTAACCCAGCATTGAATCATGATCTCGCGTATTTGCTTCCTAAATCTCTGGTCGTCCTTTTCATCCTTTCAGCGGAAGTTTAGTTGGTATATATTCTTGTCGCATCCCATAATCCTTCCACAAAAGGCTCCGAGCAATATCCCAGCGGGAAAAATTGGGAGTGCTCCTCTGGGGAGCTAGTTTTTAGCGCTCCCAAATATGGTCCAGAGGGAGCATTACCGGAGTTTTCTGAAATTTTATAGAAAGAAGAAAACGGGCGATTATCTTGTTGACCATAAAATGCAACATTAGCATAGTCAATGGACCGGCTCTCGTTTGATACGGAGGACAAGCAGCTTTGGACGTGGTTAGTATTTAGTTGGGGGCTGCTTTGGTAAAACCAAACTCGCGCTTAGAAACGAAAAGGCAATTGCAAAAAATGAACAAAAATAAAAGCTTTTGGCACCGGAGCTTATTCACATATCATGCCGCCATGAATAGCTCTACTGTAGATATTTAAGAAAGCTCTATAAGCTCCTTTTTGTCTCCAACCAAATCGTTGCATGAGTACTCCTATGGGAGCTCAAAAGGAGTGCTAGCATAGGCGGACATCTAATGTTAAAAAATATATGAAGAAGGAGCGGAGCCTCCATGGGAGTGCTCTTTCATTGTCTTTGGAGCACTCAATTTCCCGCTGGGATCATCCTCACTCACATAAGCTAGATGTCCTCCCCATCGAAGCCTATCGGGATTGAAGAGATTCATGGCATCTACGTTGCGATAATACCCCAAAATCTCATCATTATAGTTTCCGGAACATTTCTCTCTCATCATATGCAATAACAACAAGTGAGCAGTGGCGTGGCGTCTTTGGAAGCAAGGGATGCATTGCATCCCTTACAATTTCTTAAGAAATAAAAATAAAAGTTCAAATTTCATCAATAAATTATTGTTTTCTTTTACAAAACCTTCCTTTTTTATTTTATCATTCTGAGATTAACTTTGTATTATTGCTGCTTTTTCTAGCCTCTACTGTTAGATATAAATTCATTGTCTCCAAATGACCAATTAAATGGAAGCAATATTTTATGTTATGTGCATGAGCGAAAGTTCTCTTCTCCTTCTCTCTGAATTCGCATACGCAAACTATTCTATATACGCAAAGAAACTTGCCAGCGGACTTCGAAAAGCAGAATTTGAATTGCTTGCTTGCTTCACTTGACTGTCCGTTGGAACACACCCCGGTGCGAACTTGTGGATGAAGAGGGAAGTGGAGATGGGGAGTCACAACGAACGTTTGTTCCTGTGACCAGTGCCAACCCAACGGGAAAATTGGAAGCAGCTTCATCTGGAATCAAATTGGAAGTGCTTCCTGGTCGCGCTTCAGAAGCATTTTGGAAGATTTTCCTGTGCATTTGGCTACAGATAAGTCATTCTCAACTTTGTTGGTAAATTTTCTGTTTTGAGTGATTCTCTGGATCTCTGCTTGCAAAACTTAAAACTTCAAAATAGCTTCCCAGGAAGCTAATTAGAAGAAAATCGAACAAACTGTTTCTTGCTAATGACATGCAATGGTAAAAAAGATATGGATAGAGATACGGAAGTGAAGCCCTTCTTAGGTTACCTTCCCAGCGGTAAATAGAAACATTCACTGACGCATGAAGAAGCTATCCTTGTGCATCTTAGAAGTGATTCCCTTCCGTATCGCTATCCATATCTTTTTTACCATTGCATCTCATTAGCAAGAAGCAGTTTCTTCGATTTTCTTCTAGTTAGCTTCCTGGGAAGCTATTTTGAAGATTTAAGTTTTGCAAGCAGCAAAGTTTTAATTTTTGCTTTTTATGTGAGCGGGGAAAAAGGTTTTGCTCTTCGTTTTTGAATAATAAGGATACAAATAGATTTCAAAAATAAATATTTTTATTAAATTAAAATTGCATACACACACCAAACAAAATAAAAAATTCAACACTTTTCACTGGACTAATCAAAATTACAATTATAAAATCACAATTAGATACTATAATAAATTATAAACCGCGAGACTTCTTTTACTAAGCGGACCAATCTAAATGGACATTTTTCAAAAGAGAATATGTCACAACAAAGGAAAACGTTATGAGTCGAAATGCAGAGAATCTCTTAAAACAGAAAATTTACCAACAAAGTTAAAAATGACTTATTTGTAGCCACATGCATAGGAAAATCTTCCAAAATGCTTCTGCAGTGCAACCAGGAAGCACTTTCAATTTGATTCCAGAGGAAGCTGCTTCCACTTTTCCCGCTGGATTCCCAACGGAAAAAGTTTGAAGGCCTTCCTCAAGAAGCTTTTAGGAAGGAGTTCATATTCGTAGTTCCACAAAAGTAGGATGGAAGGGCCAAATATGGATACGTAATTAATGTACAGTTTTTATTCAGGTAATACAATTTACCATTAAATTGTGTATAAAAAAGTGTATCTAAAAGATTATTATAAAAGGATTAAAGCAATATCTTCCAAGGATCTCACCGGAAATATATTTAGAAGGTGTAAGAAATTGTACTAAAAGAGAACGTATCACAAACACTTTACCGGGAATGCGTGGGGAAGGTGAATGAGCTTTTAGAGCTTTTCGACTCATTCCTTCTAATGACATGGCTGCACAAAAAAGATATGGAGCGGAATGCGAAAAGGAAGCAATTCTCGCCTTCCAAAAAAGGCTACCGTCATGCTTCTTAGTATGAATCCATTTCCCGCTGGGTTCTTCATGCCCAGTGATCTAATTCATATTTTATATGGGGCTGATTACATTATTATGGTGTGTTGTGGTGTGCCGTGTTCCCGATCTGGCCTTTCTGATTGCGCCACGTCACACCACAACACAATAGTGTAATTCCGGCTTAAGGCTGAATGTGTTACTTTTATCAGAAACTTGGATGAAAAATGAAGAATATGATGAGGACTCCGCTAATGTTTTAACATCTCATTCGGACAAACCAAAAACGCCCGCACAAGGGTCAACCGTTCTCCAAAGGTGTCAGATTTTTATAGTTGTTCTATTTTATTTAGAGGTGGTCAAACCAAATTAAAGGTTGGGCAAACGTGGGCAGACGATGGGGAACGATATAGATGAAAAAGTCAAAATATTTCAACTTTGTGGTTCTAACGTGAAGTTAGCCCGAAAAGTTATTTTTCGCTCTATTTTCAAATAGCAAATGAAAATTTTGGTTGGGAAATCATGGGAAAACGATTGGCAAACGACTATATTTTTTTCAAATTTTTTACCTAAATTTGTGGGATAACTTCACAGAACTATTCCAGGGGGCTTTTGCATTTCTGACTTTCGGCGAAAAAGCAACAACAATTTCAAGCACTGAACTCGACTTTAGCCGGTGAAGCCACTTACGTGGATTGAATTGAATATTATTGAACTCAGGTGAAGCCGGGGCATAAGGTATCACTGTTTGTACTAGTAGTCCGTCATGGCATTCAGGTCATGGTGCAATCTCTAGTAATAAACTGAAAGTTAGAATAGAAAAGAATATGTAAGAGGCCAAGTCTTAAGAGCCCTTACAACAAGCTAAATATTTAGTGGTCACTTTAGATGCCAAACTCCATTGGCACCAGAACATGGACAACCTAATGTCCGTCTTGAATAAGCAACTTTGGTTCGTGATTCAGAAAAGACCTCAGTCTAAGAAGTTGATGTAATTTTAGAAGCGTTTTATTCAGTTGCCATTTGCATGTACAAGTGTGTGTACGTGACAATACGACCGCTATTCAAACTCTGAACTCATTTACTTATACGTCACAATAAAAACCAAGAGCACCCGAGTAAAAATAAAAAACGGCCTTACAAAAGGCGAACACCGGGCGCTTGGCTTTTTAACGGGCATATGTTGGGCGCAGGGGCGGATCCACAGGGGGGGCGATTGTGGCGATCGCCCCCCCTAAAATAAAAAAAATTAAAGTTTTTTTATGAGAAATATACCTAGTAGTAAAATTTTCAACTTTATATTTGAATTTTAAATGAAATTAATAACTAGAATTTTAACTTTTATTTATTATAAATTTAATAATCAAACTTATAAAATAAATTTATAGAACAAAATCGATCCAATGTTTTCTAGTATTGGCGTATCTATCAATAACACTATCTGTATTAATTTGTATATTCCAAAAGCGAAAGTTTTCTGCGAATTGTTTTCTTTGTGATGGAGCAATTCAAGTGATTCACGAACATGCATAAAAATGGTTTTTCAAAACATTATAGATAAATGTGCATTTACAGCCTCAACCTCTTTTTCATTTCACTCAGATTTCATTTTATTTCTTAGACATATCCCGAAGTAGAAGCATTCAAACAGTGTACTTAAATAAATATTCACAAGTTCATTGACATATAAACATTACAAATAATAAATATCCTTAAAATTTTTTATTAATCAGATCGCCCCCCCTAAAAAACTTTTCTGGATCCGCCTTTGGTTGGGCGTCGAGTTTTTAACTATTTTTAATGGGAGCACGTTCGGCCTCACGACGGCCAAATTTGACCAAAAGTTTTAAAAGGCCAAGTACTGAGCTGTACAAACGGGAATTCGAAGGGAAATTTGAGCCAAAAAAGGAATCTGCACCAAATGAATTGTTGAATGTGTTTTATGGGAACTTCATCATTTTCTTTATGTACAATGGTCCTTTCGATTTATCCTACTTAAAGAAATCTATGCACAAGGGAAACGAGTTCGCCAGTCGTCGGTTTGCTGTACGTGAAGTGCGTGGTGCGTGTTGGTTTATATTTTAGTAGGAAACTTTGTTATTTCGCTCGAAGAAAAAAAACAATCGATGAAAAATAAAACGAGCACCAGATTTCATGATTTTTTTCTCAATAAATACGCGGTGAGTTTTGTTGGGGAGCGAAAGTCACACTTTCCCCCAAAATGATTTCTTTTTTGAGTAAAGAATTGCGCCAATTTAACTTATAGTTTTGCCGAGTTTCGGCCTTGAATATACAGAAAATGAGGAGATTACGATTGTCCGTTTGTGTATGCGTCTGATTTATTACAGGGGAACCCAAGTGCATTAGGATGTGTGAAAATATCTCTATATAGATGTATATTAAAGAGATTTTTTTAATCGCATTATATTGAAACCTATACCCGTCGGTGTGTGTGTGGTGGACGGCCGAACTGTCCTGCAACGAGCCTTCTGATAACCGCCACATGGCCAGGACTATGTCTCAATCACGGCCGGCTTTCGCCCGTAGTAAGGCCATATTTTATTTTTACTCGAGCACGTACTGTTATGCCGGATCCACACGTTTGTCAAGGCTTTGCAAGTGTTCGCAAATTCAAAACGTTTGGTTTGGGGAGGATCCACACACGACCGGATCGGTCACAAGCGTTGCCAAGCTTACACAAGCCAAGCCAAGCGCAGGGTCGGATTGGCCTATAGCCCATTCGAGTAAATGCTCGAAGGGCCGGGCCGCCGGAGGTTCGGAGGTTGAGTGTTCAGCATTTTTTGTGAAGAAACTTAAAGTTTCGTAATATTTGTGACTAGGCTCACGAAGATCAGCTCGAATTTGGCCTTTCCTCTTCCTCGCCTCTCTTCCCCGCCTTCGGCCTTCCGCCCTCGCCGCCTGAGAGAAATATTTCTCAGAGCTGGCCCTAAATCGAAATCCAAGGTCCATAGGAAATATAAATTTTCGAGGAAATACTGCACAGTCCGTGCAACAGTCGCACTGCGCCCTCCGTGCGTCTGTATCACGGTCTGTGCAGTACTTTCAGTCTATGCTAATTTCGCATGAATCCTGGTCCGCCCCGTGCAATAGGCGCACGAAGCGCACCGTGCTAATTTCTTCTCTACCATTTCGATCGATTTAGGGCTAACTCTGCAACATGCTAATTTCTCCCAAGGTACATAAAATTAAAGGTATTATCTTGCACACAAGAGAATCCATGAATAGCAGCGTGGGCACTACAATCCATATATATAAAATTTTGCCCGGTCACTACCGAAATGCTCGGGCCACTAAAGGGGCCAATCCGTCCCTGCAAACGCCTTCTCCACAAGTTTGAATTTGCGAACGCTTGCCAAGCATTGACAAACGTGTGGATCCGGCATTACATCGTTTCATAATGAAATTTAATAGATTTAAAAAGAAAGGTTATGAACTTCTTCGACGAAAAATGTAGGCAAACGAGAATAAATGATTTGCGCCTCATTCATTCAGGGTTCCCGCTTCAAAGTTGGGAATTCCCTGAGTATTGGACGCGTTCAGCATAAAAGAATATTAGTACAGCGTAAAAAGTCTAGATAGAATTCTAACTACACGAAAACTAAATAGACATTGAAAGATTAACAGTAAAAGTAATTTTGATTTCAAAATTGTAAACCACCGGTACATGCTGTACTTATTTGTATCTACGGGAACATTGAACGGGACCTCTGACTCCAAAGTACCACTTAGGTAGGCCCTGAGCATATTTTAAAGGCCTTGTTTAGGACTTGATCAAGGGAACTTGTAGACATTTGGAGGCCCCCAGGAACCAGAGGCCCGGGGCGGACCGCCCCCTCCGCCGCACCCTTAGTCCGCCACTGCTACAGGTCGATGTGTAGTAAGGACATGGGCCACAGAAAGCCCCCTCCGCTCTGAAATACAATGTCAATCCCACAGTCCCAAGATTAGTGTAACTTTCAATTCAAATTCTATAAAAGAGTGACAAAAACTCGTTCCAAATGATTTTTACACCTCGGAGATATTTTCACGACCAGGCGCGGATTCATCATGATTCGTCATGGACCCCCGTGACCCCCCCAAAAGCAGTGCCGCGGCCAGGCAATTGAGAGGCCCTGTGCAATTGAGAGTCGAAAATTTTTTTTCGCTCGCTTCGCTCGCGGCTTATCCTGCGCAAAACCTCGTCCCTATGACACAATTATGGCCCGTATGCTGATTTGTCTGGCTCATGCTCATTTATGTGGCCCATTCGATGAAGTTAAAATGCAAATATTGAATTCAAATGATTTTTATTGCCAAAGCAATGCCCTGTGAAGTTGCACACCTTGCACATATGCCGGCAATGGCACTGCCCAAAAGCGCTCGCTGTTTAAAAAACGAAATTTAAAACACATTAGGGACATTTTCGTAGGGCACATTTGTTTTTATCCACCAGGTTACTTTTATTCTTTTTGTTAATTTTGTTTTTGTTTTTTTAGGAGTAGAAATTTTTTTCCGCCACTTTTAATTCCGTGACCCCCCCCAAAACAAAACTCTAGATCCGCGCCTGTTCACGACCGCCGATATTTGAATGTCTCCTCCTTTATTGATTTCCAACCTTATTCTAAAAAATCAAGGACATTCAGGTAGAAAAAGGAAACATAATTTCAAATCTTGTTAAACACAACAATTTATGGCCTTGATTACAACATCAGTATCCTTCCGGAAACCATTGACACAAGGGTCAAACGATCTCCAGCTAATCCCCGGCCATTCTATCGGCACAAAATTAATTTATTCCGCGCCGGTAAGAGGCGACTGATTATGCGAACTCACACGCTATCGGTGCCATAAATCAGGGCCTCAAATAGCGAAGCCCAAAGGAGTCACCGTGGCTGGATGGGGGACGTACAGGGACGGGCGGCCGATGGGCCACAATCTTCACAGGGACACGCTCATTTTATGTCGACTCGATAAATTATTCCTTGAAGCCAGCGGCACGCACACACAGGGTGCCCCCGGTGATAATGTGTGTAGGCTGGGTTACTTTCAAAATCCGGAAATCTTTCTGGCACGCACACCACAACTGCACAAACAAACAGGACAAAATCCGGCGGGTATTGAAGGTTCAATCCTTTTTTTCTCCCCCCCCCCTCGCCCGCTCGATTCTTGTCCTACAACAACAGTCACAATCGCGCGGGCCTTGGCAACCACGTATATGCAACGAGTCCTTCCTGGTTACATTTGTGCATTCAGAATAGGCTCGAGGTGCATTTTCATATTCCGTACGTTGTCGTCGCCGTGGAGAAATGCATTCATGACTCGGATGCAGTCTGTCCTGGGCAAATATTAGCTGCAAGTGCATAAATTATGTTGGCGTAATGAGGACTCGCCAAGATTCTGATTTGCTTAGGATGCATTCGGAGTCACACTCGTCTGTGTGTGCATAGCACGCGTTTTTGTTTGCTTTTCCATGATTTATTGGTCAAACGTTGAAGGCAAATGCACGCGAGTGCATTATTGATGCCAATCACTTGCATTAGTGGGGCTTAGCGGAGCACTGATGAGACTTCATTGAAAAAGATGAATGTGAAAGGCTCGGATATTGTCGTTTATTGAATGCTTAATAGATTCAGTTCAATATATACACGCTCAATGTTCTGATGAAGTAAGTGGAAGATTGATTATGTTTTAGGGCAATTGGATATGAATTATGGAGGCTTATTGCACGTGCGTTGATTTAATTGGAATGTTTTCGTTATTTTCTTGCAAGTACATCCTTTATGTGGAATTTCGGAAGTATTTTGCAGTACGTTGAACAATTTTAACAATTTGAAGAGAAGAGATCATTCGTGCAGTTTCTTATAATAAGACTGAACTGGACCAAGCATACGAAAACTCCATGATGATGGAATAAGAAAATCTTCAAGTTAATTTTCGACGCAAGAAATCTTTTAAACTCTGCCAGTAGTTGAGAGGAGAGTTACACAAGGTCACTAAACACCTATAATAAAGCGATAAGAAATACAAGGCTAATTGGAGGCTCTTCTACCAAAGCATTGAAGATCTTCGAATCTCAACAAAACACTACAAAACTATAGTAATAAATACTTCGGGAAACCTCGGATCTATAAAGAAGACACACACAAAGGAAAGAACCTGTTTGCATTACTACAAACACACTTCGCAGGCACAAATATTGTTTCTATCGGACTGCCATTAGTATTAGTCTTACTTAGTTGTACGACAAAAGCAGCTTCGGGAGAGAGGCAAAGGAGGTTCACGCCTGAAACTTTCATTGCGATTTGGAATATGTTTTGGAATATTAAGAGGTAGTCCAACAGTTAAATTTCACCCGTCCACTGAGACAAAGGTTTGAGATGAGGCAGTACTTAGGTTTGAAGAAGTTTAATTCGACACGTTTCCTGCGTCCCCAGTTTGGCCAGTATTTTCGAAGGCTTTGAAGTTTCCTATAGCAATGAGATCAGCCAGCCTGTAAAGCAGGTTCAAAGGGATTGAGGACACATCATTTTTTAGAACTTTGGAAAACAGTGGATGGCAAAATTGAACCCCGGAGAACACCAACCGGATTTAAAAAGGCCAGAAACAAACTCTCAACAGGCGCGGATTCCCGGGGGGGGGGGGATCACGGGGGTCATGGCTATATAAAAAACAAAATTGACCCAACTAAACAACAAAAACAAAAAATAACCAAACGACCAAAACCGAACCAACTTTTTTGCAAAATTAAAAAAATGAACTTCAAGGTCAACCGATTGATCTATTCTCTTCCTATAGGTGCTTTTCATTTTCATTGGAGTACGCATGCCGGTGTAGTTGGCCGCACATCGACGTAGTTGTTGCTACACCACAATGGGCTGGTGTAGCTCCATCTACGCCGATAAACACCCAACTACGCCGGCGTACATACTCCAACGAAAATAAAACGCACCTCATATATTTTGATTTGCAAACTCTGAAGTTAGATCAAGCAGCATTGGACGTCATTAGTGCTTAGTTGGGGGACTGCTTGGTAAAACAACACCCGCGTTTGGAATGGTCTATACCGATGCGGATGTGGGAGCGTACATGCCTGTAGCGCGAGCAAAATGAAGAATATGATGAGGACTCCGCCAATGTTTTAACATCTCATACGGACATACCGAAAACGCTATCGCTTAGTCACGATAAATCACCATGAAATGTGTGTAGGCAAATCTATGGCAGAAAAGGGGCAAATGAATTTGATGATGATTTATGTATCGCCGCATAAAACTTTACGCGAAATAATGGAATTCATATATGACAATCTCCACTTCTGACGGTTCAATTTTACTAGGTCGAAACTTCGAGATTTTGAGTGGCGATTTCAATATAATTTTTCATCGGAAACGGCGCGTCCGAGAGGTACCACCCCACTTCTCCCTTCATCCACAAAGTTCGTGAGAAACGTTCGTGGGAGCGAAACGTCAACACCACCCATTATTCACAAAAGTCCCCAGACATTGGAACCTGTAGTTTTTACGCGATTTTTAGCCCAGTTTCAATCGAAAATATTTCAGTTATCATAAAACTTTCGTTTTTAGGTTTTAATGTAAATAGGAATTCATAAATATTGATATTTTGACATTGTACTTGTATCAAGTCCTTCAGCAGGCTCGTCACTAAGCTTCCTGCATCTGTCGTTGGCTTAACTTTTCTGAGAGCGTACTATATATCCGACAGACCTTCCACTACATCTACTGCATATAAATAGCTGGTTAATATTTTAATAATTGCAGCAGTTGTTGGGCAAAAAAATTTTACTTCTAAAGTGTGGTCTTAAGCACACTCATATTTTTTTTTGTTTTTTTAGGAGTAGACTTTTTTTCCGCCACTTTTAATTCCGTGACAACCCCAAAACAAAATTCTAGATCAGCGCCTGACTCTCAATCCACAATTTTAGAACTACGAGTATACGAATAGCATAAAGTTTACTCAAAAGAGCCACACTCGGGCAAAAGTCTTGGCGATATCTAGAGCAACCAGAACAGAATCGTCGCAGTGATGTATGCTTTTCTTGAGGTGCCCTGTCAGAGACACACAAGGAGGTCGCCAGTAGATTGATTTTGGTATTGTGGTAAGCTAATTTCCCATAGTCTAGAATTCTAGATAAAATCTGGAGAAATACGATAGAGGGAGCAGATTTAGAATATAGGTTTAGCCAAGGGTGAGGCGCTTTTGTAAGTACCAAAGAAGCCATGTTGTCAGTTCCAATGGATTTATTGACGCCAACCGCTTCGAGACATCTTCATATTTCGCGAGTCCTGAAGAAAATCCCCTCTTTTTAGTTAGTTACTCACTTATTCTTCTTGTCTCTTCAAGTGGGCGACTTTGAGGGCACTGCGACATATTTTATTTGGCTTATTGTACCAAACCCGCCGTTAAAAACCTACAAGATTGGCTTTTGATATAGCCTTTGATATTTATGCACATATATATAGATTCAAATACCAAATCCCATGGGAGCAGGGAAGCCATGATGGAGAAGACTCAATCTCCTCATCGCTGTAGCCTTAGTGCACGGCCACAACGCAGCCATCGCACAAAAAGAACAAGAACAAAATTTGACCATCGCACACTAAACTTATATGGTGTTATGTGCAGTGCTAGGCTAGACAGGCTGCGTTGTGGCCGTGCTCTTAGAGTCGCGCAGCAAGTGATCCGCTGTTTCGGGTGCTGCTCCGCAGAATTGACAGCTACAATCAACTAGCAGCCAAATTCTGCTGACAATAATTAAGCGAATAGCAACCCATCAGTAGATCTGCCATTATTTTTAGCTTCCAACAACTATTGAAATTTAAAAGTTTACCCGCTTTAGCCTTGTCGATTTGAATGAATTCTTTAGTTTGACGAGCACCCTCGAGAGAAATTTTTGTAACGGGGCTTCGATTTCGGCAAGTCGATATCCTCATTCGTATCTTTATAAATGACCTACTTTCAATCTCGTCCAACCCACTTCTCAGCTTCGCTGACGACGGTACCCTACGTTACTCTTACTCCTTCGATAATGAAAGACAAGCACGTACTAGATCCAGCCTTGATGATCACAAACAAATATCTAACTCAATAAACAAAGACATTGAACTCATTCTAGAATGGGGCCGCAAGAATCTTGTCGAATTCAACCCCACCAAAAACCAAGTATACTGTCTTATTTCCAATAAGAAGTGTAACACCTCTCCATCGGTGGCAGTGGGTGAAGTTGAACTAATGGCGGACCCATCCCTACACATCTTAGGCGTTACATTCGCCAAAGGCTTGGAATGAGCACATATTCCAAACCGCCAAACAAGAATCCCAGTACTTGGGATTTCTTAAGAGGTGCAAGTTCCTCTACCAGTCATCGGCCGGTGCTGTAATATACAAATCCTACATTCCGCCTCTTCTCGAATACAACTCTCTCATTTGGGGCGGAGATCCTAAAAAACTTCTTAAATTATAATTTTCTAAAGCCTTATTAATAAAATATAATTTAACATTACTAATTAAATAACCAACAAATCCCCCAAATAAACATACAAATAGGCGCTTTGAAAACTACCTTAGCGTGATTAGATAAAGTACAAAAAGGGCTCTCAAACTTATCAGTGACGACGCCGTTTGCTCCACCAGATTAGCCCTCACTCTTCTCATTCCCTTCACCAGCAACTCCCACTTTCACGCACTCTACAAACTAGTAATTCTTTTCTAAATAGAACAACTCGACTGTGGAACAACCTCTCGCAGTCAGTATTTCCGACCTCCTACAACATTCAAGAGTTTAAACGCTGGGCTCATCGCCACCTTCTCCAACACCCTCCCGAGCCCGCATAGCCCTTAACCGATTTCCCTCTCGTACTAAGCTTGCATCTAGACATTGCACCATGACGTGACAAACGACATAACGGACACAGGGTGACTCCTGAGCTTAGAACTGCCACATACAAAAAAAAAGTTGATCACTAATGTTACTATAGCTAATCGAAGTCGTAATTGCTGTTGTTGAGATTCTAAAATAAGCTCATAATGCAGAACTACTCTCGACTCAATCTCTCCAGGAATTGTTCTTCCTTCACTCCTTCCGGTTCATTCATAATCATATAAAAACTTCATTAGGAGAAATTCTGAAAAAAAATGATTAAAGAAAAACAAAAAAAACACCTAAAGACTCCACGTTGATATTTATAAATAAAGAGCACCCCTCTGTGTGCACATACACCTGACTTTATTTAAAATTCCAAAACAAATTAATGCTCAAAGGCGAACGTGACCACAACGATGATCGCGGCAATTATTTTGTTTCAATTTGAATTATTAAATAAAGCAATTTTCTGATAGCATAGAGTGCGCCACCCATCTCCATCATGGCTTGAAACGCGAGCAAAGGACACAAGAAAAGCAGCAAACTTTAATACTGATCTTCTTATGGCTGGTCTAGTAGATACAGCGAAGATCATCGGCAGGGAAATCACAGCTGGGCATGAATTTAATTACAGTCGTTCTCTCTAGCACAACGTCTTATGTCTAAAAGGGATAGTCACCGATATCTTACCTGGTATAAGTTCAATAACACCTTGATTCGCGCACTCTATAGCGGCGCCTTTTTTCTGCCAGGTTTTGTGCTGATTCAGATCGGGATCGAGCCGAATGATCATGACTCTCTGTCTAAATAGTCTAGGATTGGTGTTTCCACATAAGTCTCTGCGATCACCTCGCATAACCAATCAATCACGAACTGGCGCGGGATGAGGGCTCAATGGCAATTACCTGGATGAGTTGGCTCATTAAGGTAAGAAGAGCAGTTTTTATGGGCGGGCATCAGATTTTTAAGTTTTTTTATAAATTTCCCACCGCAGCTTCCAGATCCGGGACTGATCTAGTCAAGCATGGAGATCTCTCGGTGTGCTTGCTAGGGAGTGGGAAAAGATGCTAGATGCCATAGAGTGGAGCAGAAGCCGAGGTGTTGGTTTTTACCTTGACAACGTTGTTGTACCTGCCAACCGTGCTTTACTTTTAATTGCCACGAATTAAGCAAATAAAACGCTTCGATCGTGCCGTGTTAATTTAGTTATCCGCCTCCGGGACTATGTTTTTCTTCTGATTGAACTTGCAACAAAATCGTGAAGACCACTGACCCGATGGGGAGCAACGACACAGTCAAGTGTAAACATGATTATTTAAGATGTTGCCTACCGCCACGACACGTATACTATATACATAGCTCCTTTCTCGACAAGCTTGTGTAAAAGTGCCACTTTCTTCCAAACTGATTGTCTTTGAGCGGCGAAACATGAGATTGCAAGGATTAATTTAAAAAAAACGTGAATATCATGTTGAAGTCGGTTTAAGATTGAAAGGAAACTGATAACAAAAACGTTCTGGAACGAGAGATCCTTTAAGGATTTGCCCCGCAACAATGAAAAAATGAGCGGCACTCAAGTGTTCTCTTGTTGTCAAGTGCTTTTGAAGCTCCTTTATCTCGAATCCTCCTTTCAGTCATAATTAGCTTAAAGCGATAACAGAGAGAAGAAAATGAGCTCGAGAAAAAAAAGCAGATAATCACTCGACAACAACAAAAACAAAAACAGCAACAACTAAGCCATCACCACCAACAACAAGCACACACGCAACTTTCCCACCCCCGCGCCTCTTAATTTCGACTTGAACATAACAAGCACAAACACACATACACATGTATATATAAAAGAACGGCTTTGGAGAGAGAGGAAAATAAAACAGGAAAAACTGGAAAACTGGGTAACAGGATATTTGAAGCCTGGATACGGACTACGTTATGATGATGCCCGTTGGGAAGCTTAAAAGCTGAAATGTTAATCAGAAAACGTTTTGTGAGTTATCCTTAGCAGATTGAAGGCTTTCTTCCCGAGGAGTTTATGACTTTCCTCATGGGGATATTCGCATGAGGGATTCCTTTTTCCTTCTCCTTTTTCTATTATAATTCCAGGAAATTATGACGGGTGTTCATTAAAGGTGGTGGAAATATTTTGGGCTTTGATTCTGGATTCAGTATTTTATAAATGCTTTAATGCTTTCCTTTAATTTGCTAGGAACCGCTCAATTTAAGGATGTTTTCTCACCACCTGGGTATTGTGGGTGCTTGTGGGTTGTTAACGATGTGTAGAGTGCTAATTTATCGTGCAATAATAAGTTCTGAAATTTGCATGTTAGACTGATTCTTATTCTTCTTTGAGTGAGGTATTATGTCCTCCAAAGGTACTAAGGTCGCCACTTGGACTATTGTACTAGAATCCGCATACCTCAGATTTGTAGGACAAACCGCCACGCGGTGACAAAGAACATGAAGAGCAGGCTTATTCTTCTCGAGATAAAGCTTTAAGTCCTTTCTATTCGCTCAAGTGTTAATTTAGGTCACCAACAATTATCTATGCCTTCAAAGGTCGATTTGTTCCATCAGAGTTTAATCGTCAAGTGCCCTCTTCATCAAGTTGCCAATTCTAGATTGATAAATGCAGAGAATGCAGGCAGTATGGTATTAGACAAAAAAAATTTAATGGTGTGTGTTGAAAAGAACACCTTAACCAAAGTATCTATCGGTTTGGTGAGGTTGGTCCGTTCGACTATATGGCATCAACATGGTAGGATGTTGACTAAACTCTAAGCTATTGGTATTTACTTAGCTCTAAAGAACTAGATATATAGTAGACCCTCAACTTATTAGGTACGCCCAACAGAAAAAAGAAGACCTGACTACAAGATCAAATTATAAAGAAAACGAACTCGGCAATAATAAGAAAGTTTTATGAGAAAGTTAGCAAGCAACGTAAAGAGTTTAAACCCAGAGTATCGATGTAGAGCAGTCATTCTCAAAGTGGTCCATATGGGATGATCCAGGGGGTCCGTGATAATTAAAAATTATTTTGGGGGTGCGCGAAGAACTACCGGTGGTCCGAGAAAAAGATCGAAAGTTTTCATATAAAAAATCGAACACGGACGAAATCGAAAAGCGAACAGCTTATTTGACCGCCTTATTCGCCAAATTTGATGAAATAAATTTAAACCTACAAGGTGATCAATTAAATTTTCTCAAAACTAAAAGTATTAGGTATATCTGCATTTGTTACAAAACTTTTGTTATACAAACAGAATTTGGGCGGAGGAGAATGTTCTCAGACGCTCGTAGGTGGAACGCTCTTATTAATACTGGAACTTTTCGTTAACACCCCACGGTTTTTACATTTAAGTAAGTTATATTTATAAATTTTACCAATAACTTCAATAATTGCATTCTGAACTTGATTTTGAAAGGGACGTTGTTCCCATATACTGACTGTAGCAATAAAAACTATACATTCAAAATTATTTTTTACTTTTTAGTTCATTTTAAAATAAAAACGTATTTTTTATTTTTTTTTAAATTATTTATTTTTATTTTCTACTTTTTAGTCTATTATATGTCTTCCGTCATTTTTTGGCGGCCGCCACTGTATTCTACTCGTCATACCCTTTCATTTGATACCCATACCGATATTTTTTGTTGCCGTCAGTTCGAATTTGGAATGGAACAACACAGCTAATTCTATTCTACTTGTCATACCCTTTCATTTAATATCCATGTCGAGGGGCTCGGGAGCACTATTGCAAAATTCTCCCGCCCTCTTGGAACCGCCATATTTATTTTTTTCCAAAAAAACAAAGTCCATTGTCACGAGAACTATGCATATGTGCTAAATTTGAAATTTATAGGTTATATTTTCTGCTTTTTAGTCTATTATGTCTTCCGCCATTCCGTTTTTGCCGCCATTTTGAATTTAGAATGACGCCACACAGCTAATTATATTCTACCTGGCATAGGGCGCATTTAGACCCAAATTACTATAACTCTGTTAAATTATCGCTGTTAACTTAAGACCGTTCCTAGAATACCATTTGACAGTTCTCAACTGTGTAACCTACATACGCAGCGACAGATTTTTTTTCAATTTTAGCCCCTTTTTTACCCCCCCCCCCCCCCCCAACCACTAAATACACAAGGGCCCATTCTCCGGGCTTGCGAGTGTGCATACGTTCTTAACTGCCTTGGCTCGTGAACTTTTATGGAATACGTTTCAGTGTATACTCGGGTTGCCCGCCTTCAAAGTGGGCTGCCAAATTTTCTAACTATCTGAGGTTTGGCAACCATTTTTTTCCTAAAATTAGAAAGTCCAAGCTTTCATTTGGCGGTAAAATCATCCGTTAACTAATAAGCTAAGCAACTACACCAAAATTTAAAAATTCAAAAAATGGTTGCCTAGGGAAGTGACTTGCTGGGGACCGTGGGTCTCATGGCATTACTTCCACCTACATAAGTACTATCTTTTCCAATAATATATTTTCTTTAACCTATCAGGTGCCATTTTCAGCGGTCGACTCTTCGCCTATAATTGGAGGCGTCGAAAATGAAAATGATGTATACCTCTTCAATGGAAAGAATCTTCCCGGTAACCATAGTAGATACTGGTACTGCTAATGAAAGTGAGGTCCCGACAATGGATGACGTAGAACATGCGATGGCGAACCTTAGAAATAATAAAGCCCCAGGTAAAGATAACTCAGCAACTGAGCTGTGGAAACATGGAGGTCAAGAATGGGTAAATCGATTGCACAAACTTATAGAATCGATTTGGCATCAGAACAGAAGAAGATCCTACTTGAATGAACGAAAGGGATGATATGTCCTGATTCATCCTCAGACGAACCTATAAAATGAAAAAAATAATCAACAAATATTTAATCAAGTTCCGCAAAACTACATAGCTGCCAACACTAAAGGAGGTAAAACCAATCCAGCCATCAAAATCCTTTCCAAACCAACCCCACCAAGTCCAAAAGGTTTACTAAAATAAATAAAATAAATGAAATATACAAATATAAACAAGGAAGCTATACGTACTTGGATGAAGTCTATTCGACAGAGAGGAACGAACATCTCATTACAAGGAAACACGAACCAAAAATCATATACTTCGAATCAAAGCCCCCACCAAATTTATTGTTCGATTGGAAAATAAATACCGGTGCATAGTCGGAATCAAGTCAGATCACTTCAGATCTTTAAGCATCTTGAGCTTGGAAGATATAAGAAAAATCGTGTTGAGATTAATTAAGGAGGTAATTTCGAGCAAATAAAAAGACTGTTTTGTGGTCTTTTTATCACACTCATTCTTAGGCCGATGTTACAATTGGGGCTTTGACATTACTTTGACTTAACTTCGGGCTTTGATTACATGTAATGTCAATAAAGCTGATTAAATAAAAGCTTCGACTGAACTTTGCCTGCAACTGTATTTCGACTGCAGTCCGGCTTTAAGAAAATTCCAAGTTTCGTCCACCTGCAAGCAACTTCACTTCATGTGAAAGAACTGAAAACCACCTTTCTAAAGCGAAAGGAAGTGTGAGTTCGAAAACGTTAAAAACTGCAGCAGCTATGCGGTCATACTGCAAATGAACTTGCAGTGAATTCGGAAACTCAGTCCGAGTCGTGTAAATGCAGTGTCAAAAAAACTTCAAGTTTTATTATGAACTCGCGATTGTATACGGAAAGCAGCAGTCTATATTTTAAAAGAAATAATGGAGAGCGGTGTTTAGTCTTAATTATTCATGTACAAGTATAATGAGTAACTCTAATAATTCTAATTTAAAAGAATACGTTAAATCTTAAATAAATGAAACGAAGTTAGAAGAACATTATTATATCCCTTAAAGAAACTCCCCATAACGCGGGTTTTTCCTCTTTCGGCTATTAAACTCGACTTCGTTTTAGTCAAGTATTAATTAATAATTTTATTTCTAAATCCAACGAGTCCTTC
The DNA here is from genome assembly GCA_963855945.1 of Thereva nobilitata. Lineage (NCBI taxonomy): Eukaryota > Metazoa > Arthropoda > Insecta > Diptera > Therevidae > Thereva > Thereva nobilitata. The sequence goes on from OY979697.1 coordinate 86,765,663, forward strand.
TTTAGGCTTTTACAACGAAAAAAATTTCAATTATAATAAAACTTCAGAATATAATAAAATAAAACCTACTCTGAAAAGTCCACCTGAGAATCCATTTTTACAATCAGCAAAAGCAGCGGCACTTTGTGCACTGCACTATCTGCACAACTTTGCTGCAGGGTTACGTTTATACTGCGTTTCCGAACTCTCAGCCTGTTGAGCTGCAGAGCTTTCTGCAACTCGTCGACGTTTCCGGACATCTGATTTGCAGTATTACCGCAGTTTGACGTTTTCGAACTCACCCGAACGGTTTTGAGTTTCGAGTATTTTTTATAGACTGCGAACATCAATAAAAATAATTCCAAAGCATTTTGTTACATTAATTTTTCTTCTTTGCTTCTGCTTTGAAAGGAAACAGCTGATTGCAGTCAAAGCTACAATTTAATTTTAAAGTCGAAGTCTCTGGGGGCTTTCTTTGCAGTCGGAGTTGAAGTCGAAGCCAAAGCCCCAATTGTAACACGGCCCTTAGGATCCGCTGACGTGCTGTGTCAGTACCCCGAAAAGACGGTATTGAGGTCTTTTCATCCTATCGAATCCCAGATACACTGACGTGTCACTGGATCTCCATAAATAATAATAGATTTTCAGCAATTAAGTACGCAGCAGAAACGCAGAAATCACGCAGCAGCCAGGCAGCAACCACGCATCGACGCAGCAAAAACACGGTAACATCGACAAATTAAAGCCATAATTCCAGCTGGAATCGGAAGGTAGATTAACCAAAACAAAAAACTAAACGGAGTCTGAATTTATTACATTAGAAAAATAGAATAGAAATTGTATATTAAGCCAGAGCATTAATTTGTGAATTTTATCTTTAATTGAGTTACACTCATCCGACACCTTTTTGTATGGTTGGAAATAAATTGCCATTCCCGAACATGCCCCCTGCACAAAAAAGGAGACCATCTAGTATGTGAGAACTATAGAAAAATATCCCTCCTCAGCTCAACGTACAAAATACTGTCCACTATTTTGTACAAGAAAGTTCTACCGATCGCAGAAGGCATAATAGGAAGCTAACAATGTGACTTTGTGTAGGTCCACATTTCCCCCTAAGAAGAATTTGATTCCTGGGAATTGAACATCGATATTCACGCACTATTTATAAACTTTAACGGTGCCTTATCAGCGCCAATTATGGCCTTTCTACGGTTTACAACTTCTTCCTACCCATGCTTTGAAGAGGTGACCTGTTTATATCCAGGTTTGGTACTTATTTACCTCCACAGATGGGCACGTATTCATCACTCCTTTGATCCACAGGAAAACCATTCGAGTAGCCTATGGGTCTTCTTCTATTTGGTACCAAGCAAAAGCTGCGTAGGTGATAATGGACACTTATTTAGAGTAATACCTAGGTATTTGATCTCTTCTGAAAAGTCAACAGTTTTCTTATTCAGTAAGGGAGATTGAAGATTTAACTTCCCTTTTTCGGGGAATGACACGATGACGGTCTCTTTGGGCTTATGCTCATTTCTTTCTTCGTATTTATACCGCGCCTCGATAGACTAAGAGTTAAGGTGCAGGATTGCCATCGCAGAAATCAGTGGTTCGATTAGACGCTGCGACATTGTGCCTCGCCTTTCCACATCTCCCTCCTCCAGAACATACCTTCCTTCTTGCTACCGTCTCTCCTGTCATCACCTGTATACACAATAAGCAAGAAATTTATATGTTCGATCTCTAAAGGAACCCTGACATCAATGTCGCGATAGTATTGGATAGAAGTCGATGGAATAAAATCGCGTATTAGTGCTGGCAGTGCTTTTGTTCTTCTGACTATCGTTCCTGACTATAGCTTGCTGCTCAACATTACACTTTACATTGAACAGTCGCCAGTACAAAGGAGTTTACCTTTGAGCTCAAATCTTTTACATAAAAAACTATAATTTCTGTTAAGGCCTGTTCGTAGGAGACTAACTAAGCATTGTCTTGTCATCCTATCGATAAGTTTATTTCCCTGCAATTGTCATAGTCACAATTGCCACAAGAGTCTTATTTTCTCTCAGAAAATACTTTACCTCCGTCCGTTAAGAAATAGCTGAGTACTGGTGCTTTGACTAATTTTTTAACTACGATGCACATTTTTAGCTCACGCAGAAATTCTGTTAAAATATGCCTTTAGCAACAAATTCTCTAAACAAAATTCTCTATTTGAAAAAAAAACTCATTTAGCACCGTGTGTTATGAACTGCTGTTACAAGAAGAAATATAATGATTGTGTACGTACAACAATGTTCACTTTTCTTGCTCTATCTACCTTAGTATCATTCCACTAACCAACTCGAAAGGCAATCCCATAATCAAACTCGTGAGTGTATAATTTTGCTGCCACACCCTCTCTCCATAATTGTACAATATAAAATCCTTCATAAAATTAACTCATAAAATCATAAAAATTACTAAAATCACCTCGAGGGTATCATTCAACAGGTAATTCTAACTTCTAATTGAAACTTAACGACTTCTCAGACATATGTACATTCTCATATTCTAATTGTTAGCCATTGTCGCTGAATGATGGACTCAATTACGTTATGGTTAAGGCAACACAATACGAAACGGACCCATCACAAAATCCAATTTATATGCTTAGAATTGCAGCAATTTACCTGCAAGACTGCAAAGCTGAGGTGCAATCAATTTTCTAAAATTTCAAACATCCGCCCACAATCTTAGTCCATCCAAGTCCCAGATCTTATTGTACTACGAGACATGATAGATGTTAACAAAGGTACCCAACATAGAGGTCCCTTTACGTCTCTATGGTGCAATTCCCGACTTAGCATAGACTGCTTAGCATCAGCAACAAACACAATACGCCACAATTGAATTGAAAATCACAACAGCAAGACCGGCGAGTCAGTCGTCGTCGTCGTCAGTGGGTGCGGGGTGTCCTTATATAATCGCATTAAACAAAATTTTAAGGTTGTCCTTAACACCTACGAACAACATCATTTGATTGCGGACAGAAGACAGAAGATGGCACGAATAGGGACTAGGGAGCTGCATCACTCGCCATCTGCGGATTGTTCGAGTCGTGTTCTGAATAGACCATTCCACTGAGGAGTATTATCCGCAGCACTGGGGGCAGCCCAAGAAGAGGGAGAAATTACCATACAAAAACCATTCACATAAGGAACGAAATAATCGCATCATTAGCCCCAACATTGTGCTCCATGGAAATATTGCAAGAGGCCGATTCCGGGGGCTTGGAGGACTCTAGATTGAGTCTCTCGAGCATCGAATTAAAGGAACTGAACTGCAGCCGCTTGGTCCTCGCACTGCAATCGAATTCCGAAGCTGCACTGAGCACACAGAGTCCGACTGCACTCGGGGCCTTGCAATAAATCGGCGGGGGCCCTGAATGGGGCTCTTTTGACATAATTTCATTGCGCTGACAGCTAAATAGAGCCGCTCTTCAACTTGTGTCATTGCGTTGGTGATTCGCCTGTCATCGAGGGCCTCTTCTGCAAAATCGTTGTTTCAGCACCGCGCCGTGTCCTGGGTTAATTGAGCTCTGAGGATATTCTGTATTGGTCCTAATGAGCCCTAATCAAAGAACGAATAATTCCAGATGATGGGCTTGGGATGGTGATGGAAAAAGTTTTTCCTGTCCAGGCGTTATCCACGAAAAAAAGGCTTCGTTCGCCGTTCGTCCGTTCATTCAGTTACAGGAAAAGTTCTGCCCCGTAATTATCCATCGAAGATCCTTCAGCTTCGGCCTAAATCAACGGCGAAGGCTACGGAATCTTCACGTATTTTTATTTTGCGACAAAAATTTTTGCCACCTCCTTACCATGGATTCGGGGAACAGAGTAACTTTCCTGGATGCCTCCGACGTTTTCTGGTGATTATTCAAGGCGGACAAATTGGGAATGACACGAAATGTCCTGAATTAAGAAATTTTATTAATTGAAAAAGTTTCTTCTTCTCTCAAGGAACTTTAGTTTCTGTCTCCACCCAATTTTGATTTCCTTATAGGTTTCACCACTCTCTCTCTCTACACCCGAGGAATGTATGTCCTGCCACATCCTCTACACCCCATACCGCTGCAAACGGCTGAAACATACACATATACACCAGAAATGGCAAATGGCGAAGAAAAGTTTTTCCTTATAGAAGATGGAGAAAGAGATTTGATGAATCTAAGGATGCTGATGGAATATTGATGACCGTCTTTTGTCGTTGGTGTTGAAGGCTATGGAGCTAGATTCAAGCGGACATGTGTACATCTGCTTAGATACAACGAAACTTTTCTACTTGGGTATTAATAGTTGCCGAAAGTTTTATGATTTCGAATTGGTCGTTTACAAATTTCTACGTCGACTGAGTATCAAATCATTTCCTTCTGGTTTGGCTTACTTTTTCGATTTTTTATGGTGGAGGTGGGGGAATTGAGTAATTTTAGCTAAAAATATTGGGGTTTTATTTATAATCAATATGTCTCCTTTGGGAATTTATTTGCAATACGTGTTTTTCTAGAGTTGTTTTGGGAAGTTCGACTTTAAAATTAAAGCAGCTTCTAGACACACTTTTTTCTCACACCTACATATACTGATCTAGCTTCTTTTACATCATAAAGGTTTTGTGTATTGCTTCAATCCATTAGGAGCATTTACGTAAACGATGAGATAGTTCCGGCATATTACTATTCTTAAAAGTAACTTTTTTACTTATACCTCCTCTCTTATTCCTCCCAAAAATCCGGTTCCGGTCCTGGCCTTTTGCAGTAGCTTCCTTCACTAGTCACGATCTCCAAGCTTATGTATTTCATTCTGGCATCTTTGGGCATCCTGGTCTACACCATCCTTCTAGTGGGGGTTCGGTCTACCAAGTGTCGAATTTTATACTACCGTAGAAGATTTTAGCAAGTTCTTCCTTGCTATCGAACCTACCCAACTTTATTCTCTTCACGAAATCTTTACCGCAATAGCCTGCGTGGACCTTGCTACTTTTTAAGAAAGTGACTAAGCTTAGGAGTCACCTTTGTATCACCAGTCAGTCATGTCGTACAGTGCCGGCGGATCGTGTAGGGTCCGGGTGGGTAGTCAGACAAACACGCCCCTCCTCCGAAACTGTTATTTGGTAACAACCCTCATTGTGTATTAGAAGATGAGCCGACGGTGTACAAAAGAACATGTGGTGTGCTGAGACCTCTCCTGTGGATCACAAAATATAATGATTGAATGAGATCGAATTATGCGCGAACGAAGCTAGCTGAGATATTAAAGCGTGGCCTGAAAGCGCTGGTCTGCCGTTTGCTGAACACAAAATTGTAACTGTGCTGATCAGCAACCTGGGAAAACAAGTATCCGTAAGAATCAAGAAATGGGAACACATGATTCACTCACAGACCGCCTTAAGTTACCTGGGAGTGATGATCGACCAGAGGCTTAATTTTAAAACACACTTCGAGGGCAAATGCTAATTGTGCAGCATTTCCAAGAATGCTGCCGAACTTGGGGGCCAAACAGATACGTGAATGCGTGCAGTGCCTGCGGTGAATGCATCGAATTTTTGCTGACAGACAGTTGCGTGCTTGGGTTCCGTCTGGTCTTTTACAAATAACCAAAAAATCTAAGCGACGAGTGCATGTGTCTGTTGTGCGTGCTTGTGTTTGTGTATTTGAGACTGTGGCGAATGCGGCAATGCGGAAAAGTAGGATGTAGACCAACTTTTGCGTTGCGTGCGTTCCATTTACGTAACTATATGTCAGTTTGCATTTGAATGTACGCCTTTCTATGTATCAATCACCGCACGCACCAACGTATCTGTTTCCAGCTTAAGCGTCCTTCGCGCGTGCTGCGCATTTAAGACTATATCCAACGATTCAGCGTGCGTGATAGTGGGAATTATACCCATAGAGCCACTGGCGACAGAAGGCAAGCGTCTCTATGATCCAGAATATGTTAGAGGGGAGACAAATTCAGTGCGGCAGCAGATGACGCACTGCGAGTCTGTAACGTAATGGCAAGGCAAGTGAGACGAGTCTGTTAAGAGTCGGTGAACCCTCAGACGTATCCCAGTCGTGGATAGATGGGTTACGAGGGGGTGTGGGGAAGTGGGATACGACCTCAGTTCTTGAGTGGAAATGGCGGATATAGAAAATACCTCCATCGTTTTGAGCACGATGGCTCGGCGCTGTGACTGGTATGATTAGGTATCCAGGATAATGCAGAGCACGTTTTGTTTTATTTGAGATTCGGCGAATATGGGCCGGAACCAGAGGCATTCTTTATGTCACACGCTCAGTTACTCTCAAATTCCGGATGGGTATTTTACCTACCCAGAATTTTCCGGGTGGGTAATGCTACCCACTATACCCATATTATCCGCCAGCTATGATGTCATAGTCGTCATGGTGCAATGCCTAGTAGTAAGATTGGTTCGTAGGTAGGAATAGAGGACAGGATAGGTCAATAGGGGTCTGGAGGTTGCTGAAGATGGAAATTTGCACTAAGCCCACGGATGTAACAAAAATCCAAACAAAAGCTTTTGTAACGGGGCTTCGATTTCACAAAGTCGATATCGTCAATAGCAGCTGGCTGAGCCAGAGACGTAATCGTCGGAGTTGAACCAGACTACAAGGTGAAAAAGGAGGTGTACCGTCCGCTAGGCATCTTGGCATGCTAGCTTAAGGTAGTTTTCGAGGCCGCAGCCCACATAGACCAGTTGTGTTCAAAACGGGGCAGAATGTAGGGCTAGTAGATTATAGCACATGCAACTGTTTGAAGGAGGAACTTGTATCTCTTAGGCAAGGCGCGCACTGAGGTGATGAGAAATTGACGTGGCGGTGGTGTGGCTAGTGAAATATTTTAAACACACGGAATCAATTGAGGCAGCGCGCATCGAGATGGAGTGGTGTTTTGCAAGTGGACTGGAACCATTTGGTTGCCACTAGTCTCCGACAAGTTTAATTTTGAAGTGGCATGCCATTTCACGGCCAACTTAGGTTTTAATTTTTTTTTGGGGAAAACACGTATACGAGGGCATAGGTCGCAATTTTTCTAGTAATTTACAAAATGTGGCCTTGTTCATTCTACAAACAAGTTTAAACTTATTTTCTTCCAGGTGTAAATCACCTTTATAAACATTATAAATGCCGTATATTGCTTTTTCTTGCCACAGTGGATGGACCCAATGAACTTTTTCCTTTATTGTTTTTTTTACTGTTAAGGTTAATAATTTGCACACATGCAACAGCATCTTCATCGTCCGACGACCAAATTTTGATTGAAAATATCATGTATTAAATCGATGTAGCGAAGTGGTACCTACCACTTCGGTGCGCATTAAACCACTTCGGTGCCATTCCTCTGGCACACCTCTTGCAACTTAATCACCAGGCCAAAGCCACTTCACCGCCACCAAGGGCGGATCCGCCGTTGTGGGCACGATGGGCATGCCCACAACCCTAATAGACTTGTGACGTCAAACTTTCACGGTGTATTAAGATGGATAGGCCGATGATATTATATCCTATGCCTTAATAAAATAAAAAAAATATGAGTGTGCTTAAGACCACACTTTAGAAGTAAAACTTTCTTACCCAACAACTTGCTTGATATAGTGGAGGTCTGTCGGATACACCTATAGTACGCTTTCAGAAAAGTAAGGCCAACGACAGATGCGGGAAGTATAGTGACGAGCCTACCGAGGGACTTGATACGGTACAATTTGAAAATTGCGATATTTATGAATTCCTATTTACATTAAAACCTATAAAACGGACAAAGGTTTTATGATAACTGAAATATTTTCGATTGAAACTGGTCTAAAAATTGCGTAAAAACTGCATCAAGTGAGGTTCCATATGTCGTGGTACTTTTGTCCATATTGGGTCTGTTTAGACGCTTCGCTCCCAAGAACTTCCCTCACGAACTTTGTGGATGAAGGGGAAGTGGGGTGGTACCTCTCATCATCTCCACTTTCCCCTTCATCCACAAAGTTCGGACCTAGTATCTAATGAAAAAATAATATTGAAATCGCAACTTAAAATCATGGGGATTTCGTTGAAGTTTTGACCGAGTAAAATTGAACCTACAGAAGTGGAGATTGTCATGTATGAATTGGATTATTTCGCGAAAGTTTTATGCAGCGACACATAAATAACTACCATCAAATTGATCTGTCCTTTTTCTGCCATAGATCTGCCTACACACATTTCATGGTGATTTATCGTGACTAAGCGATGGCGTTTTTGTATATCTGTATGAGGTGGTAAAACATTAGCGGAGTCCTCATCATATTCTTCATTTTTCATCCAAGTTTCTCATAAAAGTAATACATTCATTTTTTTTACAACTTCGTCATCTAAATCTCGTACGTTCGCACCTATACTTTGCCAATTTAGCGAAAATATTGATAATCCTAGTCTATTCAAACCTGAGTAAAAATAATTTAGTTAGTTAATTTTCTTAAAAGCATGCCCGCGCCGCACCTAGGACGCATAGCGAACAAATGCGAATGCCGCACGGGTATGCACGCTCCCGCTACATGCATGAACATTTATAAATGCATCCGCGGGTGGTGTTGTTTTACCAAGCAGTCCCCCAACTTACCTACTAGTGTTTGCCCCACGGCTTTGCCCACGTGGAGCTACACTGTACAAAATCTTGGCCAGGGCGTCATATATTTTGTAAACATCTCCTTTGTAGGATTGCACTATATCGATCATGAGCGAGTTCATACTCCGACTCGCACTTGGCCGATTTTCGGGTGGCTGTGACCACAACCTTTTTTGAGGGCTGGATCCGCCCCTGACCGCCACTAATAATAATCACTCGCACAACCAGTTTGCAAATCTCAGGCATTAGATGTCTGTTTGGCGATTTGAAATATGTGGTGTGGTCACCTTATCGCACCTGGTTTGGTGAATATTGTCGAAGAATTAGGAGTGTGTGAATCCACATGGAGCCACAATATCCAATATCAATAGTTAAACAACAAAATCAATTAACATTCAAAGGAATGATGTTTTTGCATCACTGGGAATTAGAGGGCTCAATTATAAACGCTGACTAACTGCGATCGACTTGCTATCAGACCCGTCTTCAGAGGAGCATTCTATTAACATTATGCAAGAAGTCCTAGAAGTTAAACTGCTATGAAATTGCATACCCACGAAGGTCTGAAAGCCTAACTCTCCTACCATTAAAAATACTTTAAGGAGAGGTCATCATACCACTGGGTGGGCTCATATAGTACGCACTTGTTAATTGGCTAAATCATAATATTTTCATGAAACACTTTGAAAATGTGTTTTGTTAGGTTTACTTATTTTTTTATAAGACTCTGAAACAGGGATCCAGTCCTGGCCTCTCACAAGTGTACCCTCCACCGATCCCTGTTCCCGGTCGATGCCATGCAGTTTGGCATTTGACAAGTCTTTATGCAGGTCTACGCCATTCGTCGAGTGGCAGTAAGGTCTGCTATGCTGCCACATTTCAGAAAGCCTACAACTTTTCAAGCAGACTCTACTTCACTTATGCGAGCTAAATGTCCTGCCAAAGGTAGCATAACGATCTTTATTCTTTGCATGACATCTATTTCTCCATTACGCAAGGAGCGCACAATTCTCCGAATTACTTTACTCTCGAACACGGCTTTTTTGTGGGCACCCAAGCCTCGAATCAATATATAAGTATATACTGGTAACTGATGGTACTGGTACCATCGTCTTATGGAAATGTCGTTTTGGTCGTAATGGTTAGATGCTTGGATTAGAAAACTTTTGGAAGGCTATAATTACTTTTATCAACCATGCTAGTATTTCTGCCTCCATACTATTGCCGTGTGTTTTTATCAGTGCCGTGGTTGGCATATGTGCAGGGTGTGCAACTGCACAAGGCGTCGCGTGTTTGGGGCCTCGCCAGCGAAATTTTTTTTTGGCAATCACAATCATTTCAATTCATTATTTGCATTTTGACTTTATTGAATGGGCCACACAAATGAGCCCAAATGAGCTTCCTATGAAAGAAAACCCGGGAGCGAAGCGAGCGAAAAAAAAATTTTCCAATTTTTTTGCACTCTCTAGGGCTTCTCGCTGAATTTTTGCACAGGGCCTCGAATTGGTCCCACCGACGGGGTGGAACTGCCCTCGATATTCGCCCATAAATGCTTACGTCATCTACTCAAGCCTAGGTGGACTTGTGAAGGATAATGCCTCTTGTTGCCACCCCCGAATCTTGGATCTTTTTCTACGACGCCGACGCCTAGTTGAAGAGGAGGCAGACCCTTGGCGAAATCTATCATAGATATTATTATAGGAGTCAATTTGGCACCTAGGTATATTCGTACCGTTATCTAACCCAAAAAGTGGCGGCAGTCCATAAACATGTTGTCTATTTAGTTGCGAGGGATACTATCAGGGGATCGAGCTTTGTGGATATACTTACGTGTAAACCAAGTAGAGTGCGCACCATAAAAGAAGGGAATTGAGCGTCCAAGAATATAAATGAGCCGGTAATATCCATTTTAACAAACAAACAGAGTGACGTTGGTCGCTTGTGGGAACTTGAGACTCTCACTGGGCATGGAAACAGTGATTTATTATTTTATTTCACTTATTTTATGGGTGTGGACCATACTTGCAAGTTCCTGCTTGTGGGCACTGTCATTAGTGTTCTCACCATTGCTATGGGTGCCAACTTAAGCTGGAAACAGAATTTTGCGTTACAAGCATTACGTTCGACACATAATTGCGTGTTTGCATCCCGGCTCTTACACATAACCCAAAAAGCAAAGTAACGAGTGCATTTGTTTGAGTTATATGGTTTTAAATTCTTTGGTTATAGGGTTTTTTCCCGACCAGCTTTTTGGGGTAGGGTGCAGATAGGGCCCTATAAGGCGTGTGGAATTCCCTATAAGGCTCACAATGTGCATCTAACGCCTTGCCTCATTCGCGCCTCGTCGTAAGGAATGCCCCATTTGGCCCCCTTGAGGAAAAATCATTGCTCCCCAATCCCGAGTGGAAAAACGAAGCCGAAAAATTTGACATATTCGGCATGGATACGCCGATACTGCGCCGATTTCGAAAGCTTTAGGAAATCCAATAACGAACAAAACATGTCCAACATTTATCAAGAAAGGTAAAAAAACGGGGAATTTTTTGTGAATTTTTCAGTTTTTGGGCTCCCATAAATTTTCCAGGCGTTTTCATGTTTGCATACCCCCAAGATATTGTTGGGGATGTCATTTCTGACCAAATCCACCAAAAAAGTCCGTTACATCACACCAAAACCAACATTTATATGTCTCACTACTCTACGCCTGGACTATTATATTTTTAAACGAAAATGCCGTTTTACCTTTGCGGTCTCCCAACTGAGTACTAGTCACGTCCAATACTGCTTGACCTGCCAAATCGAACTAGAACCAGCCTACCCAGCAAACCAAATTTTAAGATATCTTAACGAATTAGTTACGGAAATTCGTATATTTTTCCCGAATTCGCAATCAATTTCTGAACTAATTCGGAAAGAAAATTATATGAAGGGGTTGACACGACTTCGTTAAAGAAATTCTTTTCGAAATCGTTACGAAATTTAGTAATAATTTAGCAACGCTTTTTAACCCTAATAAAAGCTTCAGATTCATTTGCTTTTTTGCTTTAAAATACTTAAAATAAAATAAGAAAGGACATGGACTCCATTATAATATTTTAATATATTTATTTTATTATAATTCAAAAACACCCAAATTAAAATTACTTATAAAATAATTTCACAAATGCACTTGCGCACTTCACTTATACACGATTTGACAGTGGAAGTTTGATAGGAATATTCCGATTTCTTTCCTACTTCCTTAAAAAAATTTGTTACCGGCTTCTTCGTGACATTGTTGCGATTTGTTTTCCGAATTCTTTTTGAATTAGTTTCGGCTAATCGCCACATACAAAGCTTTAGTTTTTGTTCTTGCATTGCTTCCGAAAATCTTTCGACTTGTAGGAATTCTGAAAGTTTGGTTTGCTGGGTATTTAGTATACCGTCACCAACACAATTGCCTGAAATATGAAGCAATGCAACAACAAAAACTAAAGCTTTGTATGAGTAAAACGAAAGCTTAAAGCATTTTGAAAGGCTTTCCGAATACGTAAGGCAGGTATTTGGATTGCCCCATTACATTTGCAATAAGGTATGCTTCATAGGCCCTTCTGAGAAACTAATAGGGCATACTTCTCTCATCTCTTCAGTATTATTGATTTTTCTTTGTATGGTCCTCTTGAGGAATCTAATGGGAAAGCCCTCTTTTGGCGGGCCCCTTATTTGGGTGCAGGGAGTTCTCATAGGGAGCCTACGGCGAAATTCTTCTTTCGGCATGCCCCTGAAGCAATCCCCCTTTTAAATACTAGTCGAGTGGGGTTTAAAAAGCTTAGGTTATACAGTTATAAGTTCTTAATATAATACGTTTTTAGTTGTACACAAAATATTTTGGGTGTGGATTTCCCCACCCAAAGCGAAAGTGGGTGTGCACTTTTCCTTCCATCTCCACGCGCTCCGCCGCCCCTGCTTGGATCGGTTTCCAGCTTTACTGCCGCCTAAATTACCTCTATACAAAATGCGAACTTTCCACAAGAACTTTTTTCAAACATTTACCCGTTTCCTTTGTCATGGCCGTGTTACCCCCATATTTCACTGATAACTTACCACTGAAACGCAAACACGATTGATAAATCATGTGTTTACAATAAAAATTCTCTTCGATTTTATCAGCAGCTGCTGTAAGGCGTATAATTTTTAGTTGACAGAACTTTTATTTGTTAAAAATGTTTCGATATTAACGCATTTCCAAAACTTCACCACAAAACCACAAAAAAGAGAAATTGTCATTAACATCTCAAAACGCACCCCAATTTGTCACACTCTACCAACCTACACTAAAAACTGCTTCAAGTTCACCTGGTCAAATAAATTTCATCCCAAAACATAATTTACCCAAAATACTTTCAATAGTACTTGACAAATATCAAACTGTCGGATTAACTGGAAAGCGGTAATCCCTAAAGTATCCGCACTCTAAAAAAAAATTAAGGCTTCAAGATTAACGATCTCGAATTAAGGTGATCTTGCCGTGATCGAGCACAGTTTAACGGTAAGACCACATTCGATCGATCTCCACTTTTGGGCATGCATTTAAGAAAATCCCTTCTAGCTATCTTCTGAAGAGTGAACGACGTGCCAATCAAGAAGGATCGATTTGGCAAACTGAACTGATCATACTCTCGTATTAAGGAAGCTGAAACTTTGTATCACAGTGTTTCAATCTTATCAGGACATGTCAGTGCCGCTTTTATGTGAGTGTGTGTGTGTTGTACTGCAGGTGGATCGCTTGTTAGAATTTATGCTGACATCGACTTTAAAATACCGAGAAATTAAAATCAGAATGAAAGAAAGTCAAGATCTGAGAATACGAAGAAAGATCGGTAGATCCTTAAGAGATATTATCATTTTGGTATTTATAAAATTTTTAATTGAAACATAAATTTGAATATCAGTGACACAATCAGGTGTATCTCAGGTTGGCTAACATCATGATCCGCAATTATAAATCACAGAGGAGTTTAGATGATCAGAGGTGAAGGGAGAGGATGTTCGCTCTGTGGGGCTATGGCACGACGTTCGCGAAGATGTATGAGAAGGAAATAGGAAGAAAAGGATTGAAGATGGAAGGAGGAAAAGTATAACGCAGATGGTTGTTTTGGTTCTGTGGATAAATGAAATTTATTTGATATGTTATGTTTGGAAATTAAAACTTTTAATGTTAATTTGAATTTCAGTCGTTAAGGGAAACAAGATTATTCCTTCTTAACTAACGGAGTTCCTGGGGATTACGTTATACGATTTTGTTTTTGTAAAATGTGATTTTAATGTTTTGGAAAAGCCTCAAGGATGTTTTTTACTGCTTGAACGTAACTTTCAAATATTTAATTGCATTAAACAAGTAAGAATTAATTAGGTAAGGCGCTCCTTTATATCTGTGCTAAAATGTAGAGCAGAAAAATCCGATCGAGTATTACTGCCCATTCCCCACTTCAATGCAACTCCTCGGATCAATAAACTTCTGCTATTACTTTTTTATTGATTCGTTTTCTGCACTATTTCAATGCTATTTGGGATAGCACAAACGCCATTTTTACAAGTGCTTTGTTCATTCTGAAATAGTATGATCATTACTGATGCCGGGTAACTACAATTTATATCGGCTTCACATTTTATAAATTGAATGCCCAAAGTCGTAAAAAACACATTCTTCGAAATCTTTATTTTGAGTTTAACTAAGGTCAGGTCAATCTTCCGAAATAGGTAGAGATTGTCTTTACACGTTTGGGAAGGCAGGCGATCAATAGTCCCAAGAGGAACATCATCAGGATTGAATATATCAACACTGTAACAATGCTTCGGCACGTATTTTGTGCCATAACGATGCAAGTTCAAATTTGTTTACAAAATGCAAAAAGTCGCAATCGTAGATAAGGTTGCGAAATCTTGTCGGTTTAATCTTGACATGGTTTAGAACTAATAGCTTGTTCATCTTTTAATATCCTCGGCATCAGGGGCGCAACAACAGGGGGGTCCAGCGGGTCCGGACCCCCCGTCAATTTTGTCGGTCCGAACCCCTCTTCTATTAGGTAGACCCAACTTTAAATCAAAATTTTTCGAATCCATATGTCTAGCCGGCCACGTAATTACGTTGGAGGACAATCGTATCCCAAAACGGCTTATGGTAGCAGAAATTTCGGGAAATAGACCAGTAGCCAGGCCCAGAAGGAGCTGGATAGAATCTGTGACGGCTGACACAGAGGTAATGCTCAAAATCCGGTATTAGAGACATTTTAACATGGGACTGTCAAACTTGGAAAAATGCCTTAGAGGAGACCACTCATTTTGGGTTGTAGCGCCATTAAATGGATTGATGGATATGACTCTAAGACGTAAATGTTATAAAATCCGTGTAGAATCTTTGAACCCCAATGTATATATTTTTTTTGATGTGGCAGTTCTAAGCTCAGGAGTCACCCTTTGTACTACCAGTCCGTCTAGTTTAGTCTAGTCAATGTCGAGCAGTAAACTTAGTACGGGCGGGAATAGGCTAAGGGTTATGAGGGTTCGGGAGGGTGTTGAAGAAGGTGGTGATGAACCCTTCGAACCCTTGGATGTTGTAGGAGCTCGGAAATACTGACTGCGAGAGGTTGTTCCACAGTCGAGTTGCTCTATTTAAAAATGAATTAATAGTTTGTAGAGTGCGAGAAAGGGGAGTTGCAGGTGGAGAGAATGAGGCGAGTGGGATAATCTAGTGTTACGGGCATAAGATCGCCGCGGCGGCAGGAGAGCGTTTATTTCCCTGGAACAGTCGCTATGATAGTAACGATATAATTTTGTTAGGGCTCCTACATTCCTACGATGGCTCAAGGGGTTGATGGGAGAGCAAGCAGCGTCGTCACCGGTAACTTTGAGGGCCCGTTTTTGTATTTTATCTAACCACGCCAAGGTGGTTTTCGAAGCGCGGCCCCAAATGAGAGAGTTGTATTCGAGAAGAGGCCTAATTTGGGATTTGTATATTACAGCACGGGCCGATCGCTGGAGGAGGAACTTGCGTGTCTTAAGAAATCCCAAGTACTGGGATGCTTATTTGGCGATTTGGTATATCTGGTCATTCCATCGCCAGTGTTTGGCTAATGTTACGTCTAAGATTTTAAGAGATGGGTCGGCCAACACGATCCACTAAGAAGGGTGGACAGGTGTTTCACTTTTTGGAATATTGAAAATATAACAGTATACTTGGTTTTGGTGGGGTTATGATCAGTAAAGCAAGTCTCCAATCTGTTTTCTTTCAATATCAGCAGGAAAATTTAAATATATTGTTCTTTGCCATTGGTCCGGGACACCCACGACCATTTAGTGGACAAATCATTTTTTCACTTTTTCAGGGGTCTGAACTTTCTACCAGAGAGAAAACTCGCTTGGGATCTAAATTTTTGTTGGACCCCCCCCCCTAAACATTTTTAGTTGTTGCGCCAATGCTCGGCATAATATTTATTAAAGACCTGCGATAGAACGAGTACATATTCGAAATCTTTTAACTAGGATTTTAATACGTAGGATTTCTTAAGAACCAAAATTCCTTCTTGAGCTATCTATTCCGGCGGTAACATTCAAATCCTACGTTCGGAATCTCCTAACCACCGAATAAAACTAATTTACTTGCGGTAGAGCTACACAAAAACTGCCCCAGCGTAGGTTTGTAAAATTTAAACAGCGGTCTTAAACTAATCTGCAATACGCCATTTGGTCTTTAGGCCTTCATTCACGGCCAAACAAATGCACAAACTTCTGGCCAACTTCTGGCAAAATTCGAAGTGTGCGTGTATAAAGCAAAACACCCCAGCGGGAAATATTAGACGTGCTTCCAACTGAAGCACAAAAGAATCGCTTTTATGCCACTGCAAAAGGAATCTCTTCAAAAGCACATGTTGTCCCAGAGAGAGAATCAATATTTTTTAGAGTCATTTCATCAATGAACTGGGATGGACGTCAACGCAAAATAAAATGTATAAAGACTTTCAACTATAACAGTAGGAAATCAAATCTAAAAAATGTTTTTTCCCAACTGGCATAAGGGAACCGAGCCAATTGTGCTTCCTTCTGCATTCCTATGAATCGCTTTCGAATCGTTCCAAATGAACTTAATTGAATCGCTTCTCCGCTAGGACATGCAATGTTAAAAAAGAAATATAAGGCAAGGCTAAGAGAAGCACTCCTCTGCTTCAAAGAAGCGATTCAGTACCTTTTCTGAATCGCTTCATTTCCCGCTGGGACGTTTTCGAAGTTGGCCGCTGTTTGAAGTAAATATTCGTCTGGTTTAATATTTCCTTCAAAGCTGCTTAAATGTTTGTGTGAAATCATGAAAATTCGTTTTGTTTACAGTAGATTATTAGTAGAGGGAAATTAAACAAAAAAAAGCGAAGTTATGATGTGGTTGGTACGTTGGATTTTTTTGTTTTTATTCTTAACATATGTTAAGATGAAGCGAAAAAAAAATTTCTGCAAAATCGGTCCTGTGCTGCACGAGAAAATTGCATAAATGTACATTTTTGATGCATTTTGAGTGCGTTGCTACACTAATTTTTTAATTTCTCCAGTTCTGCTGGTCGTAGGAAAATAAAAAAAATTTAAAAATACTCGTGAATGAATAGAACGAATAGACTATAGACTACAAATGAATCCTAACCTCAAAAAACCAAAATGTATGAA
Source organism: Thereva nobilitata (assembly GCA_963855945.1). NCBI lineage: Eukaryota > Metazoa > Arthropoda > Insecta > Diptera > Therevidae > Thereva > Thereva nobilitata. The sequence goes on from OY979697.1 coordinate 86,782,963, forward strand.
ATTTTGTTTTATTTTACTAAAGATGCAATAAATAACGGGAAAATAGTCGGATTTTGATAAAAATTGGAGAACATATGTATTTTGATGCTGTAAATACGTGGTTGAAATTTCAAAACAAAATTTCGAATTTTACGGCAACAATTGGCACTTTTCGAAAAATTTTAAAATTGCCGCCATTTTATGCCAAATCATGGTACGGTAAAAAATTTTTTTAAATTGTAGCTTTTTTTATGTACTTTCTTGTGAGCATACGCAATACTTCGTTACTTTATTTAAAATGCCCATTTTAGGGCTTTGAAAAAACTAAAAAAGTTCAATTTTTCGATTTTTTGCCTTTTTTTTCATGGCTGGTAAGTAGCTTTTCATAGTTGGCAAAATACAAAAACTGGAGAAATTAAAAAAATAGTGTAGCAATGCACTCAAAATGCATCAAAAATGGATATTTATGCAATTTTCTCGTGCAGCACAGGACCGATTATGCGGACATTTTTTTTTCGCTTTATCTTAAAATATGTAAAGAAAAAAAACAAAAAAATTCAACTTCCCAACTACATCACTATCATATGACAATTTCCCTCTACTATATCTGAAATGTCGGTTGGGATGTATGAAAAAAGTTTCCCTCGTTGATGGCCGAAAAATGTCTAAGTACAAATGTGTGCGCTCTTTTTCGAAAAATTATTTGATAGCTTGTATGACCGTGGATCGGGGCCTTTTGAGGCACAATACGAATGTAGCATCAACCTCATTCAGCACACTCGTGCGTCTTTATAACCTGAAATTCTCTTCTTTGAGCTGAGCTTGTTATTAGACATTGAAGTGACCGACGGATTTCCACATAAAAAAGTAATATTCGACAGTATCGAAGAATCTAAGCTAAATGCCATATCTGCCGGGGTCTTCCAGGGTTCAATTCTATCTTTCTTCTGTCTTCTACTTCTAGCTGATTTCACTACTTCTCTGATCAAAGTACCAGGTATGTATGTATACGCCAGATATTTTTGTCAATATCGTAAACTCATGTTCAATTCAATCAATAGAGATATCAAATCATTAATATTTTTTATGTGGCACTTGTAAGCCAGCGATCACCATTTTTAACACCGGTAGTTCAGAAATAGAGACTGTGCAAGGTTGTTCCCCTGTCGGACTGTGCTATTTATGAACGAATTCTTTGTCCGCATCCTTCTAGAAAAAGGAGCTGTAATCAAAGGGAATATGCCTATGGGTAAGGTACGGATGAACGATAATATTGATTCCCAAACACCAGAATCTAATGTTGGACGCACTATCCTTTCCAGAGCACCTTGAAACCTAAAATGAAAATAATTTTCCATTCACCTTAGTTCATTCAAAACATTATCCACATCCATATTCTACAAACAAAAAAAAGGTGCGATACCACCCCCTTAACTTTTTTTGTTTTGTTTTAAGGAGTGTAATTTCTGCATTAATTCAATTCACTTTGCTACATAATTGCAGCCTATTATTATGATCCTAGGCTATTTAAAAGGATAAAAAACTTTCCGTATTAGCACAAATTATGACACTTAAGTAAACAACACCGAAGAACCGCTTCATATCCAGAACCGTTCCACGCGAGGCACTTCACCACAAACAAAGAGAGGAAGGAAGTCACGCACTGGCACTGTTCGTTTAGTGGAATTATTTGCAATAAAAAGTTTTTGGCAAGAAGTGAACTTTACGATATCCAGACACGAAACAATTTTTCCCCTTTTATTTTTGCGCAAATATACACAATATACATACATACACACAACAAAACCACAAAAACAAAACATAAAGAAAAAAGGAAAATCTTAACTTTCCTTCAAGACTTTTTACCAGGATATATAGAAAGCAGGATATATAGAAAGTAAGAAAAGGATTCGCCATGAAAGTTCTATGTTATGTGGATAGAAATAAAAGTACCCGTCGGGTATGAAACATTTGCCATAAATAAATGGAAATTTTTCACCACGCTGAAAATTGCGGTGTTTTTAGTATCTACAGAAAAAAAAATGCAAAAACAAAAAAAAATTATGAAATGATATTTGCCGACGACGATGAACTTTTTAAGAATGCAGACAGAGGTCGTTGCATGTCCTCGTGTCATTTATAAAATGTGCAATTTTTTTTTTGTTTTGTATAAATATATTAATGATAATTTCAAAGGAAAAATATTTTTAATTTTTTTCTTTTGCTGTAAGAAAACAAACTTTCCAGTCATGTTACGTTTCTCTTGTTTCCCATGTCTCGACCCACTATTAATTAAAAGACACAGTACTGGTGCCCACACTCTCTACACCTGGGGGCTACCTTGCTGTGGCATTGATTCTTATATGATATCAACCGTCAGAACAGTCACTACACAAGACCCCAATCCTGGGGCCCCGATGTGAAACTTTAAGCAAAAGCAAAACCAGACGAAGACGGAGAAAAAAAATAATTACTTGAAAGGCTGTCAATGTCTGGCATTCGTAACTCTAGCAATTACTTTGCATGTTGATTGCATTACCTGGAGGGCTCCACACACCGGTGACAGTGCACAATACCTGCAGCAATATACAGCAGCAGGAATAATAAAACAAAAAAATAAAAATAAACAAAACAGCAACAATAACAACAACAAAAACAACAATAACAACAAAAGTAAAACGAATAACAACAATTAGACCGCAAGATCGCTTCGAGGAGGTAACTGCAACCGCTTTACCGCATATGTATTTTTACATATATATCCATATATATTTATTTATAGTAGAAGAATACACGACAATCCTGTACCAGTGTCAGCAGCACGTCAAAATGTTTTGCATGCGGCTGTAATAAGAGTGGAACAACAACAACACGATCAGCTAACAAGGAATCATCTACATTCAGGTTGGGGATGCCTGACTGCGGATTGACATGGTATCCGCTGGAAGAGCATGATCTCATCTCGCAGGTATTAAGTGACATCTCCAGTCATAATGGTTGGCTTTAATTACACGTAAACTGATCTGATAATCTTGCTGATCTCTGTCAGGTTTTGTCATCGAACTGATCTTGGCTCTTACAATGATTTAGAAATTGAGAGAGCGACATACGTACATAGCTTGGAGGCTCGTGCAAAGTTAATTGTGGATTAGACTTAATGATCGGCATTAAGGATAATAATCGGAGATGCATTGTTATGCAAATTAGAAACTGCATGAATTTTACATGAAGTTTAGGCCAGAAGGTGCATTCTTCTTTCCTCATTATAAGACATAGATGCATTCTCTACAGAAATTAAATCCCAAATAAAAAAACAAAATAAAAATAATTCCAACTTAATCCACATAGACATCATACCATCTTCCAGCCCATGTTGAGAACTTATTGAAATTCAATTTGAATTAGTTCAAGAATTTCTTGCAGCTCTGCACACTATCCATCTCGGCCTCCTCTACTCCGGTTGATAATATTATATATATTTTTTTCTGCCTTTAACCATCCCTAAACTAATCGATAATTTATCAAAGCTTTAATAAATGAAGACGACCTCGCATTAAGGATTCAATAAAAAGCAGCTTCGTCTGATGGGTTTCCATTACTAATGGTGATTGCACTCCGATGCTGACAAGTTGCTGGCTCTAGCATACATATTGGCGATGCCCCGATGCAATTGCAATGGCCAAAAGAAATTGCACCGCAGCATGCCCCGATTGCACTGTGTATGCTGTGAGATGGCCGGGGCCAGTAAACGTCTCATAAAAAGTGTCGTAGCATTCATTAAAGGCTTTATAAGTCTTGAAGACATGGAGTGCCATCAACGTTGTTGACCGATCCTCAACTTGGTACCCCATCCTGGGGCGATACCGATATGCCGTGATATAGCAGTGAAAAAAATACTGACACCAGAGGCTACCGCCGTACATTACACTTGTTAATAGTCAGAGCGACATGACAGCGACATGAATTCTTTAGCCTCCAGGATTTATGCTTTGTTACCCCGAGCCGGCGGCTAGAATTCTTGTCTTGATCCCAGAGAGAGAGAGGATTCTATTTATCGTGTGGCTTCGACCAATTATCTTGACGCCACGTCAAGGTGCTTTACGTGTTGAATACACGCCATTAAATACCCTCGGGTTATTATTGTAGACTATAGAAATCACCACGGGTGGTGTCCAACAACGGCATGACCCGAATTGTAGCTATCAGTTACTTTTGCCAGAGTATTTGCCAAAAACCATTCATGCTGGTGTTCGACCTTCCAATCCATTATGTTGGGCTTTCCAGATAAACATTCGTTACCACAAAATCAAACATTTACTTCTCTTAATTTCCGAATCTGGGCCGGCATTTCACTGCATAACAAACAAAAGTCGGACGCAAATTGCTGGAATAAATCGCACACAAAATTACGAATGCTTAACCAATTAAATTTATGTTAAGAGTAAACAAACAGACAGACAGGCGCACCCCAGGTGCGGGCTGCGGGGGGACGGTGTAGATGTAAACCTCTATGTTTCCGCACATAATCAACATGAATGAATTCATGTTGCACACCCAAAACCACGCTGTTTCAATTTACACTAATCCAATGGCGCACATAATTCTAATTTAATTACGGGGCCAAATATCCGTACTTACTTTGTCCCGATGGCTTCTGTTTTCGGGACAGAGTTCGGCTGGCTGCCAAAGGATAGTTGACTATCCCTGCAAGGGACCCACAGGGTTGGCGTGACCACTGACAGGATGCTTGTTGCAAGGCATGTTGCTGGCCACCTACACCGAAAATTTTCCAGATTGTCCCACATTCCTTTTATTTATGGTGATTAGTTAACAAAACAAGGACTCAAGGTTGTATCTGAACTATCTAATAGTGTGGGTGGGTGGTAATGTACTCTGATCGGAGCTGGGGGCGAGCGGGTGGGGGAGTGGGGAATAGTCCTGGGACACCAAACCGCAACCAAATCACAAAAACGTTTCCAGCGATTACTCGTATGGAAAATTTGCTTCATTAGGTGCACTGCTGGGAATTTGAAAAGCATCGGTGAATGTGGAAATGGTTTTGCAGATGTTCAATGCAAGCATTGTGGTTGATTGGTGATTTGGAGATAATTTAAAGAGTTTCAGTCCTTGCCCTTTTTTTGGAAAATGGTAATTATTCGATTAAGCTCAAGTAGAGAAAGAGTTTTTAAAGCCTAGTGTAAAAATCTCCTTTAAATAATACCTTTTCTATTAAGCACGTTTTATGGGAAAGACAGGAGATCAGAGCTAACCTCCTATTGTACTGTCGACGGTTCTATCATAAAGTGTAATGTCTAACAGCAATCTATAGGCTCAAAAGTAATTGTGGCAAGAATGACAGAACTGCTAGGACGATGTTTTATTCCACCGATCAGCCTCGATAACCAAGGGGCTAAAACCCCCACTACGCATGGTCCTTCGTCTTTCAATTTTTCCGACCTAGATGATTTTCCTGCTTTCTTTTTCCTGCCATCGCATCTAAGCATAATAAACGAGGAAGGTATCTCCTGTTTGATTACCGAAGTCAGCATTCTGTCGCGGTAGTATTACATGGGAAGCTGATGAAATAAAACCGCATGTTATCGTTGTCAGTTCTTTCACTCTACTATCGGTCCGACTAGAGATTGCTGTTCGAGATTGCACTCAATGATAGAACCCGCGCAGTAGAAACGAGCATTACTCCTGCGCCCTAGTCTTTCAGATAAAAAAACCCGGCTCCTGCTCGTGATGGAATGCTAACTCCGATGATCGAACCCGAGTTGGCTTCCCCGCTTATTTTGTTGACATGAGATGGCAAGAGAAAGATCAGAGGATTTCTTTAAAGATAGAATGTTATCTAGGTAAGAGAAGTAGAAATAGAAACTACAATTTGCTGCATGGAATCGAATCACAGATCTTTGAGTTTATAGTCGGGAAAAACCCTAGACTACTAATCCCAATGGGGGGCAAAATCGAACCGTCACCTCCACGTGGTGCCCTTGGATAACCAACTAACGACGGTAGTACCGAGTGTGAAACGCTATATTCTCGCCTACCAGCGAAGAGCTAGCAACTCTTCCTGGCATTAACCTTTTGCCTCGGAATGGACAGATTTCACGGGGACGACCCGGCAAACGTACAAATCCCAACGATTTGAACTTATTTTCATGGAATGTTTGAACATTACACCAACCGGTAAGTTAAAAATTCTCCTAGACGAATCAATGAAATACAGACAGAAGATATAACGACGCAGGATTGCAGGAAGGGCAAACTAGGGCTGATTATGAGAACCTTCTCAACGTAAGAATAAATGAAATTGGTCAAAAAACACATGAAAACTTGAACGACCAATGGAATGACCATTGACATAAAAAGAGCAGTGAAAGGAACAGCAGAGGATATTCTGGGTTTCGTGCAAGAAGAACGAAGAATAGAATGGTGTGAGGAAGAATGCGCCCAGGTGACAATGGAGAAAAACTGAGCCTACCAAGTCATGCTAAGTAGGCACAGAAAGAAGCTCTGAAGAGGAGTATAAAGAAAAGAGCCGAGCTGAGAAGAGAATGCACAAAGCGAAAAAAGGCAGTATTGGGAAGTAGTACAGTCATTTGGTTCTAAAAAAAAGGTTACCTGGAAAGTTTTCCGGGAGTTTTGAAAATTTGTAATTTTATAGATACCTATCGAAACCGAAATTTTTTCCACATCATCCGCGATCGGATTACCAGTTTCATCTTCTACTAAGCTTCAATAGAATGCTGAATGAGCAGTGTGCCATTTTCGAGGATCGTCTTAGTCAATTAGAGTCCCGCTTATCAGCGCGAATTGACGCAATTTTTACCACCTTGAGCAGCCAAATGACTAAATTAAAAGACGATGTAGAAACTGTCCAGCACGACCTTGCGGTGGTATCTAACGAATTGGAGGATTTACGACGCCAATCCAGACTCAATGACGTAGTTGTTCGTGGTATTCCAACAAATGAGAGCGTCAACCCGAAGCAGATTTTGAAATCTCTTGCTGCCGCCATTGGGCATGAACTATCGCCCTATGTCAATGTGTTCCGGCCACAGCAGCGACAGCGGTCAGAGTCCGAAACTGGCAGCATCAAAAAGGCGAGTCCGATATTAATTGTCAAGTTTCCATCAGCAAACGAACAGCAAGAGTTCCTGAGGAAAACCCGCCAGCACGGCTCTCTTGCCCTAAAGCAACTAAATCTGGGCTTTGCTTCCGACAGTCTTGTTCACGTCAACGAAAGCCTGACAACAAAGAACAATGACATATTCCTCACGGCTCGGAATCTTCAAAAAAAGAATCGCGTCACTTCGGTCTTCACTCGTCGGGGTTATGTCTATGTTCAGCTGGAGAGAAACAAACAGCCACGTATATTTAAATCAGCTCTTGATTTGAATGAAGCCATCAACTCTTCTTCAACTCCAGGATGTCCCTAGTGAATTTGGAGCAACCCGCTTTCTTTGTGGAGTTTCGTATACGCATGCTTATACTTTTATATTTTTTTTCATTGTACATATTTTTATTATTTCTCTTTTAGTTCTCTTAGACTTATTTTTAATTTCTCTTAAGTTTATTTTCAATTTTTATATTTTCTCTTCTTGGTGTTGTAATGTTAGAATATTATTGCATGTTTTTAGATTTTGAGATTTTAACCGCGCCGCATCCTGAACCCACTTTCTTACCCCATTTCTGTGACTTCGGTTAAGAAATTACATATATATGAACAAAATTAGAACACTGCTCAACGTTTTCCAAAGCAGAGCCCAGGGCTTAAATTTTTGCCACATTAACGCGCGAGGTCTACGTAATAAAATCGATGAATTCCAGGAAATTTTTCGTGGATCGAATATACATGTCATACTGGTGTCTGAAGCCTCATTACGCGATCATGTCCCCTCGAAACTTGTTTCATTAGATGGCTACAATCTGTTTCGAAATGATCGAAAAAATCGTTCTGGTGGTGGAGTAGCTGTTTATGTTAAGGAAAACCTCAGGCCTTCTAAAGTTAAGGAGTCTGTTTCTAATGCTTTGGAGTTCCTTAGCATTGAAGTTAGCTGCGGATATAGCAAATGTCTCGCCACTGTGGTTTACTGTTCTCCTCGAATTTTCTCGTTAACTGAAGCAAACGAGCTGGAATTATGGCTCTCCGACGCTACCCATAAGTATGAAAATATCGTAATTGGGGGAGATTTTAATGTAAACATATTATCCAATAATGCACTTTCCAAAAAATTTCTCAATTTTTTCAACACGTTTGATCTGAAGCCCGTTAACCAACTTCCGACGTATCTAAACAGTAGTAATCCATCGTTGTTGGATCTCTTTTTTGTGTCGAACGTTGAAAATGTTTTATTTCATAATCAGATTAGCCCACCTAGTTACCTCGATCATGACATTCTGTATCTATCCCTAAAATTCACAGTCAGAAGCACTCAGCAGAAATTGTTTTCCTATCGCGATTATAAGTCTATCAATATCCCAGCACTACTGCATGAATGTTCCTTACTACCTTGGGATCGAATTTATCGCCTCCCTGACATAGACAACCAAGTAGAACATTTCCATTCGCTGTGTTATTATCTACACGAATCTTTTGCACCCGTGAAAACAAAACGCGTATTTCCTTCTACCTCTCCTTGGTTCTCCCCTCAAATAAGTCGACTTATCTCTTAGAGAGAATTTTTGTTTAGAAAATATAAGAAAAACAAAACTGTTGTGAATTTAAATGCCTACAAAAATGTCAGGAACTTAGTAACTTTCACCATCCGCAAAGCAAAAGCGCAGTTCTACTCATCTAAGCTTAGCCCTAATTTACCTGCTAAGAAACTTTGGAAAAACATTAAACAACTTGGCATTCACGGTGATGAAGGTGAAGCCCAGATCAGCCTTAGCGCTGATGAACTAAATAATTATTTTATCGCCACAACGAATATACGCGAGGTGCCTCGTTGCTCAAGGACAACTGATAGTAACACTGACCTTTTCAGTTTTCGTAATGTGAATCACACGGAAGTCCATAAAGCTTTTTACTCGATTAAATCTGATTCAGTCGGTCCAGACAATCTCCCACCCATCTTCCTGAAGTTAATTTTTCCTGTGATCCTCCCCTATATCACTCACATTTTCAATAGCTGCCTGACTAAATCTTGCTTTCCGGTTCAGTGGAAAAAAGCAAAAGTGATCGCACTACCTAAATGCAAATCCCCGAAAGGCCCCGCTGATTATCGTCCAATAAGCATATTATGCTTCTTAGGCAAAGTACTGGAAAAACTAATGTCATGGCAAATCGAAGATCACTGCGAAACCTGGTCCCTGTTGTCGAATGCTCAATCTGGTTTCCGCAAAAGGTGTAGTTGTGAAACCGCACTACTGAAAGTGACCACCGACCTGCGGATGGCTCTTGATTCTGATGACATTGCTTTTCTTGTACTTCTTGACTTCAGTAAAGCATTTGACAGTGTCAGCCATCAGCTTCTAGACACTAAGCTAATAGACCACATGCGTTTTTCAACATCAGCTGCTTCCTTAATTCGAGATTACTTACATAATCGATGTCAAAAAGTGTGGCTACAAAACTCAATTTCGGATCCTCTACCAATCACGCGCGGTGTTCCCCAGGGTTCCATACTAGGACCGTTACTTTTCACTATGTATATAAATGATCTCAGCAGTGCTGTAACAAATTGTAAGCTGCACATGTATGCTGATGATGTCCAAATTTATTTAAATAGTCCCATTGGATTGGTAGAGAACTGTGTACACAACATCAATGCCGATCTTGAGCGTATTTATCAGTGGTCTCTATCCAACCACTTACTACTAAATGCATCTAAATCCTATTGTATTCCAATGTACAGGAGTCCATTAGACTTTTCATTCCTTCCACCCATCATCCTCATGAACACGTACTTACCTTACCAATTACGAGTCAAAAATCTAGGTGTCTATCTGAACTCGCAATTAACCTGCTGTGATCAAGTTTCTCATACCCTATCTAAAATATATGGCAATTTGCGCCGTCTGTGGCTATACGCCTCTATTCTGCCCATAGAAACTCGATCAAAGCTAATCAAAACATTAATTTTACCATATATCACTTACGCCAGCCTGGTTTTTCCTTCTCTTGATGCCTCATGTCGAGATAAACTGAATGTAGCATTTAATGATTGTACAAGGTTTGTTTATAATCTTCGTCGATTTGACCATATCAGCCGATATCGTTCTTCCGTTCTGGGTTGCACACTTGGTGTATATTTATCCCTCAAAGCAATGTCGTTTGTTTACAAACTTCTACACTCTGACCGCCCATCATATCTCCATGAGTATCTTCGACTCGGTCGTACGACTAGAAGAGCACTCCTAATTCTACCTAGATTCTCCCATTTAGTTGCGCAGAGATCTTTTTTTGTTCATTCTATTCAATTATGGAACAGTCTACCTGCTGAAATACAGAGTTCGGGGTCTTTGAGTGTGTTCAGGAAACGTCTCCTTAGTTACTTAACTAGTCAATAATATTCTTTCAATCTCACTTCTTGTTAGTATTCTTTTCTTTTTATTTGTTTTGTTTTAGTTTCTAGTTTACAATTTCCCAACTATTAAACTTTATTTTGTTTTTTATATTTATATACATTCTTTTAAATATACATTTCACTCTCCTTTTAATAGCCATATTGTTAATTTTAAGTACATACGCTTTTAGCGTTATAAGATAATAATAATCTTGATGTACTATTTTTAAAATAAAGTAAATGTAAATGTAAATCTTCGTTCTCAATTTTATCGAAAGTTTGCCCGAAAATAGTCTCCGTTTCTTCCTCTTCATCGCTATCTTGTAATGGAACTTGCGAGTTATCACAGGTACCACTACAATTCGTGCATATAACGGAGCACTTTAACCCAGCCTTTCTGCATCCACAGGCTTTCTGACATCTCTTCTTGCATTTGCAAGAAATAAGTTTTAACAAGCGTTCCGGAGCTGGGAGCCCGAGTGTGGTGACAGGAATTAGCCCGTTCTTATTTCTTTTCCATCCCCATTGCTCTGCATTTTATGCATTCCCATACCACTGCTGAACCTGGTGATAGCTTCGGTACGAATGTTGTCGTGCTGCGGCTTCTGTTGGTGGTAGTCCATCAAAAACAGCGAAGCGAAGGAGAATGCGCTAAATTTTGGAACAACGAATTGCATGTGGATTAGGCCTACTGGGGATACCATGATAAAAAAACGCGCTGCTTACTCTACCTCAAGGTGGTGTGGAAATTAGTTTTTTGGCCAAAACGCGTGTTGAGCTACACTTTGCGGCGACATAAATTGTTGGAAATTTTCACTAGTTTCATTTTGAATATAATAATATAATTTATCGTAAAGTGAGTCGGAAAGGAGATATTGTCAAAAAACTGCTTTTAGGCGTCATTTTTCCAACATGGCGGCGCGAGCGGCAAAGATACGAGGTGGCAAAGTTGAAATTCGGAAAAAGCACCTCGAAATCTATAAAATTACAAATTTTCAAAACTCCCGGAAAACTTTCCAGGTAAAACTACCAAATGACTGTACTAAAGATCAAATGAAAAAAATAGAAGAATCAGCAAAGCTTAAATAAATTAGGCAAGAAACTTCTACAAAAAGGTAAACCAACAACCGAAAGAATTTAAGCCTAGAGTGACAACGTGCAAGGATAAAAATGGGGAGATATTAAGTAATAAGGACGAAGTATTGGCTAGATGGACATAGCATTTCGAGGAACTACTACTAATGAACCCAGAGCAGGAGCACATTGGTACCCGAAATACACAGAACATGAATGCATACCTGCAGAGCTCATTAAGCAAGGCGGAGAGGAAACTATCCAAAAACTACATGAAGTAACAGTGGAAGTCGGGAGACGGAAAGAAATGCCTGATGAGTGGAACGAGGGCATAGTGTGTCCCTTACACAAAAAAGGAGACCCTCTATCATGCAACAACTATAGATGAATAACGCTATTGAACACAACATACAAAGTATTGTATAGTAGACTACGACCATACATGGAAAGAATATTAGGCGAGTATCAATGCGGTTTTCGTCCTGGAAGATCCACAACAGACCAGCGCTATTTGTACTCAGAGAAACCCTAGAAAAAGGTGTTGAATTTAACATAAACAACGCCATGTTATTCATCGACATTTGATGCTATGGAGCAGCTCGGAGTAGCTAATCACCAAGTAGAACTGACGAAAATTTCGATAAAAAATGCAAGGTGTAGAGTCAGAATAGACGGTGAATTATCTCCACCCCTCAGAACAAATAGAAGATTAAGGCAAGATGACGCACTCTCCTGGTTGTTATTCAACGTGGCCCTAGAAAAAGCAGTAAGAGATGCATCGATTAACTCATCAGGGTGCATTTTTGATAGGTCAGTTCAAATATTAGCATTTGCCGACGATATTGCTATCCTTGGAAGATCATTTGGGAGCATGAATGGGACTTTGTAGCCCTTGAGAAAGCCGCTAAAAAAATCGGGTTGGAAATAAACGAGCACAAAACAAAGTATATGTGCACAAAAAACGCCAGAAGTAGCAGACAAAACATAACACCTACAATATAGAAGTAGTAGATGAATTTGTGTACCGCGGCACGATTATAACAAAAGGTAATGATACATTGGCCGAAATCAGAAGACGAATAGCACTGGCTAATAAATGCTGCTTTGGTCTACGAAGGCATCTGACTTCTACAAATACATCAAGGCAGACCAAACTGGCACTTGAGACAACACTAATAAGGCCTGTCCTACTATATGGTTCGGAAGTGTGGACATTGAAAAACGCAGACGAAGCATTGGTAGGAGGATTTGAAAGGAGAATTCTTCGTTCGATCTACAAAGGAATACAGGTTGATGGCATTTGGAGGAGAAGATACAATTCAGAGTTGTATGAAATCAGTAAGATTCCAAACATTGTCAAAGTGATCAAAATAAACAGACTACGATGAATTGGTGACGTCCAACGAGGTGCGGAACGGAACCCGACAAAGATAGTGCTGGAGAGAGTACCGTCAGGTAAAAGGAGACCAAGTCGGCCTAAGAATAGATATATTGATAACGTCGAGGAAGACTTGAGACAGTTGGGAATAAGAAACTGAAAAAGTCGGGCCAGAGATCGAGAATCATGGAGGCGAACGCTGGAGGAAGCCAAGTCCAACAGTAGACTGTGGAGCTCCTGAGGATGGTGACTAATCCCAATAACTATTGCAGTCTAATTAAATTATTGCCATCAGCTTCTTGGAAAGTTTGTAAATCACCTATCTATTCTCAAGGAACTAAACCCGGATCCAATGCTCTCATTGTCCAAAACCATTCCTACCACCCTTGACTTCGACAGGCCGTTTATGACTATTCCTCTTTAAAGGAATCACGGCCTTTTGGTATACGGGCAGTTCCAACCCCATAATGGGGTAAAACTGGGCGTATATGACCCAAGGAACAAAATATCCAGGCTCTTGACAGTACCCCCATTGTTTTTCAAGCTGAGGTTCCCGCCATCCATGCCGGGACGGCAGTAGTGATTAACAAATGTGGTATGCCTTCTTCTATGCACTCATTTTCCAACAGATTGGCTGTAAAATCCAATTTTAACCTTCTTGGGTTATCCAAAATAACTGGCAGGAGGACGATCCTCTTTATCAATAGGTGTTAGTAGGCCTTCCTTTTTCCCGGCCTTGCCTTCTGCCATTATAAATTCTATGCATCTGTTGACTAAACTTAGTCTTCAATTCACTTTAATAAAAATTAACTAAAAGGACTAAGAGTTGCCGACCACGGAATGAGGATGGAGAACAATCGCATTCCAAAACTGCTTATGGTGTCAGAAATTTTGGGAAATATACCACACTGTAAAAAAATATGTAAATTCACAGTGCAAATGTACAGTAAAATTACAAATCGCGATATGAAATACTAATTTACTACACAATTATTGCAATTTTACTATAAATTTTGTAACTTCACAAAATGAAATTGGATATCTCCAATACTGCATAACGTAAATGTTGGTTATATGAATGTGACCTAAATTTTACACAATGTTGTGTATTTTTCTAAATCGTTTATGTAAGAAAATTACAATATTTCTTAGTATTATTTATCAATGTTATGTACTGAACTTTGTACTGTAATTTTACAGTAAGAGGCGTAATTTTAGAACTTATATTTTCAGTAAAATTACAAATTGTTCATTGGAATGTAAGGTTTAAATTTTCCCTCTCATAGATATAATTCACAGGTAACAATGGAATACTAAGCATATATACCCGATTGTTCTTAAGTTAAGGTCAGACCTTTGACTTTGGTGAGGGTCTGGGCAGTTCTTGTAACAGCCAAGAAATTTTTGATAATGTTTAATGCTTAGGGCCGATTCACAATTAAAGCTTCAAGCTGCAAGCTTCAAGCTTCAAAAATTAGGATAAAAGGGTTTGTATAATGATTCACATTCACAGCTTCAAGCAGCAGTGCTCAAATGAAGCAAAACTCAGCTTAAGGTTGAAGCTTGTAGTTTGAAGCTTGCAGCTTGAAGCTTGAAGCTTTCCTTGCGAGTCGGCCTTTAACAAGGCATGGTCAGCAAAATGCTATTTTTATGTATAGGGAGAGGGCATACACAAAAGTTTTGGAAATTTACAAAACTATGAAGTGAAAGCTCCAATACTGATTGTATTTTTACATCCCACAAATAATGTATATTTACTACACAGTTGGTAAAAATACGTAAAGTAGAATTGAAACTGCTTGTGAATAAAACTTCCAGTATTTTTTTGAAAAAATTACCAGAGAAATTTTTTACAGTGTATTCAATGGGAAAATACTACTGTTTAGTAACAAAGTAACAAGAGAGCAAAATTTAGTTTCAATCCTGGCATTTGAAATACATACTGTTTAGCCCCAAACCATTAAATAAAGGTTAAATGAAAAATAAATGAAACTCACCAAATTTAATACATCGAGAAATTTATTTTTTTTCCATATTTACAAAAAATTATGTTATAGTCTATATGTATATAAATTTGAATTATAAATAAACCTAAAAAGAAATATGAATTAATATTAAGGAAAGGATTAATGCACGATACGTATATACTTACCCACCTATTTAAAACAAGCAAATCTACAAAAAAAATAAATTATAAACATGAAATATATTTAAATAAAATATAAAATAGAATAACTAGAAAAATGAACTATGATAAATTTAGACGAAAACATAACAAATAAATACAAAAAAAAACCAAGAAACATGAAGTTTCCATGCAATTACAACAACAACAACACTAGAAATAAAATCAATAGAAAAACAACACAAAATAATACAAATTGAACACAAATAACACTGCAGGTTTGTGCATTAGGTGGTAAAGAACACATTACCCACCAATTAATATGATTAAATTGAAGCCCCAGGTGAAAAAGGGACTTCAAAAAACACCCACTGACAGGTGTACACACAAAAACATAAACATTGAAATGCACGAAAAATTCACCATTTCCACCACCAAAACTACATAGAAAACGCAAAACAAGAGTAATTACACAAAACACAAAACGCTTTAATCACCTGACCCGTCCACAACAGGTAAAAATCGCGAATAACATTGCGCGAACTCGCGAAACTTTACCGCGCGCAGAAACGTCAAACTTTATTGACTTGAAACATATGATATGTTAAGTCGACGTAAAATTTGACGAGGAATTGAATGGTGATGCCCGAAAACCGAAATAAATTATGGTAAAAAAGATATTAAGGAAAATATAATTTGCCATAAGGAAAATGGGAGAAACAAGGACAATAAAAAGGATTAAAATAGAAAGAGATAATACTATAAATTCAACAATTATTCGTTGATACTGCAGCTATTTAATTAAATATCCCAAAGGGAAATTTTTAGTACAGGATAAAAATTGAAGGAAATTTAACGAAATGAAAATGAGTATCAAAAAAATAATGAGAATTATAATGAATTAAAATATTAGAAAAATTTATAAAATCAAAAGAAATAATAAGGGGGCGATATTAATAAATTTTAAAATAAGAAACAAATTTCCCAAATTTCCCAAAGGACGAGAATGCAGTTCAAACCAGGAAAAACCGTTGACTTCGGCATATATAAACCCGGCGTCAGAAGCAGTCGGCCTCTCTGTTCATCAGAAAGTCGCAAGAGGTAAGCAAAGTAATATATCCATTGTACATGCCAATTGGTAATCGGATATTACATGCTTGGTGCTGGTAAAAAATATTAACATTCATTTCTACAAGTAATAAGTGCAATACATGCCAGACATATCCTGGTAATCGTTGACACTATATGCTTGTAATTTTCAGATAGTCAACGAGGGACATCCTGGACCAACATTATCAACAAAAAGATATTAATATTACTAAAGTTTAATAATTTTTTAAAATAGTGTTTAAGTGCTACAATTTGAAGAAAACTAAAATAAAATTTGAATGTGAACTGACACGTTAAATTTTTTTATTTACATAATACCTAATTTTCCAATCAGTGATATTTGCATCAAACATATACTTTTGAAGTATCCCAGTTTTGTATATAATACTTCCATAGAATTTTCATATGCTGTTTCTCGTTTGATAAGAAAATTTGAATTTTTACCCCTCCGAAATACAAGCAAAAAAGTAAAGTACAACTTAAGACACAGTTCCCTATAAGCCATTATAACTATTGCAGCATTGTCGAACAACTTTTATTTACCATAGCGTGCACCATTTTTCATCTAACAAAATAATTCACCATCAAGTTTGCAAAATACTTTTTAAAATGCATTACAAATCTATACAGAAGCAGCATTTTCCCACAAAAACCGGAAAGCTCATTGACACCTGAGTAAAAGTTGCTTTTAAAAACACTTGAAAACTTACGAAATTTCTTTATGGCAACCTGAGCAGGAAGAATGGGATTTTTTCCAGAAGCGAAAGTTCGAACATTCTCGAAAAGTTGCTCCAGAATCCTGAGAGTCATCGTAAGCGAGCACATCTCCTGAAACTAGGTCAAATGAGAGAAGTCATTGCGATATTGTAAAGGATTTCCAGCCAGGACGAAGCGGGGAAAAAAATACATAAACAGCCATAAATCGTGTGAAAATTTTTTGCCCAGTGGTATGCCGTCATGCAGCAAGGACACAAGCAGACGAGAAAAAAGGGCTAAAATTCGAACTGAGGCGATACTTTCACAGCGCGCCATCGAGGAGTAGTTTTATCGCAGCACTTGGGGCCAGGAGCAGTTAGTTCAAAGTGATTTAGAAGGCGGCGGCTTCCTGCAGATTTTCCCATCGCCTATTCCGAGATATCTCAATTGGACTATTTCCACTATTTCTGCAATTACCGCTAGCTCACCTGGATAAGGCCTCTCACCTGGCCGCACGGGACTGCCAAGACGCGCTGCGACTGTCCACATACCTGTAAGGTATCACGCAAAATCATCAGCTAATTATGCATATGGGCAAGAGTGTTGTTGGATTGGCATTCAGCGATCGGCGTCCCACTGGGTATTAAGTAGCTGACGCCAGATATCTTTAATTGCTATCATTTGTATTAGATTTGCCGGATCCTAAGCTGCGATCGTATAGTAGTGGCCGCAGCACCGATACCGGGATGCCATGAGGAAGTACTTCGGGGCCTAATGCGTGTGTTTAAGGTGTTCCGTGGCAGATAGGCTCTCGCCAGGTCTTAAGGTGATACTTTTATATGTGCTGCGGCCAATTGCATTTGATTATCTGACCAGGAAGGAATGAGGTGTTTTATTTCAACGAGGCCCATACCATACCCATTGCCGATGCGAATTTATTACCCTCGGCTGTGCTTAATGAGCCTGATTAGTGCTATCGGTAATTTAACTTCTATGCATTTAATAATGCAGTATTTTCAGATTTTATTACTTGATTACGCTGAGATGTGTGCCATTTGTTGCCCAGATTTATGGAATTTTTATTGCATAATTGCCGCTAGGGAATGCTCTCTAATGAGACAAATTTATTTCAATGTAGTCGTAGGCTGTTAAAAATTTATTAGGGATGTATAAAGGTAATTGATTTTTTTAACTGTTAATTAAAAGTGCCACTCTTTGGTAATTTAGTGATACGAATATTGCTGCTAGTTAACATGGTTGCAATTAGTTAATTTTATAACTGTTCCGATTTTCGCGTGTTCTATATTTGGTTTGAAGTGCAGTAGTAGTTGCAGTAACACTAAGTTAACTGCAATAAGGAAATCGTTAAGAATCAGATAATGACTAGGATTGAAATTCAAAGCGTTTAATAATGATATTAATTTCACACCATTTAATTGTCTTTGGGGACATCCATAAATTACTTGAGGCATTTTTGGGGGGGGGGGGGAGGGGGTCGAGCCGAATCTCACCAAATCTCACATGGGGGAGGGAGGGGGTCTCGGCAAATATCACGTAATTTTTTCCCGCAAAAAACAGTGTAAAATTGCGACCAAACTGGGTTAAATTAATAGTACAGGTAAATTAAGCCGAAAAAAGCAATTTTTTGCAATGTTTCTTAATATCATGTTGTTTTCTTCAATTTTAAGTGCAATATCTGTAAATGAGAAAATCTTTAAAATCGTCTTTTTGGAAGCGCACTTAGATATCATTCACGAAAATCTTGGTGCAGTCTCAGATGAACATGGTGAAAGGTTTTATGAATACATATTGCACATAGAGAAGGATTCATTAATCCATTGCATAAAAAGTATACGTGATACTTTCGACTCAATAGCAATTGGGTGTAAAAATTTAGCCACTGTTGTTCACTGTTTCAAATACCATCCAAATCGAACATCCAAAAACAGTAAAGAAAATATTTTAAATATCTGGAAATGAAGAGAGTATGGCGTGATGAAATTTCTTATTATTTTATTCAATGGCCTGGGAAAAACTGGGAATGTAACGAATTGACTTATACGACCATTTTTGGACAGATTGCGGCCCTACGCTGAACTACAAAAAAAGGCCCAGAAGCCCAATTGAAAAACCTGGAACTTAATGCCCTCCTAAGAATCTCAAGTGCATAATGTATCATAATGTAATCCTACTGCAATAATAGAGATTATATTAGGAATCGGCTCTTTTCACATCAGTCAGAACACATGCGATCTGCGGTGCATTTTCACTATACAAAAAGCAGACATTTTCACCAGGGGACATTAGTCATCTAAGCATCTTACAGGATTCGAATTTTGAATCGACGAATCTGCTCCGACATACTAGAGGCCAAGATAGATTTTGAAAACCTTGTGTTGTGAATATTGAGAGCTGTGAAGAATGGAAGTCTAACAGATCCGCACTTCTTGAATCTATATCTGGTGTACAGGCGGCTCAAACGCCAATTTGAGAAGGTGTCTGTGACTTCAGACTTTGCCTTTCTAAATCCTGGGTCATTCAGTCACAGGATTTTTACATTAAGGTTAAATCTATAGAAGAATGCTCCGAAGTTTGTATATCTC
Source organism: Thereva nobilitata (assembly GCA_963855945.1). Taxonomy (NCBI): domain Eukaryota; kingdom Metazoa; phylum Arthropoda; class Insecta; order Diptera; family Therevidae; genus Thereva; species Thereva nobilitata. The sequence goes on from OY979697.1 coordinate 86,802,445, forward strand.
CATCTTTACAATAATATTGTGAATGACTATGCATGCCATAGTCAACCTTCGTATGCCAATATAATGTAAAATTCTAATTTTTTTAAATTCCATAATCTTGCTCTACAAAAATACACGAGTTGAGCTCAAACTAGAATTGAATTTTTTCTGTTCTCTTGTTAATAAACCATTATCCCTGTAAGCCCTCATGAGATTGATTTCCAAAGGATAGGCAGAATCACTAAATTGTAATCAACAGGTATTGTAGTTTATATTAGGTTCACGCCGAGCTGGTGCTGGGATGATTTTGTAGTATTGTTCTTCAACACAAATTATGTTTTTTTTAAACGCAATCAAGGACAGATTAACGTATTTACACTACAAATACGCATAATAGTGTAAATCCTAGAAATTTTTTAAAATTTGAAAAATCTCACGTGAGATTTAGGGTGGGGGGAGGGGGTCGAGCCAAATCTCACGACATCTCACCAAGGGGGGGGGGGTCGAAAAATCGCCAAAAACGCCTCACGTAATTTATGGATGTCCCCTTTCCAAAAAAGTAAAGATTACAGTTATATCCATCAGGTAACGGCTGGTGAATACCGTCTCCGTGATGCAGGTTTTTGCAGCGAGTGTTTAAACTCTGCGAAAACTTTTAACCCTGTCATACTGTGAAGCTAAAGCAATACGGAGCTCAAAGAGACAGAGGATACAAAGAAAACCAGGAAAGATAGCCCCCTAGTCACTCGGGGAGCATGAAAGATAAGATGAAGGTAGTTTTAAGGGTGGGTTAGAGACCCATAAAACCTATAGGCAGAAGCAGATGAGCTGGGCGTTTTCAAGCAATTATCCTTATTTGGGTTCTGTGCTATCGAGGTTTTGCCAAGCTTACGCCCTGGCCTGCCAGAGCTGTGACACTGTGAATGTGCCTAGCAGCTTAAACCTTGGCCTTTCAGTTTTCATATCATCGATCGTATAACTGAAAGGGTTTTATAGAAAAAGCTTTTGAAGAACCCTTAAGTCCTTCAGAAATCAGGTAATAAATTTAGTTCAAAGTGTCTGATATAAAAAATTACCCAGTACGGAATGGAAGTACTTCTAAAGGTACTTCTAGAAGTCATTCGCAGAAGCAGTCAAGTACTTCCACCCAGTACAAAAAAGACATTACATTAACACGGCGATAGCCAAGGCGGGGAAGTATATCCTTTTTCACTTCCATAGAATGGGTTGTAAAAGTACTTCTTTTTTCCCGTCCATAGAATGCGTTGTAGAAGTACTTACACCACATTCATTTAGAAGTATATAGTTCCATCCAGTGCAAAAAATACATTACATAATTATGGCGAAGGCTTAGGCGGGAATGACTTCCTTTTTTGAAGTAAAACTTCTTTACGCGCGCCTATGCTTAAAAATTTCCTTGAGAGCGAATAGGTTTCATTAGCATCACGCTCTCACACATTGCAAAATCGTCAGAGCTTTCGTATAACGCTTGGAAATGGGGAGGACGGGGCACAAGTGACGAAGAACTTGAGGCTGTGTGTGGGTTGCATAGACATTAATAGGTGCGTTTCATTTTCATGCCAATAGCCAGCATCTACGCCGATGTGCGCCCAACTACGCCGGCGTACGTGTTCCAATGAAACTGAAACGCACCTATTTTTTTTATTTAGATTAATAACAGTAACAGTGAAAGTGACTTCCAAATATATTTGGTTTTTGGTGATTTTTTGAAAAAAAATTTAATCTTATTTATAAAAAATACCTAATTTTTATATTGTTTCTGTTGTTCCCTTGTTGGTTATTATTGTTGTTGTTATGATTATCTATTAGTTGTGCATGATGTGACAAAATAATTATTTTAGTTTTTTGTGGTTTTTGGTGAATTTGGCAAATTTTTAAGCGTTTATTTAGTGAATTTTTTTTATTAATATTGCCGCTGTTTTATTTTTGTGCTGTGGTTATTATTGTTGTTGTCATTGTTATTGCCTATGCATGTAGTGTCAACCTAGTAATTGTAGTTTAACGTAACAATTATTATGTGTCTCGTGTCTTTTGTAATTCACACAACATAAAAAAAGTAAGTTACCATTAATTTTAATTTATACATTTTGTATATTCTAATAAAAAGTAAATCGGAAATTTAATTTCGATTAGTAGTCGTTGGTCGTGACCAGTATTATTTAAGGTATATTAGCTATTTAAGGATGAAAACTAATAACCAAAATAATAACTATGATGAATGGCAAATTATATTGGCCAGAGAGCGCCAATGGGATTTTCTCAAAAGAAAAAGGGAGCAGGAACGAGACTTTATGTTGACTCGAGAGAATTAGCAAGAGAGCATTCACAAAGATACGCGAAAAAATAAAACAAAGGTACACGCAACAGGATAATCTTTATCCTGTAGTACATCAAGATACTGTTGTACAAATACAAAATTCGCTCCCTCGACAAATTTCAGTGCCATCAAAAATAAATCTTCATGTTGACTCAAATATACAAACTGAAGACCCTTGCGATACAAAACTTAAACGAAAGAGAGAATTAGCAAGAGAGCGTTCACGAAGATATGTATCACCACGTAAAACTGTAGGCGAAATAATGAAATTCATCCATGACAATCTCCTCATATACACTTCGGAAGATTCAACTTTATTACGTCGAAACTTCAACGAAATCCCCATGATTTTGAGTGGCGATTTTAATATCAATTTTTCATCAGAAACGGCGCCTACCTTACTACGTTTTCTGCATGAAAAATTTAATTTAACGATATCAAATAATGTTGACGAAAGCACCACGACATATGGAGCCGGAACGTCACTTGATGCAGTTTTTACGCGATATTTAGATCAGTTTCAATCTAAAATATATATTACATATTTCAGTTATCATAAACCGATTGTTTCGTTTTTATGTTTTTATGTAAATAGAAATTAATAAATATTGCTAGATAGCCGATCCAGCCCTTGACGCAATGGCGTAAGCCGATTAAGCGAGGGGAATAAGATTTAAGTAGGAAGTGGTTCTTTTCTAGGCAGGAGCTTCTCGGTAGAGTGCTATCAACCTTCCGAAGCACCTACGGGCACTAACGTAGCTGGTGAATTTGGTAGCAAGCTCCGCAGAAGTCACGTTTCCCACAAAGAAAGCATAGGCGGTAGGTCGCTGATCCGTAAGCCCACTACCGCCGCTCTGGTGAAAACTTTTGAGTGACCCTACATTGATGACGTCATGTAATAGGGTTGGTGAGTTTAGTCAGTAGGAATCGGACACTACCGTCTCGGTGCGGACCCCCAGCGGTGTCTCCTTTCTTAGACAGGCGGTCGCCGGCATTTCTTGCTGCTAGACAGATGTAAGATTCTCGCCACTCCCTCGCATTAAAAAAAAAACTTTATTGTACTTCTATTCCATATTTCTTGCTGGTTATTATTGTAATAATTCCGGCAGTTATTGGGCAACCAAGTTTTACTTCCAAAGTGCGGTCTTAAGCACACTCATATATTTTTCCTTCCTTAGAATGAGATCAGGAAGTACTTACACCACGTTGAACTCATATATAAAGCGATTATACTGTAAATTTTTGTAATGTACTGATGTTTGGGATAAGAGGGGGTGGGTGGAGGTGGTAAAATAAAGCGATTTATAAATTTTACCCATTTGCTGCAACTAATTTTCTGTACCAATTTTCAGCAACTTCCGAATTATCTCGCAGTCAAATATCTATTTTGACTGGCCTATGAATTTATATATTACTTTTTTGAGAAGTAAGAAAGGAAACGACAAGCTACGAAGTTTTTGAACACGCTTTTTGCGCGAAATCAAATACACGGTCACCAAACCTATTCTTCTCTGCATTACTATTAAGCCATTACAGAAGTACGTCTTTGGCATTTAAGAAAACACTCAATAAAGAAGTACTTCCAAATCTACTTCCCAGAGTAAGTACTTGCGATTTTCCCTACTTGGTTATTGATAATCGAATCGTAAACTCTTTACTATATGATTTCCATTTAAATCTCGATACTCTCACTTCAAGTGCTCTCACGGCTATTGATTTTATTTTAATAACACTTAAATTTCATACCCAGCTAAAATGCTTGATAAAAACGATACTAAACACAAATCCCAAATAACAAATATAACATTCCAGCATCCACAGTGTGAACGTGAAACTAAGCCATCAGATAATGTCGAAGCTAATGCGAAATCCCTGTGGAAATTTCCATTCCAAAATTAAATTCTTTTTTCCTTTCATTTTACATTTTTTAAACTAAAACACATAAATACGAAATTTATAGTTAGAACATTTATTGGTTTTCGGCGAAACTACAGCACCAGACCGTCACAAGCAGAACAAAATTGAAATTCCATCTAGTCCCAGCAGCACCCCCCAAACCCCGGTACAGAACTACCCCTTGGATCCCCTCATCTTTCAGCATTATATTTAGCAATACCAAAAAGTTATGCACAGAGATGCACCGATGCATGCCACTGCATTCAAGTTCATAAAAAGTGGCGGATGCCGCGGAATGGGACCCTTTCGCCGGGATTATATCCTGTATGCCTGGGCAGGAGGCGGCTGGACAAAAAGGATGTTGCTTTCGATTCATTCCGAATAACAGCTCCCAGCGCCACCTGAGTGAAATGAAAACGAGGCAGGACACAATACCTGAGGCCTGTCGATGAAATGAATTTAAGGAAGTGCCCTTGAACATTGTACGTACATGGGAGCACAGTTTTGCCGCATATATTTTTTGGCCAAGGGGTGTCTTGGTGCGTGTTTGAAATTGTTGGTTGTGGGGAGGAATGGCTAGCGGGCAACTCATGGGCAAATAGACGCGCCCAGGTACAGAAAACAGGTGTATTGCAGTTGCCAAAATAACATTTTTGCAGGCCACTGGACTAACTGGATTGTGGGTATGGGCAGTTGAGGGAAATTGTTGAAGTTTTGCGGTACAGTTCGTGTTTTTGAATTCGTTTTAGATTGAAGGGTGGGAGAAATATGCAACGATACCCTTAATCTATGGGCAAGCGTGGGATAAATTTTATTATTTTTTTTGTTTTGAAAGTTACTGTAGAAAGGGTTTGATTAGCTTTTGGTGCAAGTTTGGGGACAACGTCAGAAGCTTTATAGTTATGGGTTAGAATATATGGTGTTTTCTGGTGTTGCATCTACTCAACTACATACATTTGAGTCCTATAGTTCCAAAACGTGTCTTTTCCACTTTCCTTACTTTTTCAGAAATGAGGAAAAACTGTTTTTCATATTTCATATTTATATGGGATAAGACACAGTTTGGAAAAATACCCAGTTTTGTTTTATCAAAATGGGCAGGAAAAAAATTTTTTTTTACGCCCTGATTTTTCAAAAAGTTGAGGAAGTGGTCATAGATCGTAGCAGTGTACCTAACTCAATTTTCGATTTTTTGGATAAGACACGATTTGGAACTATAGGACTCATTTCCCAACTGTTAATAATTATTTTATTGAACCTCTCCCAATTACGCCGCTCTTCTCTCATCGTCGCTTCCACCTTATTTGTCCAATAAATAGGTCGAAAAAAAGGCCTTCGTAATGCGAAAAATACCGCACGCGATTTTTTCTACCAAATGATTTTATATATTTTTATAAGCTTAAGTCCAAAATGGCGTCATCCCCACTCTCTTGCTAAACTTACAATGAAGGAAAACGCGTTTAATTCTATACCTCAAAAACTATGCATTTTACGACAAAAATGTATATTATCTTTTTTGTAGATAAATAAGTGATTTAACTTTCTTGTTTGGAACTTTTTTGTGAAGTCAATATCTACGGAGAAATAGTGCTTCAAACTTCATATATCATTTTCTTTGCACTATATTTCGTTAATGGTTAATTCTACATGAAAAAATCCTTGGTAAGACTTATAGAACACATGATTGTCTATAATTTTTATTATTATCATTTTTTACGTAGGGCTAATATTGCACCAGTTATGGCGCTTTAAGTGTCGAAAAACGTAGATTCAAAAGTAGTTTTTTCCCAATATACAGGGTGTATACCGCTAAGTTTACAAAGCAGCCGGCTGTGGATAGGTTTTGGGTAGACGAACAAAAAATCATATGGAAAGGGGGCAATAAATCGTAACGGTTTAGCAGCTAGGACGTTTTGAAGTTTTTTTGGTAGAGGTTTACATATCACCCTGTATTTTTGTAACCCTATGAGATATTTTCATGAATAAGGTATCAGTGTACGCAAGATAGGGCCAAGTCAATAATGCACGTTGCGCGAGCAAATGACTTCTTCACCAATTGGAAGTCTGTAGCTGAATAAGTCAATAGCTCGCGCAACATTTTCATTGAATAATGTCCGGACAATTTTTATCCTACGGCCTTCATTTTTCGAGTTATAAGCAATTTAATGCAATAATTGCCTCTTTTTCGTTATTTTTCACTTAAGCTTTGCCAAAAAGTACCAAAGAAGCACCAAATAAGGCCAACTTTAACATCAAACTTGCTAATAACTTCAAAAGTAAAAGCCGTTGGATAAAAATTGTTGCACATTAAATTGTACTGTGTGATAAGGACGCAAGCGACCCGCTTAGGTCTTGAGACCTACGATTTTTGTAGAAGCTGTAAAAATCCGGACGAGGAGGAAAGTGTACCACATCTCCTCTGTCATTGCCCAGCCCTAAGCACAAGGAGATTAACCACATTTGGTGAACCCTTTCTAAACACGCTTGAGGAAATCTCGAAGATTGGGATCCCGCAACTCAGAAGATTCATTACTTCCTCGAAATGGTTTAGCGAAGAAACGACACGTTAACATTCGGTTTAAAGTGGGACCACTATGGCATCACAATGGGCCTATCCTTTTGGCCTAAGTTTATGAGCTTAAACCAGCCATATCTAACTTAGCCTAACCTAATCAAGTATGCAAGCTTACGAGAGACTCGTATCATATCTTCTGATCTCAATCTCTCTGATCTTTACGAACGTTTACGTCTGTCACTTGCTGATTAGCACCACCTCCGTCTAATGCTCCGCAAGTGCTTGGCTAGTATCCTCCAGTCATTCCTTGTTTTCCTTGATCATTTCGCTAGCAAATATTTCGATATCGTCAAAACTCCTTCCTACAACCGATACTTTACTACAAAACCGATAACGTAGTTTTAGTACTCACAAGAAAAAGCCAGGAAGGAGATCTGTGAGCCCGCGCGTGTTGTCAGCAGGCGCCTACTCACTAGGAACTCAGTGACGATCAGCACGGGCCTCAAACACGATCAAGTTCTTAACTAATCTGTCCCAACTGGTGAATTTGAAGGCATTTTTAACATCGAGGGTTATAATTGCATAGCATACTGTCTTATCGGCTGCCCCTAGCCAGCAAGCACGGCAAAATTTTGACAGCGCAGCAGTACGCCGTTCGGGCAAAAATTTTGCCACAATAAGAATACTTTCAAGATTTTCTAGTAGATGGATTTTCTAATTGTGGAGACTTTTACTTGTCAAATTTTTGCCTCCAGAAATTATCTGGTCATTTTTTGTTGGCAAAAAGTTGGACAGTTGGATTAAAAATTCGAATGCCGCAGTTAAAATTTGTTTAAAATGGAAAAGGAATATTTATTTGCTTTATAATGAAAAGACAAATTAGGTAAAGAAAAAACTTTCCACTATTCTCCACCACTCTACACTTGGGCAAAATTCTGCCTGAAAAATGATAAAAATGACGAGGCAAAATTTTGCCCGATCACCGTACTAGGCTTAACCTATCAATGCAATTTCGAACTTGGCGAAGTAGTTCTTAATTTTTATGCCAGATGTCACTAATTTATATTTTTGATTTAAGGTTATAAAAGAAAACAAACTTGCTACCGTTCTGTTTATCTGTAGTCTATGATTAAATACGTTTTTTTTTCATACTTACCCCGTTTATGACTAGGTCCAGCACAGGTTCAACCCAGTCATAAACGGGGTCGAGTTGAAACTGGGTCCACTCCATAGAGAATTTTAAAAATGTTTGATTTTAGCACCAAAACTTCGATGTTCTCAAACATCGATGTTTTTTATTGATGTTTATCGGACATCGATGTTTACTTACCGATGTTGACATCGATGTCAATATCGATGTTTTTCTAATATCGCCCATCCCTAGGGGAGGGAGGCTAATATGTACGCGGAACTCGCTTGATACAATCTCGTCCGTCATTTTAACTGTCCTGTTTGGTATGCCATGCATATCTTAGAATTTGTTTGTATCGTTTTTTAAATAGATGAACATTTGAGGCTTATGTTTTAAAATTTGCTTCACACGTGAAGGGTGTATAGTTTTAGGTTTATCGCTTTGAGGCCGAACTAATTCCTCTTGTATAATGTGATGTACGTCATAATTTGGGGGCCTCAATAGTCTGGGAAGTAAGGCGCCTGACTACCATCCCAGAGGTCCCGGGTTCGAATCCCGGCCGCACCACAGTCCTTCGCCTTTCCCACCTTCTTTCTTGTCCCCTCTTTACAATCCTCATTCCTCCTGTCATAGCCTTCCGCTAACACTGCACCGCTTCACCAGCGCATCTCATCAGTTGGTTGATCGGACTCCACTCGCGAGTTGTTTCTCGTACATAGAGCTTTCCCTGAGCTCTAGTATTCCACTTAAAAAAAATAATATGTAATAAAAATAAAAAAAAATTGTTTTTAACTCTTGGCACGCCTGGTGGGGTCCTAAGGACCCCACTTAATACAAAACTTGTCATATCTTTGTAAATGCAAAGTTAGGTGAACTGTCGCTCTTGGTACCTTCGGTTTATGAACTAGCCGTGAAAACAATGCCCTCTTCGCAGTCAGGAGCTGGCTTCCTTGTGAGAAGAACGTGCGCAAAGTGATATGGGGTCTTATTTGTCATAATTTTTTATCCTTGTGGAAAGATATTTTTTGGCAAGGACGAACGGTTTCATCTTAAATTTAGAGAATTTAAGGTTGACAAAACAAAACAATAATTAGAGATAAATAATATTGTTTCTTTTTTTGTTTTGTCTAAAATCCAATGGAAGATAATTTTTGTTCGAAATTTTAAAGAATTTTTGTAAAATTTAAAAAAAAAATACTAATTTACTAAAATTTATTGTTTATTTTTTTCTTAATCTTGTAGATTAATAGTATTTAAACGAATCATAGCAAAAAAACTAAGTTTTAACTCATTTTCTGCTTTAAAATATTATTTGAAATTGGAGGTTTGTCAGACCCCACCAGGCATGCCAAGGGTTAAGGCCATTTTCATCATATTTATTAGATGATTAGTATGTCCACATTATACTTCGACGGGGTGTCGGGCAAGAGCTGTGTCGGTCGAGCTCTATATAGTACAGTAACCGTTCGATGAAAATTATTTAAAGAATAGCGTTACCTTATCCTGTCTTATGGGATAATTACCACTTCAAAAAAAAATTAACAGATTAAAAATTATTTCATCTCATCACTTCCAAGCCAATTTTACACCTCTTCACACAAACTCAGGATCGAATTTCTTAACCAAGAGTTAATCTCTTAAATCGCCTTCATCCATGGCCGATTACTTCCTCAAGTTTATCGCCTGGTCTTCGACTTCTTGAATGAAATGCTGCACAACTATTTTCCGATGGGAAGAAATGTTTATATTTATTAACACAATATTTTCCCGAAGGACTCTTACCATCTGCCAAGACTCTCTAGCCTCTGCCTTTAAGTGTTCATGGTGCATTTTCCAGTAATCTTCTACCATGAATCCTGAATCCCATAAGACTTTGGTCATCCGCATAAACTTTTCATTTCACATAAAAAAAAAAGAAGCAGTTACATAATTTTCCGCATTTTACAACCCAAACGACAACAGGTTGTCATCGTTTTCTTGTCTTCATACCGGCGGCATCTTCCGATCTTACCTCTTGCAATCAATTAAAGTGAGAAGAAATGCATAAAAATTTTGAATAAAAAGCGGCGATGCTTTTGACTCACTCCACCTCGTGTCGTCGTCCCCCCAGTTTCTGACCATATCTGTCACTACCACTTCACATGGTGATTGTTAGTATTTTACGACATTGGGAAATGCAGGTCGCACCATCGACAACCGCCATCATTTTCATCGTGTATAAAACTGCATAAATTGAAATTTCCTACTGATTTCCGATTCCTAATTAATTCTCCAATTAGCGCCGGTGAAATCCGTTCGTTGTTTAATTAGACGGAGATTTTCTTGCTTATTTTTTTTTTATCCTGATTTTTCCAATTTTCATGCCGGACAGACCGGAATTGGAGAGCTCGAATGGAGCTGAGATCGTCATTTTCCGCTCGTTACCAATTTGTTACTAATGGAGTTAAATTCTGCGGCTTTGATTATGTTCAATACCGCGAGTAAAATTTATTATGCAACCGAGTGTTAACCGGCAAGAATTCCGCGGCGGGATTTCTTGTGGTCTTTAAAAATATTAAAAAAAGCAAATAACATAAATAAATGAACGATCTCTCGTCGAGAGCCCGAGGAGGATGTTTCGAAATAAATTGAAATTAATACTATGTAAGCTGGAAAGTTGTAAAAATTTCAAACATTTTACTTGTTTTTAGTTTTATGTTGAAGATTTTTTGTAATGTCTTCGGAGCTAGTCCAGATCGACCAAGGCGAGAGTTATGCCAAGTTGTTTCATGTTATGACATCGTCTTAGCACAACCACTTTATGCACAATTCCACTTGCTGCACGATCAGTTTTTATATTTTATATGTTATAGACGACACTGGAAAAAGCAATTGCGAATTTTTCAAACATTGTATAACTTTTAATTGATCGCACAGACTCAAACTTTTGCGTAAAACCTTACCTACTGCCTGTTCCCAATGAGCCCGTCACCGATATTTTCCATATAAATTGTTATTGTTCTGACGTTGGCGGTGAATTACTGCCGGGGTCCAATGAATCCGTCAACGTGATTTTCCATATAAATTGTTGTTGCTTTTGCGGGTGACTGAGACTTGGATTTAATTTTAATTTTGCCGGTCTACTCCTCCACGAACAAAACCTCTCTTATTTTTTCGCTCATTTTTTGATGGGTCTGCCATCTGCTTACAAAAACCCTAATTAAATAAGAAAGCTTTTACATTTATGTTGCTGCTAGCAACCCGCCCACAATTTTCTTGAACAGAAAGTGCAGAAAAATGAAGAAGATGAAGAAGAAAATTTTAAAGCAAACTATTACTACGTTTCCATGACAGCTTGAGTGCTCGAAAGCTTGAAAATCTCAAGAATTCGAGCGAGAATATGCTCTGCCTACTTGAAGCGGCATATTAGCTTGAAATTAGCTTGAGCTCTTGAGCTGACATTTGATGTCATTATAGTCAGAGTGCCCGCCTGCAAAAAAAAAATTTATACATATTCTCTTAAAACTTTTTGTATGGATTAAGGACACCTAGTCTACCAACTTTTTCTCTGCGAAAATTCATGAAACCGCGGCTTTTTTCCTCCAGGTTGCTCGAAAGTCGACCTTTTTATGGTGCCCAAAAAATTTATAGGTGTCCTTAATCCATACTAAAAGTTTTAAGAGAGTATGTATAATTTTTTTTTTGCAGGCGGGCACTCTGACTATTATTATATTTCTTTCTTTTATCGCGCTTTTATTTCTTTATTAATAATTTAGTCTCTTCGGGTTTCCACAAATTGCTTTTACACATATTTACAAGCCTAAATTTCACAATTTCGAGCCCTCAAGCTTTCAAGCACGGTTTACATGACAAGCACGCGAGCCGATCAGAAAAATATTTTTGATCGACTCTAGTCGAGTTCCTTGCGTTTACATTTGAACTTGAAGTACGCTTCAAGTAAGCTTCAGGCCCGATTCACAATGAAAGCTTCACGCTTCAAGCCTCAAGCTGCAAAAATTTAGGATTATAGGATTTATGTACAATGATTCACGGGGGGTAAAATCGTACCGCCTCCTGGATAACCAACCGACGACGGACGTACCCAATGCCCGGGGGTATAGCTAGGCCACCCTATCCGATGGGGTAGGTAGTGGGGTTGGGCTAACTACCGGACCCCGTAAAAACACATCAGTTAAGAAACCAGAAGCAAAACCTCGGAACGGACAGGATAAACGGCAACAACACCTGGAAATGGTTTTCGGTACATGGAACACGCGAAGTATGTACAGAACTGCAGCAGTTAAGTCACTATTAGACGAAGTGAGCAAATATAAAATAAAATTACTCGCGTTACAAGAGATCAGATGGATAGGAGACGGGGCAATGGACCTTGGTAACTACAGAATTTTCTACAGCTGCGGAAGGAAGCATCACTTAGGAGTAGGCTTCGTAATACACAAGTCGATTATAGATAATGTCATAGAGTTCAAGCCAATAAGTGAACGACTATGTTCAATACGACTCCGAACGAAATTCTTCACACTTTCAATCATAAACGCACATGCAGAGACGGAAGAGAAAGCGGACACGACAAAGGACACTTTCTATTATAAGCTCGAGCACGCGTATGACACGGCCCCTTCCAATGACATCAAAATGGTGATAGGAGACCTCAACGCCAAAATTGGAAGAGAGAACCGAACAGCCGACCATTGGAAAGGAAAGTCTCCACGAAACATCCAACGATAACGGGCAACGTGTTATCGACTTTGCAATGAGCAAAAATATGATCGTCAGCTCAACATATTTCCCAAGAAAAGACATCCACAAATACACCTGGCAATCTCCCAGCCAAAGATACCAAATAGACCATATACTTATAGACAGAAGGGCAGCCTCCAGTATCCTCCAAGTAAGATCATGTAGAGGTGCTAATTCTGAATCAGACCCCTTCCTAGTTAAAGCTAGATTCAGATGTCGGCTCTCCACTCAAGGAAAACGAAATAACAAATAAAAGAAATTTCATGTTGACCGTCTCCAAGAACAGTCTGTATTGGAGAGATATCAGGCACACTAGCAGAAAGGATAGGTCCAAACATAAATAATTCAGACACGGTAGAGGGAAAATGGATAAGACTGAAGGCGACACTGACAGATGTCACGAAGCAAACTGTAGGCTACAAACGCGCAGGCAGAGCCAGTGAATGGTACGACGAGGAATGCAAAGCAGCTATAGAGGCCAGAAATAAAAATAGAAAAATATACATAGAGAGACTGACGAGGAGCAAGAAATTGAACTACGAGGAAACGAGAAGAACAGCGAAAAACATTTGTAGGAAGAAGAAAACGCAATTCCTCAACAATTACATCTTGAGGGCAGAGGAAAACTTTAGACAAAACAAAGCATAGGAAGCATAGAAGCATACAAGGAAGTAAACTTCTTCAAGAAAGGCTTCAAACCCTCCTCCGGTATGTGTAGAACAAAAGAAGGCACTATAGTCACAGGCAGCGAAGATGTATAGCAAAGGTGGAAGGAGTTTTTCAGCGAGCTGCTGAACGAAAATGAACGCATCATACGTGTACCAGAACCCCGTCTACAACATAACGATGACACCAGAGAAACAAATGTACCAACCATGGAAGAAGTACAAAGTGCCATAAGAGCCTTAAAAAACAACAAATCTCCAGGAATTGACAACATCCCAGCAGAGCTGATCAAACAAGGAGGCGAGTCGCTTTCAGCAGCTATACACGAACTACTATGCTGCATATGGAGGAATGAAAAAATGCCTGCAGAATGGGAGCAAAGCATTATCTGCCCAATACACAAGAAAGGGGACAAATTCAACTGTGCAAACTATAGAGGCTTCTATATCTATATCTCTTCTAAGCACGGTATACAAACTAATGACAAACATTATCAAAGCCAGACTGGAACCTTACGCAGAAGACGCAATAAGTGAGTGCCAAGCTGGATTCCGAAGAAATAGGTCAAGAATGGACCAACTCTTTTCAATAAGGCAGGCCCTCCGAAAATGCTGGGAATACCACATTGACGTGTATCAACTTTTCATCGATTTCAAGCAAGCATACGATAGCATCGACAGCAAACTGGAGGCAAGCTGCGCAACAGAGAGAGGTCTGCAGGAAGAAGCTGATGGAGGCCAAGGCTCGAATTGGGCTGTAGAGCCATCGAAGAAGAAGTACAATGATTCACATTCACAGCTTCAAGCTGCAAGCTTCAAATGAAGTTGAAACTATAGAAAAAAAATTTGAATCGGCCCGCTGTCATGGAAACGCAGTACGTCACTGCAATCACTACAGAAAATGACATTTGTCAACGAAAAGCTACGCTGACGGTGCCGGTTTCATTGGACGAGCTCTCACCGACAGTGGTAGGGGAAAATCACGTTGACGGAGGTATATCAAAGCTACCCAAAGAGTCGTGCCACACACGGGTCTAGGTCTATAATTTTTCGTTAATTTTTGCTAATTTGTTACGTCAAAAAAAATTTTGTCGCTCATCTCATTGTTTAGAAAATGATGAAAATGCCAGCTTGATATCAAGCCAGCTGTGTGTCAGCACTGTGTCTTTCCAACTAAGCAAGATAACAAAAAGGCATTGATGCAGTAATTTGTCGCTAATTTGTCGCTGAAAGGATCACGTAATGCCGATTTTGTCGCCGGTATTTTAAGGAGCCAGAAGGCGATTATTACCGATCGGCCTATCAAGCTGGCTGGCCAAATGGGCCTTTCTGCCCAAATGGGCAAATGGGCATTTTAAATAAAGTAACGAAGTATTACATATGCTCACATGAAAGTACATAAAAAAACCTACAATTTAAAAAAAAATTTTTACCGTACGATGATTTGGCATAAAATGACGGCAATTTTAATATTTTTCCAAAAGTGGCAATTGTTGCCGTAAAAATCAAATTTTTGAAGTTATACTTCTTTAGGCGCATTTGGAAAATATTATGAGAGTGAATTTTTAGGAATCGAATTCGAGACGCGAGGCGCAACGCGAGACGGTGACGGAGAATATAGGCGAAGGGGTATAGAGGGCAAGCATTTCAACTCCCATTCTTTAGCTGATGTCTGTTTAAGATGTCAGTGGGTGAGGGGGTTTTTATCCTGAGGCTATGGAGGGAAATAAATTTTATGTACGATTCATCAGCTAAGCGAAGGTTTGGGCTTTTTGTAGGTATAAGAAGATTCGTAGTTGCTGGGTGAGGGGTTCTGTCGCGAGGCTATGGAGGGAAATCCGAATCGGTATCGGGAGGTTTTAGGGCCACAAATGACGATTATGTGGTCAAAATTTGAAAATTAAAAATGGCGGCGCCAATATGGCGGTTGAATTTTGGAAATGTGTTCTGAATCCATTAAAAATCGGTATCTGGGGGTTTTTTGGGCCCAAATGGCGATTCTGTGGTTAAATTTTGAAAATTCAAAATGGCGGGCCAATATGGCGGATGAATTTTGCAAAGGTGTACTAAATCCATTGAAAATCGGTATCGGGAGGTTTTTAGGGCCACAAATGACGATTCGGTGGTCAAAATTTGAAAATTAAAAATGGCGGATGAATTTTGCAAATGTGTTCTGAATCCATTAAAAATCGGTATCGGGAGGGTTTTAGGGCCACAATTGACGATTCTGTAATCAAAATTTGAAAATTCAAAATGGCGGATGAATTTTGCAAATATGTTCTGAATCCATTGAAAATCGGTATCGGGGAGTTTTTAAGGTCGCAAATGACGAATCTGTGGGCAAAATTTAAAAAAAAATCAAAATGGCGGCGCCAATATGGCGGTACGATTTTGGCAATTACGATTCGATTTCACTGAAAATAGCTATTTGGGGGTGTTTAAGGTCGGAAATAATAAATATGTTGTCAAAATTAGAAAATTTGAAATGGCGCTGGAAATATGGTATTCATAACAAATCACTTCACCAGAATTTTGTAAAAAGTAAAATCCAAAAATGACTGAATTAAGACTAAAAAGAATATAATAAAAATAGGTAAAAAAACTTTTAAGTTAAATGGTTTTATTGTAAATCTGCTGTACCAAAAAATAGAAAATAATTAGAACACAAACATGGACCTTCTGGAATCGTAGGAGTGCTGTCTTCTTATGTCGTTTGCCAAGGGGCAATTTGTGTCGCTGTGTCTGCGAATTAAGTAATATTCTGGGACTTTTAACAGGCTAAAATAAAAACATGGGGCGCATTAAAACCTGTATATCGTGTATAAATAAGAAGAACTTGTCTAGAAAAATGTGTTTCCTCTCTGCCGGAGAACGGGTTGACTAGTAGGTGATTTTAGTTAGGATTAGAATCCGGTATAACCGACAGGCTGGAGCGTGTCGGCATCATGCTGCTTCCACCTGCCAACGCACGCAAATAATAAAAAAATCCAATAAATTATTTGCATGCAAATTAAAAATTAGTCTTAAATCACGCCAAAGAAGTATAACTTCGAATGCGCGTACATAAGCACACACACCCACTTTTTTTAATTTTCAACCACGTATTTATAGCATCAAAATACATATTTTCTCCAATTTTTATCAAAATCCGAATATTTTCCCGTTATGTAGTGCATTTTTAGTAAAATAAAACAAAATATCATACATTTTGATTTTTTAAGGTTAGGATTCATTTTTAAAGTAGTTATACCGAATTAGTTCGATAGTCTATTGATTCCCGAGTATTTTTCAATTTTTTTTATTTTTATACGACCAACAGAACTGGAGAAATTAAGAAAATAGTGTAGCAATGCACTCAAAATGCATCAAAAATGGACATTTATGCAATTTTCTCGTGCAGCACAGGACCGATTTTGCAGAAAATTTTTTTTCGCTTTATCTTAACATATGCAAAGAAAAGAAACAAAAAAATCCAACTTCCCAACTACATCATAGCTTCGCTTTTTTTGTTTAATTTCCCTCTACTAAAAACCATATAACTTTATAAAATGACAATTATTTTGAAATCACAGATAGACACTCCAATTATATTAATACAGATTGACGCCATCTATCAGAAAACCCTATTAATATGGTGAACTAAGGACTTACTTTCTGGAAATTTCCCGATTCAATATAAGCACAAGAACTTTTCATGACAATTTTTTTTTATGTAATCTTCAATTTGCAATATTGAAAGGAGACATACGAAATTAAAATAACTATGGCATAACTATAATATGCCATTGTTCATGCTTTATTTGGGAATTAGCTCGCTTTATTCAAAATTTGTTATAAAACCAATTTTCACCTTTCAAAAACCTACGAATCAATATTTGTTACATTATCTCTAAAAAGGTCGCACTTTGTCTCCATAATACTAAATCAGTTAAAAACACCAGCAACTATCGAACCATTACAATAAGCCCCAATAATTTCAAAATACTTTCAGTTTTCTTTTTGTGTACAATTTGATTATAAAAATTAATTACACAACGAACGAAATCGCCATTTACTGTCTTATAATATTTAGCAAATGTCGAGCACTTAACCGTGACGGATACTAGAGATCAATTAGAAAACGAATTGGTTATGGTCGGTTAGAGTTAATTACAAATAGATAAATTACAATATTCGACATATTTCCAGGTCACTAGCATATCAGCTCTAACAGCCACAGAGAGTCTACATAGGTTACTTTTGGGTCGGCTTCAGCCTTTTGAGAAACTTCATTAACTTTGTGAGTCCTTAACTTTGAGAAAGGTAATTCCCAGAAGTCCGAGATGGGAAAAAAACTGTCACAACTAAAATTGGTTTTTGCCCAATTTCGGATCCAATTCCAGATTTTCAGTTCGACATTTTCCAGTTGAAAACTAAAAACGAGGATTTTTCTCATTATGAATTTCTGTTTTCTCCATCAATCTAAATCCGGAGTTGGCTGCCTGTCACTCACCCCCCCCCCCCCCCACCCCGTCCTCGACGATAGCTTTTTTATTTCTCTGGAGCCCCAAGAAAAATCTCTCCAGAAAATCTTGGCGGAGGCGCATTGTAATAAGCGGGAGTCCCTCCCCAATTCACGAAATTGACGAGAGTCCCCAAAAGACGAGCCCGGAGGGGATCGTCTCCATATCTCTGGTTGTCATTGCGAGTCCTTGTGACAGGGCATGACATGACATACGACAATTGTGCCCTCGACTTAATTGAAAAAATGGAAAGAAGTAAAATCTCGAAGAAAACGGATCTGAATGGCGGCACTGAGTCAAGGAAAGCGGCTGCGAGGCTTGTGAAAGAGAGGTCCTCAATGGCTCCTCCTGCAGCCCAACAACTGCCAGCTCCCCCTCCCCCCTCCAATCCCGGTCGTCCGTGGCGGAGAAAACTATCGGAATTGGCAGTCGAATAAATTTCGTTTAATAATTTCTCAAATGGGAACTGATTGGAATGGGGAATCCGAATCCGAAGATGCCAGGGAGCAGATCCGTCCTCCTTTCAAGACGGTGACTACAGGTTTATGGGATCGTTTTATAATTTTAATTGATTGGAAATTAATGATCAGCCGGCATCGGAATGGTACCGCGACAGTCGTTCATCTCGTTGTCGTTGTTGTCGTTGTCGTTCCTGGATCTGTCCGCCAACGGGGAGGTAAAAGGGCTTCTCCTTCGGCTGCGGTTTTTAGTCGACTGCGTTCACGATTGACATACGATTATCGACATTTTGTGACTTTCAATAGAAACGTTGTAAATTAATTGGAATAAGAAATCGATGATTGCCAACGATATTAAAGCGTTCAGCGTTCAATTCAAATCCGATGGGGATTTGCGTTGGCAGCTATCCAATGGCGGCGGGAGTTTCATTCTTACATGAATGCAACCTGTTTATGCTGTCAGCATGGATTAGTATTCGACTATGGTTTCTAGTTAAGTTCGATTAAACGATTTTGATTGAAACTTTATGATATTTAGGTTAATTTGATTTATAAATATTGATCGTATTTGTTTTGTGTTTTGTGTTGCATGAAGGTAGCAGATATATTAAGATTACTTTCTGTTTTTATGATAAACTAAGCTTCGGAATTAGCCTTTGTATTACCGCCCGTTGTACTAGTTCGTCAAATCGTTCTAGACATGGTGTTCGTTGAAGTCATGGAGTCGAGTAACCACCTTAGTTTGCTGGATATAAGTGGAAAGCCTAGCTTAGACAGGTCTAGGAAATTCTCATACAGATGGCGATGAGCCTGACAATTCTAAGATCCCGCACAAATCCGGAACTTCTAGATGGTGTGGGGTGAACCGAGCGGCCCAGTCTTGAATTTCGGCAAAAACATAGCCGTGGCGACAGGAAGGCGTTAGTTTCAGTGGAACAATCGCTATAGAAATAGCGAAAAAAATTGTCAAGGCCCTACCGTGGCTCAATAAGTCTATAGAGGAGCAGAAACTACCATCACCTAAGAGTTTCAAGGCACATTTTGCCTTTGTTTGGCCGCCAGCGCATATAAACAGGTTATATTCAAAGGGACTTGTAGATTTCAGTCCAAGCTCGTGACTGTAGGGGGACTTGCATCTCTTCAGAAATCCGAGGCATTGAGATGCTTGTTTCGGAATTTGGAATGCGTGGCCATATCAGACCCGCTGGTAAACGACCCGCTGGTGGATCGAGAAGCCTTTAGATCCAGAACGTCCATTGAAACTCAGTGAACAATAGAGCCAGTTTCATTAGAAATTAAATAGTACTTCCCTTTTGATGCCTTTACCACTGCAAAATGATGCTTGCCGTCTTATCAATGAGTTCGATTTCCCTGCTGATATGTGATTGCTAGCTTTGGTAGCCTAGGGTTTAAGGCTTCGGTCCTTCGATAGTGGCAGTGATTTTGGTGGTCCTTCGTCTTTGCACTTTTCTCCAACCTATATAACTTTCCTTCTTTCTTATCTTCCCCCTTAATAGCAATTCCTTTCCTTTCTACTGCCATCGCCTCTAAGCATAATAAGCGAGGAAGCCGCCTCCTATTAAATCACCGAAATCAGCGTTCTGTCACGGCAGTAGTGAATTAGGAGCTTGTCGAACTAAAACACATGTTGACAGTTCTTTCAATCTTTTCTCTACTATCTTTCTGACTAGAGCTTGCTTTCGACATTGCATTCAAAATGATAGAACCGTCGAGAGTAGAACAGGGATTTACCTCTAAGCGCTAGTCTCCCACACAAAACAAAGACGTGAGCTGTCAATCGTGTGGAAACTTGGCTTGTATCATCGAAATCATAATAGAAGCGTCTACCATCAAGAACCAAGCTTTGGTTTTTATTAGAGGGAATTGAGAAAAGGTCGTTTATAAAGATTAAGAAGAAGATTGGTCATAGAAGGAGGTTGGTCATAAGAGTTCAGCAAACCGCACGAAATGTTGTGGGGTTGAAATTCGACGCCGTCCTTGATTGAAAGGCCAAGAATGAAACTCTTAATCAAGCTTAAAATTAAGTAAATACCAATGGCTTCGACGTCTGTCAGCAAAACAAAGTACCACACTCTGTCTAAAATCTTGGAAATATCTAGAGCAATCAGACCAGATTCACTGAAGAGATGTACGATTTGGTTGCAAACGTCGCAAGGAGATCTCTTCGGCCTAGAGGCTGACTGCTTGTCGTCTAATACAATGGGGGGGCAATTACGACCCGCGACAAGTTTCTATCCGGCCCGGGAGATTTTTATAGAGCAAGAGCCCGTGAACGCCAGACTCAGGCCTGACACACATTCAGGGCGGCAAGCTCCAAGCCCCAAGTACCAAGCATCAAATATAAGTTTAAAGCAACGTAAACTTTATGACAGCTTTCTCATTCGCGGTAGCAAGTATCATTTGATACCAGTAACATATGATGCTTGGTACCCAAGTTTGAAAAATTTTAAATTTTGCTACTTGATGCCGAAGTATGCCAACAAAAAAATGTTATTGTCAAAGTGTCGACAGGTAGTGTTTCCTTTATAGCAAATAATTTTTATAAATAGCATATAATTTTAAGAAATTGAGAAACTCCCATACTAGTAATTTTCCGAAATTCTTCCACATCTCTGTTTTTAACTACTGAGAAAACTCTTAAAAAAACCACGTAATCTGCGTTCTTCGAGTTCATTAATTTCTCTTGTCCAAAGCCTTCTATTATTTATTACGAAATCAATCATAACCATATAAAAATTGCATTGCATACCAAAAGCAATATTTCACATTTGTCTTCAATATTCATCTTGTTTTCTTGTTAGTAGTGACAATTTATAAATATATTAAGGTCCTCGTACCGCCTCCGAGCGAGTATTTTAGGTGATTTTTAAAGAAGGATTATGAGGAAATGGTAACAGATATTGAGATAAAACTTTTTTTATTTGTTTAGAAGATTAATAAAAAACAGTTAGAAAAACCCAAACAAAAAATACAGGGTAAATTCGACGATTATATTTTGAGTTATCACGCCCGCCAATTTCAAAAATCATGTTTCGAGTTAAATGAAGTTAAAGTTTTAAAATAAGTTTTTTGTTATAAAACTTAAAAAGGTATAAAATTTTCTTGTTAATGTTTAATATAACTAACAAGTAAAAAAAAAAAAAAAAAAAAACGTTCTTGAGGACTAAATGAAGACATTTATGAAAAAAAAATTTTTTTTTGAGACGGTACGAGTAGACCAGTGCAAATAATTTTTGGATGATTGAAAAATAACTTTTTGAAATCAGTTTTTTTAAGTTTTTCGCGTTTCCTGGTAAATTTGTCCATAGTCATGTTATTTTTTTCTACACCATCTGGGACTAGACCTTTCAACAAAAGAAAAAACCCTTAGATTTTTTGAAAAAAATGTTTTTAGAACATGGGCATTTTCGGTTAAAAATGAGGTATCTTTTTAGGTTTAAATTCAAAATAAAACGTAAAAATAAATATTTTTATTCAACAAAATTTCAGCGTGTTTTGGGCATAAAAAGGTAAGTTTCCATAAGATTTCGTGAAAAAAAAATTTTTTTTAAGGGAGATAAAAATCAAAAACAAAAACACAAGTTTTTTCAATTTTTTCGGAAATTTTAGGTTACTATGTGAAAAAATGGTTTGTACAAAAGTTCTAGATCTTTTTATTACCTACAATTTTACTACTTTTTTCGATAGGAGGTCTAGTTTCGCTAAAAATCGTGAAAAACCATTTTCACCCCTTAAAGTTACTCCTATTTCACCCTCGTAACTCAGATCGACTGGAATTTATTTTTCTGGTTGGCTGCGCTATATTTCCTTCATTTTCCAACATTTTGCTGTTAATAATTTTTATAATTTTTGCCTTTTTAAAAGGTATCTGCACTGACCTAGAGGGCCTTAAGTTGCCAATACTGTATGATATTCGCAGCTTGGAGCTCTGAATGTGGCTTCTTTCGTATCAGATGCTTCGTACTTGCCACTTGGTACTTGCGGCTTGGTGCTTGCTGCTCTGAATGTGTTTCACGCCTTACGTCATAGTGTAAACGCTGAAAATTTTTCTGCGTAACGACACTACAGCAGGTAACAAGGTTTGGCTATTAAGAACCTTGAGCCGCAGCGGCTATGATGCCTACTTAAGTCATTAAACGCTGATTTTCTCATAATTCCTCTGGAATACTATTAGAAGTCACTTCCTCCATTGCCAGACGCTTTGCATAGTGGAAACCCCCCTCCCCCACACTCCTTTAAAGTTTAATAAATTGTATTGTTCTTACGTTAATAGTCCGCTCAAAACGTCGAAACGTAACACCCCGGTTTGAAACTGGTTGCCTATATGTTTTTTGAGTCGCTCATTGCGAAAATCAGGGTCCCATAGTCCTAAAATATGGACGTCATCCTTAAAAATGCCAAAACACCCCTTTTTAAAGGGGTTTCGCGCTAATTTCAATAACAATCAGAAATGATCCACATAGCAACATGAGTGTTCATAATTTAGTACTAATGTTAAAACTAACATCCATTGGGGTAAGTTACACTATGCATCATCTCTTGAATTACCCCCATACCCAACCGGTTTTTCCTCATATTTACCTCACAAAAATTTGTCTAACTCACCACCCATCCATCACACTAACATAAAAATTAAACTCGTTCTTGGGTGTCTGGCAAAACTATTAGCAAACGCCCTTCTCATCCGCGTTTATTGCACAACTACATAGCCATCACAACTGTTCCACGAAAAAGAAACAGAAAAATGAATACTTACAGGCCAATTCTCAAAGTGACATATCACAAATCACAACAAAGTCATAATAGCGTGGTGAGTCAATTTGTGACTATGTCGTATTCTCGTGCTCCAATCACAAGTTGTGACAATCACAAACTTGAGATGACATATGGAGCAAGTCACACGGGCTTAACATCTAATGCAAAATAATAATAATGGGAGATTTTTTATTAATTTTTGTTTTGTTGAGCTATAAGCAACAGAAAAAAAAGGTTTTTAAAAAAAAGAAGAAATTGTATATTTTTTAATTTGAGGAATTTCCGGGTGACTCCGGTAAAATTCGATAACATATTCGAGCGGTTCCTAGAGGTTCTTTGGTAAGGCTGTTTACCTTCTTAAAGACTTAAAAATAATGTAAGCAAGTTACTATTGCCAAAAAAATTGACATTTCCATTTTGGCGCGCATTTAATGA
The DNA here is from genome assembly GCA_963855945.1 of Thereva nobilitata. Lineage (NCBI taxonomy): Eukaryota > Metazoa > Arthropoda > Insecta > Diptera > Therevidae > Thereva > Thereva nobilitata. Next base: position 86,825,881 of record OY979697.1, read on the forward strand.
TTGACATTGAGGTTGACAAGTTGATCACAATTTCACAACAATTGACATTTCACAGTTTCACCAAAAAATTATGGTAGAATTCTTGTGTGTGAGTGTCTGAAATAGCTTATCTGTCACAAGATTCGTCACAAGATTAATCTTGTCATACTTGCTTATGACTTGTGACCCGTCACAACTAAAAATTGACATATTGTCATACCTGCATCATACACAAAACCGGTTTAAGTTGAGGACCGAGTGATGGAGAGTGTAATTTGCTTCATTAAATCATTTTCCATTTCAAATTCAGACTAAAAAAAATGCAGATCACAAGAAGGTTAACTACTACCGCCGGTGGAAAAACCGTTAAATTTATTCTGGCCCATGTTATAAAAAGGCTGCCCACCCTTGGTCTAATATATTGTCGGGTTCCAGATACGCCATGAGTTTTTTTGCTTGTTATTGCGAATTGGTCGATCTAATTTCCAAGAGTATAGATAAACCCCGGAGAAGTATGAGTTTGTGCAAAGATTTAGCGAAAGGTAAAACACATTGCTTAAGAACAAGAAGGGATATATTGACAAATTCATTGGATTTATTGACATCAATGTACTTGAGACGCTTGTACACTTTGCAAGTACTGAATAAAGGCCCAACCATTGAGTGAGGAGTTCATTCGAAGATGCCGATGATATAGCAATAGCACGAAAGAAGAATTCAACGCAAATAGAGATACTAATAAATTGGCCTTGGTTTGCTTTAAGCTTAACAAAGACGTATAATTTGTAACCTCAATTCCCAAACATCAATTTAGTGTGTCAATGTTTCTGCAAAGATCGCTCTTTCAGCCAACAGATCTGTCCTCAACCATCACAACTACAGAATCTTCCGCAATAAATAATTACTGATTCGTCTCTTAGCCAGACATAATTGCTTTTAAAATTTATTAACTTCTTCCATAAATGAAATTAAATTTTTTTTGTAACCTTATTAAATCTCTTATAAAAAATATGAATTTTAATCAGATACAAGATATTTACTATCACAGCAATTTATCTACCCGTCATCCATGGCCGCGATATTTTAAAGCAAGCAAGCATCATGCCCTCCACTTCACTATAAATAAACTGATCATCCCAGCAATTTAGCAATTACTTTCTAGCAAGATCCTCCAACAATGCTAATTACTGTCATAATCTTCTTCACCTACCACACGATCGCCTCCCATTCTATCCGTTTTACCAGTTACGTAATTTTTAATTTGCGTCCCTAATCAATGAGCTCATTTAGCCCCAACATAACAGATTGATATCGATAACAACCACACATAAACACCCGTGTGAGCATAGGTAAATATGCATCGAGCTCCTTGCCGCCCTTCACTTGCCCCCAAGTTGTTAAGGTGACCATTCGAGATCTTTTCATTTTGGACCTTGCCAATGGGGCCTTGATGCCCCCAGTTCTATCTTATCTTTTAGAGCCACTGAAAGGTATTCATGATGTGCAGTTGCAGCCGAGTTGTTTGCAGTTGTTGCAATTTTGCCTCCACTCACTTAATGAATGCGCTACACCGTCAGAATCGACGAGCGCAATCAACGTCGCAAATAACCGATCGATAGAGTCTTATTGAGAGGGGCTCTTTGCATCTTATACATACTTCGTACCTGAAACAACAGTCACCTGTGTGATATCCCAGTTGTGTTGTGTATTTTGCCTCTGCTTTGGCTTGGGCGATTCTTTCATGGTAGCTGGGATACGAGAGAATGATCAGAGATCCCCAATCCAAGATAATTTTTACTTGATTGGTTGTCACCTATGCTGATAAGGATCGTGGGATGTGATGATATTAGTGGCCACCCAATGCCATGCAGGATTTATATATATATATTTTCTGCTTTCTGAAAAGCCAGTTTTATACTATTTCGCCTCCGAGATCGTAAAATTCAAGCATGAGGGTGATCAGGATAACAATAAAAAGGTTTCCGGAAGAAGTATTTAGATCGTTTCGGGTAACTTTGTTTAGAGAAAGAAATTTGTGCTAAAATTTGAAAGAAGAAATTCATTCAACGTATATTGAGAAATATGTCTCAGTGAAAAATGAGCATTTGTTGCATGATCGGTGAACCTTTGTACCCCACTTACAATTTCTCGAAATCAATCACTACAGAAATTTGAATCTAGTTTCCGTCATTTTCTAAAGAAAACTTCTAGTACTGATCGAGAAATGAAGAAAAAGTATGCTGATCGTACCATTTGCGATACACTTGTATAATTAGATGTAGTTTGATAAGTCCGGGCAAAATGACGTTGGTAATATCATTTGTGAATTTATAGAGTTATCATTTCGAATGCCTGATCATGTCTGAAGGATGTCGTCTTAACCGGTACAGAAATTTAACCTGCCGCCGTAGTACGTTCCTCTAACTCAACGAAGAATTTTCTTCAGGACTCGCGACCATCTTCTATCCCTAACTGAATATATCAACCAAAATGTACATCGATCCGGTGAGTCTGGTCTGGTTGCTCTAGTAGATTATGGCGCCTCGCTCTGTTGACAGCAAGCTCGACTCTGTTCTAAAAAACGGGATTGAGAGTTTGCTTTTTGACCGTTCAATCAACGTAATATTAACTGGCATTTTTGTAATTGCGGAAAAAAAACCCTGAATTGAAATCAGTGTGCTATTATGGTTGCTATTGCACCGAGGAAGAAAGTAATAATTGAAACAGGAGATCGAGATGTTAGCGCTAGTAGATCCTCTCCGAATATACGAGATTCACTAACGGGGAGAATAGTTCCACATTATTACAAATTAATAAAACCGTCAACTCCTTTAGTACTACTAGCCAGCTCCTGGGAGACACTAGATCTTCCCGGCACTTCTTCAGTGGGTCTTGAGAGAGATCTTACCAATCCTGCTGCCACTATTCCGTGGTAGTATTGCGCTGGCCCATATTTCGTCGCACTTTAAGGAGGCTGGGGTGTTCTGTATCCCTAAATTGGGGAAAATATAGTATAATTTACGCAATGTTCAATGGGTATCTTGTGATGACGACGATAACTACCTCCCTGGAAACAACCTTAATTTCAGGGAATCCAGCTTTCTGAATGCCCTATTCTCATGCGGCTTGAACCAAATGAGTGGTGTGAATAATATTTTAGGAAGGCGGTTAGATCTTGCATTCTTTTCCGACTCAGACAACATGATTGTTGAGCCTAGTTCAATAGTCTTGTCGTCTGTCGATAATTATCACCTCCTCTTCTACTGAGCTGCTACTGTTCTGCCTTTGACACTAAGCTTATCCTTGAAGAGTCCACATTTACCTTTAACTTTAAAAAGGCCAATCTTGAAGAACCGTCATCCAAGCTCTCTTCGATTGATTTCAATCTCTTGCTTTCCTCAAATGAATTGGATGACGATGTTGCAAGGTTTTATTCCGTTCTGTACGAAACCTTTGAATCTTGTATACCTATTGAGACTCTAAAGTTGTCCAGATCCTCCCCACCCTGGTACAACCATGAGTTGAGATATGCCAAAAACCAGAAGAATAAACTCTGGAAAACCTACTTGAAGAGGAAAGATACTGCGAGTTTCTGTGCATTTATTAAATGACCAATTTCACGCACTCTCCGAAGCCCACTGTAAGGAGTAACTCAATAACATGAAAGGAAAACTGGAACATTCTTTAAATTTATCAATACTAAGAAAAAAATTGATAATTACCCTAATATCATGCAACACGAGAACTCCTGCAGTACGAATCCATCCGAGATTTGCGAAATGTTCGCATCGCTCTTCCTCAAATCTTTTTCGTTCCCTGTCTTTCAACCATACATAAACAATTTTCGGCATATCAATGCATCACAAGTGGCTCATAACTTATCTCTCTCTATTACCAGAGAGGATATATTGAAACATATTAACGAGCACCCACAGGATTTTTCATCTGGCCCTGACGGTATTCCCGCGCTGTTCTAAAATCCTGTGCAGGGGCCCTTCTGTGTCCTCTGATGTACTTATTTCAAAAATCCGTTAATACAGGGTGCTTCCCAACTTTATGGAAGAACTCTTTTACAATCCCCGTTCATAAAAAGGGATCCAAGAACGAGATATCAAACTATCGGCCGATTGCGAAGTTATCGTGTTTACCAAAACTCCTTGAATATATTATTTATTCCGCGATCGCTCCTACTTGCAAGAGACTTATCTCAAAAAATCAACATGGTTTTCTTGCAGCTCGTTCTACTACCACTAATCTACTTGAGTTCTCTTCTCACACTGTTCGGGGCTTTGTCACTGGTTACTAAACCGATTGTGTTTACACTGACTTCAGTAAGGCCTTTGACAAGCTCTCTCACTCGATTATAGCCTTCAAACTACCTTGTGGTATGGTTCCAATCGTACTTAGCCGACAGAGCCTACCAAGTCCTATTCCGTGGAGTCAAATCCAGAAACATTGAAGCGTCCTCTGGCGTCCCGCAAGGCAGTCATCCAGGCCCTCTGCTTTTTATATTATCAATCGATGACATTGTCTCCTTACTAAAACACTGTAATATCCTTATTTACGCCGATGACATCAAACTAAGAGTACCGAGGATTGCAAAACTTTTGCAAGTTGACCTTAACACCTTCTACTCTTGGTGTTCCAATAACAACCTGGTTCTGAACATTAGAAAGTGCGAGGTCATGCCTTTTTGTCTCCAGCGTAAGCTCTGTAACTGATCTTGGGGTTAGGTTTGATTGGAAGCTAGATTTTTCCACTCACATCAATTATATCTCTTCCAAGAGCAGTTTAGTCCTGGGATTTATAAAAAGATGGTCTAAGGACTTCAAAAACCCCCTCATCATATCTTTAATCAGGCCTTTACTCGAGTACGCCTCCCAAGTTGGTAGAGTCGAATCGGTTCAAGGGAACTTTGAACCGACAAAGCTAAAGCGGGCAAACTTTTGAATTTCAAGAGGTGGGAGCTGAAAGTAATAAAAGGAAAATTTGGGATATGAATACCAAATCAATTTTAGGCTATATCAAAAGCTTTAATCTGGATAGTTTTCAACGAAGCGGCCCCTTAAACAATGAATGAATCCAGGAGTACAGATCGATATAATTTACAAGAATGCCGACAGAAGGCGGCATCATGATGCATTGAGCCACGGTCTGAAGGAACCACATACTCTCTAAAAACGAACCTGTAACTATTCACTGGTTTCCAGTGAAAATTCACTGGTTGAACCATTGTTTAGTCAACATTCACGTAAAAAAATAAAAAAGCTTTTTTCTAGCACGAGTATCGTTTTCCCAAGTGACCCCCATCTAAGCACCGAAATGCTGCTTGACCGCCGTAAACAAACGAGAGCCGGTTTATCCAGTATGCTAAATGGAACCCAGTCATGAAGATAATTGCCTCGACTGGTTGAACCAGTGAAATTTTTACTAATTCATTTTTAGAGAGAACTTCTCACTGGTTCAATCAGTAAACATACTCGAATTAACTGGTTTTCCAGTGAAATTATTGTTTACTGGTTGGACCAGTAAAATTTTCACTGGTTCATTTTTAGAGAGTAAACTGCCTACAATGCTCCCACATTCCGTCGCATCCACAAGCACTTATATACCCAGTTAGCGAACTTCGGCCAAGCCACATTTCTCTAGTGCTGCACACGAGACGAGATTTGGCCCACTCTCGTCTCGGTCTCGAAAAAATGGGTATTTGCAGGTCTCGTCTCGATCTCGTCTCGTCTCGTCTCGAAAAGTCTCGTCTCGTCTCGAAAAGTCTCGAATTTCACTGTCAATAATACAAATTGCTAAGTCTTCTGTATTTCGAGAAATATCAATATGTGCCATATTAATGAAATTGTATATAAATATTCCTAATATTTCCATGCTAGTCACTTCCCAGACGTAGACACGTAAATCTGCCTTTTGCAGTGGCACCAGGATGGGGTAGAGGGGATCAATGAATCGAAAGTTAATTTCTAATTTGTGTAGAGTTACATTTACGTAGAGTCCGTTCCAAAAGAGAAGAGGTATTTTACAGTCATTTCATTTCATTTCAACTCATTTCATTTTAAATGCGTTGAAATGAAATGAAATGACAGTAAAATACCTCTTCTGTTTTGGAATGGAATCTGCATTTAAATGCTTATGGAATGCGTAGGTACTCTTCGCCTGCAGCCTGCTCAAGTGCCGAATGTTGTGCTCGTCAAAGAGCGTAGCGTGAAGATACTGAAATAGTTGGTGTCGATACGATTTCAAAATAACGATTTGATTTCGAAACTTCGAGATTTCTCGCGAGATCTCGAATGGTAGTCTCGGTCTCGTATCGATTTTTAATCTGGAGGTCTCGTCTCGATCTCGACTCGAAAATCTCGAAAATCGAGACGAGACGAGACGATTTCGAGACAAATCGCGTCTCGTGTGCAGCACTACATTTCTCAGAGGCAGAAGTTCGCTGATCCGCCCACTGTCCCGGCTCTGGTGAGCACCACTGCAATTAGCTTAATTAATAAGAAGTGTAGGCTTAAGTAAATTAGTCATAAAGCCATCAATCACCTTCAAACTTAAATTAGAAGTCTGGTAGGTCGGGGGTTTGAGCTCTTAACTACTATCTCAGAGGTATGTGGTTCGATCCCCGAACACCATGGTCCTTCCCTGTTACCTACACTTCTCCCATCCTGATACTATTCTTTCTTTCTTGTCCTCGCTATTTACAACAATTTCGTGCCATCGCGGTCGTATTGGATGAGGGCTGTTAGAATTGGCAATTGTTCTTTTATTATTCTCTCGTCTGTTTAGATTTTGCTGTTCGACATGATACCTTACATAGAAGGGTTAACAATACAAAGGGGCTTGGCTTATTTGTTAGTTCCCGTATTTCACATAAAAAATTATTTTCAATTCTCATCATTTTAAGCTCATCAATTCATAATTTACATTTGAACAATAAACTTTAAATATTTCTTTTAGTAAACCCCCCACGAGGACCCGCACCACAGCCTAAGCTTATGGTTATATATATCCTAAACATAGTCCTGTTCCAAATCACTTCATCGCATTGCTTATGCGAAAATAAAGCACCAAGAATCCTCAATGCCCCTCAAAAGCCGAAACGTTTTTCATGATAACATCAATATCCCAAAGCTATCAAAACTGATGATCAACAACAAAAAAATTCCCTCCAAAACACCATATTTAACACTCAACTAATGCACAAACAAAACAACATTACAAAACTTTTAACAAAATTTATCAACAGCACAAAAACGCGAAATTATCAAAATCAAATTTTCAATTGATGGACAAAAATTAAATTACCAGAACGCGGCAGCGAAACTGATGCAAATTTGATCCCAATCCACAGAAGCAATCACCCGAAAATGAATTTTCCACTTTTCCGCAAAATTTGTGACGAGCGAGAAAATTACGTCAAATTCCAAATTTCTGACCAGAATGGCCGCGAATCAATCAACGATAATCGAATTGGGGCGCAATTTCGAATACGCGAAATTCTCTAATATGGAAAGCGGACATTTTTCACACACCCACCCCCGGAGAGTAGACTGTAGTGAAAAGTGAAATTATATGAGATTTTTTCCGGGTGATTTTTCTAGGAACAAATAAATTCCTTCGTTTCACCTGGACACACGGATAAATTTCGGCAGAATCAATTTTTTTTTTCATAGTCGTCATCAGAGTGCTGCTCCCTTCGCGGACGACGCGAAATGAAGACTTTCGAAGCCAATCAATCTTCTGTTTCTAGAGGAGGCGGAGGAGGGGCGCGCGGAGATGGAATATCTAAAGCGAAATCTTCCGTTTATCCTTGTTATTTCTCTGCGAGAGTCAAGATGGGATTATCTGGCGCTCATTTCAGTAAAAATGATTTCAATTACAACTAAATCTCGTTGATTAATTATTGCATTAACAACGCCTTAGGGGGTGGATCCATTTGGGGGAAAAAGAAACCCGAGTTGGAGCCATGGCGGCAGAGGAGCATCCCGGAGGGGCATAAAACAGGCGAAATCTTTTCATTAAGCTCCTTATCTTATTTATCCAGAACATTTAGGCTGGAATCCTGTTGTCTTTAAGTTTCTGCTGTGGTACACTCGGCTCATTCGTCTTTGGAGGATTTACATTTGATACTAGCGAGTGGAAGGGAAGAAAGGCACACGAAAAAACGTTTAGAAAGCGCACGGATTTGTATTCCGGAAGTCTGAGACAGGTGATCATCAGATTAGGCAGGTATTGAACTTCGTTCGTTTTTTTTTGGTTTGTTGTTTTGCCGTCGTATGGATGGCAGCGGACTTGGGTATAATTTGTTTTTGGTGCCATGTGGACTGGAATTGATCTTTATAAGTTGTAATCTCTGCTAATCGCAGGCATCTGCTCATCTATCATTTCTTTAAAAAAAAGCCCTAATGAGGGTATTACTAGCTGTTCACGAATTGAGCCCAATGGATTAGGTAACATACAAGCTTCATGTTGCCTAAATCCGAATCAATTAATTAATACAACATGAAAACCTTATACTATCGCTATCGTAGTGATTCGTATGACAGACATTTTTTGATTCTATATAGTGATCCTCATTTTTCGATTTAAGTTGTCCTCAATAAATGAGGAGAAATCTTTGGCTAACAGTAAATTCCAAAAGCTGTGAAAATGGTAATATGAAATTAGAAGTAAAACCAAAAATCACGGGGAGCTCTAGACCTGAACTACCTCAAGCTCTTAGCGAAGGGTTCAGTACATCATCATTGGCGATACAGCCCACTCTGGGCCTTCCCCTCGTCAAGAATTTTCTTCCAAACGTTCGGGTTGTGATCTTCCAGTTGTTAATCCTAATATTTCGTAGGTCTATGTCTATTTCTATGCCTTCCTTCTGATATTTGGGGGCGCTTTTTCATGCATTCTCATTACACGTCCTATCCATCGTAGGTGTCAGTTCTAGATGCTTTTGGTTATGTGTCAGATTGTTTGTATCTTTAGTACAACTACTGTTTGTATCTCCTTCTCCAGACACCCTCATAAACTCTCACAACTTCCAAAAACCTTCTCGTCATACTTTGTAAGCGGCCATGCATCCGATCCGTACATGAATATTGACTTCATTGCAGTTTTTTAAAACCCAAATTTTATTCCTCTGTTTACTTTAAGAGATCAGTACACAGAAATTAAAACACGACACTACCACCGACACCTTAAAAAAATCCAAATCATCTCCAAATGTAGGAATACAAAGACCACAAAATGGCCCAAATTTGATGTTAGATATAACTAAACTTACACTGTAAAAAAACAGAAGAAGAAGTAAACTAGACTACCTACCAGGAAACGAGAAGATTTCCAATACCAGGCTAGCATTTAAATGGGGTGAATGTAGGGCCCCTATGAGGCAAGCCCCACTACCTCATGTGGTCCCGCGTAGATTACCCTATAAGGCCCACAAGGGGTACATATCTCACGCGTTGCCCCATTAGTACAGTCAATCTGTATTTTTGATTTGAAAAAATTACACCGTCGAATTTTTTTTCGTACATCGTTTGGGCGTCATGAAAGAAACTTAAATCCAGATTTGTGACCTCCCACTCTTTGCAGGTTTTTGGAAAACTCAAAAAGTTTTTGAATGCGTTTTTCTCTGAATGAGTACACTTTAGAGAAAAATTTTTTAAACAAAAAATGTAGAGAACATTGCCGTCTACAATTAATATCCTTGAGTCAATTCTGTACAACTTGAAATGCAAAAAATAGATGGCGCTAAAGTATCAAAAAAAGTGTGTTTTTGCTTTTTCACACAAAAATCATTTTTTTCGTTGTATTTTAAATGGAAAAGTTGTTCCTCTCCAAAATACACACAACATTTATTCAAACATTTTTTTCTTTCGACTTACCGTTTTCGAGCTACAGCTTACGAAGTACAGTACTTCTCTAAAGTCCACTGATTTGGAGAAAAACGCATTCAAAAACTTTTTGAGTTTTCCAAAAACCTTCAAAGAGTGAGAGGTCACAAATCTGGATTTAAGCTTCTTTCATGACGCCCAAACGATGTATGAAAAAAATTCGACGGTGTAATTTTTTCCAAAAACAGCCATTTTTCACGACAGATTGACTGTACTACATCTCGAGTGGAAAATAGAGTCTAAAAATTCGAGAGTTTTGTCGTGGATACGCGAGTAATAAATAAATAACTTGAGGCGGTGTTGAAAGATTTTTATTTTCAAGGGTGAGTGTCGTTTTCCAAGTGGTCCCCCACTGAATACTAACCACGTCCAATGCTACTTAACTCCGCGATCGAACGAGAACCGGTCTATTGAGTATGCTAAAGGCAGCTTTCACGCCCATGAACATAAGGCCCTCCGCGCACGAGTCGAATGTTTTGCAATCCAAGTTTGCAACTGGTTTCACAATAATGACGTTCGCAACCAGTTTGCAACCAAAAAGAGATCCTTGTCCACACACGAGCGCAACTGATTTTTGATCAATCGGTGTTCTGTGCCCACAAAGTTTTTAGTCACGAACATTTGGCGATATGATAAGTAGTTCAGATGAAGTGCAACCACGCAACTGAAATCCCTTGCGACCGGCAATAGCAGTCGCACGCGACCAGTTGCAAACTAGTTTCTAATCGGTCTCGTTTCTGTCGACCCATGTGTGGGTTCCCACTTGCGTACACAGGCAAGGTCACTAAACCTTTGCTATTGCAAATCAGTTGCCTCGTGTGCGGAGGGCCTAGTTGTCTGAAATATGAACAACAAAAACTAAAGCTTGATAAGTAAAATTCGAGCTTAAGCTTAAAGTTTTTTAAAAAAATTTCGAATAAATAAGGCAGACGTTGGAATTGCCCCATTTCATTTATAATGAGATTTGCCTCATGGGGCCCTTATGAGAAATTGATACGGCATACCTCATTTCAATATCGGAGATTTTTTCTTTGTGTTGTGCTCATGAGGTATCTAAGGGAAAGCCCTCTTTTGGCATGCCACAGGGGGTCCTCATAGGGAACCTACGGGGAAATCCCTCTTTCGGTATGCATGTCCCTCATTTGCCACATGGGGCTCCCACGCTGGACGAGGCATGCCCCTTTAAATGCTAGCCGGGTACCGCACCAGAAGCAACACTACAAAAAAGAGAGAAAACAGCTTATAATCGTCTGTGATAAGAAGGCAGATCGACTCACTTCGTCGTTCATTTCATTATGCTCCTTTAATCCTTCATGGAACATACGGCGAAAATAGTTGCCCTCCAGCGGACCCTATTTTGCCCGACAGTTCTCAGCTCTAACCAGGATCTGCCAGTTGTTGCGGCCTCTGTTAATAGGGTTCTCCTCCAGGTATTCTGGGTCTTCCTACTCGACGGGTTCCTTGCGGATTCCAGTGGAGGGCCGATTTGGCTAGATTCTCACTTCGTGGTTGCGCGGTGTTAATTTATTAGGATCAGTTGGCAGAAAGGCAGGGTTTCTAGCTCAGATGATAGCGAAGAGGAACCTGCTCGAAAAGTTCTCTGTGGTAAGATCTGTGGTTTGCGACACCGAGGGAGACTCAACATCCGCTTGAAGGATAGCGTAGACCAGGACGACAAAAGCTTGGGTATGCCAAACTGTATAAAATCGCCTCATAATCTGGACCGGTGGCGGGAACAGTTGCGAGAGGCCGGGATCGCATCCCGGTTGCAGAGCAATTACAAAATAAGAAGAAGTTACGAATCTGGTCTGGCTGATGGGTATCAAATGAAAGGGTATGTGAGGTAGAATACAGGTGTGCCGTCATTCCAAAATCAAAATGGCGGCCAACACAAAATGGCCAAAGACATAAAATAGACTAAACAGTAGAAAATATAACCGATCAACTTCAAATTTTGCACCTAGGCATAGTTCGCCTGACAATGTAATCCGACCTAAAAAAAATCAAGATGGCGGTTTCAAAATGGAGGCCGATTTTTGTAATTGTGTTCCCCGACCCACCCACATGGGATCTATCAAATGCAAGGGCATGACAGGTAGAATACAATTAGTTGGGTGGCATCACTCCAAATTCAAAATGGCGGATTACCTTTCTATTCAGAGCCCTCTCAGTACCTTATGGGTATCAAATGAAAGGGTGTGACGATTATAATACAGTAATCTGTATGACGTCATTTTAAATCTAATATGGCGGGGGCCAGAGTTATTTTGAAAAGTCTTATTTATTCTCGAAGAGTTGCTCTACTAACCCATTTTCATGAAAAGTTTGTGAGGTTTGATTTAATACCTCATAAACGCGTTTGAAAACATGCACTTTTCTTGATTTTGAGAAAAAACACCTTTCGGCGAAGGGGAAGTGAAATATGGTGTGGGCAATCTTTCTGCCGACCGAGCTTCTAGATGGAAATTTTCGAGCGTTTTCATATGCCTGACAGGAAAAAATTTTGATTTCTCAAAATCTACTGAATAGAAATCCTGAAATAGGTGGGTTTTTTGTAGGAATCAAATTACCGAATTGCTACCACATCCACTTAAATTTTTTTTAAATATATAATGGCCTATTGAAGGAAATCAATAACAATATCATAATGAATTCTTAGCATTCTTAAACACAAAAAATGATTAAAAGCAATTTTTATGAAACTGTTTCTAATTAGTTGTCCCTGGCTGTACATTGTGAAGGCATAGATTTCTTACTTACTCTAAGGCAGCTTAATACCTTAAATTAAAATTAAACTGGTAAAAATGATCTTCATTGGTATTTATTTTCTTTCTTTTTATTAATTTGCTTGTTTTTGTCATTTTGGCAACCTCAGCCTCATTTGAAGTATGACATTGTACTGGCTCGAAAGAAAAACTTCATTTTATAATCGCGTCCTACCCAACACTACTTGGCTGCCACTTTCTTCTTCTTTAATGAGGTATAGGCCCCAAAAGTACCCCGGCGGCTCACTTGGCCTATTATACTACACCCCTATACCTCATATTTGTAGGCCAGACCCGTTGAACAGTGGCTTGTCGCTTAGACTTGACTATTCGAAGAGCAGACCATCCTGCTCAAGGCAAAGCCTGCAGATGGGGCCCTCCGCCCTTCCAATCCTCCATAAATAGTAGCTCAACAGCAAAAAAGATGGAGTTAGCACTACGGAAACACAAATACCAGTCAATGGTTTGGAAGAAGCGAATATGCCTCATCCAGTTGGCTTTCAAATAGTGCCAGACAGTTCTTTTTGGAACCGACTAACCAGTTGTGCGAAATGTTTCAGAGTTACATTTCCTTTTTAATTTTTCCAAATATTGAATGCTCTTTCCATTGATCTAGATCTAGAGAGTGGATGTTGCTCAATGCGTCCCTCAAAGAGTCAACTTTACCAAACGTTCTCATCGAAGAATCTACAGTGCGAAAATTCTCGATCTTGAATTTTTCCTTGCTAATTTAATCAATGTAAGTGTCTTCACGTTTCAAACGATTGCAATCGACCGAATTTCGTTGTCACTCTCTAGTTTAAAAGATTTCGTCCTGCTACACCAGTTTCACTGAGTTCAAAAAAACTTTTATACAAAACAAACAGCAAACAAAACGCTTTCACATATTTGCAGCTTTCAACAACAAATTTTTTAAATTAAAATAAACAAAACATATTTGCTCTTGGTCAACAACCTTTGGTTTTTCGACATATGCCCTATATGCTTATTCCCATTTATTTTTCCTTTGCATATACAAATACAATTAACATTCCGCCATTTGAAGAAAAAAAGCGGCAGAAAACCCCGAGAAAAACAACTTCCTACTAAATTTAATGCCATAGAAGTATATGGGGTTCCCCATTAGCGAAACCCGAACAGGAAGGATCCACGAAACATTGGAGAAGATGTTTTGTACGATAAAATATTTACCAACAAATTCGGAATCTCTGAGGCATGTTCGGTATGTGAAAATCTCTTATTTTTATCACATTTAACATAACTCAAATTTGTAATTGAAATACAGCGTATCGGCGAAATTTTACAAATGAGTGGCCCGCGGGGAGCAAGCTTGCCTGATGGAATTCCTTTGTAGCTACGTAAAAGGGATTCCAAAGTTCCCCGCTGCCAGAAGGAAGGCCTAAAAGCCAGAACAAGATGTATCCACCCAATTTGGCACAAAAACCTTCTCAGCCCCTCGAGCAAACACAAATATTTTATTACGTCATATACAAGCTGACGTGTGCTGTTTTGGGGGTAAGGGGGTTGGGGCTACATAGAGAGCTCCAGAGTTTGGGGCATGTTTGCTTTTTAACATTTTCGCGTTTTTACTCCTCCATCTCGCGAGCTCTGAGGCTGGAATGTCTGAATCCTGTGAATCCTGGCAAAGAACACTCTTCCGCTTTGGGAAATTTTTTCCCCTTTTATCTTCCTTCGATGGACTGAGATCGAGGGTGCTGGGTGGTTAATGGGAGGATGCGAGGGGAGCTGTGAAACGCTCTAAAACTCCAACTCCAGCTCCAACCCGGATCCACCAAACAGCGGAGCCCCGCGGAATGTATATAGATATATTATTGTAGGAAAACTCATTTTCACTGTAATTAAGTTATGCAACACGCCCGAGGAGTCAAGGTTGGCGAAGCTTTATATCTTCAGTGTCTGTAATCGCATTTCAGTTCGGTTCGTTGTTTGAACAAAAGTCGAATTTTATGGAGATAAAAGGTTAATTTGCAAATCCCTTTGATGTTACCCAAGTCTGAGGGCCTTGGGTTGACGCTAGCAGATAATGATCTCGAGGAAACCGAACTCTATGGAGATTAACACAGAGGAGCTGCTGTCGCCAGATCCGGTCCTACCAGCTACTTGTGTTCTTAACTTATAGGTGGAGAGATCACAAAGCTCAGATAGCGCACCCGACAGTTACAGTTCCTCCAGGTAACAACAACAACTTGTCGCACACCGTGCAACATACACAAAAAAAACTGTCCCTTCTCGCCCTACCAGTCTTTACTACAGTAAAAACCCTCCACGGATTCACGTCTCCAAGCTGTGCTAACGTGATTCGAAATGGCCATAATTAATTAAGTTCAAGTGCTGGGGCGTGAAGACCAGGGGACGTGTTGTTCCTTGACGGTTTTCTGCATGTTTTTTTTTTTGCATTTTATTTTCAACTAAATTCACGGTCGCCACAATGAAATGCAGTGCCCAATGCTGAATCTGGTGGTGTTTAAACTCCATCGAAAAGACGCGATTCCAGTGACTTTTCTTCACCTTTTGATACCTTCCCAATCTACGCTTAATTCCTCGAACATGAGCTCAAATGCATGCAAGCATGATTCCCGTAGCCACAAAGAGGCGCGAAATTAAATTAGCGACGAATGTAAAACGAAACAAAAAAAATAATATATATATACCTACATTATGTACATATGTATGCGAAATAAGGATAAAACAAGGACTTTGGAGAGCCTTGACATGAAGGCATTGCGAAATGTGATTATAATTTCACACCAGCGATTATCGCCGTGTGTGGCAGTGCTAAGAATGCAGAAAAAACGAGTTGTGGCAAACATTTTTCCCGGGGACTTTTCAAGTCAGATTAGATTTCTTTCGGGGGTAGAGGCTCCAAGTCCGCGGAATACGAGATTTGAGTGTAATTTAAAGAAGATTACTTCAGATTGGATTGAAGGGTTTTGACAGTCATTTATTGCGGGTTTTTTTCTGTTTTTTGTTCATCGTGTTTTTTCGCGAATAAGTTTAAATAAGATTTAAAAAGTGATGAATGTAAATTTTAATAAAAATAAATTCTCACGATTGAAGATTACGAATGGGTGGCGGAAGATTCATCTCTGAGGGTTCGCTCAACCTCAGGCGCGAATCTTTATTTTTTAGCTATCAAAAAGTTTTCTTTAAATTTAAATAAATTTATAACAAGTCTACCACAAGCAGAAAGGTAATAGCAACCACAAGAGATTCAGATGACAAATTTCCAGCCTAGCCACTGAAAATCCAATGTCATTTAAAAATATATACATCTATAATAATATTCTATATCTATATAATCTACCATACCTTCTAAAAAGTTCTTGCCAGCGAAATTAAACTTCTACAATCGATTTAAAAAATAACCTCGTTATTTTCCAACTCCCATGCTACTGTACGAGAAAATGATACTGGCTCCCATCTTAAGGGTCGAGGGTTCGAGTCCTGCACCTTTTCAATATTTCTGTTTTATAATTATTCTCGCACAGTACTCTGCATTGTTATCACGATAATAATAAATAAAATAAATAAATAAATAATTATTTTCTCGCTTCTCTGCTGTCATCTATACCACAAGAGGACCACCAGCAGGGGCGGCGGAGCATAATCATTGTGGGTGGGGAGCACCTGAACAGATAACCGTTAAAATGTAAAAAGTTAATCGGTTAATTTATTTTCCAGTGTTCTGTTGAGTTATATGGTTTTAAATCCTTTAGTTAGCGGTTATTCTAGCATTTTGAGCGAGTGGGGTGCACTCATTTGGATTGCCCTATAAAGCCCACGCAGGGCATCTAACGCCTTACCGCACTCACGCCTCGTGATAAGCAATGCCCCACCATTGAGGAAAAATCATTACTAACCGCCGTTCCCGAGTGGAAAAAAGAGGCCGAAAAATTTGAGAATTTCAGCGTGGATATGTAAGTAATAACTGCACCGATGACGAAAGCTTTATATTTTTAAACGCGAGTGACTTTTTTTAACAATGCGGTCCCCAACTGAGTACTGGTCATCTCCAATGCTGCTTGACCTCTGTAATTGAACCGGAACCGGTCTACTGAGTATGCTAAATGGCACCCTTCGCGGTCACCAACATAATTGCCTGAAATATGAAGCAATGCAACAACAAAAAGTAGAGCTTTCTAAATAGCTTTCTGAATACGTAAGGCAGATTGGGATTGCCTCATTTCATGTGTAATGAGGTTTGCCTCATAGGCCCTTAAGGGAAACTGATAACTCATACCTACACCTCAGTTCAGTGCCGCTGATGTTTTTTTTGTATGGTGTTCATGACGAAACTAATGGAAAGCCCTCTTTCGGCATGCCCCTGAGGCCATCCCCTTTTTAGATGCTACTCGGGTGGGGCTTAAAAAGCTTAGGCTATACAGTTCTTAAAATAATATAATATATTTAGTTTTCGTATGAAAAGCCTTGGTTGCGTGGGCCCCTTCGACCCCGTTCCTTCGTCGCCAGCAACCAAGACGGCCTTCCAACGTTCTGGGTTAAGTGTGGGCCACATAGCATACGTATTCCGAGTTTTGTCTTTCCGTTTTCCGTCCCTCCGTCTTTCCAAGTTCCGATATTTATTTTTATGTGAGCCACAAGCGTCCGTTTCCATGGCATCCTTAATTTTATTGAAAAGTGAGTGCTTTTGCGATTTCTATTTACTCAATCTTACAAAAAGTGAGGTAATGTTTACGTCAATCCGTTCAAAAGTTGAAATTTGTTTATCTTCTCTGTTCCCGTGATTTTATCGTTGTTTATCTGGTCAAATAGTACTAAAACATTGTAATTAACTTTGACAGGAACCAAAACACGGAACACGGAGAACGGAAGGCGCGTACTATATGACTCCCGCTTTACATGAAATATTTTGGGTGTGGATTTCCCCAACCAAAACGAAAGTGCGTGTCCACTTTTCCTTACATCTCCACGCCCCCCGCGCGCCCCTGACAACCAGCTCTAATTTGATCATCGAAGTGAAGCAACATTGTCACAGTATTACATGAATTAGAAATTGCTAATGAAAACTCGCAAGATTGGGTTGACAAATACAGTTCAGTTCACTTCAGATCTCTATAACGATACGGTGAAAAAAATCTCCATACCATATCCGGAAACTGCTGATATCTGGAGATAACTTAGGGTATAAGATAGTACACTAAAAGTAGTAATGGGTCGGAACCATTTACAAAAAAAAACGATCTTGACGATCTTTGGTGTCGTTCAATCTTCTCACTTCGTACTTTATTTCAACTAAAGCTTGCTGTTAAATATTACATTCCACGACAGAGCCTCCAATGTTCTAAGTTAGACAACCTCTGACCTCTAATCTTCCACACCAAACCCAGCTTGGATCTATAATAATTTAAAACCTTAATCCATCCGAAACCTTACATATTACATAACCCATGAAATGGAACACGCGTCCAGCTAATACTAAAGAGAAAACAGACTCGACAAAACTCCACAAAACCCTCGTGAAAGGTGGGTAGGGAGTTCGTCGCTCTATAAAAAGAACGGAGATGACGTCATCATGAAAGCTTATATAGGAATGTGCTCTGGCAACACTATTTTGTGTTTGTCTTGGCTCAAAGCTTTTGGGTTTGGGCCTAGGGTTGTGGTCTTGAATGGGTGGGATAGGGGACGTAGATGAGGTTATGTGATTAATTAAATCCAATGAATTCTTCGGCTTTGGGAGGATCGAGATGGGTTTTGTCTCCGAGATATTAGTCAAATAGGTAATAAAAGGGGCTAGGGTTAATTTCGACTACCTAATTTCAACTACTTTTTCAATATTATTAATCTGGAGAAGAGTTTACTGTGTTAGGGGACATCCATAAATTACGTGAGGTGATTTTGGCGATTTTTCGACCCCCCCTCCCCCCTTGGTGAGATGTCGTGAGATTTGGCTCGACCCCCTCCCCCCCCCCTCAATCACACGTGAGATTTTTAAAATTTTAAAAAATTTGTAGGATTTACACTATTATGCGTATTTTTTGTGTAAATACCTTAATCTGTGCTTGATTGCATTTAGAAATCATAATTTGTGTTGAAGAACAGTACCATAAAATCATAACAGCACCAACTCGACATGCACCCAATATAAACTACAATACCTGTGGATTACCATTTAGCAGGTGATTCTGCCTACCCTTTGGAAACCAACCTCAGGGTGCCTTACAGGGATAATGATTTCTTAACAAGAGAACAGAAAACTCATGTATTTGTAGAGCAAGCATATGGAATATAAAAAAAATTTAGAATTTTACAATATATTGACATACGAAGGTTGGCTTTGGCATCCACTGATTCGTTTTTAGAGAGTAACGACTTGACTGTTTGAATAGTAATGGTAGAGCTATTTATGACTCTGGAGATATACAAACTTCGGAGCATTCTTCTATATATGTCATCGTTAGTTAAAAAACCTGTGACTGAAAGACCCAGGGGGGTTATCCTGGAATCCGATTCCAAAGTCATGAAATTCGGAAATAAGAAAATGGTATCTTCCACCAATGCGAATTCGAAATAAATTTGTCCGCCTGTTATCGGATTTCAGTCCGTGAATAAAGCCATTGCCGCATGCGCTGCATTTATTTGTTTGTTTTCAAATATTCTAAAAACTCTTTAAATATTCTTGAAACAATTTATTGTTCGCATCAAAATGTCAAATTAAGTTAATAAATGAAGTTGGTTGGCTGAAAATAATTTCTTTTCGAAGATTTATCAGGCATCGCTACTAGCTTCCGTTTGCTTCCTACTTTCGTATCGCCTTAGAAAAGCGGAGTCTGAAGTCACATCCAGCTTCTCAAATTGACGTTTGAGCCGCCTGCACACCAGGGTACAGATTCAAGAAGTGCGGATCGTTAGACTTCCATTTTTCACAACTCTCGATAATGATAACAAAAGGTTTCAAAATCTATCTTGGCCTCTAGTAGGTATGTCAGAGCAGATAGTCGTCGATTCAAAATTCGAGTCCTGTAAGATACTTAGATAACTAATTATGTCGCCTGGTGCAAATGTCTGCTTTTTGTAATGACAATGCACCGCAGAGAGCATGTGTTCTGACTGATGTGAAAAGAGCCGATTCTTAATATAATCTCTATGATTGCAGTAGGATTGGGTACATTATGCACTTGAGATTCTTAGGAGCGCATTAGGTTCCAGGTTTTTCAATTGGGCTTCTAGGCCTTTTTGTTTTGTTTAAGCTTAGACCCCCACACTAGTTCATCGTAGGGTGGCAATCTGTCCAAAAATGGTGGTATAAGTCAATGCATACATTACTTTCGCAGTTTTTCCCAGACCATTGTATAAAAAGATAAGAATTTTTCATCACGTCTTCATTCCCAGATATTTAAATTATTTTGTTTACTTTTTTTTGGATGTTCCAGTTGGATGGTTTTTGAAACAGTGAACAAATACAGTGTAAACGGCAGTGCAAAATTTTTATACCCAATTGCTATTGAGTCGAAATATAGTAATAATATCACGAGTCGAAATATAGTAATAGTATCACGTTTTGATTCATTATTCCTTCTCTATTTGCAATATGTTTTGATAAAACCTTTCACCATGTTCATCTGATACTGCACCAAGATTTTCGTGAATGAAATCTAAGTGCGGGTGCGAAAAGACGATTTTAAAGATTTTCTCATTTACAGATATTGTACTTAAAATTGAAAAAAACAAAAAGATATTAAGAAATATTGCAAAAAAATTACAGAAAAATCGAAAAATACCCATTTTGAGGGCTATAACCCCCTAAAAAGTGGCGCTCTGCCTGTGCTTAATTTACCAGTAACTATTAATTTAAGCCAGTTTTCTCGCGATTTTACACTGTTTCTTGCGGAAAAAAATTACGTGAGATTTGCGGAGACCCTCCCCCTCCCCCACGTGAGATTTGGTGAGATTCGGCTCGACCCCCTCCCCCCCCTAAACACCTCACGTAATTTATGGACGCACCCTTACTGGAAGAAGTATACGTTTGTGCTTAAAGAGGATATAGGAAAAATATATCTGTACAAATAAAAATTTGTTTAGCTTATAAACACTGCAGGACAAATCCTTCAGCTTGTTTTTTCAGTCAGTCTGGGACAATTAAAAAATAATTTTCTGCCAATTTCTTTCTAAGTCACTTTGTTAACTTGACAAGACACAGACAGTCGCCTATGCAAACGAGAGCTTCTCTTCACAATCAGCGAGATTATGCGAGTGATCCAATCATTCTAGGCTATCCGAAAAATACAGAACTGATACTTTTCACCAAAAAAATATTGATTTCAATCTACCTACAATTAGGGATACGGAATCGGTGGAGAATACTCGATTAAGTACTCATGAGTAGAATCGAAAGAAAATTACTCAATAAGTACTTTTTACTCGTTCAAAAGTACTCGATTCCTTGAGAATCGATCAGTACTTTTTTGACATTTCTGCGACCTGCCTTAGCGCCTGCATTACTCGATTTTCGTCTGCGACAGATTACAAATACAGCTTGCATTTTGTGTAGAAGCACGCATAATGAACAAATGCGCCTGCCACACGAGTATGTAAGTTCCCGCTACAGGCTTGAAAATCTAAGGTATAAGGTATGCACGCCTCTGTTACAGATATGAATGTAGTCGTAATCGACCATTCCAAACGCGAGTGTCGTTTTACCAAGCGGTCCCCAACTAGGTAGTAACCACGTCCAATGCTGCTTGACCTGCCCAATCGAACGAGAACCGGTCTACTGAGTATGCT
Organism: Thereva nobilitata; assembly: GCA_963855945.1. Lineage (NCBI taxonomy): Eukaryota > Metazoa > Arthropoda > Insecta > Diptera > Therevidae > Thereva > Thereva nobilitata. The sequence goes on from OY979697.1 coordinate 86,847,281, forward strand.
TAACCCTAGAAAGATAACGTGCGCCTCGGAGGCGCCCGCGAAACAGATATATCCCTGTATTTTTTTAACCGAGGCGCGTACAAGCTTGTGATTCCGAGCCAGTTGTCGGTCAACACTGCCGAATGACGCCCGCTGCTGTTCGGTAAGTAACACGGTTTTGTTGCTATGGCGACGCGTTGCTCTCGTAAGGCGCATACTTTCTGTTTTCTAGAGAAGACTTCTGATTTTTGTTGTTGTTGTTACTTTTTGAACGATTTATAAAATCCTACATAATTTTCTTATAATTAAAAAATAATGATATAAATTTATGTTTTATTTACTTATTATTAATGTAGCACTTCATTAAAGTTATAAAAAAAAGAATAATTATTTAAATTTGTAAATAAATCGGTTTTTAAAAATGAGGCGCCTGTTTATCTTTTCAGTACTATAAAATAACGTTATCTTTCTAGGGTTAATGGCGCCCTTTATTTTTTCAAGTTCCTATTTTGTTCCCTTTAAGCCAGAAATACATTGAAAAGCAGTGCAGTGCTGTGCAGTGCAGTGCGTCGCTGTGGAACGGAAGGTGAAACACATTGCAAGAGCAGTGTTTTGACATTTGGTAAAGACATTTGGTCATCTTTTAGAAGTATTTATTAATACAACGTTTTTACAATTGTTTTGTATAAAAATTCTTTGCTTCGCACTAATTCTATGAGTTTCTCCTTATTCATTTTGAATGAAAACCTAACTTCATGTGTTATCAGAAGCAGTGCGAAGCAGTTTTTTAGAAATTAGCCTAAGCAAACCAGTGCTGTGCAGTGCAGTGCAGTGCTGTGAAAATAATGTGAATTGCCCCATTCAGTTACAAGAAGTCTAAAGTTCACTGCACTGCACAGCACAGCACTGCTTTTCAATGTAGTTCAGGCTTAAGTGTGAGCGTTCCATGCTTTGTTTGGACTATTCCGATCGCAGTAGCGGGCTTCATTTGCAAAATTCGAATTTTTACGTGCCGTACCGTTTACTTCCCAAAAACGCGAATTGGAGCTTTTTTATCTCACACAAATTTGTATGTATTGCTCTCTGTGTGGAATCCACGTTCGTGCAACAGAGAGAAAAGCATACAAATTTCTGTGCTATAAAGGGGCACCAATTTGCGTTTGGGATGTATTTTTCTGCCTCAATTAAGGAAATTTTAGGTACGTTTAAGACCTCTCTCCTTAATTGAGCAAAAAATACATATATGTGTAAAGCGTTTATATGGAAATTATTCACGACTGAGATGAACTTGCAGTTAGCTTGAATTCTGACTTGAATGCAAATTGTATTCGGTACTCGATTGTACCCTATAAGTATTGATATGAGTAAAAGTACTCGGTCAAAAGTATCGATATGAGTAGAATCGAGAGCCAAATACTCATATGAGTAAAGAATCGAGTACCGATTCCGTATCCCTACCTACAATTAATGGTCCGCTACTAAGCCTATCCCAATCAACTAAATACTTAGGCCTTATTCTGGACCCAAAACAGAATTGGAAGCTCAACATCGAAGAAAGTGCAAAGAAAGCCCAAGTGATTAGACCATTGCGTACATACGGCTATGCTGTTTAGTGGCATAGGATATAACAAATCCAGACTAGGCCAAGCTCAAAGAATGGCATGTGCCGTAGTTACGGGGCTCTATGTATAACCCGAACGGAGGAAATGAATGTGATTTTCGTTGCCATGTCACATGATCTTTACAGCAGTCGACAGGCATCATGCACGACCCTGAGGCTATGAGACTAAGGTTGCTAGGTGTAGAAGTCGTATGGACACAACAGTATACTGCGCTCTCTACCACTGGGAATGGTATATGGGCCTTCTGTCACCATGGCAATGAATTCGAAATCGGTTCACGACCAAAAAAGCCTTAGCGTTTACAAACTTCTTGTTTGCGTATTAATATATAAGATTGTTTGTTCCCAATTTGAAATTTTTTGTTCCCAATTTGAAATTGTTTAGTCCCAATTTGAAGTTGAAAAAGTAGGTACAGACTTCGTTGTGTGTTTAACAGAGCATCTCAATCAAAACATCTATCGCTTTGCTGAGTCAGATCTGCTTGCTTTAGATATTTCCAAGGTTTTTGACAGAGCATAGAACCCTGCTCTGTTGGTCAAACTGTTGATGGCGAGGAATCCAACTCCTACACCATTTCGGCCGGTGTTCCCCAGGGGTCAATTCTATCAACCGCATTTTTCGTAATCTTTATCGGTGATGGCTCCTTTCGAGCCATCTCAGGGATGTAGCAGCATTGACAAAATTTTAACGCTATTACTATAGCGACTATTAACTATAGCGAAGCTACCGCCATCCTGCCTAAAGTTTGAAAGTAAAGTCCAACAAATTCTAACAATACCCAGACTACAAGAAGCTCGTCTCATTGATCTCGTCTCTTTTAGTTGCTCAAAAGGCACAATTCATAATGCAGTAATTAAGTCTGTAAAAGCATACATTAAAATTTCCGCAGGGCTTAATCTATACTTCTAAAAATTTAATAGAATGATAATATATAACATTGTAACGCTAGGACTTCGTACTCAAATGTTTGTTCGCGTTTCATACTATCTGCTTAAAATTTGGTACACACGAACAGCTTGCAGCAAACAAATATAAAACACAAAGAACAAAAGAATGTTTTCAAATTACTTTACATTCCCTTTCCACCATCGCGATACAAAATTCCTTTCTATATATTTTTTCCCTTCTTCTTCTCTTCAATATATATATACATTTTTTTTTTTGGAACAGGAATACCCGCAAGGAATCCATTCTCGCTAAAAGACGATAGAAGATATGACAATGGAATTATGTTTATCTTTTCTTCTCTAACAAAATTTCGCCTACAAAAGAAAGTAATTTCTCCCTTCAAGGTCACCAGCATACCGTAACCAACCACCCTCATTTCCACCACACCCCCCGGTTACGGGCTTGAAATGCCAAATCGAGATTGAATCGTTGAAAACATTTCACCAGGAGAGTAAATAGCAACGCCCTTAACACCAGTTGCGCAAAACCCAAGGTAGTTCATAGTATCCTTGTAATGTTAGAATGGAACGCCTCAAGGATAATGACTTTGGGATTCGAAGTGCTCGAAAACCATATCTCTTCCTCCTACTTACGAGATTCTGATGTTGTCTGGCATGTTATAGCACAACCGATGTTTGCCCCGAGGATGGCTATACCCATCACATCAAAGTCCTTAACTCTATCTGATTTGGATCCTTTTGAGTTCCATGGAATTTGCTTGTTGAGTAGTTTTGATATTTCACTTAATTTCTTTTTGATAGAGTCTCTATCGTCTGTGGAAGGATGCTGAACGTTTTATCTTAGCACACAAAGGCCGAGACGTATATATTCTATGGGAAGGAAATTTACTAGGTATGTTTGGCCCACCCCCGTTAATGATGTGTTTGTAATATACAAGGATCGCTGAAACGGTACAAACTTTTCGTTGTTAAGATTCTGAACTTTTGCGTGATAATTACAGGAAGCTGAAGTCGTCGTCGTCCCCCGTCCCTCCACAACCGCAATTGGATTGGCTGTTTAAGGTTCAAAACTGGAACGAGGACAGGAACCATGGACATGGGAGATGGTGAGTTCAGAGAGATGCAAAGTACGAAGCGGAATAATTGGTCTAATAAACAAACTGGGCGGGCGAAAGAGCAGACCATGTAATCGGCCATCCAGATTCGTCCACCCGGATGATTCGAGCCATCAATTTAATACGAGCAATTAAAGTTGTTGGCTTTAATCAAGCCTTCGGGGCTTCACACTCGTGCCCAGTGTTCTCATCCAGCAGGGCCAGGCAGCAGCATCGGGCTCCAAACAGATGCGATGGGGGCACAAAGACTGGTCACGGCGGTTGGCGATTAGTTTACTCATCAAAATTTAAACCATTATCAGAACTTGTGCATAGTTAATGAGAATCAAGGATCAGTGGCTGTGGCTGAGACGTAATTGTTTTACGGGATGCGCATTGATTTTGAAATCGTCATGCATTTCTAATTAAGTTATCAACGCAAATTTAAATTGATGTTCTTGGAAATCGATAGTGTTGTTGGATGTGGAAGGAGCATGATATTTGTTAATCTCTTATGGATCACTTGACCGCACAAGTTGTTGCTTTCGGATTGGTTTCTTTTGCGATGAGGACGTTCTGTCGTTGAAATATGAAATCTGTACTGGTTGCGATATGCTCGATCGCTAAATTAGTCCGGGGAAATTAGCAAAAAAAGGCACGAAAGGAGACAAAATTCCAAAATGGCTGAAAATTGGACCACAACTTCCTTGGGACTTTTTAAGAAAACAATTTCGGAATCACAAAAAAAAACATGGCTGCTTTTTTGGCAAAAAAATCACTCAAAAACTGGTTTTTTCGAAATTTTTTTTGATCAGTCAATACAAAACATTATTGCCTACAAAATACCCCTATTGATTTTTTTCGAAAACCTTGACCTTTCCGAATTATTCAAAGTATTTTTTGGCTGAAAAGTGATTTTTGGAAACTTTGACCTTGAATAAAGGCCCAGTTACATAGCAGCGTTGCGTTGCGTTGCGTAGCTGCTGTCAAAATTAAAACTATGTAATTTATATGGGGTTAGCTACATTGCGCGCAACGTAACGCAACGCAAAGCATGAGTTGTTCAAAGTTCAACTTTTTACGCGAGCATACGTTGGCAATTTAAAAAAGTGTCGGTTGGCTATTTAAAAAGTGTCATTAGTAAGCCATACACTAAGGGCCTGTGCCAAGTAACAATTCAAATGTCAATTTGTATGAAAAACGCATTTCGATTTTACAATTCAATTTTCGGAGGTTTGTGTCTTTGGAATTGTAAGGAAATTTTTGAATTGTAGGGAAATATTAGCCAAACATTCATTTGACAGTTTGTTGGATTTACTTTTTGGCTCTGAGTTGTGGTTGAATCTACATATTTTCAATTATTGGAGAACAATATCGCGAATTCTTTCAATTTTCAGTGCATGGTTGTCTTCACCATATAATATGACACATATTAAAGGCCACACGTTGCAGACGTAACCCAAAATAAAAACATGAGCAGCATAAATTCCGCATAAAAGAACCATTTTTTAAAACTCTTTCAAATACGTTTATGTTACTTGCATTCCACGCCCAGTGGATGTTGGATTCCATTTAAACTATTTTAAAGACATAAACATAGCACTGGGCTTCTTTAAAAAAGTTATTAAACAATTTATAAATTACAAAATTTTGTTGCCATCCATTTTCAAATGAAATGCGTGAAATGTATTTTGGCACACTTTGTAATTTCGAAGTGTCCGGGGTGAAAGTAGCAAATTCGGAAATGTAACTTGGCACACACAAGAGTTTTTTCTTTCGAAAAAACTGTCGGTTGGCGCGTTAGAAAAACTGCCACTTTGCGTTGCGTGTTTGAGAAAGCTCTTTGTCCATACACTACAAAAGTTATTTAGTCGGATTGCGTGGCAGTTACAGTGCTTTTGAAAAACAACAACAAAATGTATATATTTTACTCGGCGTGTGGAGTGGCTGTTTTTTCAACGTTCCACGCCATAAACCAGGAAAACTCAGTAGTTTAAAGAGAATGAATTTATACCAGTCTAAAATTTCTGTGTTGTTAAAATGACGGAAAATTTAAATGCTGCAGTAGTTTGTGCGATGAAGTTTGCCCTTCTAATTATAAAGCTATAAAACTTATTGGCTCTGGCAGTAATATTATCATAGTGCAGATTGAAGTTAAATTTATTGTCTAAGGCAACACTTAGGTCATCAGCGTAGAAGAGATGTGAAATACTGACTCGGAGATGAAGAGGGCCTAGGTGACCACCCTGAGGAATACCGGGAGTTACATCAATTCCGTTGGACAGAAATCCTTGAAATCTCACAACTTGTTCTCTTTCGTTAAGATATGATTTTAACCATTAAATTGTGCTGGTCCACTCGTTCAAAGGCCTTTTTGAAATCCGTATAGACAATTTTATGGCCGCTCTCCATAGCACAACGTAGTTCGGAGATTAGAACCATAAGAATTTAGGTGGTCGAACACACTTTTCTGTACCCATGTTGTTGTTCGTTAAGGTATGCGTCGATTAAAGGGGCAATTATGTCGGAGACCGAAATGAACTATCAGCCTGAGTATAATATGTTTTACAGATATTCCTACCTCTACATTGTTCTATTGTCTGCCATTTTCATAAACACCTAAACAACCATCAACAGACACTACACTCCAAATGACACGCCACTTTTGGAATTTTCCATGTGTGCATACATCAAAAGAAAAACCGTAAAATTGAGTGTCAAATGGAATGCAGAAAAAATTGGCGTGTGATGTTGACCACATACGATGGCAAAAAACTGCCAGATTGCGTGGCGCGACAATTGGCGTGGGGAAAAAACTCTTAGTGTATGGCTTACTATTTGGAAATTTTGAAAGTGTCGTTGTACGAGGTTTCAACAACGCAACGCTAAGCTGCTATGTGACTAGGTTGCGAAAAGTCATGCTCAGCTAAGCTACGCAACGCAACGCAACGCTGCTATGTAACTGGGCCTTAAAGGCTGTATCAGATCCAAAGCAGCGCAACAAAAATATCAGCAGCACTTAGTTCCTATTGGTTAATGGTGGTCATATGACAACAAAAGCAGCACCGATTGCTAGTAAAATAAACTTGCTGCCGCTGCTGCTGCTGCATCTGAATGGGCCTTCTTAACTCTGTTTTCGAAAAAATGACAAGAGAGCTTTTTGTAGGCAATAACGTTTCGTATTGACAGTTCAAAATTTTTTTTCGAAAAAACCGGTTTTTGAGTGATTTTTTTGTCAAAAACTGATATCTCTGGCGGCCATCACCATGTATGTAATTGAGGACCACATTTCTGGAGTCCAGTTTTTATATTGTTTTGCAAACTTCAACCAAAGTTTCTTGTGACGTTCAGTTAATAGAGGTTTTTTCACTTTGGATCTAGCTTTAAAAATGTCATTTTTTAAACTTCTTCTGATGGTGTTATTGCTTACATTGATATTAAGGTTCTCCGCGAGGACTTTCCGAGCTTCTACAGCAATATCGACAGCACCAGAAAGTATTAATCTTTTCAGTGATCTTTTCACGGCAGTAGAAAGTTTTGCAGGATGGCCGCCACGGTTATATATTTTTATGGAACCGCACTGACTTTTAATTTTGCTCACGAATCCTAGGGATACACCATATTTTCTTGCATTATTTCGTAAGGGCTCGCTCTTTTCAACGACAGCCTTTATACAATTCTTAATGTTTCGCGAAATTATTTTTGGCATTTTAATAAATAAAAAAATTGTTAAATCCGAGTTTTGAAAAATAACTTTTTTTTCACTTAATTTAATTTTAAAAAAAACCAAGTATAGCAAAAAAAAATTTAGTTCAAAAGATGCCTCAACAACTTGACTTCAAAAGTGTTCATAAAAAAATATAGTTTAAAAAAACTAAAAAATACGCTTTTATTTTAAAATGAACTAAAAAGTAAAAAATAATTTTGAATGTAAAGTTTTTATTGCTCCAGCCAGTATAAGAAAACAACCTACCTTTCGAAATGTAAAAAAGCGTGGGGCTCTCTATATTCTTATTTTATTAACACCGGAACTTTTAGCTAGCGCCCCACGCTTTTTTAGATTTCGAAAGGTAGGTTGTTTTCTTATACTGGCTGGAGCAATAAAAACTTTACATTCAAAATTATTTTTTACTTTTTAGTTCATTTTAAAATAAAAGCGTATTTTTTAGTTTTTTTAAACTATATTTTTTATTTTCTATTTTTTAGTCTATTTATGTATGTGTTCGGCCATTTTGTAGTGACCGCCATATTAGATTTAAAACGACATCATAAAGCTTACTATACTATACTCGTCATACACTTTACCCATACCGAGTGGGTTGTAAAGAAAAAGGTAAACCGCCATTTTGTGGTGGCCGCCATTTTGAATTTGGAAAGACGCCGCACAGCGAAAAGTATTCTATTATCACATCCTTTTATTTGATACTCATACCGAGTGGGTTGTATCCGCAATTTTGTGTTGGCCGCCATTTTGAATTTGGAATGACGCCACACAATTCATAGTATGCTAATTGTCACACCCTTTCATTTGATACCCATATCGAGTGGGTTGTAAAGAAAAATGTAGTCCGCCATTTTGTTTGCCGCCATTTTGAATTTGGAATGACGCCATACAGCTAATTGTATTCTACCTGTCATGCCGTTTCATTTGATACCCATGTCGGGGGGTCGGGGAACACAATAGCAAAAATCGACCGCCATCTTGGAACCGCCATCTTGATTTTCTTACAAAGTGGTCAGATTGCATTGTCACGCGAACTATGCATATGTGCCAAATTTGAAGTTGATCGGTTATATAGAAGTGGATCAAAATCAAGTTGCAAGATTTGTTTACATAGAACATACATACATACATACATACATACACACATACATACAGGTGAAGCTAATATAAAGCGTATAAAAACTACGGTCAACTGGCATGTCCGTTGATTTTACGAAAGCATGATGCAATAGTAAGCAGAAATATGTAACGCATTCATACACCGGGTTCTGGCAGCTTCGCGTGTTGTATAGGTATGCGGTTTTTAGATACAAAAACGCAGTTTTCTGTATTTTTATGAACAGTTTTGGAACTCACTGTACGAAGAATATTTGAGTTTTTGGCGTTCAGTCTATTTCTAGTTTAAGCTTCTGGTCTATTATCTTAATTTTAGATGTCCTAACTGAGATCTGTAATTCGAGATATAGCATATGCACAGGCGCGGATCTAGAATTTTGTTTTGGGGGGGGGTCACGGAATTAAAAGCTTTGGACAAAAATGTTTACTCCTAAATAAACAAAAACAAAATTAACAAAACGAATAAAACTAACCGAATTTTCTGGTGTATTAAAAACAAACGTGCCCTACGAAAACGCGCCCTAATATGTATGTTTTTGATGAAGACGCAATGGCGGATTTAAGTTCGACTGCGCTTTAGGCCCCGTCCGATTGGGCGCTTTTTCTGCTTTGTAGTAATAGTAAAACCGAATTTACGAATATTGAAAATACTTTGTTATAAGCTTTAATAATTTAGATATAATATTAAATTCTAAAAATTAAACAATAAATAAATTGCGCTGCTGAAATGTCACTCTAATTCAAGAGGCTTTATTCTTTCAAGCCTCCTATCGGAGCTAGGAGACTATATCAGCTAGCGGGCTACAACCTTAACATGGCTAGGAGTCGAGCTTAAAGACTCATTCACATCCCAAACGCAAAATGGAAACTTTCTTGCAACAGAGAGCGAAACATACAAATTTCTGTGAATAAAAGAGCTCCAGAGCTCTGTTTCCACATTGCGTTCGGTATGTAAAATGGCCTTTATGCTTTGCGCGTACCTTTGACTTCATCTATAGTTGGAAGGATTTTTAGACTTCTGTGCAAGTTGTTATTGCCACATATCAGGGAGCACTTACCGTGTTCTTCAAGACTTAATATTGGAACGTTTGAATTTTTTGTAAATGGGCCTTTTTGGCACATCACCATATTTCTACGCCGTATACAGCCATATCGCTTGATAATTTGATTATACAACAGAATCTTATTTTGTATCGACAATTTAGATTACATATTTAGCTCAGAGCCAAAACATATCCCTATATTTTATTTCGAGTTAATTTTTTTATTTTTGACGTAATCTTTCCACCTTAATTTGATATCTATTGTAGTTCCCAAATATTTGGCCATGTTTCCTTTTTAAGTTTATAGTTGGTGAATTTTCTTATTGTTTATTAGTTAAGTTTACATGCACTGATTTCAACTCATTTAGTTTAATTTTTCAATTTTTTGTCCTCAACTAAAATTTATCACATGCGCTTGGTAGTTTTCTTCTAGCCTCATCAATATTTGATCCTATCCTACTGCCATTATCGCAGTATCGTCTACAAATGTAGCTACAAGTGTATTTTCCATTTGGGGTACATCAGTAATGCAGAGCAAGTATAGTATAGGCCCCATAATACCATTCGTTCCTCTATTGTGGAATACTCCTCGTCTTGTTTTATTTTAAATATTCTTTTTTTTTATATACGATGAGAGTATGTCTACATACTGTCTGGAAAACACCTGACTCATTTTATTATTGGGCCTTTATACCATACCTTATCAAATGATTGAGCTACATCCAGGAATATTGCGGAGGATATCTTCTTCTCTTCTAGCGCTTTTTCGATGCTATCTGTTATTCGATGCAATTGATCCATAGTTGAACGATTTGTTCTAAATCTAAATTGGTTATTTCGAATCGACTCTTTATTTGCTATTTAGGCCTTATTCTTTTGAACAGCAATTTTTCAAAAAGTTTTGACATTGTTGGTAGTAAAGAAATTGGTCTGTGAGATTTTCTTTCATTTGTAGGCTTCCCTGGTATTGGTATCGTAATAATTTCCGCTATTTTCCCAACATTAGGTATCTACATACCTTAGTGTAATCGCCGAATTTATTATGAAAGTTAACATTGACATTGCTTTTTTCGGGAGTTTTTTTAAACTTTCTGGTGTGCTGGACTTAAGCGAGAAACACACTTGGAGCTTTTCTGCCAGCTTTTCGGCTGGCTTGTAAATAAAATAAAATTTTGCAGACAAAACTCGACCACATTTACCCGTTTAGCGAAGCACAGATCAACAAAAGATAATGATAGCAGCCAGCTGAAAATTTAAAATTTTTTAAAGCTCGGGCTGACCGAAGATCGGCATTTCGGCTGACCGAAAATCTGAAGCTGTTATTGTGACCAGATACGTGGTTTTCCATATGCCAAAAGCTCAAGCTGGCAGAAAAGCTCCAATTGTGTTTCTCGCCTTACATATAACCCCCGTGTTCTTTTAATGAACTGGGTTTTGAGAGCTTTTGAGGAGCTTTTGAGTTCCCATACAAAATCGAAGAACCAGAAGACCCAGATAAAACCTGGGTTTTCGATTTTGTATGGGAACTCAAAAGCTCTCAAAACCCAGTTCATTAAAAGAACACGGGGAACATATCAAATAAGCTTTTTTCTTACTTAAGCTTGGGCGAAAACATCAATTATATAGGTATGGGCATTTTCATAAACGCAGAACTGCCGCAGTACTGCAGAATTCAGCAATTGGAAGTCTGTAGCTGAATATTGCAGAATGACCGCAGCTCTGCGTTTATGAAAATGCCCTTATATCTTCATAATAAATTTTTTGCACCAATTTTGCTCCGATAGGCAATATTGCAAGTTGAGATTGCCTTGGCCCATACTTGCAAGCAAATGGCTTTTCGCTCTTTTCAGAGTAGAAAAGGATCTTTCTCCAGAACAGCAAAACTAAGTTAAATCAATTTTTAAAATTTCAATGGTTCTTTAAATTTTGCAGCCGACGGGCCTAACCGTAAATCCATCACTGTGAAGTCGTGAGTGCAGTTAACTTCAGAGTTTGCAAATCAAAACATATAGAAAAAGTATAGATCACTCTGGCCTTGAAGGTCATTTTTTAAGGTCGTTTTTTTAATTTGCAAAAAAGTTGGGTCGGTTTTGGTCATTTGGTTTTTTTTTGTTTTTGTTTTTGTATCCGCGCCTGCATATGCATTTAGCAACCATAGTTTCGTAGATGAAGGTGGGTCACAGACGGACGGAACCTTTTTATGAGGAATAAAAATATAATATTTTAAGTTTCCTCGAATATTTTTATTCCATAAAAGAAATCATTCTTAGCATGAAAATCCATGGTATATATTTACCAATGTCTTCAGTCCTAGTCAAATACAATTCAATATTCCTTGTTCCACTTCGAAAGGAGCGCATTTGCATTTAGTTATTAACTTATTAAAATTTTCCCATCTCCCATTCAATTTGGTAACATTTCATCAAGAATTACGAAACTAAATAAATGTTTTATTCAGTAGCGTGCAAAACTGTCTTCCATCCCTTAAATATAAATGAATTACAAGGGAAATAACAATTCCGGAACCCATAATCGTCTTCGTTCATCCGGTGGATGAATGAGCGTGTCATTAGTTTCAATGCGCCCCAAATGAGACCCACTTTGTGCATTTTATAAAATTACGACGAAAATTCTTTTTTTTTTGCATCCATAGAGAAATTTTCAGGGGAAAAAAATAAGTGGAGAAGTGCTGTGAAAATTCCTTTAGCCCATGAATAAAAGGACTCTTCGGGTCTCAGTGAAATTAATGTAAAATTACATGCAAATGACTTCGAAGTGCATTAAAAATTATCAAGGAAACTGAATGGGTTCCTTGTTGGCTGTTTAAGCTTAAAAAGGATATGCAGAGTGAAGGAAAAAATGTATATACATATATATAGTTATGTATATAAAATAGAAGGGACTTTGCCAGAAACTGCTTTGGGCCATGTCGGGAAACCGAAATGTTTTTTAATGTACGTAATGCTGCCGTCTGGAATCTTATCTGGAGCAACCCTCATTTTGGGACAAAAGGAATCAACATTTTTGAAAAGTCCTGCGCTTCGTTTTCTTTTTTGTTACCCCTAAGAACACACACGTATACAATCAGAAGGACCTCACGTTTCCTGGTCGGGGGTGTACTTAACTTGATTAAATTAGCATGAGGGACCTTCATTGTAAACATAAAGGAATGGAGCTCCCAGGATGAGGACTAAACATTTTCGTGGTGGGGAAGGGGAGCGAGAAGGGAAGAAGCAAATTTCATCGCGATTTTAGGGCAACAACAACAAAAAAAGGACAAGTGGACAGACGTCAACCCTTAAAGGAAAGTCAAAAAAGAAGCAACATCAAGCAAATGAGGGGCGTTTATAAAACTAAGCTCAGCCCCTCTCCACATTCTTTTGTCTTTTATTATTATTATTTTCTGCTTTATTTTTTGTTAACTTTTTTTTAATCCAACCAAACGTTGCAGTGCTCTCCTACAGTGCAATTTGTATGCAAGCCAGATGCAAGTCGACGTACAGTTGATGGGGAGGACACACACGTGTAATTGAATATGCCCTACTCGTGTCAAGAACCTCAATCCCCCATCAGTGCCGCTTGTTGGGCAAGAGAATTGTGTGTGTGTGCAACTTCTGAGTGGGTCTTAAGAATTAATTTCTTGCTTGATAATGGGCGCAAGGGGCTGGCGAATCTTTTGTTTAAGCTGCATTGAAATGCATTGCATGACCGCCATTTTTATCATTTACCTCCTTAATCATGGATATCAAATGCATCTGCTGTGGTTTTAGGCGGCTTCAATTCTAAAGAGGACGCTCTTAGTGCCTTCTTCTCTGGTTTCAAGTTAGCCTCATGGTAGCTATAAAAAAAGGGTTAGGGTAGACTTAATTAATTTTTTTTCTCTCCTTCCTTACCATTAAGGAATGGCTGCAAGACTATACTAGAATTAAAGAATCTTCCTCCTTAGCTTATTCTCAGTGTATGCGTTCCCTATAAGTGTGCCAGGAAAGGAGGCACTAAAATGCTTGGCTAGAAACTTAAGCTGAAGAAAGAATTCTCTTTTAGATTAAATATGGTGGAATCCACTTCTATAGATGGGTCGGGGGGTATAGAGGCTAGGGTTGTAGTAATGCCTTTCGTAATAGTCACTAATGGTGAAAACGTGCACCGACACACAAAAAGGACGATAGTAAAGATGCAGGCCCGGGGTGAATGTTTATGCATGGAATTTTGCGTAATTAACTACGGAAAAGAGCATAGACATTTCTAATATAAATTTAATTTATATTTTATGTTTAGTTGGAAACATGCCTAACCGCAGTGTAAATGCAAATTAATTACAACATGAATTTACATATTGTTATTAAGGTGCAATACTCGCCAAGTTTATCACCTTTCAGGTAGCTTAAAGGAAATTTTCAAATAAATTTAAATGAAAATTTTGTAAATTTTATGATAATTATTTTATTTATGGCAATGGCGCGCAAAGTATTATTTTCTTCAATTCCATTGGGAAATACTTAACGAGTAACATTTTTGTACGTTTATTTTATGAGCGTATTTTCGTGTTACCTTTTGAGGTATTCTTCTTGTAATATTTTATGACAAGCGAATTAATGCTGATGATATAACAAAAGCAAGGACTAGTTTGTATTAGGGAATTTTGTTTTTTTCTTAATAGAAATTTTCTAGAAATGTTTTAAAAAATTTAAACAAAGTAAATAATTTGCTAATATAAAAATGAAATTAACTTCTTCTCCCACAAATTTGCTTTTATGTGAAACAATCAGGCTTAGGAATCACACTTTGTATTAGTAGTCCGTCATTTATTCTAAATCTGACTGAAATGTTGGTACCGATCAACGAAAATCAGAAATACCTCCTCAATCGCTCGCGTGCCCCGAAAGAAAAAAAATTTCCCTGGCCAGCATATTGTCAAGCAGCATACCTTAAGGATTTAAACCTCAATGGCCGAAGCAATTCTGCAAATACAGCCTAATTGACACATCTTGATCGCGAACTTCTCGCCATCTATGCAGCGATAAAACCTACAACTTATACTAACTCAGGCTCAACAAGGTGACAGGGAGTTAAAATCCCTACAAAAGCACGCCAGCATCGGCTCACGGGTAAAACTCGCCTTAACTACCTACTTCTTTAGCCAGGCTAGCGTTCAACTCCTTTCACCGTGGTATTCGTGCTACAAGACCAGCCGTTACCAAGAAATATTTCCGGGCATCGATCAATGAAATCTGCAATGAGTAGTTTCGATCGTGCCTTGGTTGCCAAAACTCCAAAGGTTTACGACATACCAAATCACTATTTGAAGCTTTCAATCTTCCAAAGAATATATTAGATTATATCCATACGGACTTAGTAGGGCCCTACCACCATCTTCGGGGATACCCTTATATCTTAAGGATTGTAGACAGATTCACGATATGGCCTGAATCATACCCAATTCGGAACATTCGTCAGTGAATTTGTTCCACGCTTCGGCATACCTATTGAGATCGCAACCGATCAGGTTAGGCAATACGTTCGATCCTGTTCGAAAACCCTTCGAACCTCCAAACGGGAACCCATACCGTACCAGGAAATGAACTAACTTGCCTTCCCATAGTGCCAGACACCTCTTTTGTAAATTCGGTATTTTTGCCAAAAACACTAGTATACAATTTTTCAATTTACATTGTGAAAGTTTAATAAATCACCCGCAACAAAGGTTTCACACTCCGGCATAAAAATTCGGTTATTCGCTCGGAAATATCATCGAAGGGTGAGAAGAAAGCTTCATCTATATCAATAAAAGAAAGTCTGTATGCGTGCATGCGTGTGTGTATGCGCTATAGCCGGCGCACCAGTCATCGCAGAGCTTCAAAATTTTGCATGAAGCTGAGTCGGGGTCTCCCATGATGCACCTCGAAGCCCAATTTTCGAAAATCAAAATGGCCGCAGAAATATGACCGAAATTCAAAATGGCCACCCAAATTTGCCAATTGTGTTCCGATTTCCATTAAAATCGGTATCTCGTGGTTTTTAAGGTAGCAAATAACGAATTTATGATCACAACTTATAAATTCATAATGGCCTCGCCAATATGGTGGACGAATTTTTCCGATTATGATCCGATTCCAATGAAAGTAGATATCTAGGGGTTTTTAAGGTTGCAAATAACGAATTGATGATCAGAACTTATAAAGTCAAAATGGCTGCGCCAATATGGCCGATGAGTTTGCCAATTGTATTCTGATTCCAAGGAAAATCTGTATCTGGAGTTTTAAATGTAGCAAATAAGGAATTTAGGATAACGCTGTACAGGACAGCTATCCACAGTTCTACCGGTCAAACGCCTGCAAGGATGATCTTCGGGAAACACATTACGCTGCCAGGTGATTTAAAGTTTGGAATCGCGCCAGAAACAGGCCAACCACTAGCAAATACTCCTCTGCACTAAGAGCAAAATTAACGGAAATCCACGAGACGGCCTGGGGAAATTTGCAATCTGCCAGCAACAGGATGAAGACCCGCTATGACCTAAGGGCGAACTGATCTGGATTTAAGGAAGGCGATCAAGTCTACCTATAAAATCCTCGACGAATAAAAGGTATATCGCCAGAACTACAAAGAAATTGGAAGGGCCCCCACTGTCATCATGAGGTTAAAGGATGTCATCTATCGCATCAAAAAAGGTCGATCGGTAAGAACGGGACCTGGAGGAAGCTCTGTTCGGGACGCTAAGTAAAAAGGGGCAGTGTAACGGCTAACCGAAAAGAGAAAGTTAAAACTCCAATTCATCGAGAAGTTTCATGTTCAGGGGCATCTACTTGAATACATATATAACGCAGTGTCACATCTCAATTTAGTACGGTTATACACCTTCTGAAAAGCCACGCTCTCCTAATATCTCTGGGGGCAACCAGCGGTTCTAAGGTGAAACAGTCTTGTTGCACTATTACGCCTCCTTAAACAAGGTAATTACCTTTAGCTGACCGCTAAATATTACGGCTACGACGATATCAAGGAGGGAGTACGGGGAGGTGCAAGTGGTAGGAGTGGCGGCAACAACCGGACGCATTTCATGCTGGCCCAGTCCATATATTGAAAAACGTATCTCTTTTGAGCTAATTAGAATCATAGATCTTCTAAGAAAAAAATTAAAAAATTAATACGAATTTCCAATTTTGGGCTAGACCAAACCTTAAAGTACCCAATAATTTGTTGAGTGTCATCTTTATAACGTAATGATTAAAATTTCTTCCATGTCATCTGCTTCAATTTTCCTGTTAGTATTCTTAAGTTCCAGCCTCCATAAAGGATAGGCGGGAATCTGTATCAGAAAGATTAATGCGAGAATAAGTTGGCTTCCAGAAAGAAAGATCCGTCACTGACAAGAAAAAAGTGAGAAAAATGTGAACATATACAAAAGCCCGGATAAGAGTTTAATACTAGTTTCCAAGTTAGGTCTCAAGCAAGGAGATTCGACGCAGCCTATGCTTTTTAATCTAGCATTAGAAGCAGTCATTAGAAGGACGTCAGTATACAACGATATTACACCTTGAACACGTTGATCGTATTCCAGAAGGCAAATTAGCAAAGAAAGTTTTCATTGTCTAAGGAGTAAGACCGATAGGCATACAGAGGAAAATGTAGACGGATGCGGTCATAGGCGGATTAAAGACATAAAGCTGCTTTGACATTTTTTGACGTCTTGCCATGTCTGCCTGGAATTTTGCAAAGAAAATGCTGATCAAGGAGATAGACGTGCGACACCTGTATTTTAGTTGTCTCAAGCTATAGTGTTGTCGGAATTTTTTGTAAGCTTAGTAATCCTCTCCGATATTTTAGGAATCACGTTGCCTTTATCTCATTCATTACAAGCCATTGAAATTGATATATGCACTTTCTGGAGTTCAGCTTATCAATACGACCACAGCAAGTCTGCCGAGGCAACGAGAAACTAACTCGGACGAATTCAAAACGTTTTTCGTTATGACTGAGGTCCTTGCAAATGAATTCACAGAAATCACAGTCCGCAAAATTACCGGCCGTCCATTGTGGGGAAAGCTAATGATTTGGCAAGAAATGAAAGAAAATATGCCAAAATCTTCAGCAGATGCTTACGAAAGAGCAACGGTGCTGGCAAATATTAGAACTCTGTATCAATTTTTGTGCACGTTTCCCGTATCAACTAGCACTGCCGAGCGATCTTTTCTCCACCTAACGCCAACTAAAAACATATCTTCGCAGTAAGGACGACAGAAGATCGTTTAAATGGTCTAGCTTTAATGCATATGCAGACATTGCGTCAAAAATGAACCTTAATTATGTATTGGACATTTTACTGCCTTTATAAAATATCGTGTTTTTACTAAACTTTTTTTTAATATTATGAATATATTTCTTTTAATGTTGTAAGTATGTTTTTGCTAATCCCAAAAATGAAAAAACGTGCCCCTTGTGCCCTCCCAGAAAAAAATCTTGAATCCGCTCATGGATGCGGTTGCAGCAAACAGGTCTTTTCATCAAGCACAAACTTACTTCACTTCAAGAGAATTACAAACCAGATCGGATCCTTACTTCTCCCGTGTGGACTAGTCTTCACCGAGATTCGTTCTTGGACCATGCAATTGTGGAATAAGCTTCCACAGTCAGTATTTCCGAACTCCCATAAGATCCAAGAGCTCGAAAGAATATTCAACACCGCCTCCTTCACCATCCTCCTGACTTCTTATTACCTCCCCTCCTTCGCTAAGCTTAGACAGTACACCATGTTAAGATCAACGATATGATCGACTAGTGCAACGGGGGATTCCTCAGCTTAGAACTGGAAACAAGGAAATCCTTTAGCATTTTTATTGTTACTTCTAAAAACCTATAATAAAATTTTTTATCTCTAAAATAACGAATTAATTTCCGTTAAGAATAAGTGTACTCTTTCAAAATTTAACAATTTACTCTTGTAAATTAATTCAGCGAATAAGTTAGTAACAAAAAGCGATTTTTTTTCCTGTAAAGAAACGAAGTAAAAAAACAGAAAGAATTTCTCTCTCTTTATATTGAAAACATTCGCCCTTTTTGAGCATCTTTAAATTTTCAGTATCCATTTCAGCTGGCAAAGAGGATACCAAATTCAATTTTACCCTTGTGCGGCACTTTTCTCAGGATTCCAGTGAAAATTTCCGCCCAATTTCTTTGGAAATAGTCTCTCCAGTTCTGATACGATCGTCGTTAACATCCCCATTGGATATGTTTCAGTTTGTAAAAAATTTACATCGTCCTAAGAGAGAAAGGCGCACAGACAGAGAAAGTGGGAGAGAAAAGGACTTTTAGCTAAAAAAAAATAAAACGAAGAAATAAAAATTGTCGGAAATAAAAATTGAGGCGAAAAAGCCATGGGAAAAAGCGAAAAATAAAAAAATATATATGTTTGTATGTATGTATAGAACGTTTGAAATTGAAACGTCTCAAGGAAGCATTATTGGTAAGGAGTGGATGTTGTAAACACCAAGAAATACAAAGTACAAGGAGAGAAGATGCGAGGTCTAAAGCTCGATTTTAAACTATTCCTTTGGGATAAAATCCTTGCCAAGTGGTGCTGCCTCCACCTACGTATGAAGAGACATCTTTATAGTACTGTATTTTGGTGGATAAAATTACTGTAAAGTACATACGATAGCAATAAATTTTGTGTGATATATATAAAGAATTCCAATACCCAAGTCCTCTCTCTCAGTCGATGCCTTATACAAGGGATATAGAGATCCATGAAAGGAGCAGACTTCTTGTGCTCTAAATGCGGGATCTAAATGTCCGTTAAGATCAAAGGAAAACCGATTCCTTTTCGACTGGATCCCTTGAGGCAACAGGAGCCGTCAGCTCAGCAAGAAGCCCACATGCACACCAAACTATATGTATAAGATTTCTTTTTAAAACGAAAACTCTTTGACAAAATCTCTTACACACGAGTGCATTGCTCAAAAAATGCACTTTTATTTTTTTTTTCATTTTCATTTCCTATGTCCAACTAAGCCCTTGAGCAAGAATCGACCAATGCAAATTTTTACCAAAGCACTTATGCCGCCGATGATGATGATGATGGTCACGGTGATTCGGTCGGGTTCGTATTAATGGAAATTTGCTGAAAAGGTGCTCTCTGACCGCGAGATTTTGGGA
The DNA here is from genome assembly GCA_963855945.1 of Thereva nobilitata. Lineage (NCBI taxonomy): Eukaryota > Metazoa > Arthropoda > Insecta > Diptera > Therevidae > Thereva > Thereva nobilitata. The sequence continues at coordinate 86,866,922 of OY979697.1, forward strand.
ACTGAAAAATCCGAGTACCTGGCCACAATTAAAACATTAACTTGAATGACCAGACTGCAGCCAGAGCACTGCGCATACTTCTGATTCCCCGGTGAGATGCACCACATTTCGAGCCAACAGAGCCGCCAGGCAAAACACTGTCGGAGTCAACCCAAATGAGAGTTACTTCTTCGCCCACCTTTTAAGGTGTACGAATCTCTTTTTTTCGGGTAATGATTGCAAATTTTCGGACAAATCACCTTCATTCTTCGCTTTTTTTTGTTTGTTTATTCCCCGCCCTAAAAGAATACGGACGGAATCCTGTTGACTTTGAAATCTTCACAGAATCTTTCTTCTCGTGAGGCTCGCATCACGAGGTCGTTGATGATGATGTTGTTACTAATGTTGATGGGTCTTGGATGGATGCCATCTCAGACAAGTTCAAGCAAAACAAGAAAAATTGTTCTGATCACCCAGAAGATGTATACGAAGAAAAAAAATCACAAAACAGGAGAAACAAACAAAAAAATCATTCCAGTGTACGCCGTTCCAAGGAATCGAAGCTCGGACCCACACACGATGCAGAGTCTCCTTCTTCAACGAGTCTTAAAGGAAAAATCCACCTCAGGCCTATGTCATGACCATACTATATCCACTGAACTGATTTCTCTGTATATGTATGCATGTTAAGAAATAGGGAGAATGTTTTAATGAGCACGTGAACTTATTCTTCACGAATGCCGTTTCGTCTTTTATTGCAGTCTTGATTGAGATAAATCCTGAAGACATCTCAAGGCGGGCACTTAAGACCTCCTTCCCGCGAGTCAGGTGAGGAGCGCCCGATCTGGTTCTGATCTTTGTTAATACATTTCCCAGATACAATAACATCATAGTGTGAGGTACAGCCAAAGGATTAATATTAATAATAAAGTAGAGAACTAAGTATGTAACTCCAGTGTAATCACAACAAATTATTTCACATCCATACGTGGTGTGATTACAGGTAAAAACTTTACATATATTAAAACATAAAAATAATCATTTTTTTTATTGTTGTATATTTTCCATTCATCCATATAAAAACATCGTGACTATCAGAAGCTTCTTTGACGCCCTCTGAATGAAATAAAATTCTAAAAATAGGAATTAGAAAAACAAACTCTGAAGGATGCCAACGTGCTAGTAAAGTAGAGTTTTGAGAACCACCATAGAAGCTAATGATTACTTGGAGCTCATCTGGGATATTTGCTACCTACTCGCGTAGATGGTGAAGATCTTCTATAGCCCACGGCGATATCTAAAAAGTTACAACTAAACAAAAAATGAAAACAAAACACTCCAATGAAATGAAGATGATAAGTTGTTTCAGTTCGTGATTAATTATATTGGTATAGACTCTCAGAGTATAGTGTGGCTGTACCAGGGCGTGTCTCTTTTTATTTTTATGGTATACGGTACTATATTTGATAGCAATATAATTATTCTATTTGAAAGTAAAAACAGAAATTAACAAATATTATTACAAACTAAAAAACACCCACTTTCCAATTATGCTCTCAACCATCGTCCGTTTTTAAGCCAGTTTGATGGTGTACTATACATTTTTAAAATAAAGGATATATAAATATATACTTTTACTAGTAAAGTGGAAAATAATAGTTCATAATTGCACAATTAAAATTCCGAGAAGATTAAGTGAATCTACAACAGCGTAGAGTATTCGGATGTAAAACGCATGGAATAATTATCATACGAATATCTAAGCATGAAACTAAAGGTACGTTTCCACTTATACACTTTTGAGTGGAAGTGTAAAGTTCGACTCCCAAAATGTAAAATGTATACGTGTAAACATAAATTCCACCCGCTACACTCGAGTGTATATACACTTTAAAGTCTACATTTCCACTAATAAGTGGAGTTGTGTAAACGCGTTAAATTGATAAGTGTAGGTAGTTCCACTTTAGAAGTGTATCCATTTTTTTAGTGAACGAAGCATTTTTGTTCACTTTGCGAGTGAACCGAGTGTAGATTATGCGTTTAAGAAGGTTTTTAAATGGCATTTGTTCTTATTTTGCACCAATTCGTAAAATTGTTTACCCCTAAGAACAGGACGAAATACACCTAAAATCATTGTTAAAACTTTAAAAAAAAGTAAATGTCGTTTTATTTTCAAACTATAAAGTATTAAAAAATATTTTATCAATCATTAAATATTAAAATATGCTTTATTAAGCATTACAATATACTTTATTTATAAACTATTTAGTACTTACGTATATTTCAAAGTGTGAAATTAAATTTTAGCCAATATATGAAATATATAAATTTTAAAATAATTAAAAGTCAAATGTGGCAGCTACTATTTCATACTCCCATAGAATGCGGTGCTTTACAAATGTATTAAAAAAACGGTAAGGCAATTTTTTTTAAAAACCAATTTATTATACAGAGAAAGATATACATTATATATATAAATTTCATAAAAAAAGGTGGTGTACTTTGGCAATTATCGCATTTTTGAAATTTAAGTATTATAAAGTTAAATAAAAAAGTAACGGTGCATGAGTGCCAATTTGTTTTCCAAAAATAAATTGTCCACATTAAAATATACAGTGTGTGTAAATTTCATCAATATTGGTGAAATAATATAGAAATTATGACCTGTTCAATTTTAAGTGGAATTACAAGATAACTGGACTTGACCGACACTTTTTATTAACATACCTGAGATGTACATAATTAACTGTACCTTGTGTAAAAATTTCATCAAAATCCGGGCGTGGAGGAGTTAATCTGAATATTTACCGATTTTTGAAGTGACACTTCCTTGCTCTCGTTCCGGGGATTTTGAACTGAAAGTTCCCTTCTCGCGTTCTGGGGATTCGAACAGCTACGAGTGAATTCAGAATTCAGGAAACGAAAACAAAGACAGTTGTATGAAACGGAAGTAGCCCTTTCACTCGTTTACAGCTGTCACTTTAATGTGCAAGTAAACACTAATTTCATAATTGAATGAATGCACAAGTGTACTAACAATTTAGTTTCCACTTTATTTCGTTTAACATTTTGGATTTTAACAACTTAAGCTGATGAATTTCGCGAAGATCACCGCCAAAAGAGCAATTTTCCACACTGCTTCAACAAAGTAGCAGACAACGACAGTCATGAAGCAATTAAGTGATGCCATATAAATAAATTCTACCAAACCAGCAGGAAAATATTTACAATTTATTTAAATTTGTTCATATGGCACAGTCATCGGTAAAGTAAAAATGAGGAGTCGGTTATTTAAAAACTTAAGATTGTGTATTAAAGATTATTATTTCGTTAGTATAGTATTATATTGACGTCAAGTTTTAATATGTCTATATGTTCTTTATTATTGTACGCGAAGTTTCACTTCTGTCTTGTGTTCTTTAAAACACAATTATATTTTTTTGTTTACGAGGAACATGCAAAACTTGTCTGGTTAATAGAAGGTCATACCGCACTGCTTATTGCGATTTCTAGCAATCCAAAAAATCGACCTCGTTACTTTTCCATCTTCTCAAGCTCAGAAAGGCGACACCGAATTACAAGATCTGCAAGAACCACCCAGAAATCACAGTTTTTACAACTCATCAGGTTATATACCCACTCTTCTATGTAGCTTCCGTTCAACTTCGAATATAACCTGTCGAAACCTGGTATTCATGCCAGATAACTGAATATTATTCAAAAACATTCCTAGCCAACGATCAACTAAGACTGTAATGAGTGATATCGATCATATATCGCTTGACATACGAAGTTTCTGTGCAAAGTTTTGAAGCTTCCTAGTAATAGATTCGATCATATTTTATTGTAATACTAGTAAAAAACCCGCGTGCGTTGCAACGCCTTCAAATAAAAAAAGTTTATGTGTGCACTCTCCGCGGTAGGAAAAAAGTATAATCAAAACAACAAAAAATCTGGAAAAAATTATTTTGGATACCCATACCATACAGAAATTTAGAGTTACCTATAAAAAATATTGTAATATGTAATTTATAATTATAATTTCTTCTCGAGCGTTCAATTTGTTCGGAACAATTTGTTTCTTTTTAACAACATTAATTTTAAAACGAAACTTCTTGCACACATGTGCTCCTCCTTTCTCTTCTTGTTAGAACAACCGTACTAAATTAAGATGTGACACTACGTTATGTATGTATGTATTCAAGTAAGTGCCGCTGAACATGAAACTTCTCGGTGAATTGGAATTTTAACTTTCTCTTTTCGGTTAGCCGTTACACTGCCCCTCCTTACTAAGTGTTCGTCCCGAATACAGCTTCCTGGAGGTCCCGTTCTTACCGATCGAAACTTTTTGGATGCGATAGATGACATTGTTTAACCTCGTGATGACCGTGGAGGGGCCGTTCCATTTCCTTTGTAGTTTTGGCGATTTACCTTTTATTCGTAGAGGATTTTATAGCTAGACTCGATCGCCTTCCGTAAATCTAGATCCGTTCGCCCTTAGGTCGTAGTGGGTCTTCATCCTGTTGGGCGATTTCCAAATTTAAATCACTTGGCAGCGAAATCTGTTTCCCGAAAATCATCTTTTCAGTCGTCTGACCGGTAGAAATGTGGATAACTGTCCTGTACAGCGTTTTTTTATTGTATTATATAGAGATGTTCTTCATATTAATTTGAAAACTTATTTCTACCGTTTCTACCATTTGAATTTATAAGTTCTGCAATTTTGAATTTATAAGTTCTGATCATAAATTCGTTATTTGTTACCTCAAAAAACCCCAGATAGGGATTTTCATTGGAATGGGAACATAATTGGCAAATTCGTCGGCCATATTGGCGCGGCCATTTTGAATTTATAAGTTTTGACCAAAAATTCGTTATCAGCGACCTTAAGAACGTCTAGATACCCCCTTTCATTGAAATCGGAACACAATTTTCAAATTCATATTTGGGTGGCCAATTTCGGTCATTTTTCGGCGGCCATTTTGAATTTCAAAAATCGGGCTTCGAGGTGCATCATGAAAGACCCCCCGCCGACCTTCGTGCAAAATTTGGAAGCTCTGCGATGACTGGTACGCCCGCTATAGGGCACACATACATACATATGTACATACGTACATAGGTACATCCATACAGAAACTTTCTTTTATTAATATAGATCAGGGGTGGGCAAAGGGTGGTTCGCGATCGACCGGTCGATCGCGAGTCAGTTCAACAGTCGATCGCCCACATTTTAAATAATTTACTAGGTTAATTTCAAATCTTTTAATTTAAAGTGTGTACTAAAAATTTAGCAGACGATGAAACGTGAATTTAAAATTAAACACGTGTCTATTCTACAACTGACATGACTTCTACTCATTCTACTGTATGCGTTTGCACTTTTTATTTTTATTTCCCCGCTATACACCTTGCCACAACGGTTGCACGGTATTAAAGTTGCCATACCTGATTTCATTTTTTTTCCTTTAAAATAACGTCAGAATATTTACAAAAAATTGATGGGTATAGTGACTTGTTATTTCTTTCTCTTTCCCCCATAAGCCACGAAATTTTTGAAACAGGTGTAGAAAACCTTGCGCTTTTTAACATAAATATTTGTAATTGTTGAAAAAAAGCATTTTAAAAGGGAAAATTCATCGAAATTTTATTTCTTATTTCTTTTAACAAAAATTTATGTAGTTTCAATCTTCAAGCACAAAATTAAAAATTTTTTTGTTACAAAAGTGTACATGTCAATGAAAAAAATTTTGCCACCTATGGAACGAATTGGTCCCATGAAAATTTTCTGATGAGCAGTCCATTCTTACATGTCAGTAGTCGCTACTCAGAATCGATACGGCTTAAGCTACTGACAGATACAGGCGCACATGCGGTGCGGGTTGCAAGGTAACGAAATATGGCACGGCGTAAGTTGCTCTACTTTCTACTTGTGCTGCAAGTTCATGCGGCAAAATCACGGAACTATCAAGTTTACGATTACTCATACTTAATTCGGCGACTGAAGAAGAGTTGATCTTACAAAAATTATTAGAAAAATGCTGATTTTTGACAACAAGCATTCTTAATTAAATTTTTATTTGTTTTTAATTTAATCCATTTTTCGAAGTCGATCGCGCATAAATAAGAAAAATTAATGTCGATCATACCAGTATTAAGTTTGCCCACCCCTGATATAGATAGTAAGAACTCTATCACCATCGTGAGGATACGCAAATATCTGCACGATTATCTCCAATACGAGACTGATCAACTATAGATTTTCATTCCTTTTGATGAAAACCCAATAGAACACACAGAATTCCTTGTTTTGCAGAAGCTCAAGGCAACACATTTTCGGGAAGAAGCCTTAAAGACCAAACCTATGCAAGCAATTGGTCGTCAACACCATACAAATAACTTAATATTTACTGTCACCATAAGCTAGCATTCATTTGTGACCGTGAAGGTTAAGCAGATCCTGAACGATGAGCGCTAAGCTAAAGACCAGAACTTAAAGAAAAGGTTAGGAACCCAGATGACTATTATGCTCTGGATGAACTCTGTATAACAATGTAGTTTGGCCGAAAGTTGGTTCCATCACCATAATTTCATATCTACCCATCTCCTTATCATTTAATAAGCAACAAACTCTGCTAGTATCGAGACCTTTCAAAAGTCAGCAAAATCTGGACTGTTCATTCTCCTACTATATGATAGAGAAGAAGTATTCTGAAGAGATTGGGAGTTAAAAAAAACTAAAAAAGACTTCTGTTACTTGCTCCCATACTGTAAAGTACATCAGTGCAAAAGTACCCAAAAATTGTTGGATTTAATAAAATCTTTAAGCTTGACTTAAAAAATAATTTAATACCTCCATCTGGTCCCAGTCCTTACACATTCTCCCCTCGCAATATTCATGTTTTCGTCACAAAAAATGAAGTAGAATATTCAATATTAAAATCAACTTCAAATCCCCAATTGCAGTCTGCATGTGCACCCTCCGCCCTCTCCGCCCGCACATTAAATAAAAAGTTGGAGTTGAATTCTATTTCTGGACCTTTTCAGTGGCCAGCAATTTCTGTGGTATGCCCTCGTGGCGAGCACAGTCCACCCTAGAAACCCTTCTTGCTTTACAATATATACATACACTTTTTTTTGTTACAAAACTGCATACTTTTTTCATCCTTTTTATCCTGCCGCTGATTGAATTATTCCTTTGGCTCGTCCTGGAGGACGGATACTTGCGCCGAGCTGGATTACCCGGTTAATATCTCCTGTATCATATTTCAGATCCATATCGCTCTGGACGTGCTGCAACCCAACATATAAGTTGCCCTGTTATAGCGAGTGCTGTTTGTGTACCTTGGTCCACACTTAGTTGCAGCATATATGTACGTTCCCAGAATCTCGAGGCACGGTAGAGAGTAGATTGCACCGTAGGTGAGAGGCTGGTCCGGGATGGCGGGAAGAAACCAGAAGGTGGACGCCACGCCGAAAATTACCTTCGAGGATGATGACGTGCTGCAGGTAGTAGTCCATGTGTGCAAAAATCATCTCTCTCTCGCTTGGATGTGGCCATATGGCGGACGGGGGATCTAAATTACATGATTTCGAGTGAACATTACTTGTCAGATCTTTAGATCAAATGATTCCGGCAAGGATATGACTCCTCGGGGCATTGTGGCTAATAAAAAGGGTAAACAACTCCGAAAAAAAAGGAATTGGAAAAATTGCAAGTCGGCGGCCGTGTATTATGTGCTTATGGGTAATGAAAGCCGATCCAATCTTTCCTACACCCATAACACAGCTGTCCCGACGCAGTGGCAAAAGGGGGAGGTTGTCGATTTTAGGGCTTATCATAATCTCGGGGATGATGATGTACTGTACTGCATCAGGCACTCAGGAAGTCATTTCTGATGAATCCTCAATTTTTGATGCTATACCGGAGGCATTAAGCGCATACGTGCAGAAAGGGTAAACATCCGCCGGTAATTGTCTTTCAGTTTTTAATAGTCTGCAAAGTAATTTGAGGAGCATATGGTGTGGAAGGTACATGTATGATGGAGAAATTTTGTAACAAGTGATTGTATGGATTTGAAGCTGCTGCTAGTTTTTTTCCGAGGAGAGTTTTTTAAAAGGGAATTCAATAGATCGCGGTAAATTGATTTGGTTCGTAAGTAGAAGGAAACACATGGGTCTAGACGAAGAGCGATTTTGGGATATTGTCCTCAAAATAGTAGAGGTGCATGTGTGACTAGACATTGCGAACATAGTTGCTCTGTAGGTAAGAATCTAAAGATCGGAGGATGCTATACCTAGTAATATCGATGACATATTTAGGGTGTGAGCAAATCTCTTTGGGGGCTTCAAAGAACTATAATCGTAACAATGGAAGAAACTTGTGATGATTATTGCTATTATGATGATTATGGGCCATCTATTAGAGATTGAACGAACTGTAATTTAAAACGACTTTTGCAGTAACTTTACGGCGCGCCATCTATTAGGTAGAATTTAACGAACTGTAATTGAAGACTTTCAGATCATTTCTAGATAGTACAAAACGAAGTCGCGATCGTGCAAGAAATAGACGGCTCTCCAACGGCGCACAGTGGTACCAAATGCCGAAAAGGTGGCCAAAAATTCCTAAAATCGATCTTTGATTTGGGTACGCTTAGTTATGTAGGTTGGTACCTAAGGTATTAGAAACAGCGTTTTATAACGGTCAAGCTTGCATGGGGGCTCTCGGGACGAGCGCCTCGGCGCGGTACATAGTAAATGGGTTTTTTTGTGTTAACAATGAGCAGGAATCGTTTCAAATGCCATCTGCTAACGAAAGTAAGTACTTTTAAACGTTATTTCATATTGACAATAAATTTTCTTAATTATTTTAGTAATGTACCATTCAAAACAAGTTTTTTTATAACTTTCCGTTGTAACCGTCAATGTTTAAAATTACTTTACTCAAAAGTCCCACGACATCCCACTCTCTAACAAGCCGCATTCTTGAGATCTTTCTCCATAATTTGGAAGTTTCAAAAGTTGACCCAGTTTGCCCCGATTTGTTTAATTTAAATAAAATTTCATAAGATTGTTACCACTTTAAAGAACTTTGTCCGCCATATTGGATCCGCCATTTTGTTTTTTTAAATTTTGAGTAGCAATTCGTAATCAGCAGACTCGAAATACTCTTCATAAGAAATTTCATAAAAATCTGACCACTTTATACAAATTTTGTCCGCCATATTGGATCCGCCAATTTTTTTTTTTTTATTTTAAGTGAAAATTCGTAATCAGCGACCTCGAAATACTATTTGTACGTAATTTCATACAATTTGAATAACGTCTACATATTTTGGCCACCGTTTCGGCATTTGGGACCACTTTGCGGCGCAACGATATTTAGATGCAGTCTTTTAGAAAAGCGATGAAAGTGTTCTAAGTGATCAAAGTGACCTAAAGCGAAAAGTTGTAATTAAGTGATGAATTATAAGGCGACAAATAGAAGTTATTAGTGAGAGATACTAAATTGCAAGTGATAATTAGTGAACTTTAAGAATTGTGTTTGTAGTTATTGAATTGTTAAGAAAGAAGTTTTGTGTGAACATTAAAAAAGTGTATTCCTTAATTAATCCAACAAATCCGTTAAGCCGTAATACTGCGAATGAAACCGCGTAGTTGGGTCAACTACGCAGCAGGGTTGATTTTATTCCGTCCGTTCAACCCCATATGTAGTTAGAACGAATGTTTGGTACTTTGGTGCAAATGATAAATATTATTTTCTAAAATGAATAGCAGTTGAATAAATATTTTGTTGCAAAGAATATAAAATATTTGAATCAACCACATAAAATTTGTTTCGAAAAAAGGTTGCATTTTTAGAATCAATTTTAAAATTTTGTTCAACTACATATGTATTTAGAATAAATGTTGGGTAATTTGGTGCAAAGGATATATTTTGTTTCATAGAATGAACAGCAGTTGAATAAAAAAAATTTTTTTTTCGCAAAGTGTATAAAATATTTGAATCAACCAAAACAAAATTATTGTGACTTAACTTTTGATTCGGAAAACAGAACAATTTTTTGGAGCACAAAATTGCGTTATTGTCTCAGTTCGTACATTTCTTTTGTCTGAACCAATTCTAAAGTTTACTTAAATGATTTTATATTTTTAGGACTATTCCTTTATTAGGTATAATAGGTAATATCATTGGTCAGATGAAAAATTCTGTGGAAATAATATAACAAATAATAGTTAACTAACTTTTGTTTTTAGTAAAAAAAACCTTACAACACATATACATAACAATACTACATATGATAATATAAAATAATACTATACATTATATTACATTAATACATTCAGGCCTATTCTGAACTCCGCTGGAATTGATTCCGCTGGAATTTTCTTAAGTTGGTAGCAAACGATTGTAATAAAATTCAAGCGGAGTTCAGAATAGGTCTGATTATAAAATTTATTATAAAATGATTCAAAATTATCTATTTATTCTGTAAACAAAAAATTTATACAGGATATTTTTTCCCGGATATTATATAATATATATTTCGTGCTTTTCGCTTAATTTCATTTCTTTCGACTGGAAATAAAAAAAAATTGTAAATGCTTCAAATTCGATTGTATGCGTATTATCAGGCAAAAATAAATTATGTTCACCCCTAAAGGGGTTAAAACCACCCCACAATTTGAAAAATCAACTTAAAATAAAAAAAATTTGCAAAAAAAAAATTTTTTCTGCTTTTTGCTTGAAATTGGGTTGCATAGGTTTTATCAGACAAAAATTAAATATTTTCAACCCTTAAGGGGGTAAAACTACCCCTAGATTCAAGTTTAATTTTTTTTCCTGTTTTTCGCTTGGAATTGGGTTGAATAGGTATTATCAGCCAAAAATTAATTATTTTTAACACTTAAGGAGGTAAACTACCCCTAGATTAAAGTTGAATTTTAGTCCAGTAAAATAAGGCAAAAAACGGGCTTAACTTCGGAATGCCGTGTAACAGGTCGTATCATCTTCGAACTTTTTTTAAATTGTTGTAAAAGCTCTACGTATAAAATCCCACCCTTTAAAAAATGCCGCTACTTCCTTATTGTTCCTATTATAAACAATTAGTGCAAAATTAAATGCGAAATTGTTTTGTGCGCTAAATTCAAAAGAATAGAACCGGAAAAAATGCTAGTAGGGGGTTTTCGAGGTCGCTGATTACGAATATGATGTTTAAAATTCAAAATGGCGTATCCAAAATGGCGCAATGATGAAACTTCTTATTGATATTGCGATGAAGCATTACTGCAAAATTAACTTGCAACGGCGAGTAAAAAGTTTTGGTCGAATCGCAATCATAATAACATGAGCTATAGAATTTTATCTTAGTACGATTTTTAAAGAATTCCCCTTTTTACAAAATCCTGTTATAAATAATGGTTAAAAATTATGTAAAACATCAGAGCAAGCCTACATTAAAATATATAGGCCCCGAGTGACAAGTTTTTATGTGTTTAAAAGGAAATTCTGCTCTATTTTACATGATCTTCAAAGAACTCCATATTTTTTTAAGATAATGTTATAAACAATGGTTAACGAATTATTTAAAAATTCTGAAAAAGCACATATTTAAAGGTACAGATCTCAGCTACAGCCTCTATATATGTAGAACATTAATAAGAGTTTTTTCGCTTAATAACAGACGGTTAATTGCACTTCAAAATTCCATATTTTTAAGGAATAATCATTTCTTTGTTACTATTTCATAAATAAAACATTAAAATTTAAATATTTTGACAAAATAAATTATTCTATCGTAAAGTATGGGTTTACAGCTATAAATTGACCACCTACTAAATGTCGACAAGAAAGTTGCACATATTGTTATTATTGATTGAAGTTACGTATGGAAAAAGTAAAATGCTCGTTTTCCCGAAATTCGTGAAATAAATGGTCCGCATTGGAAAAAAACGATTTTTTTAATTTTTTTCAATACATACTTCTTAATTATGACCATTTCAGGAAACCAATCCACAAATTAAATTTAAAAATAATTTTGCTTTTTTAAAAATTTGCAGAAGATTTAATGAAACAAGTGATATTTTACCAATTATTAGTTAATAGTAATTGTTTAAATATGTTTTCTATCATTTAAATACATGGATCGAGTAAGCGAAGTATTTTTCTTCAATAAGAACTTTGGTTTTTTGCATTTGCTTTTACCAATCAAAAGTTATAGCCATTTTTGTACGGAGCGCGTCTCATTTTTTGACATACACACATACTATGAAGCTGTTAGACCTTTATTAACAAATTCGCATCTTCCAGGGATTTGATCGTACAAAAAAGTTTCTTCGACATTATTTACGTAAAATTTCCTCCTCTTTCGAATGGCGTTATCAGTTTTTTCGGAAAGATTATATTTTAAAAGCTATTCGCGAAAAACCATAATTTAACACTTCTTTTGTTTCATAACTATTGCAGCGGCACTTTTTAGGAAGCGGATTTTTTGTCATATGTTATTGATACAATTTAGAGGAGAATTGCAAAAATCCGCCCCGTTACAAAGGATTCCGAAGTGAATTCCTTATTTTACTGGACTATTTGTAAAAAAAAATTTTTGCCGGAAATTTTATTTTTGATGCAATATTACTAAAATATTTGAAAATTTTTATTGTAACCCCTTTTTTAGAGGGGGTGGCGTCGGTGGGCGTGTGGCGGAAGGGGCGCAGTTGTATGAGGGCGGGCGGAGACGGCAGCGGTGCAGGCGGACGAAGACGGGCAGTGGCGGGGAAGCGGCGGGCGTCTGGCGGAAGGTGTGCGCGCGGAGAAAGGTGAGCGGCTGCAGCGGTGGGCGGAGGAGGACGCTCGCTGCCACTCGCACTACCTCCGCCCGCGCCCCTTTTCTCACACGCCGACCGCCGCCACCCTCTCCGCCTTGATATTTTTTAGCTTATCTATTTTTGCCCTAGAGAACCTTTTCTTTAAAAAAGGGGTTACAATAAAATTTTCCAAATGTTTCAATAATATTTTATCAAAAATAAAATTTCACTGCGAAAAAAAATTTAAATTTTTTAAAGTTCAACTTTAATCTAGAGGTAGTTTTACCCCCTTAAGTGTTAAAAATAATTAATTTTTTGCTGATAATACCTATTCCACCCAATTTCAAGCAAAAAGCAGAAAAAAAATTTTTTTGCAAATATTTTTATTTAAAGTTGATTTTTCAAATTGTGGGCGTGGCTTTAACCCCTTTAGGGGAGAAAATAATTTATTTTTGCCTGACAATACGCATACAATCGAATTTAAAGCATAAACTTGAAAAAAAAAATTTACAAATTCTTTTATTTCCAGTCGATTTAGGGGTAGTTTTAACCCTTAGGATCAACCCTTATCATAAAGTTTTGCTTGATTTAGTATAAATCAACCACCTTCGCAAATAAATATTGAAAAAAGTGCATTTTACCGGATTATTTTTCATTATTGATGAAATTATCACGAAAAACCCTTAAAAAGGGGTGTTTTTCGCTATTTTAAGGGTGACGCCCATATTTTAGGACCGCCGGACCCCGATTTTCGTGATCAGCGACCCAAAATCCTTGTAGGGTTCGATTTTCTTAAATGTGTTATGTTGGAACACCCTAACCGCGTTTTGAATGGACTAATAAGCAAGAGCTGGATCTCGCCCGACAGAGGGAAAAAAGCCACACAAGAATGTTCTTGTTTTATTGCTCTCTAAATGGCATCATTTAATTGTTCAAAATTAAAACTGTATTCAAGCAGTTTATCATTAGTAGCATCGAAATAAATATAATATTGAGTTAATTGCATGTAATTTTTTAAATCAATATAAAAATTTCAATACCTCAAATACATTTCCATTGATTAAACTCAGCAGGTTGACTATTTTAAATTCATAATAGTTAATGACAAACATCATGCAGTTATTGCAATTGTCATAATGTAATTGTTTAAATTTCAAAATTTCATTTAAGCGACTTAGCAGTTTTGTCAGAATCAGTGGCGTAGATAGGGTGGGATCAAGGGGATCAATCCCCCCCATGAGATTTCGAAAATTACATATAATAGAATTGACTAAAAGTCAATCAACAGCACCGTTTTTGGCATTATGTTACATATGTGCAATTATATAAAAATCATCTAGATATTGTTTTGTGACGGCTGTGCATTTGAGTAGGCCGATCAATCAGGAGCCACGAAAAGGACTCTCACTATAATTATTATGGACACATCGAGTACATGTAAAGTAAATAGGTACAATGAGCATATCTTGGTTCATAATTAACTACTAAAAATTTTAACATAATAATAAATCAAGAGATTGAATCCATTTTCTAATTTTGGGTGAAATAACTAGTAGTTTTGAGCATATTTTATTCAATACTAGCTGGGACCCGGTGCGCCTATGCTGCACCCATAAACCAATAGTAGTAATCAGGTGGTATGAATTTTAATATACAGTAGGAGAGTTTGAAAAATGCAATTTTTTGGTATTTTTGATTTCAAATAACAAAATGTGAAACTATTAGGGATCTGACATTTTGATCAAGACAATAAAAACCATCCATTGACATGGCATTTTTCGAGATATGAATTTTCATACACAGATGAAGTGTCTCCATGAACCACTTATTTTCTGTATTTTGGATAGCTGGGACCCGGTGCGCCTTGCTGCACCCAACGTTTAAACATTTAAAATCAATCCAAACCTTCAAAATTCAACTCTTCTTAACCAGTAACGAAAAACCAACTATTCCTATAAAAGTTCGAGACATTGGATTCAAAATGCATTTATTTGCAGTGTGACCAAAATTACCTATTATTGTAAAGCTCTGGGGCAGACAATATTTTTTGTCGGCGTGGCCCGTAATAAAGTTATGGTTCTTTCTGGTAAAATAAACACACACGAATATCCTTAAAAATATAACTACCCACCAAAAATAAATATTAGTGAAAGACTATTTTAAAATAAGGCTTTTTCCAGCAACTATTAGACACATAGTATAATTTCAAGAAAATATGTCATATCCACAATGTTATCCATGCTATAATCTTTTTTCGTATGGACTTTTAGTTAAATTAAACACTCAATAATCGACAAATATTATTACATCCAGAAAGAAAAAAAAATTAAAGGATTATATCTACTAATTTCATATTTAGAAATGGACTTTTGACGGTGATGGACATTATACGCTACAAATTACATGTCTTGCAATTGCTTGGCCCCTGGGTTCTCATCTGCAATGTCACTGACTCAGGTTTTATTTGTTTACCCAGATGCCAGCCTCTTCCCGTATTGCAGAATCCTAGACTTATACCTAAAAATTCAGAGGTGATGGGTTTCTTTCCTTCTTATCCATTATACATAAATCATCCCATATTTCCGCTTCTCCTTACCACCTTTCCAAAAAACCTTGTTGATCAATTCTGAACCTATTGCTTAGAGAGCTTCAGGATACACTACATTCAATGTTTTTCCATTTGTAGCTAGAATGTCAAAATTTTCCGATTTTCCAACTCTTGAACAACCTACACACAGCTAACCGGGAAATGACACTTATTTGGCAAAATTCTTCCGCCATATTGGCCCCACAATTTTGAATAAGTTTTGATCATAAATTCGTTATTTACTACCTTAAAAATTCCCATATACCGATTTTAATTGGAATCGGAATACAATTCGCAAACTCGTCGGCCATATTGGCGCGGCCATTTTGAATTTAAATTTTGATCATAAAGTCGTACCTTAAAAAACCTCAGATACAGATTTTCATTGGAATCGGAACACAATTTGCAAATTCGTCGGCCATTTTGAATTTATAAGTTTTGACCACAAATTTGTTATTTGCGACCTTAAAAACCCCTAGATACCCTCTTTCATTGGAATCGGAATAAAATTGGCAAATTCAACCATATTTCTGCGGCAATTTTGAATTTCGGTCATATTTCGGCGGCCATTTTGAATTTCAAAAATCGGGCTACGAGGTGCATCATAGGAGACCCCACCGACCTTCATGCAAAAATTCAAAGCTCTGTGATGACTTTCAACAAAGCTCTTCATGACAGCGCCATCTAGGAGTAGCTTTAGAAAGTAATAGAATAGCCTATGTTCTTCCCTTTAATGTAAATAGCATATGGTTAAAATTTCATTAAGATCGGTTACACGGTTTAGGAGCCTATTGCGTACAGACAGACAGACAGACAAACATTCAGTTTTATATAGTAGATTTAATATTTTGAATATTTGTTAACTTTTGGCTTTGATTGTCAATTTAATTCCTCCTTAATATTTTCAAGTTAATAAAGATTGTGGAGTCAGTAAAAATATTACAGTTCAAGAAAAGATTGTACGCTCAAAATTATGATAAAGTTTAAGTAATAAGTTCGAAAATATGTATAAGAGTCCTTAATGAAATTATAAGCAGGGACTTTTAAATGAAAAGCTCGTATTGTGTGGAAGTACAATGTACCTTTTTAAGCACAGCCTCTTGTCCGCGCAGTTTGGCCGTACTATCTTTGCCATTAAAAAGTCAAAAAACTCTATATGAAAAAAAGGGAAAAGCGCGTATGAGATAAATCCGCGTAGTGTGGATCCACCATAATGATGAGAAGGAGCACGCGCTCCGTTAGCTCAATGACGTTTTTGAAACCGCGCGCGCCAAAGAAGTAGCAGTTGGCGGCCTAGAATCGGTGAGCCAAAGCGTAGTGAGTAAATACACAGCTATTGTTTCTGGGGAATCAACAATTTAAAGGCATTCCTTGGAGCGTTAACATTTACTCTAGTTTATAATTATCACGTTGTTTTATTTATTATTTCGGAATGAAGAGATTTTAGTGCCAGTAAAATCATTCGGCAAGCCTTTAGACGGTGAAAACCAAAGAAATGCAGAATCATCTGCAGAAGCAATCGCGAAAAGACCCCGTTCTGATAGTGAAAATCCGAGCAATCAAAGCTATTTTGGCAAAAGGAAGTCGAACAACTAAGTTCTCGAGAAGGCATAAATAAAAATGACGTAGGAAATTTTATTGACATTCGACTAAGTGATTCGCAGAGGCTGCTGGATTTATTGACAAATGCCTGGGTCTCGCCGAAGAATTATGCGTTTCCGTTGCTGCAAAAGTTTGAAGCTCCAAAATTGAGATTTTGTCATAAATGGCTGGATGAATTTCCGTGGATTGCTTACTCAAAATTACACCTTGGTGCATATTGTGTCCCATGTGTATCATTTGCTGAAAGCGGTGGCAGAGGATCGCAACCTTTGGGTCATTTAGTGAAAACGAAATTTGGCAATTGGAAGAAAGCAAAAGAAGTGAGTATATAACTACGCAATTTTTTTTTATGTGGAAGACTAGAGCTTAGGGAAAGTGGGAAAGGCGAAGGACCGTGGTGCTGCCGGGATTCGAACCCAGGACCTCTGGGATGGTAGCCAGGCGCCTTACTCCCTAGAAAACCGGGCCCCCCCCAGGCTCCAATACATGGAAGTTATTTATATTTTTTATTATTAATTGATAATCAATACGGTTGAATGAGCTGCTGGACTGTAGATCTTTTTTAGATTTCCTAATTGGTAATTGGACCGCAAGAATTTTTAGAAAACAAAACAAAACCATTTGACTTAGAAAACGTATTTAATTAAGTTCCAATAATTGAGTTCAATTAATTCATTTTTTCACAAACTGAACCGTCCTACAACCGATAGGAGAAATTTGTTTAATCTAGGCTGAACTGGTTGAGCCTAATATGTACCGGTTTATCCTATCGCATATAGGGTGAACGGCTTTGGCCTAGGAAAAAGAAAGTTTATCCTAAAATCGGGTTTGGCCGGTAACATATACATCATTGAAAATATTCTTAGGAAAATTAGAGCAGAAAATCCAATTTGATTAATTAAATTTTTTACTAATATTTAATAATTTTTTTCTAATTCAATTTATTTTAATTTTTTACAATTTAATTTTTTTTTCTTATTTTGTACTACTTGAAAGATTATTTTTATCATCAAAAATAGAGCTTTAAAAGAAAAATTTATGGTATTTTATACTGTCATATCCCCCCCCCCCCCTTGCAAAAAGCTACCTACGCCACTGGTCAGAGCAACATTTTCAATGTATTTAATCCAACTTTTGATACTTTTTAAACAATGTAGCATTCTTTAGTCTCAACTGCGATTCTTTCAAATCGAATATGCGAGACAGTATAACTAAATGTGCCGCGTACACTTCAAAAAAAATATGTAAATTCACAGTCCAAATGTATAGTAAAATTACAAATGGCGGTATGAAATACTAATTTACTACACAATTATTGTAATTTTACTATAAATTTTGTAATTTCACATAAAGAAATTGAGAATCTCCAATACTGATGACGTAAATGTTGATTACATGAATGTGACCGATATTTTACACAGTGTTGTGTATTTTTCTTAATCGTTTATGTAGGAAAATTACAATATTTCTTAGTATTATTTATCAATGTTATGTACTGAACTTTGTACTGTAAGAGGCGTAATTTTAGAACTTATATTTTCAGTAAAATTACAAATTGTTCATTGGAATTTAAGGTTTAAATTTTCCCTCTCATAGATATAATTCACAGGTAACAATGGAATACTAAGCATATAATACTCGATTGCCAAAAACTAGCAGCCAAAAAATTTTTGAAAATTTTTTATGCTTAGGGCCGAATCACACTAGTAGTTCGAAGCTTGCAGCTTGACGCTTGTAGCTTGACGCTTGCAGCTTGAAGCTTTCATTGCGAATCGGTCTTGCATGGTGAGAAAAATGCTATTTTTATGTATAGGGAGAGGGCGGGCGGGCAGAAGTTTTGGAAATTTATAAAACTATGAAGTGAAAGTTCCAATACTGATTGTATTTTTACATCGCACAAATAATGTATATTTTACTACACAGTTGGTAAAAAAACGTAAACTAGAATTGGAATATTCCTAATAATATATATTGCAAATTTACAAAACTGCTTGTGAATAAAACTTCCAGTATTATTTTTGTAAAATTACCACAGAAATTTTTTACAGTGTAGTTGGTTCAACGAAATACATTTTTTTCCATTCCGTTGTCCCAACGGAAGCGTATTTGAAAGAATACGAATTATTTTGAAGTAAATAGATATTGCCCAACTACATGGCAGTGTTGGCTCCACTTTTTTATTTTTAACAGTGCATGCTTTGGACCATGAGCAAAAAATTTTTGTTGTTCTTGTCTATTGTGTATTTGGATCACAAGTTATTTATTTATCTCATAATTACTTTCCAACATGACAATTTATAAAAATACTCAATATAAATATATAGTATTTTTATATAAACCAAAATTTATCTGTTTTCATCAACACTCTACTAAAGGACGAAAAATATTCCAGAAATTCAATATCAACAGAGATACTTCCACCAAAATAATAACTATCCCCGGAAAACCCACCTACAAGGCACAAAAACTTTATCCTTTATCGCAATTTACCAAACATACGAGTATTTTCAATGTCCTCGTAATCTTCCTCTTCATCTCGCCATCGTCAAGCTCTCAACATTGAACCGTCAAACACCATCGGTTCCTTTTTAATATGAAAATTCTCTTGGGCAAAGGTATGACTTTGAGCATATTATCCACATGCAGGTTGGTGCCTCTCCACATCCATCGAGAGCTGGGCTTACGTCAAGCGGAGGAAAACGGAGAGTTTTTTTTATCTATACTCTGGCAGCGCCAAGTTTTAATTAAAATTTTAATTAATTCTACTTAATGTGCAAATAACATTGATCATTAATTTAATTTTACCCTTGCCAATGAGCTCTTTATCGGCGCCTTTCTGTGATGATGGAAAAGTCACCATCATATATGAGATACTGTGGATTCCCCGCGTGGCGGTGGTGGTGTGCCAAACTGAAGGCTGCTGCATCTCTGCTAAAACCTGGAGCGCCCATCTCGGAATATGTGTATGGAGATATCCTCCTCGGCTGTTGTATCCATCAAGGGATAACGCAAATAATTTCGCGGTGAGATTGGTTTACTGATGGCGCGTTATCTGCTGGCTTCAATGCCGCGATGCAAGAGGAGAATCCCTGGCATTAAAATCTCTTGACTCGCTGTCGATTAATCAATTAATTGAGACGTCAACGGAATATCGTCATCGATGTTACAAAATTAATCGACAGAATCCAGCCCCCGCTCCTGCCGCAACCACCCTCCGCCACTGGTCTACTCGTTATTCACTACCTTTGTTGCTGAAAACCCCCCGAAACGGGCCCGCTCACCCTGCGGAAACGAACATCTTGGAGCTGCGACTGTAATTATTTGCTGCCGAGTGAAACGCCTATAATTAGGGGACATTCTGGTAGTTAATTTCCTGCTCATTCATAGGATGATAAGAAGGTTTGTACTTTGTTGGTAATTTTAGGGAAATTATTGCACAAAACGGATCATTACGTCCAGTAATGGATGGCGCGGACGTGCTTTCGTATGTATAGTAACGGATGAATCTGTTCTTCCTCTTCTTTAGTTCCAATTTCGCAAATGAATAACTTAGGATGACCCAAATCTCGAAAGATAAATTGTAATGCTTCCTTAGAAGAAGGAAAAAAAAGTTATAATTACTTGGTTATTAACGGAATTTTATGGCTTCCTTTAAGTTCAGTGAGGATTGACTGCTTTAGGAGCATTGTTGTAAATTGCAACTGGCAATATTGAGAGCATTTATTTATATTCATAACTTGACAGAGATTGTTCGACACGTTTCAGCTTAGTATAGGGGAAACCCGGGCAAGAAGCATAGGGCGGGTAAAAAGAATAATCGTTTTTTCTAAAAATTTAAAATAAATTGGGTTACTATGTTTTGTGTAGACCTGGCAACGTGCGACCGGCAATGTCATGACAGTTCAACCAAAACAATAAGCGCGAGAGTGTGTGTTGTGGAGATAAAAAAAAATTTTTCGTTGTTTTCTTACGATTTTTGCAAAGGTTTGTACACTAACTTTTTATATTACCAATCAGTTAATTATAAATAATATTTGTTTATTCTATTGCTAGTTTAAATGAGTGTAATTTGTGATTATTATTTTTTATTTACCTATTTGCAATATTTCAAATCATCATTTGTTGTAAATATTGGTACATTGGGCAAAACGGATATGGGCAAAACGGTTAGGATATCCGTTTTGCCCGTTTGGTATTTTAATCTAGTCCATCTTAAATAAGCCTCATTTTAGTATTTTTTACCCACTTCAGCTAATTTTACTTGGATCTACGTTTAATTTATACTTAAAAGGTACTTATATATTAGATTAAGTTGCAATCTAAACATACATATAAATCAAATATTTTGCTTTACTTTAGATGGTGTTTAAATATACACGTAAAAGTGATCGAGCAGCATGGTCAGAAGAAACACTAGAGAGGGCATTGAAAGCTGTAAAAGATGACAAGCAATCCATAAATTCAACCGCGAAGAAATTTGGTATTCCATTCACAACTTTGCAGAGACACGTTAAGTCTGGAAATAAATCGAAGAAACTGGGCAGGTTCACATCTGTTTTTAGTCCAGAACAAGAAGGAGAGTTATGTGCCTATCTTAAAAAATTAGATAGCTTGTTTTTTGGGCTTACCCGTTCAGATTTTTTAGAACTGGTTTTTAATTATGCCTCAAGGAATAATATTTCTCATCCATTTAAAAATGGAAAAGCTGGAGATGACTGGTTTTCGGGTTTCAAGCGTCGACACCCAGAAATTGTACTAAGAGCTCCGGAGCCAACATCTTTAGCAAGAACAAGAGGCTTCAACAAGCCACAGGTGGAGTTGTTTTATACTAACTATT
Organism: Thereva nobilitata; assembly: GCA_963855945.1. NCBI lineage: Eukaryota > Metazoa > Arthropoda > Insecta > Diptera > Therevidae > Thereva > Thereva nobilitata. The sequence continues at coordinate 86,888,731 of OY979697.1, forward strand.
GGAACCTGGTAGAAAAATACAAATTCGATGCAACAACAATATATAATATGGACGAGACGGGAATAAAGAGCAGTACAACTAAACCACCCAAGGTCTTGTCTATTAAAGGCAAAAGGCAAGTCGGAGTAATATGCAGTGCGGAAAGAGGTCAATTAACCACTGTCATATGCTGCTGTAATGCGGCTGGAACTTTTGTTCCACCCTTTTTCATATTTGCTCGCAAACGCATGCAAGAACGACTGTTAGATAATGCTCCACCAGGTTCACAGGCGACCGTAACGGATAATGGTTGGATACATGGTGAAGCTTTTTTGGCTTGGCTTTATTTTTTTGTTGAACAAGTTCGTCCCAGTGAGACCAGGCCAGTATTACTGTTGCTTGATAATCACGTGGCCCATAAATATTATCCAGCTTTAGAATATGCGACAGAAAAACACGTCACCTTTTTATCTTTCGCACCACACACGACTGATCGAATGCAGCCTCTAGATGTGGCTGTATATGGACCCCTCAAAAAGTATTTTGAGCAAGAACTAAACACCTTTCAAAAAATGCACCCAGGCCGTATTGTAAACCAATATGATATGGCAAAACTTTTTGGAGGAGCGTACGCCAAAAGTGCTTCGGTTCAGAACGCAGTTAACGGGTTTAAAAAACCAGGAATATGGCCCTATGACCCAAATGTATTTGGAGAAGAAGATTACGCTCCTTCGACTATGACAGATCGTCCTTTTCATGACTCATCGTCTGCTCCGACTGAACGTCCTGTTAATGTTCCCCCGACGACAATAGCGGACATTCCTTACAACGCATCTGCTACTCTTATAGAGGCAATACCTGAATCTTCAGCACACTACCAACGCACAACAACTGAGACTGAGATGTCTACTACATCTTTTCCTGCTTCCACCTTGTCCAATGATATACTGGAAGAAGGATCACCAAATTTAGAGGGAGTAAATCAACCAATATCTGCAGCGAATCTTACACCATTGCAAATCCGACCCATACCAGTTATGGCTGCTCCCAAAACAGGTCGCAAACACAAGAGGCAAAAATCAGAGGTGTTAACATCCACACCTGTCAAAGCTGAGCAAGCTATACAATTTAAAAAGGTGAATAATAAAAAGACGAAAATTTCTGAGTTAGCAGGCTCCAGCAAGACAAAGAAGAAACGATGCCTTGACAAACCGCTAAGCAAAAGCCCGAAACCTGATTACTACTGTTTGGTGTGCGCTGATAAGTACACTGATCCCCCAACAGAAGATTGGATTCAGTGTAATCAGTGCAAAAGTTGGGCTCATGAGGGCTGCACCTCCTATGTAGGAACTGGCAGCTATTTTTGCGATAAATGCCAAGATTAATTTCTATTCCATTAGTATATGCTTTTTGCCCTTGAGGCGTATTCGTTTTGCCCGAGGGGGTCGGGCAAAACGAATAATTGACAGGTTTTTTTTAATTGCTATTATTTTTATAGAAGTGTTTAAGTTTCTTAATTTTAATTATTATTTTCTAAAGATTATTAACCAAAGTACAAATAAAAAGTGCCAAGAGTTCTATTGATCATCAGGTTGTTGTTTCATTTACACTTTCCTTTAACATATGCGTCTTGCCCGGGCTTCCCCTATTGCTTTTTCCAACAAACCCAATCCGACATATTTATTTTACTTTGTATACTCCTGGCTCAATATATGGCCGAGGGTGGTTTGAAGGTTCGACATTGTGGGCCTCCCACATATCCGTGCTTCTTCTTTGGTTCCTAAGAAAACCAACTGGTCTAAGTTTCATGGGATTGTGGCCTCGAAATCATACCTGTTTGCCGCTTCTATCAGCTCAGCGTTGTCGCAGCACTGTCTCTTCCTTTCAGTCGTCGCGTAAAGTGCCCTGGTGGAACGACAGATTAGCTGCAATGCGTAGGAATGTTAGGAGATTGTTCAATAGAGCAAAACATACCGACCATTGGAATGAATATAGGTTCAGCCTAACAGTCTATAACAAGGAGTTGAGACGTTCCAAAAGGATTGCCTGGAAAAAACACTGTAAGAGCCTTCAGACTCTACCAGAGGCGACTAGACTCCAAAAGCTACTTTCCAAAAACTCCTTCAACGGAGTGGGCCTTCTCAAAAGGGAGCATGGCTCCTACACCTCTAACCATGAAGAAACTTTGAGGTACTTGCTCAGCGAGCATTTTCCAGGGTCAATCCCCCAGACCGCTTATCCATTGGATGATGGGTGTAGTCATAGGACCATCCCAGACCGTTTATCCCGGAGTCTTTCCAGGAACATCTTCGAGCGTGACAAGGTTAAATGGGCAGTCGCCTCTTTTCAACCCTATAAATCCCCGGGAATGGATGGAATTTTTCCGGCACTCCGTCAGAGTGCCTCGATCTGATTCTTGACAACCTGGTCTGTCTCTTTAGAGCCAGCTTCAACTGGGGATACATTCCAACCATCTAGAGCAGCGATTCTCAACCCGTGGTACGCGTACCCCTAGGAGTACACGTTTGATGGCTTAGGTACGCGAAAAAAATTTAGTTATGGCGGAAGTTAAAAATTCTCTATTCCGCTATCGTCTCGATCCAGTTTCAGAGCGGTGGCAAACAGTGAACAAAAAATCCCCAGTTGGCCGCTTTGTAACTTTAGTAAATACACCCTGTATGCCTGAAATTAATTCTTAGAAACTGAGAAAGCCCCGCACACTTCCTCGGTTCGAAATTATGTCCGGTAGATTCATTCGCAAGGCAGTGAATTAATTGACAAGTGAATTAAAGAAAAAGAGCGATTCCCAGGAATTCCCGGGAAATGTTACCGGTTGGCGGGATCAATTTTACGCCCGGGATCGCGCGGCCTATGTATGAATGGGGGCTTTTAGTCATAGTCAGGTACCGTGCACACAATTCTTGCATCATTCGGTGGAAGATTTCTATTGGCGTATAGCAATGGTTTTTGTAACAATCCTTGGAATCACATATCATCGCATCACAAAAGTTAGTGTTTGAATTCCAATGGTACGTAGCGTGTATTATTTTCGTTCGGTAATTTTTAACATTATTTTAATTTAATATTTAAATTAATTTCTAAATTAATTTAGGATTAAATATGGATCAGTGGTTGAAAACCGGTTCATTAAAAAATATTAAACGTACACAAGAAAGTGACCAAACATTCTGGGCATACTGTGTTAGAACAAGTTTCAAATAGTAACAATTACGAGTACTTAAACTATAAACGTTTTTCTAATGTAAGGGGTTCAATTTAAAATAAGGAACTGCGAAGGGGTACGCAAGCCAAAAAAGGTTGATAACCGCTGATCTAGAGGAAAGTCGTGGTTGTTTTTTATCCCCAAACAGGGCTACAAATCCCTGGAGCTGCCTAAAGCCCGGGACACATATCCGCACCGGGTTCGCACCGCATGACGTCCGTGTGTTGGATGACACACGGAGAAAAAATAAACCAGTAAAATTTGACGCGGTGCAAACACGGAGCCGCTGAAATGTGGGACTGACTGGTAAAATTTTACGTGTTTACTTTCTCTCCGTGTCTCGTCCAACACACGGCCGTCATGCGGTGCGGATATGTGTATCCCGGGCTTAAATCGTAGACATATCAGCTTAATCTCTTTTCTTTTGAAAACGATGGAAAGGCTGCTAGACCTTTATATTTGTTGCAAGCTGGAGCTCTCCCTTCCTCTACATAGCTCCCAATTCGCTTACTCGAAGGGTAAATCAACAGTGGATGCTTTACACCGCCTGGTCAACAAAATCGAAAAAGCATTTCTCGCTAAGAAAACTGCTTTATATGCCTTCCTTGACATCGAAGGTGCTTTCGATAACACTGGCTATGATTCTATTTCTAGAGCACTGTCTCTCAGAAACCTGGATCCTCACACAATTGAGTGAAAAAATGGCATTATTGTAGATCGTGACATTTCTTCTACCCTAGGTGTCTCCACCAATAGTGTAAAAGCTATTAAGGGCTGCCCTCAAGGTGGAGTCTTATCCTCGTAACTCTGGTCACTAGTTGCAGATGAACTTTTGACCAAACAATCCGAATCTGGTTTTAATGTCATCGGGTATACAGATGATCTTGCGATCATCGGCTCTGGGAAGTTTGACCCGACCATTACAGAGGTCATGAGAACAGCACTTCAAGAAGTTCAAAGATGGTGTACCACAGAGGGTCTGTCAATCAACCCAAATAAGGCTGTCCTGGTACCTTTCTCCAAACGCTACAAAGTGAGCCTAAGTCCTATTTGCATCCAACGTACCACAGTTGAGTACTCAGACTCAGTCAAATATTTGGGAGTAAAGTTAGTCAAGAGACTGAACTGGAACTTTCTCCTCGTCTCCTCGAGCAATTGAACAATTTACATTCGATTTGCGCCCCGAAAATTAGGAGGTTAACAAAACCAAATGAATCGCAAAAGACATTGAGTTGTCTCGGATTGTCAGTTGACTGGAAATCAAAAGTTAATCCAAAGATTAACCGTTGGCCGCACGTCTATTCTAAAGTTCCAAATTTCGATGACGCTTTCGAGCATTTCGAGTGGTATTTGGCCAATAAAGGGCCAAACAGATTGGCCCGCCGGGGTGGCGGTGTCCGCCCGCCAGAGAGTTTCCCATACATTTAATTTCTCCGCAGTCGGAGCCAATCTGTTTGGGCCTTAATGCTTCCTAATATTGGCTTGCAATTCCTCAATCGTAGCCGGCTTATCCATGTCAGCCCTTGACCCTCTTATAGTTGATTGACGTAGCCATTAAGCCAGAAATGTACCCCATCACTTCGAAGACTGTGGATCCTTTTCAACTTTTTCAAAGGCACAAACCGTTTCACTGACGATTCGGATGATCGGCCGGCTTCAATTCCTGCACAAGTTCAACTTTGTATGCTTTTAACCCAAGATCCATTTTCTATAGCTTTTTTTTAATTTAAATCTAGAAGTCTGCAATAACAAAATTTTTCGAGAACAATAAAACTAAATTGAAACAAATTTTTTATAGTTGGAAAAAGCAATGCCAAAAAACCAACTTTTATTATCTCTTAATGTCACATATTAGCCGTGTTCCTTTTCTACTTTTAAGTACTCCGGTGTAAAAAATTAATGGAACGCAAAATTTGTCGATTTGAGTAAAACGTATGAATTCTCTGTGAGAGCAGGAGTAGTTCCAAGTAAATACGAGCAAAAAAGAGCAGAAAAGGAACACGGCTATTGCAAAATTGCGTTCATATATTCGAATTAAATGTAACAAATGCCATACGTTTCATAGGGGAATTAATTGTAGGTACAATTATTTTCTAATATTTAGCGTTCTTTTGTGCCGTGTATAAATAAAATTGCGATTCTGCACTTCTTTGAGCTCAGGGGTACACGGTGAAACAGTTTTCAATATTGTTGGAGAGTTTAAACTATGTAAAATGGTGCCATAAAATAAGTGCGTGTCGTTTAATTATATGATCTTCAAAATTAAATTCTTCATAACCAATAACGAAAAACCAAGTATTCCTATAAACGTTCGAGACATTAGATTCAAAACGCATTTATTTGGAGTGTGACCAAAATTACCTACATATATGTGTTTTATTAAAACCACGAACGTTAAAACATTTAAAATAAATCTGCAATTGCTTGGCCCCTGGGTTCTCATCTGCAATGTCATTGACTCAGGTTTTATTTATTTACCCAGATGCCAGCCTCTTCCGTATTGCAGAATCCTAGACTTATGTATATCTAAAAATTCAGAGGTGATGGGTTTCTTTCCTTCTTATCCATTATACATAAATCATCCCACATTTCCGTTTCTCCTTACCATCTGTCCAAAAAAAACCTTGTTGATAAATTCTGAACCGATTGCTTAGAGAGCTTCAGGATACACTATATTCAATATTTTTCCATTTGTAGCTAGAATATCAAGATTTTCCGATTTTCCAACTCTTGAACACCCTACATACAGCTAACAGGGAAACGACACTCATTTGGCAAAATTCTTCCGCCATATTGGCCCCACAATTTTGAATAAGTTTTGATCATAAATTCGTTATTTACTACCTTAAAACCTCCCACATATCGATTTTAGTTGGGATCAGAATACAGCTCGCAAACTCGTCGGCCATATTGGTGCGGACACTTTGAATTTAAATTTTGATGATAAAGTCGTTATTTGCTACCTTTAAAAAGCTCAGATACAGATTTTCATTGGAATCGGAACACAATTTGCAAATTCGTCGGCCATTTTGAATTTATAAGTTTTGACCACAAATTCGTTATTTGCAACCTTAAAAACACCTAGATACCCACTTTCATTGGAATCGGAATAAAATTGTCAAATTCAACCATATTTTTGCTGCAATTTTGAATTTCATTCATATTTCGGCGGCCATTTTGAATTTCGAAAATCGGGCTTTGAGGTGCATCATAGGATACCTCCACGGACCTTCATGCAAAAATTCAAAGATCTGCGATGATTTTCAACGAAGCTCTCCGTGACAGCGCCATCTAGGAGTGGCTTTAGAAAGTAATAAAATAGCCTATGTTCTAAGTTTAAGTAAATAGCACATGGTTAAAATTTCATGAAGATCGGTTGCACGGTGTTGGCAACTATTGCGAACATACATACATACACATTCATTTTTATATATTGTGCTTTCGCTAGGACGATTATGTGAACTATAAGTGGGTCAAAGCGCATCAAACACACCCCTCGTGAATAATTTGTAGATGCTTTGCTGGGCTAAGTATTAATGACGAAATGTCAAATAATAACGAAAAAAATACCATGACAGTTTGACACAACTACAGCGTGATCTATCAGGTGCGTTTCATTTTCCTTGGAGTACGTACTCCGGAGTAGTTGGGCGCACATCGGCGTAGATGCTGCTACACCAGCCCATTCTGTGGGGTAGCAGCATCTACTCCGATGTGCGCCCGAATACGCCGGCGTACATACTCCAATGAAAATGAAACGCTCCATTTATTGTCTAAACAGTTTTTTTTATTTTTTTGAATAAAATTTAAAGCGACTTCATTGATATTTACGTTTAACTACTGCTACACCACAATTTGGGCTGGGGTAGCTGCAATTACGCCGATGTGCGCCCAACTACTCTGGAGTACGTACTCCAAGGAAAATGAAACGCACCTATTATAAAATCCCAACTGAAAAAAGTACCTCTAAATGGATCATCCGTTACCAATACATCGTTGCGGATAACTCAATGGCTGGTACCGTGCGCCTTTAAGTTGGTAAGTTATTGTTTTCTGTCCGGTCTTTTGCGTCTTCTGTTTCCTTCCGACTCAGGCGAATGTATATTGACTATCCAATTAGAGTACCGAGGTGACCTTGACAGCTGATCTGTAGAAGATGTTTCGTAGCCAGCACCTCCCACACATCATTAGCGAATTTAATCTGTTAATCCGTTGTCAATGTTTTGCCGCCACCAGTACCAATTTTATTAGTATTTGTCTACACTGCTAACCTTAACGCTCAGACTGCTCATTCCTTTTTGTTCGTTTTTTGAATTTCTAAATCCACTTTCATTTTCCAGGAATTCATTTGTTATCCAAATATTTCTTATTCCTTTACTACAAACTAAAAAAATAAGATCATTTTAAGAGATTATTCTGCCACTTAAGATCTCAATTTTTTCCCAATCAAACTTCTTCAGATAACCTATAATCAAACGAAAGAATTAATGGACACCTTGCAGCTCAGGATTAAACATTTACCTTAACAAAAAACACACCAGCAAAAAAAAATTTCAAAGCCTTCCTGGCCGACGACGTTTACCAACCAACCAACATTCACGTCGAAATCAATTAAACCAGGAAGAAAATTTCTGCATAAATCGAATCCTTGTTATCGCTTAACAAACATCAACGAATTGACACATGTCATAAGCGGTACCGAACATTATAAAACGACGAGCATAAGCGCCTCTGAGCCTCTTCCCGATGCCGGTCCCATAATTACAAGTCATGATCGGGGAAGATTCTGTCTGTTTACTTTAGCTGATATAAGCCAAAGAGAAAGAGTGAAAGACCCTAGCCTGGGATTAACCTTATGCAAGGTGCAGGCTATAGTATAAATGCGATGCACACAACTCCTTCCATGCGCCCCGATATCATCAGCAGGAGGCTTCCTCGATTGAAGCTGAAGGCTGGATTGCCTGATCAGATATCTTGGAAATTCCCTTGAGCATCAATCAAAGGCTATCAAGACACTCTCAATGTGCTCAATGGGCTGGAAGCCAATTAATTTCTGTCCATATGACATCGGTGATATTTTTTTGCGATTCGTTTTGTTTTCTGGCAGATTAGATAAGCAACGATATTCGCACACGTTTTTGCTGTGTGCTAGTTTTGGTCTAATTTTCTCCCATCTATCACCTACGAATCTAGTTTTGCTAAATCCGCGACTTCCTGCCTGGAGTCCCACTATGCTGCTGGGCAGGTCCCGGGTCCCCCCATGTGGTGGCGGCTGTTGGCCAGGCGAATTCCCGCTCCTCATTACTCTGCGTGCGTCGATAATCGATTAATCCCGCTGATTTATTCGGTTTAATAAGGAGGCTAAATGCCGGCCCATTATTAATATCAGAGCAGTCGGCTATTCTATTTTCGCTGCAGCGCTAAATGGTCGCATATCTTTTAATTAAAACATTTGGACTCTGGCTGCCCATTTCAGGCCCCAGTCGGCAGGTAACCTATAGAGAGGCGCTTCCCGTTTAGGTACAAGTCCGGCGGTAGAGGTACAAATGAAAACGTTTACACGGGGAATGGATTACATGACATCTGATCGGAGTCTCTCATTTAATTATATTGGATTCGTTTGCGTTTTATCTTAACCGACGACGACTGGCGGTGATGACATTTTTTTTTCATTATTTTCTTTAAACCTCCTAAACGACACTATGCTGCGGCACACCATCCTCTATACACTATACAGCCACGTAGGTGCTCCTTTCGCCAGGGATATAGCCGCGAGAGCAGGTCTCATCCCAGCATGACAAGTGGCGCACTGGTTGTTGGTGCTGGTCTGGTGCATGGGCTTACACATTCCTCCACTAGGATTTGAATTGTCTTTCCGCCGTTTTCTGCAATTGAGGAAGTGTTTATGGTTATCAATAATTCTCCCAACCGGGATTGCCGGGGTCCTTATCGATTGCTTCTATCTATTATGGAGACAGCCGTAAATTGTTGGCTAGATCGGCTTTTATGGGATTTTGCAAGGTCGGAATGGCGTGATGATTGGTTACTTTTTGCCTAGTAAATGGAGAAGCTTCAACTCTTTTAGTATAGAAGCGACGCTTCCTTTTACGAAACTGAAAATTGTACTTTGTTGGAGAGGCAATAAGTTATGGGATTTATGGGCTCAATGCGCCAATCTTTGTTCTACATGAAAAGTCGTGAACGTTTAATTACTTCTTTAATTGCGTCATTTCTTTTCGATATTTTATTACTTTAGTCAAGTATTGTGATTTATCAAGAGGTTTTGCTGTAAATCGTTTTTAAAGTTATGGAACAACCATCTGTGGATCCGCGGACCTTAACAGATTTTAATTAATGACTGATGTTTATGGTTTAATTTAATGATGGTTTTGTAAATATGTGGAAACAATTTTTTTTAGTTAAAAACGATAAGATTTAAGATTGTGTGGAGAGAGAAAGAAAGTAAGGAGTTTTAATTGTTACATAAAAACTTGGGTACTTGTTTGTATACATTAATACTTAAACGTTAGGACATTAATCTCTACAGTAACGTGGTTTAAACAATTTGTACATTAATTAGTTTTTAACAATCTTATTCAATAGAAATATGTCTATGTTGTACGCAACCTAACGTCATTTTAGATAGGGTTATCACCTTGTCTTAAATTAATATCTGGTATAGTGCAGATTTTTTGTTATCCGCATTTTTACGAGGGAATGGTGAGAATCTTACGTCGTTCTAGCAGCAGGGAATGTGTGACCGCTTGTAAGGCCCATGACTAAAACAGGAGACACTGCTGGGGGTCCCACACCCACTGCTGAGGGTCCCTACTGAATAAACTCGCCAACCCTTTTACATGACGTTTGAGTACAGACGAAGAATAGAATACTGAAGAACCTAGTGTATCTTTCGTTTCCAAAGCTAAAACAAAACGTTATCAAACATCAACTTCTATTTAGTTTCGAGAACTCATAACATGTAGTCGTAGAAATGGTTCCCCGTCAAAAAAGTACTGATCTAAAGTTTGAAAAATTCGTGATGTTTGTAAAGTGTAAGGTAATTTTTGCACGGTTTTTAAAGAGTGTTTGGATTTTGACAAGTGATGTCTTGTTGGGCAGCTATCTCTCTGCTGAATTTACAAAGGTAACTTCATTTAGAACGGATTTCACTTCAACGAGTTTATTAGATATTAGAAAAACTAATCAATTTAAGTTGCTTGTGACTCTTGGTCTTTTCATTTAAACAAAAAATGGGCTCGACCGAATGTTATGAAATTTTTTTCAGAACATGTTTTCGTTAACATTCTTTGATCGGCACCTCAACAAAGGCGATATCTTTTTTGGTTCACACGGTATCGTGCAAGAAAAATTACAACATATTTACGTACGCACACACACAAACATACCTCCGCTCAAATTTATGCTTAAAATACTATTGAGACCTTGAAAAATGAAAATACGTTGAAATATTACGATTTTCGGACCGATTACAATAACTTCCCTTAAACTGGGAAGTAGTAGAGGGAAATTGTCATGTGATAGTGATGTAGTTGGGAAGTTGGATTTTTTTGTTTACATATGTTAAGATAAAGCGAAAAAAAAATTTCTGCAAAATCGGTCCTGTGCTGCACCAGAAAATTGCATAAATGTCCATTTTTGATGCATTTTGAGTGCATTGCTACACTATTTTTTTAATTTCTCCAGTTCCCAGTTCGCCAGAAAAATAAAAAAAAATGGAAAATACTCGTGAATGAATAGACTATCGAACTGATTCGGTATAAATACTTTAATAATGAATCCTAACCTCAAAAAACCAAAATGTATGAAATTTTGTTTTATTTTACTAAAAATGAAATAAATAACGGGAAAATAGCCGGATTTTGATAAAAATTAGAGAAAATATGTAATTTGATGCTATAAATACGTGGTTGAAATTTCAAAAAAAAACTTTCGATTTTTACGGCAAATATTGGCAGTTTTCGAAAAAAATTTAAAATTGCCGCCATTTTATGCCAAATTATCGTACGGTAAAATATTTTTTTTAAATTGTAGGTTTTTTTATGTACTTTCTTGAGAGCATACGCAATACTTCGTTATTTCATTTAAAATGTCTATTTTAGGACTTTGAAAAAAGTAAAAAACCTCAATTTTTCAATTTTTTGCCTTTTTTTCATAGTTGGCAAAAGGCAAAATATTGAAAATTGAGATTTTTTAGTTTTTTCAAAGTCCTAAAATAGATATTTTAAATAAAGTAACGAAGTATTGCGTATGTTCACAAGAAAGAACATAAAAAAACCTACAATTTAAAAAAAATATTTTAGGAGTTTTTGAAATACTACTTACTTCAACGGCTCTACAAGCGGAATGCGGTCCTGGCCTCTCGAGTCTTTGAAATATTCAGTATAAACTTGCACGCACGTAACACAATGCAAAAAGATTTATTACCAGCTTTAGACAAAGAGTATAAGCTCTTACGGAAGAAAAGGCAAAAAGTTGTGAACTAAGTTCATTTGATGCGGCCATACTACGTAACATATAACGCCAGAATACAGCCATAGATATTATATGGGCCTTTCATCTTCAGTATGATACCGCGTAGTTCATGACAGGCCTGATAGATGATAAAAGTAAAAAAGACAAGAAAAACGTTCTATGAAATAAATTTAGACGATCAAAAATTGAGCGATTTGTATGTGTTAGTGAGAAACATTTGAATGCTGGGGAGAACTTAACAAAATAGTTTTAATATCTGTTTACTGGAAAATTGGGTCACTTAGCGAGAAAAGCAATAAAATCACGAAAGGCCCCATTTAGAACAACGAGCGAACAAATTGCGCGATTTAAGACGCATTTACATCCCAAAGTCAACGCGAAAGTGGACTTTCAAGCTGTTTTATCGCACAGAAAATTGTATGCTTTTTTCTGAAACTTTCGGGCAACAGAAAAAAAAGCATACAAATTTCTGTGCGATAAAAGAGCTTCAAAGTGCACTTTCGCGTTGACTTTGGGATGTTAATGCGGCTTTAGGGTCTGGTTATGTTTTAGCTACGATAACCGACTAGAGCGGCAATGCCAGCGGAGCGGAGATAATACAAGGTTTTCAATAGAGCTGTTTATATTGGAGCAACGCGGTGACTGACGCTTTGGTCGCGACCAACGACAAAAGCTGCGATAAAGCTTGGGTTACTTTTCTCCGCTAGTATCGTTAGTATCAAGATGGGTGTTGATTCCTCAGTCATATGGTCAACCTTCTGTTTGCGCTTCTGTCAGAAACTAGTAAGACTGCTTTATTCGCGCTACTCACAGCTTTTGTCGCAGCCTTTGTCACAGCTTTTGTCACAGCTCTCTTACCATCTATCACAGTTCCAACATAATCAGACCCTTAGTTGATTTTCCTCAAAAATTGTGTTAACACACGATGTATGGTTTTTGTGGTAAGATCAGTCAGCATAAGGCAGCATACTGGCCCTTCGAGGCCAATTTTAGGTTTCCGAAAAAAAAATCGGCGGCAGATAGAGATGCTTTTCTTCAAAATATTATGAAGAATGCCCTTGGATTGAGTATAGTGTCAATGAAGACAAAGTTTACTGTTTTGTTTGCAGAAACTTCTGTACAATGAACTTACGTGCTCAAAACGAAAAGTTTGTTACAAGCGGCTATGATAATTGGAAAAAAATAGGAGAAGTATTACAAAAGCATCGAAAATCCTTGATATATAAGCAGTCCACCGAAGTGCACGTTTCTTTCAAACACTCGATGGTCTCAGGAAGCGTGCAGGATAGAACTGTGAGGCAACATGACACAGAAATAGTTGAAACAAGAGAATATTTGATCAAGCTTATCATCTGCCTGTGGTCAGTCAGTAACGGTGGTTTAAAATCTGGCCCACCCCTGCAAAAATTCATTGCTACGCCCATGTTACTGCGACTATTGTCCTGATTGGATGCTATAAGGAAATATACAAGATCTATCACTGCAAGTGCTACCAATTGCTGATGACAGCATGTTCATACTTTAACCAGCATTCGGGCCATCCACAGAAATCACCGAAAATTTCAAGCTGCAAGCTTCAAAAATTAGGACTAAGATTTAGGTACAGCCTTTCACAACAAACCACAATAATTAAAAAAAATAACGAAATGATTACTTTAACAAATGCTGTTCGCGGATGCTTACGTTTTGGGCACTTCTTACGGCACCGTCAGTAACGTTCGAGAATTTAACGAACATTCGTCAAGTTTATTAAGTCAATTTAGGTGGGTGCCATATGAACATTCATATACGTACGTTAGATTACATACGGTTACGTTACGGTACATCATATTAGGTTCAGGCTTAAAGCCTGAACCAAATATGGCGTACCGGACCGTAAGCAAACTGAACGAATTTGAGCTTAGTTATGGCACTTTGACAGATAGCCCTAAATGAAAATGTAAAGTGACAAGTGGCAAATGTAAAATGGATTCCGTAAATACATATTTAAGCGATTTATTTGATTTATTTAAGTTGTAGAAGAAATATAAACAGCTTAGAAGTGCTCAGCAAAATAAAAGGAAAAAATTTAACCGAAAAACTGCTTGGGAACTGATGCCGCTTACGGATGCCAACGTTTTGTGCCTTTCTTACGGCGCCCGTACGTACCATTCGAGAATTTAACGAACATTCGGCAAGTTCATTAAGTCAATTTAGGTCGATCCCATATGAACACTTATGTTCGTACGTTAGGGTACATACGGTAACGGTACGGTACGTCATATTTGGTTCAGGCTTAAATCAGAACCATTCCGAAGACACTAAAACGTCGAAATCTAAGAACGCTGTCGCGCCTTAGATTTATGAAGAAATTAAAGCTGAGTAAGCTTACTGGGCAGAATAACTAAGGGTGCGTTCACGTATAAAGCAGGCAACAAGCGCCTTGTGACTTGCAGCTTGCTCCAAGCGCTTAAAAACTTATGTATTTTACGATAAACGCTGGAAAAAATTACAAGTGACGATGAGGTATTTTTAATTGAAAATGTAGCGTAGATTTAGCTCTTGTGTGAGAATGGAGTTGAGCACGTTTAACTACATTCCCTCAAAAGTCAAAGGAGTATTAACGAAGAACTGGCGAAACTGGCACAAGCAACCAATATAATTCGGGAGAGCGCAATTTATTTTATTTTATGTAATTATAATTTTTTGTCCCAAATGGCTCTTCTTTGAAATATACAACTATAATTAATTCTTCGGCATCTACCATTTTCTTACTACAAACAAAACTTTTAGATGCAAATAAAAAACGTAGAAATTCACTACTAAACATATGCACATTGGTGTCCGCCAGCTTAATAAGCGCTGGAAATAATGTTTTACTCATTCTTGTTTGCCGGTCGAAACTTGCAGCAATCGTTTGCATGTCCGCAAAAGCGTTTTCTGCGAACGCACACACTTGAAACAATGGAGACTTTTGCTCGCGCCTGTAAGCGCTTGTCGGTTATTGTTTGCCTGCGCTGGAAACAAGTTTTATACGTGAACGCACCCTATGGAAATCGTTACTGAGCTCCAGCATTCACTGCAAATCTATGCTTTTAAAAGTCATCAAAATAAAAGACGTCAAAATAAAACGTTTTAAGCGTTTTGAAATAATAAAACACTTTCAAAAGCAGAGATTTGCAGTGTTTAAATGTGCATAAATTGTTTGTACATCCATAAGAAGATACAATGAGAGCAGCAGCGTTGATGGTGGTCGGAAAAGGACAGCAACATCTGCAGAAATGGTGTAAAAAATCGCATTATTGCAAAATGATCTTGGACTAAAGCCCTTGAAGTTCCAGAAACCGCACGATAATACATCGAAACAAGAAAAGTTAGACCGGGAAAAACTAATGAGTTGCAAGTGGTCAGCTATCGCATTTGGTTTTTTTTGATAAGGCCCCATTGCTAATTGAACAACATGTGAGCAAACAAAATGACTGAGTTTACTTGCCGCCAGATAGGTTCTTTGAAAATACACACCTTCAACCGGTGGCTGCTCGATGGTTATAGTGACCGCAGCGCCAACGATGGTGATGGTTTGTACCGTCGTAACCAACGATGGTGGCTCTCTGCTCGTATTTTCGGACCACGGTCTCAGAATAAACACGAAAACTGTGTAAGTGGCAGACAAACATTTCGGGCGCAGACCGTGGAAGCTCTAGCAAGACACAGAAATGTTTCATAAAGCGCGCGTCAACGACGAATGGTTACAAAACTACGTTCCACACTTCATTTCTTCGACACAACTGCAAAATCTCCGGTAG
The DNA here is from genome assembly GCA_963855945.1 of Thereva nobilitata. Lineage (NCBI taxonomy): Eukaryota > Metazoa > Arthropoda > Insecta > Diptera > Therevidae > Thereva > Thereva nobilitata. Next base: position 86,904,211 of record OY979697.1, read on the forward strand.
CAAATCCAATGGACTTCTCCATCTGGAGCATTTTAAAGAGCAAAGTAGGCACTAAAAGTACCAAAGTGTCGATCATCTCAAGCAAGCTCTAAGAAATTCACTCCGCCTTTAATCCCGTCTTCTTACAGTCACAAGTCACAACGAAATCACAAGTGTGTGGTGAGTCTCAACTAAAGTCAACTTAGTCCTAAACTAAAATAAAAGTAGCACTTAGAAGTGAAGTAAAAGTGAAGTAGGAGTAACTTCTGTCAACATTGACATTGAAAATAAGAAGTTAATAAGAGAAATAAGCGCGAGTCGCCAAAGCTTGTGACTTATGACAGGTCACAATTTTAGAATAGGGGAGTTAGAGTATGGCAAGGCGTTTTTCTTACTATAATTTAAAAACTGGGTTCCTTAATAACAAAATTGATGCAAGACACACACGAACATACTAATAACAAACACGGATCATCATTTACAGCATTCAGCCTACAATAATAAAGCCGAAACCACTATTTGCTGCTAAAATTTGTTGTGCTATGAAGATAATTAAATTGATAAAGGGGTAGAAATAGTTGTTCAAAAATAGTTTTAGAACTACAGAGGATTGTTTTTGTTTTCCAATGGAAATGAAAACTGGTGATATAGAAACTGCATGTAGAGACTAAACTCCATAGTGATTGAGGGAAATTATTTTGAAAATTATTGCGTAAATATAGAGCTAATGAATGTTTTGATATTTCCCTGAAACTAATAATAATTGGAATAGAAATTTGATAACTATTTTCTAATCGCCCAATTCATAGCTAAAATTTTATTACGTTTGAAAATGCCGCCATTTTCGAAATTCGAAATATTTCAACAAAATCATATTTAGAACCTCAACAATGATTTGAAATGTTATCAAATTAACGATAATAACAAATATTATTATAACTTAATTATGTCCATTGCAGGTTTTTAGATGATTATCTACTTTTGAAAGGTGCTGGAAAATCATCGTAAAACATACAAAAATCTTCAACCGTGATGGACCAACAAAACATTGTAGCCACAGATATACCACCTCTCTCGCTGGCTGTGCCCGCCCGCATAAGGACTGCATTACCGTCGCGTAGTCCTGTCGTTGAAGTGCTCGGCCCGGGGGTTCGACACAATAAAAATGGCCTCATTAAAAATTGTTTTCATATCTAAATGGGCAATTAATTTCACGTGGTTTTGAAATATGGTTTGTTTGGTTATTCACAGGAATATCGCCGTCGGCTATAAAGCATCATCACGCACCGCGTGTTACCACCACCGCATATACTATATGCACTGTGCTCTCTGCCATTGCGTCACACAGAATTGAAGAGGAATCAAGTTTCACCCGAAATCCCATCTGCCCCAGTGTGCATATATGTATATCCTTGACTGCGTAAAATCTAGGGAATGAAGGAGTTAGAGTTAGGGGCAAATCCGCCAGGAAAAGGGAAACCAGGATAATTCCGATGTGGGAGAAATCCACTTTGGCTCGTCCTTGTTTTTTTGTATTATTAATTTCGAGCAACAGCATTGCGTTTATCGAATATTAAAAAATAACACACAGCAACATGGAAGACGCACAGACAGACTGACAGACAGGCAATATGAAAAGTTTATTATTGCCTCGCTTGGATGCTTTTGTTATTGCTGGGATGCTGAATCCGAATCGGAAGAGCTGCGTGCAAATTTAAGGTTAAATTAGAATTCGCGGCCGCGGGCAACTGCTCTGCTGCATCTTCGCCATGCATGACGGCTATGAGAATAGGGCTGCATCCACGGCCCCGTGGCCTATCAAGTCACTATAATTGCATTCACTGTGCACTGTTTCTATGCACATACTTATACAGACATAAACATGTTAGACAGACCATGAAAGACACTTTTTCATTAAAAGTGCCTCCAAGTGCGGCAGCGGCAACGGCATCCACAGAAAACCCGCCTACATGAAAAGATTTTTTTGTGCAAAACAATTTTTACGCAATCATCAAGCATCCGAATGGTGTTCTCACGCCCGTATATATACCTGACCAGGGACCAAAACGATGACGTCTAACAACTTCCTAGGCACCCCAATCAGCCTGCACCAGAGCAAAAGCAATTACGTACCAAAGAAGCCCAATAAATCATAAATCGACTTAATCGAATCTCAGTTTACTCTTATCTGCATTCAACGGCCAAACCAAAATGGAAACCACCGCGGGCATTATGCCATACCAGAAAGTGAGTTAACCCCCGTCCACAGGTATCCGCCGCCGCCGACCGTCCAGACTGAACTGTCAATAAAACAAGGTGCAACCAGGTAAGTGGCGAATTTCAGATTCGCTTTTAATCCAACAAACATCGTTCGTGGTTGAATCCTATTTAATTGCAGGAAAAGTGCATCGATGTAGCTTTAGCGCGAATTGTGGATGGATGTTCGAAAGTGCAAAGGAATGACAATGGAAGCGTGACCAATTTTTTAATTTCAGTTTCCATTTTTGCTTGCTACCTTATGGCTATTGGCTGCACTATGGAAGAAGAGAAAACTTATTGCAGATTGTCTAGTTTTATGAAGGCCTGATTTAGTTATTCTGGTCAGTAACGAAATTGAGTACAACATTGACCAAGTATCAACATCTGCAATGTCATTAGCTAGATTTTTTTTCTTTTTAAAATATGGTATATTAATAAATTCAAAATTATTTACTTAATAACAATTTAATCCAGTTTTTTCATGCTCCTTTCATCTCTACTGAATCTAAGGATCAATAAAAATGGTTCTCCCTCTTTAAAAATCTCCTCCAACCTATCTTCACCTCTTTCTAAATTGTGACGTTTTCCGGCAAATTTTCCAACGGGAATACAGCGGCTTTCTAACTATGCCCGTTTGCGTAACTTGTCTAAACGACCAGTCAAGCGTCATCTACCATATTAACGACCGAACGTCCCTGTGGACCGGTTGCCTTCTTCTTCGTCGAGTTTTAAGTGGGAACTACAATGTAGCGCTCTTCTTGGTGCTGGCGCGTTCTCTGGTGCGCGCCATGTAGCTGAGTGCAAATACAATGCCTTGGCGCTAGGTCATGTCAAAATTTAAAAATGGACGGAGCGGATTCGTTCTGTTTGAGGCTTAAGTTAGTCGAAATGAGGCAATGCAAGAAAAATTCATTGGAAATTAATATTTTTTACAGGAAAATCCAAAAATTGATTGAATACGAATGTTTTTTGGGGTACTTTTGACTTCAGCGCCCTCATTTATCAAAATTTCGAATTTGCTGGTGTACTGGCGCGCACCAAAAGTAGAAAGTTGGCCAAAGTGAGCTACAGCGCCAGCAGCACGCGCTAGCGCCAGCTACACATTGTAGCTGCACTTCGGGTGGGCTACGTTTTTCACTTTTGACAGTTTGCGCTACAGCGCCAGCACCACGCGCCTGCGCCACATTGTACTATAGTTCAGCCTTTAACCTGTGGCCCGGTTATTTTGGTACGCATTCTTTTTTCGTTTACATTTTTGGAATTAACGTATTGTACAGCTTCAATTGAAGGCCTTTAACACAACTGAATATATGAATATTAGTTGTTTGTACATTGTACACTATGCTTCAAATATTTGATGAAAAAACCAACCGAGTTCTAATAATCTAGTTAAAAATATAGATCATCGTACAGAGACTGTCGTAGAGCATCTTCTTAACCTATTTCTTACTTCCCAACAAACGTGGTAACCCATCGATGTTGACTCACCTCTCCGCAACTCGAACAGAGGTGATAACAGGATTAAAGAAAGCAATAACCGTGTTCTAAAAGCAGTCACAACGCAATCACAAATGTGTGGGGAGTCCAAACTTGAGACAATATGATATTCTAATTTTGCAGCTTCAATTTTGCCAACCCGCAAACAGTCACAACGATTAACAAAATCGTGACTGTATAAAGTGCAGGTCACAACAGTATAAAGAGCAGGGCTCTAGCATATTTTTCATAACTTTCTCACATGACAGCCACGTCTATGAGAGATGCTCGGCCGTTTACATATTTTCTGCGTCAGCGCATCAATATTTTCTGGCGCAGTTAACTACGTTGTCGCCCAGAATTACTAACGATTACAAATTCACCATGAAAGGTGAAGTTTTTTTGATTTTTCTTGTCACTGGATGTTTAGAACACCAAAATAGCCGATAGTCACAAGCATTGACACAAACTATCAATGACAAACACGAGTCACAAAAGCTGGAGACTTATGACTGGTCACAATTTAGAGTAGGGGGGGGGGAATCTAAAACAAATTTATTAGTATCACTATTCGCTTCAAATTCTTTTTTATACGCTTTATATTAGCTTCACCTGAACTTGATTTTCACCCACTTGCATATAACCGATCAACTTCAAATTTTGCACATATGTATAGTTCGCGTGACAATGCAATCTGACCATTTTGTGAAATAATCAAGATGGCGGTTCCAAGATGGCGGCCGAATTTTGCTATTGTGCTCCCCGACCCCCGACATGGGTATGACAAATAGAATACAATTAGCCTTATGGCGTCACCCCAAATTCAAAATGGCGGCCATCACAAAATGGCGGATTAACTTTTTCTTTCTAACATACTTAAAATGGGTATCAAATGAAAGGATATGACAAGTGGAATACTATAAGCTGTGTGGCGTTATTCCAAATTCAAAATGGCGCCCGACACAAAATGGCGGACTACCTTTTTCTTTACAACACCCTCGATATGGGTATCAAATGAAAGAGTATGACGATTAGAATACATTAAGCCGTGTGACATCATTTTAAACCTAATATAGCGACTACCAAAAATCGGAAGAAGACGTAAGGCTAAAAAGTAAAAAACTAAAAATGTACAGTTTAGCAAAACTAAAAAATACGTTCTCATTTTAAAATGATCTGCAAAATATTGCACGTATCTACAGTAAAAAGCCAGAAATGCTTAAATGCAAATTCGATGATTTTGAGTTTATTGCATTTTTCTATTCCGTATTTCCTTCTTCATCATTGCTTTCTTGTCTTAAGCTGAGCTGTGCTTGCTAAGTTATCGGCCCGCAAAAGTAATATGGCGGCTACAACAAAATGGCGGAAGATATATGGTAGACTAAAAGTAAAAAATAAAAATATATAGCTTAAAAAAACTAAAAAATACGCTTTTATTTTAAAATGAACTAAAAAGAAAAAAATAATTTTGAAGCTTTTATTGCTCCAGCTTTGAAGCTTTTATTGCTCCAGCTCCAGTATAGAGAACAACCTACCTTTCGAAATCAGGCAAATAACTAAATTAATGAAGTTATTGGTAAAAATTATAAATATAACTTACTTAAATGTAAAAAAAGCGTGGGCCGTTAACGAAAAGCTCCAGTGTTAATAAAATAATAATATATGTAGGTAAAGAGGCCCACGCTTTTTCACATTTAAGTAAGTTATATTTATAATTTTTACCAATAACTTCATTAATTTAGTTTGTTTTTAATATTATATAATAGTCGTCATCAAATTCAACTTTTTCATTAAACTTTTTTCAAATATCTTCATTAAAAAAACAAATAGGAATTTTTGCATATTTACTCTGAGAATAATGGCAAATAAATTGTAACATTCATTTCTCAAAAATATGCGATTGTAAAATCAAAAACAATTATTGATCAAATTCAAGCTTATTACCAGGCGCTAATACATTATACATCGCTGTTTAGAAAATCGTTCTTTATAAAAAAACAACGAGAACCGCTACTGAACTACTGCTTTTCTTCGTCCTCTACAATTTTTTAAAGCAATACAGGCGATTTCGTGCATCCCTGTGGCGGGAGCGTGCATCCCTGTGGCGGGAGTGTGCATGCTAGGTGCGGGCGAGTTTTATTTTTACTCGGGAATAAAACTAGCGTTCACACTCCCGCCCAGGAATCCACGCTCCCGCCACAGGGGTCCACGCTCCCGCCACAGGGATGCACGCAGGCGCGGATTTAAGGGGGGGTCCCGGGGGTCATGACCCCCGCCAAAAGCGCTCGCTGTTTAAAAAACAAAATTGATCCAACTAAAAAAACAAAAACAAAAAATAACCAAACGTCCAAAACCGTCCCAACTTTTTTGCAAATTAAATCAACGACCTTAAAAAATGACCTTCAAGGTCAACTACATATTGATCTATAGTCTTTCTATATATTTTGATTTGTGAACTCTGAAGTTAGCTGCACTCACAAGAAAGGGCGCGTCTTCATCAAAAACACATTAGGGCACGTTTTCTGCTCTACTCCGCTCAAATTAGGGACAATTGAAGAAATTTTTCCCACAGCTATGATACCGGTGCCAAGTGAAGGATATGGGTTGTCTAAGCATGATTTTCACAACCCGCAGTTCGAAACAAAAGATTGTTTTTGAAAAATATGTGAATTTTATAGTTTTTTCACCTTTTCTCTATTTTTAAGAGAAACTATTCATTTTGGTCAAAATATCAAAAGAGCAAAGTTATAAGGCATAAAATTTCCTGCAAATTTTGCCTTCACTGTTTTTTCGAATTCGGCATTGTTTCGCCCGTAGAGCTCATTTTGCGCCTTTTTTCAGACTCTGTTCATAATCAAAGCGTCCAAAGAAAGGCCGTTGAAAAACTACAACTACTACTTTGATTTCATTTAATTTTTCATACAAAGGCATAATTTTGGCTCAAAATCTAAAAATGGCGAAAAACGGCCTCCATCGGCGAGTTGGGAAAAATTGTAAGAGTAAAATTTGTAGGTAATTTTATGCTCTCCAACTTTGATATTTTCACCAAAATGCATAGGTTCTCCAAAAAATAGAGACTTCACTTGGCACCGGTCTCATAGTTGTGGGAAAAATTTCCTAAAAACGGCGATTTTTTGACTAATTTGAGCGAACTACGTTTGTTTTTAATCCACGAGAAAATTCGGTTAGTTTTGTTCGTTTTGTTAATGAAAGGAGAGGTGGGGTGGTACCTCTCATCAACCCCACTACAGTGCCGCGGCCAGACAATTTGGGGGATTTGGGAAGAGTCCAAAAAAAAATTTCGCTCGCTTCCCTCGCGCATTTCTCTTCATACAAACCCGTCCCCGCGACAGAGTAATGGCCCATATGCTGATTTCTGCGGCCCATACTCATTTGTATGGCCCATTCTAAATGAAGTAAAAATGCAAATAATGAATTCAAATGATTTTTATTCCAAAATAATTTTTCGCTCGCCTCGCTAGCGGAACCCCAAAATCACGGGCCCTGTGCAGTTGCACATCCTGCACATATGCCAGCCGCGGCACTGCCCACTACCTCCTTCATCCACAAAGTTCGTGAGGAATGCTCCTGGCAGCGAACCGTCTAAATAGGCCCTTATGGTGTGGCCACACTACGCGGTCTTGGGTCGTACGCGCTTTTGCCTTTTTTTTCATATAGAGTTTTATGACTTTTTTACGACTTTTTTACGACTTTGTCCATGGTAAAGGCCGTGCGGCCAAACAACGCGGACAAAAGGCTGTGGTTAAAAAGGTACATTGTGCGTCCACACACTATGAGCTTTTCAAAAGCGCGTACGCCGTTTCAAATGAGAATTGATTTTTTCTCACTCATGACTCAGAAAATTAAAAGATCACGCGCGCTTTTGGCTGGCCGTACGACCAAAAGCGCGTGGATTCTAAGTCCGCGTAGTGAGGACGGGCCTTTAGGAGCAGAAATTTTGTTTCGCCACTTTTAATTCCGTGACCCCCCCAAAATAAAATTCTAGATCCGCGCCTGGATGCACGAAATCGCCTGTATTGCTATAAAAAATTGTAGAGGACGAAGAAAAGGGGCAACTATCTTGGTGACCATAAAGAGTGCCAATAGCATACTCAGTAAAAAGGCTCTCGTTCGATGGCGTAGGTCAAGCAGCATTGGAAGTTTTTAGTGTTTAGCTGGGGGACTGCTTGGTAAAACAGCACTGGCGTTTGGAATGGTTTATAGCGATGCGGATGCATTTATAAAAGTTCATGCATGAATTTTTAGATTTTAGTACCTGTGGCGGGAGCGTGCATCCCTGTGGCGGGTGCGTGCATACTTTTGTGGCGTGCCTATTTGTTCGCTATGCGCGCCAGCAGCGGGCGCGTGCGTGCTAGTAAGAAAATTAACCAACTAAATTATTTTTACTCGGGCACTGTGTAACTTTAGAGGTTCACCCGCGAATAAAGCGGGGCTTCCATTCAGCTGGCTACCAGCGCTGGTTGTACTGCTGGTGGGTTGTAGCTGGCAGCCATCCGGAATTTGGAAATTTCTGGTTATTCTCGAGCTGGTTGAGCCACTATGCTGGAAATGTGCGGGGAGCCAGCGGAAGATGCAATCAGCGCTGGGGTACCCAGCTAAGTGGAAACCCTACTTTCAAAACCGACCGTTCGGTATCTATATTTAATGCCCTTCTTACGTTACCTTTTATTCAAAGATTTTTTGGAATTTCAAATTCCTTAAAGGGCTTCCAAACATATTTTAACTAAATTATTTAAATTCCGGAACGGATTCCCATAATACAGCTGAAGATAGAAAGAAATAGTTTCATTTTTACTCCATCATGCCACTTTAAACTCCCAATGCATCAGGCCATAAAAAAAATCTAATAATTTCTCATATATCATGTAAATTTAAAGAAATTCGATATAAAAGTCATAAAATAATGTTCATCCTGACATCTTCTTCCGCATTCGCAAAAACTAATAAGAAAAAAACGAGTTCTTTGACTAAAACCATCCTTTAAGAAAAATGCTTAGAAACTTTATAAATAAAACTTACTCCTTTTTAAGAGTAAATTTTTTATTCATCCCCTTCCAAAAGAAAGAATGTTAACCCTGAGGTCTGAATCCTTAATGCATATCCGTGGAACGACTTCTTAACTGCTTAAAATTCACATTGGATGACACTTTTTAGTTTCGTACCAAAAAGTCTTCGAGGCAAAATACTCCTCCGTGTGACACATCCTTGTTGGTAGTATCCTTAGAACTATGCTAGTACGTTCTCGGTTCTGTGCTCAGCTGCTGCGGTTGTATATATCCTTGAGCGAACGAAGCGCTTCCCACTATAGGACACTAAGTAGCTGGCTGGGTTGATGTGGTTGCCTTTAACAAAAAATGGTAATTCAACTGACGACTGACTTCTAGATTTTTGCATTCGACGTTTGGTTGTGGATTTCCCTAGAGAGAGTGTAAGAACTGCACTTGGAACGGGTGCAATTCGAAATTGAAGTGACAAATCAATCGGAAACCTAATTAGTTATGAATCCCGAACGGAGTTCTGCTGGGGACTTGAAGTACAGCATGCCATTCAAATGGGATCTCAATTCAATCAATAGGAGTATTGCGGGCACCCTTTTTCCACGAATATCATGAAGGAAAGTGCTTATGTTTACATTTATTCAAATACAACAAAATCCCAGATAAAATTACTAATAATCACTTCGATATTCATCATTTAAAACAAGCAACTTGCCATATTTGCTTCCACATATGCCCACGTTTCCGTTTTGTGCTGCTCTCTCTCCAATTTCATAGCTCTTACAACGTTTATGCCCACAGTTATGACCGAGTGCATCATTAACTTTTGTTTATGTTGTGATTAATCATGTGCAGATATCTCATTGCACATGCCCCAAAGGATTAGATACTCTTAAATAATCCTAGTGCAAACTGATGCCTTTCTGAGAAGGTGCGATATACTTTAGCATAGATGGAGAAGACCACGATATGGGGGCCCCATACGGCACTCAAAGCCCTTGGTTATATGACGGTTGAAGTCTAATTGAAAACGTGTTTACAAATTTCTGGGGATTTATCATGCAAACCCATTAGAGTTGTGGTTCTTTATCGAGTAGGCCTTAGGATAAGGGATAAATTTAACCCACTCTACTTCAGATGAGCATATGCGAAGGCTCCGTACGATTATTTATAAAATTCCGCCTCGGGTAAGTCTTCTTAATTGTTGAACATGTTATTGATGGCTTAAGGAAGCAGACAAATCAATTAAATGGAAAAAGATTTTTTTACACATAATGTTTAGAAATTGTATGTTATGAATTAACATTTTAGATGAAAGTTAAGAAAGAGAGATTTTGTGTGGATCTAGGATTGTAGAGTGGTTTTTTATGTTCAAGTGATTTGTATTTGTGATTCAATCGGGATGTTTAATTTGTCCTTGTAAAACGTAACCAGTGGGAGTATTTTCAATAATGTAATATTAACTGTATACAAACAGCAGAAAGAGTTTTATCAACTTGAAAATCATTTTAAGGAAATACAATTCCATGGAGACTATACAAGGATCTAAAAGTCCGTGTTGTCAATTTTCGTTTGATTAATGGTGGCGCTGCAGTCAAATGTACCCCAAAAAACATGGCCGATTGTATTTATCCGGTTCATGGCCAAGTTCGTTTATTACTAATATATTTTATGTTTACGAAAAACCAGCTTCTAAATTCAATTTATAGTCCAGGCGCTGGAGCATTTCCAGTGGTTTTGGCGTGATGTAACGGAATTTTTTGGTGGAATATTAGTCAGGAATGCCATCCCCAACAATATCTAGGGGGTGCGCAAACATGAAAACATTGCACAATGGATTTTGCAATTAAGTGATTTTAAAAAATTAAATTTTTTGCAGCGCCAAAAAAAGCTCCCATGTTGGTCCTGATTTTTTTACGTATGCTTTAAGCCTTATGTAGAAGACTTCTTTTAGTCTACTAGACCAAACTGATGGTTTCTTTTTGTTGATGATATTCTGCTTGGTCTATGGCACATAAGCCTAGGCCTTGTTGGTGGTGCACAGGTTCTTAAACCAATACACTGGGTGAACGTAATCAATTTGGCTCAAATCAATTTGTAGAAAGTAGATGGTCTATGGCACATAAGCCTAGACCCTGTTGTTAGTGCACAGGCTCGTGAACCAATACACAAAATTTTACTGAAAGTTTAATAGTTGTCACTTGCAGACTCACAAGTGGAAAATAAGTAGTCTTGATTGCTTGAGTATGAATACTGGTCTTTATTTTACGTTAATTTTTCTTATATACTAATCTCTTATCTTCTAAAATTTAAATATACATGCAATTTTGATTTGTCTAATAATTTTTGTTGTCTGAGAAAATTTAGATGAAATTTGCTGACTTTGACTTCTTTCGTGTGAATATTTTCTTGCCGGACTTCACATCAGCAAAGTGATTACGGCTGCAACTTGACACCTTGTTTTTCAAGTGCATTCCAATTGTTGGACTTGTCTATTGTCTTGAGCCTTTGTATTATGATACTATTTGAAGAATTTTGTTGTTCTGACTTTTTTGTTGCTTATTTTAATGATATGAAATTTATTTTGTTGGTTTTTATTTTATTCATATGGAATTTAGTTTTTTTTGTTGTTTTTATTTGATTTCTGGTTTCAGGAATGTTAGATTCCTAACATCCTCCCCCACGGTTGAATGTTACATTCAACAGGACGTGGGCCCGAAATTGGCTGTAAATTCAATAGGTGGTGGTGATGCTTCCATCTCGATGGCTGGTTGCCTTCCTGGTGTTGTTAGTCGATCCTTGTAGCATTTGTATATGAGGTAGCCTATTATGATGATCACGACAATAATGCATAGGTAAGATGCTGCAAAGTGATGAGTGTTGAGATGGTGTAGTTTCGGGAGATTGCCATCCAATTCATGGAGCTGCTTCTTAATCCTTGATATTTCTTCCAGATGTGGAACGTAATGGCGTGTCTGGAAAACCGCTGGAGTTAATTGACCGGATTGTAGTTTCTCGGTTATATTACTGGCTGGGAGAACTGCTTTGTTTGTTGTTGAAAATAGGTTTTTCCGACCTTGCAGCGTTAGAAGTGGTTGATTGACTACACAACCATCTTGCAGACTTAGTAAGCCACTATTTTCAATGGCTAGTTGAGTCATAACCTCCCCACATACCACGTTGATAGTAGTTTTGTTGGTTAATGAAAATATCCACTGGTTTCCTGATTGCAGTTGAATCCAATGAGGACCATCTTCTACTGTAACTATCCGACATGACGAAGACTGCTTTGCCTGATTGAGAAAGGTAACCTCACATTGGCAAATGGTTGATCCTAGTTTATATAATGGATGGTTCTGCTTGCATGAATATTGATTATTCGTTGTCAATATGCAGGATGCTAACTCATGTTCTGTCAGTGGGTAGTAGTGGTCACGGTGAAGATTCATCATTAGATAGGGATATGTCGGCTGTATGGCAACAAATGTATTGTTGAGTGGCACTGGGACCGGAAGAATGTGGAGAAGTTGTCAGCCGCTGCCAGTGGAATTGTGATTCTGAAAATGGCATGACGGGTGCGAATTCTGCCCTTTATAGATAACAGATTGTAATATTGGAGAATGTCGTCTGATGGGGCAAGTAACTTTAGAGAAGATGGAAGATGTTTTTTAATGTTTCCTATTTCCCTTTCGAGTTGGTCTGGGAGAATTAATTGAGGGCTTAATTTTCCATGTTGAGCATTGACTATTACATCAGCTATGGTATCTTGAATTCGATGGAGATTTGAAGCAAGAAAAGAAGCCTGAATAGCAATATTTGTGAATGTCTGCAACATGTTTTGCTGGTGATTTTCCTGTCTTATTCCATTTATACTATTAGTCACCTTTGCTATTTGATCCTTTAATTGATTCAAGTGCGCACTTATTTCCTGCTCATCTCTCGTGATGACGTTCAGTGTGGCATCTAGTAAGGACGTCTGGTTTTTTAGTAGATCCTGAAGTTGTTCTTCATTTTGCCCTATGTTTTCAATGGTCTTCGACATCTCGTCTGCATAGGTGGAATCTAGCACTCCAAATAGCGCGTTCGCCAAATTCCCTATTATGTTAACTGCGCCTCTTTTTGATCTGCTAGGATTAGTATCTTTAAGAAGATATTTGTTGATTGTTTCGAGCTCGTTAATATGATGTGCGAGTTGAATTGAAGTGTGACTGCAAGCGTCAGTATTTTCCATCAAGTTACAAACTGCTTCCAAATCCTGATGATGGTGCTGAAGTAGTTGAACTTCTCTCCAATAGGATTCCATGTCATAATATACCACTAAGTTCCATTCACTTGCAATTATATTGGCTGGTCCTAGGTGTTCAAAATATATTCCAGGTTGATTCTCAAATTTTGTTGTGTTTACAGGTGAGCAAGGGACGCCGGGAATAAGGAGTGTTCTCCTCTTTAATGATTACCATAGTTCCACGTTCAATGTTTTGAGCTGGGTGTTTCCACTTCGATCTTAGCTGGAGGTGGTTTAAGTATTCTTTGTGCCATCGCCGCCAAAATTCATTCTTCAATTTTGTGACTAACTTCCATCTTGTGACTAGTGTAGCTTTGTCGGGCTCTACATGCGCGTTAATTGGCGCAGTCAGCGGTTCACCAATCAAAAAATGGCTTGGTGTGAGGGCAGTTAGATCCTTGGGATCATCCGAAATTGGGGTAATGGGTCTTGAGTTGAGTATAGCTTCGACCTCGGTCACCACTGTCTCCATTTCTTCATATGTCATGGAAGCTGCGGCCAGTGCGGATTGTAGTAAGTGTTTGGCTGACTTCACTGCAGCTTCCCAAAGACCACCAAAATGGGGTGCCCTCGGAGGTATCAAGTGGAAATCAGTACCTTTCGAACTGCAGGTTGTGGATATCTTGTCAAGAGCAGCTTTTGAGTCAAGAAGTTGTCTGACCTCCTCAAGCTGTCTCTTAGCACCAACAAAGTTGGTGGCATTGTCGCAATAGATGTGGCGACAATGTCCTCTTCTTGAAGTAAAGCGCTTAAGAGCCCCTATAAATCCTTCAGATGTAAGGTCACTTACAATTTCTAAGTGTACTGCCTTAGTAGCGAAGCAGCAAAACACTGCAATGTATGCCTTATGGGGACGTTTTCCCCGTAATTTATAATGGACCCATATTGGCCCACAGAAGTCCACTCCAGAGTTTATGAAGGGCCTTGACTGCTGGATGCGAGCTGCTGGAAGATTTCCCATTAGTTGATTGAGAGTCTTAGGTTTCACTCTTGAGCAGAAAACACAATGCTGCACTATCGATCTTGATAGTGTTTTTCCTTTTATGGGCCAATAGGTTTGCCTTGCCATTGATAATAATGCCTGTGGACCAAGATGATGATTGTCCCTATGGAGCTCTGTCATTATCACCTTCGTTAATGGGTGTGTATACGGTAATAAAATGGGATGTTTAGAATCGAACTGCAGATTGGAGGCTTGAAGGCGGCCACCAACCCTTATAAGACCATCTTGGTCAAGAAAAGGCGTTAAACTACCAATTGGGCTAGTTCTCGACACTTCGTGATAACGCTGTAAATGTAGAGCGTCATCCTTGAATTCCTGCAACTGCATGTGCTTCAAAATTATTGTTCTTGCGTCATGTAATTCCGTAGCTTCAAGCCTTTCTGAGCCTGCCTTGCGGTTACCGACAATATACTTAAATCTTCTGACGTAGGCTATAATTCGTACTAGCCTTTTAAATGAATTCCTATGGTCTATGGTGTCTATGATATGTTCATTTGTTGGTTGCCATTACAACCTTCCTACGTTCTTGTGTGCATTCGGCCTTTTGCTGGAATAGCGGTGGCCAGACTGATTCTGCGCCATGAAGATAAAATGGGCCTTGAAACCAGAAAGCGTTAGATCGTAAGTGGTCTGGTGAAAGACCTCTAGAAATGAGATCTGCTGGATTCTGTTTAGACGAAACGTGTCGCCACTGGGTCGGATTGGATAGTCGCTGAATGCTGGAAACTCTGTTTGCCACGAAGGTGTGGAAGGATGATGACTTCGAATGGATCCATGACAGTGCAATTTCTGAGTCAGACCAGAAATAGATGTTCTCTCTTAACAGCTGAAGATCTTTCCGGATTCTATCTGCAAGCTCGGATCCCAGCTTGGCAGCACATAATTCAAGCCGAGGTAAGGTGTGTTGCTTGAGTGGTGCTACTTTTGACTTGGCACATAGTAATTGTACAGTTATGAGTTTTGATTTGTACACTGCTCGAAGGTATGCAGCTGCCCCGAAAGCCTTTTCTGAGGCGTCAGTGAAAATGTGAAGTTGTATCCTCTCTGGAATATTGTGCGAAAATATGTGCCTTGGTATTGAGATCTCATTGACAAGATCAAGTTCCTTCTTAAAGTTGGTCCAGAAAGTGTGGTGTTCCTGGGGTAGTGCAGCATCCCAATCTAGCTTTATGGACCATAAGGTTTGTGAGAATATTTTTGCCTTGATTACAACTGGACTCATTAGGCCTAATGGATCAAATAGATGTGCAATGTCGGACGCCACAGTACGCTTTGTGACCTTTTTGTGATCCATTCTGTTGTATCTTATTTTGAATATATCATTTTTAGGGTACCAGATAAGACCCATGGTTTTAATGTGCTCATCAGATCCATTATTTAGATCTAACTGTATTTCTTGTTGATCATACGGAATCCCTTGTAGGAGCTGTGGATGATTTGAACACCATTTTCTGAGCATGAATCCTCCTTCCTTTAACAGGGATTCTATCTGACATCGTGTTTCAATGGCCTCACTTAGTTTATCTGACCCAGCTAACACATCATCCACATAACAATTTCTCTTTACTACCTTTAGTGCTAGTGGGTACGCTTCAGCTCGGTCTTCAGCCAGATGTTGTAGGCATTTAACAGCTAAATAAGGTGCACATGCTGTGCCGTAGGTTACGGTCGTAAGTTTGTAACATTTCAGCTTTTCGACAGGACTATCACGCCACCATATTAGTTGAAGATTTTGATCTCGATCGTCAACTTGAATTTGGCGGTACATTTTTTCTATATCCGCTGTAAATGTGTACCTGGGTAGCCGGAAACGTAATAGAATTGAAAATACATCGTCTTGGATGATCGGTCCGGTGTGAAGAATGTCGTTCAATGATTTTCCGGAGGAGGTGCGAGCGGAGCCGTCGAATACCACCCGGACCTTTGTTGTAGTGCTTTCTGGTTTTACAACTGCATGATGTGGTAAGAAGAAGTAAGGCCTCCTGATGTTATTGAAGTTCACCAACTCCATGTGTCCCAAAGCTTCATATTCGTGAATGAATGAAGCGTATTGCTCTCTTAATTCAGGATTAGCACTAAGTCTGCGTTCCACGGATAGGAATCTCTTATATGCCACGTCCTTTGATTCTCCCAATGATTCTGCATCTTCCAACATTGGCAATCGAACTTGAAATCGACCATTGCTATCTCTTTGATGAGTTTGATGAAAGTGATCCTCACACTGCTGTTCAGTTGAAGTGAAGTTCGCATTTCTACCTTCAACATCCTCGAGTTGCCAGAATTTTTGGATTTGATTGCTAAGGTGCTCCTCTTCTGAGCAGATGGCGCATATAGAATGGCTTTGTGACAAATGCTGCACCTTTCCACCAACTATCCAGCCAAAGACGGTGTTCTGCAATATGGGCAGCTCAGTTCCTAATTTAATTTGTCCGATCGATAATAATGAGTGATAGAACTCTGCTCCGATGAGAATGTCGATTGGGCCCGGCTTGTTGAAAAACGGGTCAGCTAGAGGTATGTTCTTTGGAATTGGCCATTCGTTACTGTTTATTAATCGGGATGGCTGTGGTGACACTATTTCAGGCAGGATGTTTACTGTCATGTCTGTTTTGAAACCATTAATTCTGGATTGAACTGTAACAGTGGATTGTCCTTTTGTTTTATGCTTCATCTGACAAACTCCTTCGAAGTTAAGGAGTCCAACTTGACTCTTCAGTTGGAGTTTATTCGCCAATTCCTCTGTCACAAAGTTGAGTTGCGACCCTGAGTCAAGGACCGCTCGACACTGAAATTCGGTCCCTTCTTGGTTTACTAATTTAACAAGAGCTGTACTAAGGATCACATATCCCTTGTTTTGTTGAGTTGTTTTGGCTGCAAGCGTAGCTGAATCTGCTGTGGATTCACTTTTGTCTACTGGCGGCATGGTCGTTGTTGAGGAGTGTGTAGCTGCAGGTTTCTTGGCCTGGCTGGTGTCAGGGTGCCAACGGGCTCGTGGTGGATCCGTATGAAGAAGTGTGTTGTGTTTAAGTGAACACTTTCTGCAACTGCCGGAGGCACAATTGATGTAATTGCGTCCTGGTTTGAAACAGTTCATACACAATTGAGCACCTTTTACGATTGCTCGACGATCTTGTGATGATAGTTTTAAGAATCGTTCGCAGTTGTATAGTTTATGTTGTCCCTTGCAGTGGGGACAGCTCTGGCTGAGCGAAGTAGTTAATGATAAAGCCTTTGATGCTGTATGCCTCCTTGGAGTTTCCTCGGATGTCTTCGGTCTTCCTCCAACAGCTTCCAGTGACTGGAACCGAGTTTCTAAGAACTTAAGAAGTTGTGTCATAGAAGGTAATGACCTAGGCTCGGAAAGGGATTGTTCCCATAACGTGTGTGTGCTTCTATCTAATTTCTTTATTAGGATGTGCAACAGCAGTGCATCCCATTGTGAAGTTTGTATGGATAGATTCTGTAGGCCCAATAGACACTCTTGGGTTGTATCATGGATTGCCTTGATGGCTGAAGCACTCTCCACACTGTGAACTGGCTGTGATAGGAGTTTGTTGATCAATGCATTAACTAGTAACCTCTGGTTTTCATAGCGTTCGTTAATGATTCTCCATGCTGCTTGGTAGTTGCTATCGGAAGTTGTAAAGTGGCGTATTAGTTTCTCAGCTTCTCCATGAAGGCTGTTTTTTAAATACCACATTTTATGGCAGTCAGCGATGTCTTGTTTGTGAACCAGTTCGCTGTATAAATCACGGAACTGACGCCACTTGAGATAATCTCCTTCAAATCTGGGTAACGTCACTTTCGGTAATTTTACAGCTGATGCTCGACTGGTGCCTTGATCCGGAGTTGGTTCTGATTCCAAAGATTGCTGTTTGCAGGAGTCCATGCCTTCGTACAAGTAAAGTAAGTGTTGTTGTACTCGCCTTTCTAAATCAAAGAACCAGTCTGCATTTTCTTCATCACTTGCGATTTCTGCAGCCTGTTCCCAAATGTTGTATTGTAGTTGCTGCAGTTCCTTCCATTGACGTTCTATCATCTCGATTTTAAACTGATAGAATCGACGTGTCTGCACGCTTCTTCCTGGGAGCTCGCCCTGTAGAGTGTTTTCCAATGACCTAGTCATCAATCTCGCTCTATTTATCAATGTGGAATGCATAGTTTGTGCTGCTTTCGCCTTGATATTGGTTGTTTGTTTAGGAATAGCCCCTGTGGCCTTTGGAAGGATTTGCTTAATCGTATTGGTTGTGGGCAGCTTGTTACCAGTTTCTCCTTCTTCACTAAGTATGGGTTGATTAGTGGCCTCGTCTTGAGCTGTTGTTGTGGGAATATTGGGTTGAGGAGTCCTCTGATGTTCTCCCATAGCTACGGGGTCACCACTGATCTCCGATGAGATCTGTTCAGCTGCTAATTTAACGCACGCCTTGTCGAATCCAGCCTTTATTTGCTGGTAATATCCTTGGACAAAGTATGGATGATCGAGATGATCATCGTATTTTTGCTGTATGACGTTATTTGTTGTCTCAAACTGATTCCACAGCTGATCTAACGAGTCTAAAGTGTTTTGGATGTACGATGCTGTTCTCCGAGCTTTAGGGGTTTTGGAATAGTTGAGAGCAACGCGCTCTATTTCACTTCCAATTTCCTTTTGCCGCCTCGTCAGTTCCTCCATGGTGGATGTTGTTGGTATCCAAACGCTATTTGTGATTTGTGATCAAACAAAATGATTTTGTTTGATCACGTCGGGGTCACCACAACTTTATGTAGAAGACTTCTTTTAGTCTACTAGACCAAACTGATGGTTTCTTTTTGTTGATGATATTCTGCTTGGTCTATGGCACATAAGCCTAGGCCTTGTTGGTGGTGCACAGGTTCTTAAACCAATACACTGGGTGAACGTAATCAATTTGGCTCAAATCAATTTGTAGAAAGTAGATGGTCTATGGCACATAAGCCTAGACCCTGTTGTTAGTGCATAGGCTCGTGAACCAATACACAAAATTTTACTGAAAGTTTAATAGTTGTCACTTGCAGACTCACAAGTGGAAAATAAGTAGTCTTGATTGCTTGAGTATGAATACTGGTCTTTATTTTACGTTAATTTTTCTTATATACTAATCTCTTATCTTCTAAAATTTAAATACACATGCAATTTTGATTTGTCTAATAATTTTTGTTGTCTGAGAAAATTTAGATGAAATTTGCTGACTTTGACTTCTTTCGTGTGAATATTTTCTTGCCGGACTTCACATCAGCAAAGTGATTACGGCTGCAACTTGACACCTTGTTTTTCAAGTGCATTCCAATTGTTGGACTTGTCTATTGTCTTGAGCCTTTGTATTATGATACTATTTGAAGAATTTTGTTGTTCTGACTTTTTTGTTGCTTATTTTAATGATATGAAATTTATTTTGTTGGTTTTTATTTTATTCATATGGAATTTAGTTTTTTTTGTTGTTTTTATTTGATTTCTGGTTTCAGGAATGTTAGATTCCTAACACCTTACTTTACAATATCCAATCATAAAATTGCCCTTTTTTAATTTTTTTTTGGTTTTTATTTTTATGAAAAAATTGCAACATATCGGCCGTGTTCATAAATCCAAGTTGCGCAAATTTCGCATGTTGCATATCGTTCAGTATTGCAACTCAAAAAAAGCAAAGCGTTCTGAAATGCAGGTATATTTGCACATAATCGCAACTCATGCATGTATTTCGAAGTACTTGCTAGTTGGATTCGAGAAGAAGAACGAACTGTCAAATGGAAATTAAAGTGGGACATGATGAGTGAGCTCGAGTACGCGGAATTAAAGTAAGTTAAAATTTTCTAATTTAAAAATACCTAGCGTGATGTTTTTTTCAGCGAAGAAATCGAAGCGGAAGCGTGGAGTACTCCACGAATAAAATTGTTATTGGCAAAGAGATTTGCTTTGGAGAAAGATTTCTGCGATGGGGAAAAAAAGGAAGCTATTCTTATGGCGAAAAATCGCTAATGAAATAAAAAATGTTGATGAGTCGTTTTCATTCACTTGTGATGGAATGAAAGCAAAGTTTTATAATCTGTACACTACGTATAAAAGAAATAAAAAAAAAGTAATACTTCAGGAGCCGGGGCCTGCAGATGGCAATTCTTTGAAGAATTTGATGCGATATATGGCTCGCGCCACGCAGTGGAACCACCAGCTGATAATATAAGAGCATCTCTAGTTTTCGAAGAGGAAAGCAGTGATAACGCTTTTGAATGTGCGCAACAAAAAAATAAAGTTAAAAAGACAGGAACCGAAAAATTGCTCCAATTTTTGAAGTCCCAAAACAAAGATGAAGAAAAAAGACATTCGCAGTTCATGGAACTAGAACATCAAAAGCTGGAAATTGAGATGCAGAAGTTGCACGCAATTAAAGAACTGCAAAAACTTTTGGAAACTTTAAAAGAACGTTAAGACTGTCCATAATATGGACAGTCTTAACGTTCTTTTAAAGTTTCCAGAAGTATATTATACTTCATTTTTCATGGTTTCGTGGTCATTTGAAGTCCATCACATTATTTTGTGTTTTTTTTTAAAGTGAATTGTTTTTGTTAACCAGTTTTTTTAAACGAATAAAAATCCATATATGTTTGTTAATTTGGTATTTATTAATCATTTTTGTTTTTTATTTTTATAGAAACAGTTCCATATTTTTTACTGACCCCATAACCAATCGCACAAAGTGTCTCTTCTTACAGCTCCACTTATAGTATCGACGGGTAAATCTTCGTCATTTTCCATATTCCCATTACTGACAATCTCTGTAACTGAAATATGTGGATGCATTTTTTGTAACCGTATAAAGTTGTGCAATACCACACAGCTAATAACTATCCACTTAGCATTTCTTATTTTCTGCACTGGGAGGTGATCTAGGACCCGAAACTTTGCTTTTAAGATGCCGAAAGCCTGCTCGATGTGTATTCTAGTGGAACTATGAATATAATTGAACTTTTGCTCTTTTTCAGAAAGAAAGCCGTTATCGCGGAAAGGTGTTATTAAATATGGTAAAAGTGGGTAGGCCGCATCAGCCAAAATATGATAGTATGAAGGAAGTTTTATGGTGCCATTCTCTAATGCTTTACGTAACGGACTGTTCCTCCATACCTCCGCATCATGTGCACTACCCGGCCATCCAAAAAATATATCTGTAAAAATCAAGTTGTTGTCACATGTGGCCTGAAATTAAAAATTCAAATCAGCATACAAATTTCAAAACATGTATCAATTAACAAACTTGCAAAATCATTGAATGAAACCCCTTTCTATTATAATAACTGATTGAATCTACTGTAGGAGCATTTATTCTGATGTGAGTGCCATCTATGCAACCCACAGTAGAAGGAAATCCTCGGCTATCTTCAAAAGATTTTGCGATCGAACGAATTTCGGATTCATTAGGCCAATGTATATAATTTTTCATCATAGATGATAATACTTTAGTTGTTTTTAAAACAACATTGTGTGTAACACCTTTGCTAATACCAAACCTATCAGATAATTCGCGGTAACAATTCTTATTAGACAAAAACCAAATTGTAATATAGAGCGAAATTTCTATGTCTAGTGACGATCGACCCTTTAGAGATTTTGGCCATATAAACTTAACTTCTTCCACAAGATTCTACGAAGTTAAATTTTTCACATGTATGTTATATTATACATATAAAAATTAAAAAGTTTTACCATGAAACATTGGGTGTATTCAGTATTGCATGTTTTCCTGCCGGCATGCCAAGACAATCTTGCAGTCATGCGAAGTAGGCCGCAATCACTGCAAAAAATGCAGAGCAGGGAACAGATTTGAGACATATGACAAAGAAGAGACTGACGGTTACAAATTCAAATGAAAATGGCGAAAGAATTTTTAAATAAGTACGTAAAAAATTTGCTTTGCGATTTAATAACTGCGGAAATTGGGGACCCGCAAAGAAATTCCTTTAATGTATTATACCGAGATTAAGGAAGAAAAGAATTTTGAATGCGGTATTAATAAAAAAGGAATTAAAACGCCTGAAAAGTGGGGTAGCCAAAGTAGAAAACTACTTGAAAGTAATTAGAAAGATGTCGGAGGATTGTTTCTATGAGCACTTCCGAATGCGCCGAGGAACGTTTAATGTAAGTCAGAGACGTACCTACTTTTTAATTAGTGGTTAACATTGATAACTTTCAGAGGTTGGTGGAAATGGTTAAAAGTAAGTTACCAAAACAACATTTGGGCCGTCCTCAAATGCCCTTCGAAAAGGCTATGTACATCACTTTGTGGACTCTTAGTAATCAAAACACTTATAGAGAAATGGGCGACCGTTTTGGCATATCAAAGGCTACAGCCTATAAAACAGTTTTGAACACGTGTAGCGCGATTGTCCTTATGCACAAGAATTTTATTATTTGGCCAAATTCTACTGAATTGGTATCAGTTATTGAGGATTTCAATAAAATACGTGGTCCTCTCAGTTTCCCAAACGTGATTGGCTTGTTAAAATACTTTGTTAATTCGGTATATATACACTAACGCTTGCATTTCTACCATTTTTATATATACATGTATTCTTGTATTTGTACAATTGTATTCTGATTCTTCTTGTCTAATATGAAAATAAAACTGTATTAGAATTGTTCAGTCTAAGTTAAGCTTTCATGAAGAATTGTATCAACTTCGTCAGAATTAAAAGCGAATAAACGACCTCTTAATTCAAGTTGCCTTTCAATATATCGATCCGGGTATTATTTTTAAAATCTGGTGCCGAAACCCGGGACACTATCGCTTCCTTCCAACTGATCGTTCTCCTTCGGATTGTCGTCAGTGTTTAATAAAATTTTAGACAATTAGCCGTTAGTAAATAAATGTTGACTGTTTCCAAAATCTGACCAGCAAGCTATAATTTTTTTTCCTAGCTTCTAGAATCAGGTATGGCACAAACTTCCTTTCTTCCTGATATATTAGTATAATCCCATTGGATTCAGTATCAGATTCATATACGTTCTCGATCCAAACAAGAAAATCGTTTACTGCCGACACTTCTGAAGGAGAACGATCAGTTGGAAGGAAGCGATAGTGTCCCGGGTTTCGGCACCAGATTTTAAAAATAATACCCGGATCGATATATTGAAAGGCAACTTGAATTAAGAGGTCGTTTATTCGCTTTTAATTCTGACGAAGTTGATACAATTCTTCATGAAAGCTTAACTTAGACTGAACAATTCTAATACAGTTTTATTTTCATATTAGACAAGAAGAATCAGAATACAATTGTACAAATACAAGAATACATGTATATATAAAAATGGTAGAAATGCAAGCGTTAGTGTATATATACCGAATTAACAAAGTATTTTAACATCTTTCTTTGATCTTATTAAGAGCCTGATTCATGAGAACTACAGCTTGTCAAATACCTAAAAGAAGTCGGAAAACAGAATTGAGTCGGTGAATTCGTCACTGCACCCTGCATCCACGTGCGTTCCAGGGATATCGGAAGGATCTCATTCAAGTTGTTAAATCGAAGTCAGAAGTGTTGGTCACTAATGACAACTATGAGCCAGCCTGGAAACTTTTGACGGAGAGGTATGGCAATAAAAGAGTACTCGTCAATGCCCAATTGAAACTTTTATTCAATCAACCCAACTTATCCACTGAGCCTAACTTGGCCTTCTAAATGAAGAATCGATTCAACAAAATGAATTATTAAACCTACTTGCACTTACATATTGTAAGAATCAAAACGAAACCTTAAATGAAGATGGAAATCAACTTAATAAGGAACATAGAGTTCAAGGGGAAGAAGAAGAGGACGTCTCGAATCTACTTACAGACTGTATTAAGAAGTTAAGGGAAAACGAACCAAATCAATATTTACAAGTTAGGAAAATATGTGAAAAATTGAAATCTATTTGAAAAGCACAAAATGCAAACCTGTAAACGGAATTAGTAAAAGAAGAAATCACTGTACGGTTATGTTTTTATTCTTTATTGTATCACTACTTAACATCAATTTCCTTAACATGCACAGAACAAGTAAACCTGACGAAGTTGATGTAATTGAGACAGAACTCTCCTACAAACCCTAAGACGGAAGTGAACACGATGTATAAGAATGTTAGTGTTACAATTAGTGCATTGTGTTCACAATGACTCCATGGTAAGGAGCATTACCTTGAACGATGGCAACTAACTGTTTGAGTGTCAATAATACACTAAATTTTATTGTTCCCGGCTGGCCGGCTCGCACACCGCACACCGCACATCGCACACCGCACATCGCACATCGCACATCGCACATCGCACACCGCACATCGCACATCGCACATCGCACACCGCACACCGTACACCGCACACCGCACACCGCACATCGCACACCGCACATCGCACATAGCACATAGCACATCGCACATAGTACATCGCACATAGCACATCGCACATAGCACATCGCACATAGCACATCGCACACCGCACACCGCACATCGCACACCGCACATCGCACACCGCACACCGTACACCGCACATCGCACATCGCACACCGCACATCGCACACCGCACACCGCACATCGCACATCGCACATCGCACACCGCACATCGCACATAGCACATAGCACATCGCACATAGCACATCGCACATAGCACATCGCACATAGCACATCGCACATAGCACATAGCACATCGCACATCGCACATCGCACATCGCACATCGCACACCGCACATCGTACACCGCACATCGCACATCGCACACCGAACATCGCACACCGCACATCGCACATCGCACATCGCACATCGCACATCGCACATCGCACGTAGCACATAGCACATCGCACATCGCACATCGCACATCGCACATCGCACATCGCACATCGCACATCGCACATCGCACACCGCACATCGCACATCGCACATCGCACATCGCACATCGCACATAGCACATAGCACATCGCACATCGCACATCGCACACCGTACACCGCACATCGCACATCGCACATCGCACACCGCACATCACACACCGCACACCGCACATCGCACACCGCACATCGCACATAGCACATAGCACATCGCACATAGCACATCGCACATAGCACATCGCACATAGCACATCGCACATAGCACATCGCACATAGCACATCGCACATCGCACATCGCACATCGCACATCGCACATCGCACACCGCACATCGTACACCGCACATCGCACATCGCACACCGAACATCGCACACCGCACATCGCACATCGCACATCGCACATCGCACATCGCACATCGCACATCGCACATCGCACACCGCACATCGCACATAGCACATAGCACATCGCACATCGCACATCGCACATCGCACACCGCACACCGCACATCGCACACCGCACATCGCACATCGCACATCGCACACCGCACATCGCACATCGCACATAGCACATCGCACATAGCACATCGCACATCGCACATCGCACATCGCACATCGCACATCGCACACCGCACATCGCACACCGCACATCGCACACCGCACATCGCACACCGCACACCGCACAACGCACATCGCACATAGCACATCGCACATCGCACAACGCACAACGCACAACGCACATCGCACAACGCACCGCTCACAAATTGCCAAAGATTTCACTAGAAAAATAGTACTAGAAATTACATTTAAGCGGAGAAGCCGAAGGTCTCTTGCGACAAGTGTTGGAGTATCTTGGAGGTTTATAGTAGAGGGTGCCGCTTGGTGGGGCGGATTCTGGGAGAGGCTTGTGAGAAACGTGAAGGATATTTTGAAATCATCTATAGGAAGATTAACGCTGACGTCGGATCAATTGCAAACTTATTTGATCGAGGCTGAATTTATCATCAATTCACGACCACTAACCTATATTAGTGAGGATCCCGCCGACTTGTCTCCACTAACGCCCAACCATTTTCTACTTGGAACTTTTCCAGCTTCATTATCCTTAAACGATGTTGCACCTACAGAAAGGGATTTGCGCCAAAAATGGCAAGCTCGTTTTCGTTTGGTCAATAAATTTTTTAAGCGTTTCAGGGCGGAATATGTTCAACAGCTTAGGTCCGCGCATCACAATCATCCTTCTTTTTCTCAAGGATTACAGCCTGGAAATGTGGTAATAGTTCACGACTCTTCAGTACCACGATTGTTTTGGAAATTAGCCCGTGTTCAACAGATTTTTCCTGGACGAGATGGAAAGGTTCGTGCTTGCGAAGTTAAATTCCATAACGGGGTGACTACGCGTCGATCTGTTCAACACTTATTCCCGCTAGAGGTGCAGGCAGAGGCTGCGGCGGGAGGATGTTAAAATACTTTGTTAATTCGGTATATATACACTAACGCTTGCATTTCTACCATTTTTATATATACATGTATTCTTGTATTTGTACAATTGTATTCTGATTCTTCTTGTCTAATATGAAAATAAAACTGTATTAGAATTGTTCAGTCTAAGTTAAGCTTTCATGAAGAATTGTATCAACTTCGTCAGAATTAAAAGCGAATAAACGACCTCTTAATTCAAGTTGCCTTTCAATATATCGATCCGGGTATTATTTTTAAAATGGCTGTTTAGATGGCTCTCACATTCGAATTCCAGCACCAATAAGAGACGCAAGCAGCTACTTCAACAGGAAATCGTTTCATTCAATAATACTCCAAGTAAAATACACTTATATCATCAATATCTGTAATGTTTTTTACAAATTTTTTTAGGCGGTTTGTGATAGGAAATTATTGTTCCGCGATGTCTTTTTTGGTTGGCCTGGTAGGAGTAATGATGCGTCAGTTTGGCGTAACAGTCCATTGCAGAAGGCATTAAAAACAAAAACGCTTGACATACCAATTAACAGCCATCTTTTGGGAGACAGTGCCTACCCATTGGAAACGTATTTAATGGTTCCTTACAGGGATAATGGCTTTCTCACTGCCGAAAAGAAAAAATTTAATTACAAACTAAGCTCAACGATAGTATGTATTGAGCAAGCTTTTGGGATGATGAAACAAAAGTTTCGAATTTTAAATTATTTGAATATTAAGAATGTATTTCACGCGAAGTATTATGTATTATCTTGTGTTTGCTTACATAATTTTATTATAATGGATACTGGAAATCCCATTCATTCGTTCCGAATAAACGAAGCAACAAATAATGAAGACGACCATGAGTCCTTTGTTGAAGAAGAGGCCAAGGAGGCACATTTGAAACGCAATGAAATTGCGAATAGTTTCAATGAAAAATAAACTTTATTTTCAAAACATAACAAAAACATAAAGTGATTTTCTTTTAATTGCAAAATGAATATTACTTTACTTTAAAAATAATTTTGTTTTTCCTGTACAAACAGGACTTTCTTTTTCAGTAGTCTTGGCTTGTTAATATTGTCTTCATCAATAACCTCATTTCACGCATTTCTTGAACTCTTTGCGTTTCGATATCCAACTTTTTGTTTTCAAGATCTAAATATTCTTTATGACGCCGCTCTTCTATAGCATTCTGCTCTTTAAGGTACTCTAAGATCTCATCTTTCTTCTCCTTTTTCGGTTTCTTTGGTTGAAGGGAAGTGGTTTCCTCATTCGTGTTCTCGATGTCTTCCAAGTTGGGGTTTTCACTATCTTTTTCTAAATACGATGAAAATGTTAATCCTGAAGGAGGAACTATGTGGTGACTGCATCCAAAAACCTCATCAAAAATGTTAAAATACTCCCAATTTGTGCGGCCTCGACCAGTGTCTCCATTTCGTTTTTTTATACGTTTTTATGAAGTAAACAAATTATTCCACTTTCGAATCAAATCCTCCGTTTGGAAAGGAAAATCGGAATCCGTTGATTTTATTTTGCGCAAAATGTCATTCCATATAACACTACGTTTACGTTTCCCCTCTCGAAATTGCTTTTCATATTTTACCCTTATGGTAAGCAAGCATTTTATTCTTTGTGGACTCCAAAATTTTTCTTGATTTCCTTCTTCGTCCTCGCTTTCTAATATCCTGAAACGTTTTCTTTAAACAAATATTCCACATAATTTACCATTTTTAGCGTAAAAGATCACTTTCAATTTCTTTATCCATTTTATTTAACGTTAAATTAATACACAGCAGCCTTCAATAACTATTAGAATACAAAATAATTATTTTTAAAATTTCCTTTGTTACCTTCTAATTGACAGCAACTGATTTTTGCCAACTGCAAAATATGCCCGCATGCTAAGCAATAATGCCTTGCATGATAAATTTGGAAACATATGACAAAAGCATGATTGCAATAATTTACAACTTATGTGCGCATGCTGCGCATTTTATGCATTATTGAATAGGCCCATTGTCTTTGCATCCTAAAATGAGAAAAAAAAACATCATCTGGAAATGAATTTATTGTTTCCATATAATTTTTGCATTTCGGTATTTGTCGTTTTCGTTTTTTATTACAAAACGATATAAATACACTCCGATAAGAGATGTTTCGCTTCCTTTTTAAATGCATATATTCGTAACTGCGTGATGAACTCCTGGCAGTAGTGTTTTCAATAATGGCATTGATGGTGGATTCAAAAACAATTTCCATCATAATTTATGTCATTATTGAACTAAAATATGAAAAATAAGCATAGGTGTACTTTTATACAGATACACAATATAAATTCAAGTTACCACTTTTTTGTACAAACACAATAATTATAACCTGTCAATTTTTTGATTTGTCAGTCATGACAGTAGCTCTTTAAAAATGGTGAAATACGTTCATTTAAGCAACCATGTATAATTCGCAAACGAACTAAACTGACCAGCAAGCGATTGCAAGGTTGCCTGCACGCAAGCAAACAAATCTTGCATTTATGAACACGGCCATCATTACTCCGGAAATGCTTGGCGCGCTTCAAATTCGCTCGAAAAAGGACTCAGTTTCCATTGCACCAATTTAGCTGTTTTTCGAGCGAATTTTAAACGCGCCGAGCATTTCTGGTGCTATTTTGCAGCTAAGGGTTTTTTTTTCAAAAATTTAAAAACCATTTAAAAAATTTAAAAAACAGCAATTTTATGATTGGATATTGTAAAGTGAGTCTTAAAGCACACGTAAAAAAATCAGGACCAACATTCGAGCTTTTTTTTGGCGCTGCTACAAATTTAATTTTTTAAAATCACTTAATTGCAAAATCCATTATGCAAAAACCATTCGACCGACAGTGATAAGGTTTTAGATATAAGTTAAACATACCTTAAACTACCTAATTCCAGAATTACATTGAAAAATAATGGTGTGTTCTTTTTTTGGTATAACTTCAAAATGAGGGTACAATTTTTCGCAGTTTTCGGCTATGTTGCAATGCAAAAATTCAAATTTCAAAAATCAAACTTACGCTAAGTTTTAGCAACCCCAATAACGAACAAAACATGTCCAACAAATTTTTCGCCTAGAAGGCTTCGTTAAGAAATATTTATCAAGAAAGGTCACACTGTAAACTCAAGTGTTTAGTTGCTAAACACTTAAAGCGTTTAAATCGTTGTAGACGAAATTTAAACACTTAGCGGCGTTTAATGAGTAAACATTTTGGTGTTTAATTAGTAAACGTTTGTAGCGTGTTTTTGGTTATGAATAATACAAATTATGTTGATAGAACTATTAATCAATATTATATTAAAACATAATACTATCATTGCAAAAAGTGAAAAAAAAACAAAAAAATCCAACCAAGTGCCGTTTTTCCAAGCGGTCCGCCGACTAAGTACAAACCACTTCCAATATTGCTTGACTTCCGCGATAGAACGAGATGCGCTTTACTGAATATGCTAAATAGTACCCTTGGCGGGAGTTAGCATAATTGCGTGAAATATGGATAGCTCATATTTTTTCTCGTCTTATCACTGCAAATCTCAGCTTTTGAAAGTGTTTTATTTCAAAACGCTTAAAACGTTTTATTTTGACATCACCCATTTGATTAACATTGTAGATATTTTTAAACGCTTAAGTGTTTTAAAAGTGTCGAGGATGTTAATCAAATGGGTGACGTCAAAATAAAACGTTTTATGCATTTTGAAATAAAACACTTCTAAAACCTCAGATTTGCAGTGATACTGATAATTTTAAATTCGTAATATTTTTTTATTTTCATATTAACAAAATACCTGTCAACAAAGGCGTAAAAATTTCAGGATAAACTAAGTTAAATAAATGAAAACAACAAATGAAATAAGAAAAGGCCAAAAAATGAAGAATAGGTATATTCTAAAATAATTTTGGATGTAATTTTGCTTACTTTCTTTATTACTCAAATAACAACAATTGCATTCTTTTGGCCATTTTGAAAAAACAATTTATATTTTTTTATCAGATCTCGTAGAGAATTTTGGGACCTTTAATTGTTTTGGAGTTATACGCTTATAGTTATAGTTAATAATTTTGGAGTTATACGCGATTTTAATGCTAAAATTGGCTCTATTTCGTACTTTTTCACCTAAGCTTTGCCTAAAAGTACCAAATAAACCCCAAATAAGGCCAATTTTGACATCAAACTTGCTAATATCTTCAAAAGTAAAGGCCGTAGCATAAAAATTTTACATTATCGATAGGAAATTGACCAAGTTTTCCAATTCTGAAAAAATAATTTAACTAGGCATTTTGTGGAGAAAAAGGTGGTTTTAGTTGAAATTTTAGTTAAAAAAACGAAATTTTGACTTTGATGACTCATTTCTCTGGAAGTTGATAAGGTAGAACCTTGACTTTTACAGTTTTAGATAGCTGGCAGTATTCTGCGTACACTGATACCTTACTCATGAAAATAGCTCATAGGGTTACAAAAATACAGGGTGATATGTAAACCTCTACCAAAAAAACTACATAACGCCCTAGCTGCTAAACCGTTACGATTTACTCCCCCTCCCATACCATTTTTTGTTCGTCTATCCAAAACCTATCCACAGCCGGCCGCTTTGTAAACTTAACGGTATACACCCTGTGCAGAACTTTTGTTATAACTTCTCCGTTTGCATTGCTCTAAAATCTAAAAAAACAACCCTAATTCAGTAGATGATCACATCAAATTATTCCCAAGAAAATTCTCTACAAAAAAGCTCTAAGGCATTTTTTATGTAAAATCAATAATAAAAAAGTTATAGCGCTTTAAAGCTCATCACTCCCAAAATTTTTGTCATTTTTCGTCCATATCTTTTTTATTCTTAATATTACGGCAAAACATTATTTACGAAAGTTGTAGATAATTGGATTATCTAAAAAAAATATTTTTACAAAAATTCTGTAGGACTCACGGTTTCCGAGAAATAAGGAAACCCATTTTTCACCACTCAAAACAAGATGGCGGCCGAACGTCACCCCTCCGGATCCCGAAAACTCGGTTTTATACTCCCAACCAACCCCCCTACACATTACAAAAAAAAATTGCTGTTTTCAGAAAATGTTCAGATGGCCCTTTTTTTGCACCATTTTACTGCACTAAATGTGCGAATGAGAATATCAAAATAATTGTTTGAAAAATCGGCTGCAGTGTGAGACCAGCCTACCGCATTTGACAGTATTAGCCATAAGAGAAACTAAGCTAATAGACCACGCAAGATTTTCATCCTTAGCTGTTTGCTTAATTCGGGATTGTTTACACAATCGACATTAAAAAAATATATGCCTACAAAATTCAATTTCGGATCCTTTACAAATCACGTGCGGGTTCTGGCAAGCTTCCATACTAGGACCGTTGCTTTTTACCATGTACATAAATGTCTCAGCAGTGTCGTGACAAATTATAAATTACACATGTATGCGGATGATGTCCAAATTTATTTAAATAGTCATATTGTAGTCTATCTATCAATGGTCTATGTCCAACCACAAAGCGGCCCACAGACGATCAACTTGGGTTGTCAACATGTTGTCAACAGAAAGTGTACATACGCTTCAACTTGTTGTTAGCCAGTTTGCAAACATCTTTTCATTTTCAGATTTTGATTGCTAAGCACGCTGATGTTCACTGCTCAAGCTCACGATTTAAAATGATGTTGCCCACTGCAGTTGTCAACGTCACTACAGACGCGCAAATTGATTGGCAACCTGTAAGCTCCGCCTACTAAAAATCTAAAAATTTTGATCTTGCTTCAACCATTTATCAACGGTTGTTTTCAATCATAAACACGACTACAGACTTGCAACTCGTTGACAACTAGGGCTAGTTGACAACGGGTTGAAAACCCAAGTTTATCGTCTGTAGGCCGCTTTACAAATAGTGAGTCAAGAATCCAGGTGTTCATCTGAACTCACAATTAGGTTGTGATCAGGTATCTCATACCCTATATGAAATATGTGGTAATGTGCGCCGCCAATGGCTGTACGTATCCATTCTACCCATAGGTACTCGTTTAAAGTTAATCAAAACTCTAATTTTACCGTACTTCACCACAACTAAGTCAGTTCAATTTGAAATTTGAAGAATACACCGTGCATTTACCTCATATTTATAACCATGCATTCCCTTTATCAATTCCACCCTGATTATTCCATTTCATATAATAATTCCCTATTTAACAAAAGGTTCAGAAGAGCAACGTGGTAATGGCTCAAATTTCAGTCGTTAATCCATGAAAACCCAAATTCCAATTGCCTTACTAACTGCAACAAAAAGCATAGATCTCTTGCATCCTGAGAAAGAAGCAATTAACATCCATCAGCGAAAATATAAATTATTTACTTAGAATTCAGATCCGAGGATGTCGACGAGCCAATTTCACCTCTTCATCCAGTCAAACGTGATCTTCAGGTGATATGCTCATTTAGCATGCCTTAACCTGGCTATGTTCAACTTCAATCCTTTTGTTCCTCGAAAATGGATTTCTTACTGACGAATTCCCTCCATTAAAATGGTCGAAAATGTTTTTCGCTTTCGCTTGTTAATAACCATTCCACTACCAAAGGCACGCGCTTCGTTATCTTCCATTGGTATTTTGTTAAAGAAATAAATCTAAAAATTCCCCATTTTCCCCAACAAACACAACTCACATGCGAGAACACACCAAAGTACTGGTGGAGCTGCATCTTCGCTTCAAGAATCTCGCAACTTTAAAATGTTGGCTCATTAAAAAATCCTTAACGAAACAATCAATAATCCATTGGGGGGTTACTAATTTCCTAGCTGACTGAGCAGCGGAGCACCCCCTCGGGCAGTTAATTAAAATTCCAAATGGGAGCAAGTTGACGACCTCGGCTAGTATCTAGCGTAATCACCATAAAACTTTCATATTTAGAAAATTATTAGCATGTGATAATGAGATCAATAAACTACAATACGGGGGAAGGATACAAGGATACTGGGTGCCCGTGGTGTGCCAGGACGATTTAAGTCTTTCAATTTCCGCCATGAGTTTCGCATATAATGGTTGGGCACTTAGTGCCGAGAGTCTCCACGAAGCTCTGTAGAGAGTACTGGAATCGGGTGATTTATGCATTTTCATTTGGTCGGGTATACAACATACTCCTCGAGGAGTCTCCTTCTTCATTTCCCTGGAGCACCTCTCTCTATGTAGGTATATGCAGTGCGCTCACTGTATGGAGGCATGATGGTGCATGTTGATATTGAGGGAAAGAGGGTAATAGGGGAAGTACTCTATTATGCTAACTCCGTGTTTTATAGTCGCGTGATATTACACTTTAGAACAAGCAAACCGAGGTGTGCTGTTACTTATATTCGTCGTGATTTGAATAAATTGGAGCAACAGAATAACCCCCGCCATAACTACCTTTCAGGTACTGGTAATGTTTACAATTATGGCCGAGAGATCATGTAAGGCTCATTTCAATGCTTGAATAGTGTAAACGTTCCTGCAACGGAACTGCAAATTGAAGTATTTTATCACCCAGTTTTTAGCTATGCAAATTCTAAGCTAGTTTATTGCCATATGGAAAACGGTTCTCATGATTTAAATTTATATAATTGTTGTTTTTTTTTGTATAGTGTTAAAGTCACGTGAAGGTTAAATTTAAAACGAACTTCAATGGATTAAAAGAAAATTGTATGAATTAAGAGCATTCCTATACCAAATGCATTCGTTTTAAGTTGAAACAATAAATTGTGGCTGTGGAACAATTGTCACCGTTTCAAATTATGGACGAATTGTGAGATTCATTCCCTTACAAAATTTAGCACCACAATAATCCACTTAATTTTCACCGTTGAATACTTAATGGAAGTAAATCTGTGAATCAGTAAAGAATGATGTATTCGGTATGGAAAAGAAAATGGCACATCAACTTCTTGATCAAATAACAAGCCTAAACACCCCCTAGTGGTTGAATATAGCTCTTAACAAAACAAAACAATCCAGAAATGCGCATGACTAGAAAAATATATGTACAAATATAGGTAAACTTTAGGTCTAAGAAACATTTGGACGTAGATGTGACGTGGCAACAGTAATATGTACTTAAGGTCAGTTTCATAGCTGAAGATTCTGCAAATCAAATGAAATATTGAAAAACTACACATCGTAAACATCACCCAGGATTTTCAATATCTCGAATCAAGGATTACCTTTATCTGCAATCTGAGTTATTTTCAAAATGCTTCAGCAATCAGTTTCAGGTCGAATTTCACCCACTTTTAGGTATATCGATTTCTTGTTCCTACTTTAATGCAAAGCTCAGCGTAGATCTCACTCCGACATTGTAGACGCCTCCGGATAACCAACTTACCAGCGCCTGCCCTAGCCTTTGATCAGGGTAGAGCGAGATTGACTTCGGCGCCCTTAAGCCTGAACTATAATAGACGTATTTTGACGTACGTTTTTAACGAATATACACGTACGTATCTCTCACCGTAGAACTTGACGTACAATCGGCTATAATAATCGCCGATGAATTTGAATTTGAGTCTGAATACAACAAGTATTCTACGATTTTGACATTACCACGCCGTCAACTGGGATCCAGGTCTCATAAGACGGCGTTATACTACGTTTAACGAAAACAAGTACATGTGATGTAGGTTTATTATAGTCATTCAATCATTCATTTTCATCATAGAGCCCTGGGAACGCAGGGATTGACGTACGTTCTATCACGTCTATTATAGTTCCGGCTTTAGGCTACTTAATCGCTCCGACTAGACTATCGGATCCGGCTGTCGTATTCGATTATCAGCTCAAACCGAAAACTTGAACCGATAATCGAAGGAGAGCCTGACAGAGTGAAAACTTTTTTTATCATTCTAATTGTAGGCCTCAAAGAGCTCTATCTAAATATTTAAGTTTGTCTAAGTGAATCGTAATCGTACGCAACTCTTTTCTTTTTTGTCAGATTTTCGGGGATAGCGTTACCTGTAGCAATATTAGGGATTTAAATAGAGCTCTTTGACGACTTCAAATAGAATGGTAAAAAAGTTTCACTCTATCGGGAATATATTTTTTCCGATTAGGTTTTCGAAACGAAAGAAAAAATGGTTAATAATGGATTAATTACCTAAAAAACAAGCCTTAATATGTTGCTCTACGATAATCGGTATAGCAGTTATAAAAGTTTAAGTACATTAAAAACTTTTCAAAACGTAACCCTGTATCTGGGGGGACTCTAGCAAAAAAAACGCACGACAAAATTCCAAAATTGCTGAAAATTGGTTCACAGCTTCCTTGGGACTTTTTAAGAAAACAATTTCGGAATCACAAAAAAAACATGGCCAACAGAAATATCACTTATTAGCAAAAAAATCACTCAAAAACTGATTTTTTTAAATTTTTTTTTATCAGTCAATACAAAACGTTATCGCCTACAATAAGCCCTCCTGTCATTTTTTCGAAAACCTAACCCTGTCGAAGATATTCAAGGTATTTTTTTGGCCGAAGTGATTTTTGGAAACTTTGACTTTGATTTTCAGCCATTTTGGAATTTTGTCTCCTTAAAATGCTAATTTACCCTGACTATCAGTGGATAGTGCCGATAGGCCCCCTCCCTTTCTTCTCCAAATACTCCCGGGAATCACCCCTTAACCGATTAGCATTTAAGTCTGAAACACCCTGTATACAGCAGCGGCTCTTTTGAGGATCATATCAATGTTAGTCAAGTCGCCACGATAAAAACATAACACAGCCATTTTTAATGTTGCTGATGTTCGTCTCAAGCCGGAATGCAATTCAATTTTTATTCAATTCAATTTATTGAATTTTTTAGGGGCCCCGAAGTGTGCATTTTTGAGCTGCACAGAGGACACCAAATTTTGCAAAATTAATGATCTGTTTGGCGCTTTTTTTGGGGAAAATGGGAAAATGTTATGGGCGAAGTTCTGCATAGGCGCCAAAGTTTCCGGCACTGCAAAATCGACGCGAACGAGATTGCCGGCGAAAGCTAGTGTTATATAAATAGGGTTGCCAGTTATACTGATTTAATCAGTACTGTACTTATTTTCATACTTAGAAATTTGCAAGTACTGATTCCGTATAATTTTAATTTCAGTACGTAAATGTACTGATTTTGTAAACTTATATCGATAATTGGAAAAGATAGTGGCCTCGATTCCCAGAAGAGGCGACAGGGATTCTTATCACTTCCCTGTCATCTGAAAATCTGTTAAAATCACCTATAAATTGCGTAGCAGGTGACTTTGCCGCTTTGGCAATTGAAAGAAAGAAGTGAAGTCAGCACAGTAACGGCTATGTTTTGTCTCAGTCGGTGAGCGATTAGTAGTGGGAGTGAGCTTAGTGGAGATTTTGAAGTTCGGGCCAGTCAAATTCTCACTCACATGGCACGTAATTACGTTTAGATATTAAATGAATTAAATTGTACGTGTTTGCTTCAATTACACTGATCATTGGTGCATAATATATTTATGATAAAATACAGCATTCTTATGGATTTGAGACAAAATCATTTAAATTATCACTTCCCTCTCTACCACTTCCCTGTCTGCATAGACTGTATACGAGCATTTCCGAATAGGTTTTGTAAAATATTCGTTATATCCAATTTTCAAATACATACATTAAAAAAAACGAAGGGCCAAAAAAAATTCAATTTTCTTCCCGTTTTTGTGGAACTGCCCAAGTTTTGCTTTTGTCTTTTTTTGTGTATTGTTAATTTTTTGTAAAATATAAAAAGTGGTGTAAGATTGAAGAAATATGAATAAAAGTATTTACAGTATGGTCTAGCGTTTTTTTTGCTCGAAAGATTTTGTGCTAGAAAGTACAACTGACCAGGAACGAAAATCTTTGAACCAAATGTACTGATTTTTGTCAGTGCCAGATCTGGTAACCCTATATATAAATAATAATAGCCTAATTTTTCAAAAATCAACTTTTATTGCAAAAGGCGCCATCAAAATTTTATTTTTCGCTCGAAATTGTTTTTCACATTCATTTCGGCGCCCTTGCCACCTGGCGCCTAGAGCGACCGCTCCACTCGCTCTACCCTAGTGCTGGCGCTGCAACTAACGACGGTAGTAGAAAGCACCCCCTTCACAGCCTACCAAACCAAGATGTAAAGTAATCGTGTCAAGGGCTACATGGCAGCGGGTAGTTTTTGCACTGTCGTTTAACGGTCTCCTCTAACACTGGGCGTAACCAGTTGTATAATGTCTTATCCTAATATGGAAGCTCTGTCAGGATGGACCTACCCTTTCCTATCCTGGGATTCGTCGGTCCGGAACCGGTTATTATACTCACCAGACGGCCCTTGCCGATCGGGATGAAAAACACCAGAGGTCCGTGCCCAGATTGGCCAACTCTAAGCGGTTCCTTCCTATGCTGTCTCTTAATAAACGATAAAACCGTCGACAGCACACAAGGACTTTACCTCTGACCGCTTGTTCATCCAAGTGCCGGCTACGGTATTCCCTGGACCCTATAACTCAAAGACAGAAAGAGAGAAAGATCAAGGGTATGCCCGAAACTATATCCTAACAGCTCAAACCACATAATGGTTGTTGTAATTTGACAGAAATAGTGTTCAAATTTGATATTCTAAATATCTTAGATTTCATCATTTTATACATAGCTGCTGCTATGTAAAATCATTACCTAACTGCAATCCTGGATTTTATTCAGGATAATCTAGGTTGATGTTTATCACGAATTAGCATTATCCTCGTTGATGTTTACGACTCTAGGTAGATAATTAGAGTCAATAAAAGTTGTTCCTTTAACTATTTGCATACTAATTCATGAGATAATGTTGAAAGTTGACCAACAGTCTAATTTTTGTAAAAAAAATTCTTCACATCAACGTATGATCAAAAGTATACTGATGGAAATCCTAATTAACTTTCACGTTTCTTCATTTCAATGACAATCTCGGTAACTCAATTGTCGTCCGATGCCTTCATAGAGACCGTTTAGAAATGTTGATCAAAACGACTGCATATTTTTGCTACCCTCCCTTATAATAAACATACATAACATGTGTATCTCTAACTAACAGCAAAATATCTCATTCCCTACATATATTAACATTCAAATTAAGAATTACACCAAGAGCCTACAAAGATTGCGTTTTATAAACTTTTTAATTGCCTCAAATACAACCCAAATGTAAACAGTCAATTACTTACCCCACATTCTTTTATGGCAGTCTAGCAATGCACAGCACACCATCAAGTTGTACCTGAATATTCATTTTTGACGATGTTCAATTAATTAATAAACAAAATTTAATTTGTAAATCATAACAGTTCAAATTCAACTCAGCACCATTGACCTTCACAAACTTCACCAGGCGAATTCGCACCCATAACACCAGCCTCTTCTGCCTCCGCTTTGCGCACTTTGTTACGCTTAATTGACTCTCCTCAACCCAGGAAATCCTAAAACATTGAACAATGCTCGCTCTCTCCACTCTCTTTCTCTACCCCAAAAGCATTTTCGCGACAATAACAGAAAATTGATGTTGACTTTAATTTTGGTTTGGAAGCAACCCTTTCCCCCAAAAATGTGGCAACAACGATCGGCTCCAGGACTCCTGCTGGGTTTTTCTGTCAGGCAACGTCCAAACAGCCTCCAGGATACCATCATGCAAATGTTTCACAATTCTCACTCAATTCGGTAATTAAAATTCTCAACCATACTCGTATTCCCTAAACAGAAAGGAAATTAGGTTAGGGATAAACGAGGCTCCCATGGAGCGGTATACATCTCCTGGGAGCCCCCCGATCCTACTTAATTGAAGTACAAAACGGGAAAAGTTAGTTTCGTTGGTTAGCGATGCCGCAAAAAGCCGTGAATTCTGTACGAAGGACAAGGAACCCCGAGCGGGTGCTGAATTTAGCAATTTAAACCGTAGTCAACACCGGCAAGATACACCGGTCTACAGGCAGGATGCCCGAGCTGTTGCCACAGCAGCATAGAGAGAGTGCTTGCTGGATGCGTTATAGTGGAGGTAGATGCCGGGATCGGGATCATATCCGGAGCCAATTGTAGGAAACTATACATTCGGGCTCGCAAAACGTTTCAATCGAATCAAATTTATCCTTGGTGTGGGGGCGCCAGCTTAAAGATCCAGGATAAATTAAATTCGACAAATGAATAGCGGAAAACGGCACGAAGCGGGGGAGGCGATGTAGGGTCCTTGTTTTGATCCTATTCCGTATATTGCTCCAATATGTGCACACTTCCCATTCAAAATGAAATGGCATCGGCGGCGAGTCCTTTTCTTTAGTTGCAAGGCTTCAATGAGCTTTTCAAGGGCTCCTTCTGCTCCACACATTCTATTCCTGTTCCTCCATGTGTCGATACTCGGTGGTGCTGCTCGAATGAACACCAGCCCCATGCACAGCAACATCGGGAATATGGGGAGAGGGTGTGGGTTTTGAATATTTTATTAAATGGAAATTTCGATAGGAAATCGTCCATTTGGCTATTCTTGTGCTATGGGCCCAAGGAAAAGGGTGAGTTTGAGTTTGAGTTGAGTTGAGCCTTAACTGGGGAAAAGGAAACCTTTTAAAATTTTATGATACACCGTTGAACCGGAAGGACTTGGATTCCATTGGAATGCTTTGATAAAGGGATGCTGGGCTTGGTATGTTTTTCCCTGGCTTTGAATTCAAGAGTAAAAACAGATTATCCTTTGGCCAATTCAAGTGAAATAATCGAAAGGATGTGGTTGGCTTTGATTGCCATTGTGTATGGCCAAAAGGATTTTTCTCTTCTCTTCAGGTTTTTTTTTAATTTCGTGCCTAGATTTCATTCTTTTGTTAAAGAAATTGCTTCTAGTTCATTTCATGGGATTCCGTTCTTTTTTTTTAATTAAATAAATACTATTTACAGTTTACTGCATTTGAAACGTTCTTTATTATATTTTATGAGCAGTGTTGGGCCAAGGTCCATGAATATTTTGTACCTTGGGCCATATACGCCCCGTCCTACACCATTATCGGTTTTGGAGCGGTTCGTATACCAAAAGGCCGCGTTTCATCTTAGGAGGGGCGTGCCATGTTGCGATTCTGACCGCCATCCGATAATCGTCATAAAGGGTTTGCCGAAGTCCAGAGCGGCAGGAATTGTATCGGACGATGAAGAGCATTGGCTCTAGGTTTAGTTCCTTGAGAATCGATAGGGCATCGACAAAGTCTCCATAGGCTTGAAGGAGAGTAGCGCCCGTAGAGGCAGCACGCCCGCCAAAGCCTCTCTCTTCCATACTAGGTGGAACGGAAGAGGTTCAGTAGGGCTTTCATAGCCGCAATCGGACAGGTCCTTTTAGCTCTCGTGATACCGAGATAGGTCTTTGGGGTTTATTCTGAGAGTCGAATCACTCACATGACATTTCTCGGTTGGTTGTCCCCTCAATTTCGGACAGGTATTCCCAGAGTGGAAACGCAGTTAACTCACTTCATTCCACTCTGGGAAGCTGACGATTGGCAATTTTGAATGAGAGATGTCTCTAAGTCGATTCGCGGAATACCATCCCTTGAGTGTCACATCACTTGCAATGTCACATGACTCTTAGTCTTTGCACCTTGGCCAACTTAATCACAGCACCGTTTTGTTTGGTTAAGACCCTCCCTAATACATATACCTGTCCAAAACTTTCTTCATCAGGCAGAATAGTGGCAGCAGAATTATTAAGTCCGAGATATGGGTTTTCCCAACAGCATTGAACGGCTTGAAGGTGCCACGGCAGTGGAATCTTATACCGCAGTGGAAATCCTGTTTGCCAGGCTTTTGTTCTATTGTAGGACCGGTGCACAAAAACTGTGTTATGTTCTAAGGCCAATCCAGGGTCAGCTACTAGAGAAGCCGGGAAATGGGTACTCATTAATAGGTCAATGGTATCCCCGCTGTTCTCCGTAATGGGCCCATCAAGGGTGTTGAGGGAAACAATGCCATTTGAATTATCCTTAGACAAGAATTTGTATAACCTCATTGGAGGTTATACAAATTTTCTATCTCTTTGCAGAAGGCTTTCCATGGCCTTCGTTTGGATCTACTCAACTCTTTATTGTAATCTGTAAGCAGTGCCGGCGGATCGTGTTGGGCCTGGGTGAGTAGTCAGAAAAAATTTTGAGGGGTTTTAAATCGTTGATTTTCGCTCTTACCTTCGTCGAGAAGCTTTGGATTTTTCGCTGACATGGGGTTTGTGGTTCATTAATTTCAAAGTTGCTACTTGATTGGAAATTTCTTCGAATTTTGAATCTCGAGAACAGCCCTAATCATTGGTTACTGCTTTTATCTTCTCATACGATTCAATAGCCCATAGATTACATTTCTGCAGATCTGCATTCCAAATCAGTTTTGCAAATATCCGAAGTTTAGTCTAGTGTAATATAAAAAATTCAGCTGCTCTTATTTCTTCCATGATTTTCGACAAAACTGTACTAGCCATAAAATCTAGAATTTTATTGTGATAGTCTTCATGGAGCCACTTGTGATCATCTCTTTGCAGCCATGATGCCAGTTCAGTCACATCTTCAGCTCGAGCCTTTGAAAATATCAAGAAATTTGAATTTTCATAGTTGTTGGCCCTCTTAGGGAAAGACCTTGTCTGACCCACCGGACCTTATCAATATTTTTTACGCTTCAAGGCAGTCTATATGAAGAGAACTAGTGGCATGAAACTCTAACCCCCCATGTCCATGATTCCAGTTGTAGAGTCCCTCATCAACTCTACTTGGATGCGATAGCACGCGAATCTAATTGGCTATTAACTTCATCTCGCACGCTTCGGTGCATATAGTGCAAATCGCTTTGTTGTTTTTAAGTTGAAGCCACGCTTAGACTTTCGCCCATTTTTTAAAAATAACCGGCACTGAAGACTTATTTAAAGCACCAACTAGAAAATTGGATTAAATAGTGTTAGGTCTTGTGAGAAACATATCAGCGGGAAAAGAATCGCACGAGAAAAGGCCATAGGGTCGCAAAGGTTTCATAATTATTGGTGTAACTCGTATACATTGTATACTTACTTTCACGAAAATACCGCAGGTAAAACATGTGACATTCTACAACTGAACGCCCCCGATGTAACGAAAATTTGTCGGTCGCCACTTCGGGTGATCTTCGGCAGGCCTCGGCCAGACTTGGCAGTAAGTGTGTTCCGCATGTATGTTGTTAATACTATATTTGTATAATTACTTCTTTAAAGCAAATACTTATTCAAAAGCATAACACACGAAGAATCTTATTAATTGAAAAACGTCGTTATTTCTAATTTATTGGGATTTGCGGGGCGAATGTGTAGCACGAAAAAACTTATATCCGGCTAGCATTTAAAGGGGCATGCCTCAGGCAGCGTGTGGGCCTCATGTGGCAAATGAGGGGCATGCCGAAAGATGGATTTCCCGGTCGGTTCCCTATGAGACCCCCTGTAGCAAATAAGGAGCATGCCGAAAGAGGGCTTTCCCCTGAGATTACTCATGCGTACCATAGAAAGAAAAAATCTGCGATACTGAAGTGAGGTATGCCCTATCAGTTTCTCATAAGGGCCCCATAAGGCAAACCTCATTAGAAATGAAATGGGGCAATCCCTTACGCCTTACGTATTCGGAAAGCTTTTTAAAAGCTCAATTTTACTCATAAAGCTTTAGTTTTTGCTGTTCATATTTCAGACAATTATGTTGATGGGATTGAAGGCTGTCTTTAACATACTTAGACCGGTTCTTTTCGATTGCGGAGGTAGGCAGCATTTGACGTGATTCGTACTCAGATGGGCGACCGCTTGGGAAAACAACACTCGCGCTTGAAAATAAAAATCTTTCAACACCGCCGCAAGTTTTTATTTATTAAGGTGAGTGCACATCCCTTGGAATGTGAATAAAGACTGTCACGATCGCTTCCTGCAAATTGGCAGAGACAAGGTCGACATCAGCCTCAGTGATAAGGTTATTAACTATGTGGCAGCCTCATAACCCGAGGGTGTGCAATAAATCTCCCAGTTAGTTTGCTGAGGAACCCTAAATGCTTACGAAGATATTGCAGAAGCTCTCAAGTCAAACTTTATATGCTGTGGACATTGATGGCTCACTTGAGATGTGTCAGTTCAGTATTCTAAAACTGACGAGCGTGCTGGCAAGAGATGAGTCAATCACCTCTTGCCTAATCACATTAAGAAAGGTAGGTTCGTAAACCCTGCTCATAGCCTGTAAATTGAAATCCATCAGCATACTATCATCCAACGATTTCAAAGAGATAGTGGATCATTCCAACAAGAATGATCTACAGATCATCATCTAGTGGAACTTGCCTTCGACAGCTATAGGAGAAGTGAGGTGAGGTGCGCATTCACACATGAAGTTATCAGGGGGACTATTCAGTAATTTAAAGCTCTCAAGACCCTTATCTTACTCTGCAAAATGCCCAGGGCTTCTTTCACACTTGGTTTCATCAGCCACTGCAGGAATGTAGCGACTCTGGAGAAATTCTACCGCTTCAACCGTAATGGATGAAATAAATAATTTCCTGCGCCCACGGCAATATTTTTCCTCAGCTCAGTCTCACAGCCTACGGCCCTTATTTTCGTGCACACACCACTCCACAAATTCGTTCATTACTAGAACAACTCGAATGTAGCACAACCTCCCACATTTAGTATTCCCGAACTCATACAACATCCAAGAGTTCAAACGGAAGGTTCTTCACCATCTCCACAAGCATAACCCGTGCCGCAGAGCTTGTGGATCCACATGGGATCTAGAACAAAACACCATATTTATTATTTATACACCATCATCGTAAGGCCTATGATAACATTTGGGACATTAGAATGGCGGCATAGAACCAAGCTTAATAGCTTTTCTACAGAATTATGCAAGATTTGAAGAATGACCTGCTTTCCATCTCCGGAGCTTTTCGCAGATCGCTGACCACAGCTCTCGACACTCTACTTAATACCGTTTTACTCCGTGTGGTAGTAGAGAAATCCGCTATAAAACTGCACTGAGGCTAAGATTGAATGACCACCTGGGCGATGGTCTTCAGCAGGGGCATTCACACCCTAGCTACGGGGCTAGCGGGGATATATTCTATCTTTCATCAAGCGTTCTTCAGAGAGGTCCAAATTATTTTGGGAATACCAACGACTCAGGGCTTCGCGCACAATGAAAAAGCGGACGTCTTGGCGAGGTATGGCTATGGCCCTGTTTTCATCGACTATGATGAAATACAAAACTAGAGGTCCACATCTGATCTGGTGAACTCGAAACGATTTTTACTTGAGCGAATGCACAGAAGAAATCAGAACAGATGTACGGACACTAGTTAGCTTGATCAACGAACACTACGCCCCAAATTACTGGCAATGAAGTATTGGGAGAGCGGAGGACGAGTCTGCCCTTCATGCTTCCTGCACTGTCCCGCGATAACGAGGGTCAGGGTCTCGTAGTTCGACACGAGCTTGCTTGACCAAACAAGTCTAACCAACAAGCCTTTCAGACTGCTGTACCTGTTCAAGCGGTCTGGCCTACAAATCTGAGGTATAGGAACTGTTAGTATGTCCAAGTTATAAGCAC
This sequence comes from Thereva nobilitata, assembly GCA_963855945.1. Taxonomy (NCBI): domain Eukaryota; kingdom Metazoa; phylum Arthropoda; class Insecta; order Diptera; family Therevidae; genus Thereva; species Thereva nobilitata. Next base: position 86,949,156 of record OY979697.1, read on the forward strand.
GATACTCGTCTTCCAATATCTCAATGAAAGAAAGAAGAAAAAAGAAGTATAGTCTAGAAACTGCAAAGAAATAATAATCAAAAATTCTCCTAAAATTCCACATAAACGCCTAAAACGAATTCCCTGAACAGCACTACCTCAAAATATATACATAATTCTACCCAACGAAATTCCACGAACGATATGTAAACTTATCTCATTCACAAAACTCTTACCTTGGGGAAAAATCACGTTACGTTTAAAACAAAATTCATTTTTAATTTACCAGCAACAGAATGCTCTAAAAACATCAAGAAGATTAATACTCTCCTCTTACCTTATGAATAAAACTGAACTTTTAACAAGGTGTGAGGTGAGAGTCCTTTTTATCTACGTTCACAGCAGGCAGGTATTATCCTAAGTACATGAACTGCAAGACTATGAAGCTTCTTCACCTTAGATTTAACTAACTTTCCTGTAAGAGGATTAAAATATGAGCAAAATTTAAATTTCAATAAACTCCACTGATATTGTCATCATTCAGTTGCTAGATATGTCCACACATACAATAGCTACACATATCTTACCATATATCTAGTCCATAGGTCCATTGGTGGCAGTAAAATTTACGAGAAGCCAAGCAACGTCCTTTAGAAAGACGACCACTACTAGAGCTGACTATCCTGAAGGCATGAACAAGTGCACCCGTAACGTAGCCCCAGAGAGAGGCAAGCATTCACAAGGAAAATAGAAGAGACTCAACGGGGTCAGTCATGATATCCCCAACAATGTGCAGCCATCCCCATAGCGAACCGTTAAGGGGATTTTGCCTGCCAAACGATATTGTATTAAAAATCCTATCATCCCTTTTGTGATCCTCTTATAGAATTTCTTTCAGGAGCCTTTAAGATATCGCCTCCATCTCTGACTACTGTGGTGTGCTAGCATACGGGGGACAGAGGTTATTGTAAATTCGCGCGCATGTATTAGATTGCATTTTGCAGAAAATATTATTTACGGGCCCCTCAATTATCGACGTCGAAATTTCAATAAGGCTTCATCATATCCAAGAATTATTGGCCAATTACCTCGATTTATTTGTTTAGAAGCTTAAACGGTCTGTGGCTTAACCGCATCGCGCCGGCCGCGAGGAGCCGCACCGCTGTACGTGAACGCCTCGTCGAAAAATCATCAGAAAACGGATGATAGAGAAAACACAAAAAGTATAGAGGTCCGGCACGAACGGTTTGGGTACCGTAGAATGAATTTATGATGGTCAAGAGTAATGTCCATCGTACACCTCCATGCTCAATTCCCAGAGGGGCAATATTTTTCCAAAGCAGATGTTTTTTCCCTTATGCGCTGCTCCATGGAACACATCTTCCGGACAAGAAAATACTCTCGAATCTATCTATCCGGCAATGGTCACAGTTGTTGATGAATCCCTTTAATGATTTTCTAAGCATAATCAAAAATTTTAATGAACTTCAAAAACAGGAAACCCTCTACCCATCAATCGGCTATATTCATCAGGGGCATGGGCTCAAGTGCGCGAGCAAAATGAATTTTCCAATTGAGTTAACCATTGAAAGCGTCGTTAGCCATCGCAAATTAATTCATGACCGAATAATCAAACAAATTCACTGGACTGGAGCCTAATTAAATTTCGAGAAGACAAATTGGTATCCGTTCCTTCTTCCCAATTACCTAAACAAGTGCGTACCGAGCACTGAGAAATCCTTGATCGTCCTAGAGATTGGGTGGAAAGTTGAAAGTCTCCCGGAGGCACCAAGGCAAATGCTTAATAAGAAGAAGGCCGGGATTTATCCCGAAAATTATTCATCACAGCAGTTGATGGGGCATGTATTCATAGGATCTTCGAAAAAGGTTCGTCCCCCTCTTCTTTTCCCAATCCGTTTTTAGTAGACATACAAGGATAACATTAAGGCGAAAACGAGAGACCTTTATTCTCATTACAACACCGCCTCAACTCAACCCAACCAACTCAACTGTGCTTTTCTTAGTGGCTAGAGGAGCTGAGTGCTGAGTGTCTTATGCACGAATTATGACCACATCCAGACGTCTCGAGCGTTGTGCTAGGACAACTGCCGTGGGATGGATACCAATGGAGCCCCCAGAGTGATACCAGCCTGGAGTTAAGTCTCTACATGAATGGAATGGCCGAGGTTATTAGGTCGAAAATTGTTTTTGAATTATTTTAGCTGTCGTATCCCGGTGACGAATTGACATGTTGCCGCGAATTTATGGGACTTGGTTATTTGTTCATATTTTGTCTTAATATATATATTCGGGATACCGACAATATACCCTACTGGCTTCATTTGCGGAATCATTTCGTGGGCCGTCATCAGAATGATTTACACTAATATATAACGCCGGTGAGGGTTTTTGTAGCTGAAGATTTTTTCCCGTCTGAGATTTAGTAATAGGTCAGAATAAATTGCTTGGCTTTTTGGGATGGAACATAAGAGATTTAATGAAGAAATTTTTCCACAGCTTTATAAATTGCTAAATTTACAAAAATATTAAATTCAACCGTAGAAAGTTATATACCTTAAGGGAACTTAAGCTTCGATTTCTTCTACGCGTGTTTAGAAACTACCACCAGAGGTTGAACTAATCAGCGAGGTTTTCAATATTTGTTATAAACAAAAATATTGGAAGCACTACAAGGACTGCTGAAGTCGGTATTCGGACCCCAAAGAGACAATCCTGGCGATAACATTGCCAATATATAAAGTGTTATGAATCGACTAAGCTTAGCAAAATTATTTTTCCACAAATCTTTCAAACCTGCCCACCATCTTACGTTATCTAGGGAGACTCTTCTTAAGAAATCCTGAAGTTCTCTTAAATACCCACTTCCCGGGCAGCACACGCGGAGATAGCTATATCCTGGAAGGAAGTCTGTCAAACCATCATAATAAAAAACGTGCGTTGGCCAGTAAAAGTTTCTCATGTATCAGTCACCAGGAATATAAATAACATAATGCCAATAATGCTCCAGTAATTATTGGTCTGTGACTGATGTCAATCTATAAGATGCCTACACTACAGTTACGCACGTGTCCCATATCTGGAAGACGTTCGAAATGTTATTCATTCCGAAGGCAGGTAGCTGCGGGCATGAGACGGCAGAAGGATTCTAGAACAACAGTCTTGAAATCCTTTGTTCTGAAAACTTTAGAGCCCATGTTAGACCTATACCTCCAAAAATTCTATAACAGAGGTGCCAAATATCTTCCTCCCACCATGCATATTGCAAGGGCGAATCTGTAGAAGCTGTACTGAACGAAACAGTAAATACCATAGAATACTCCCTAGAATAAAAACCGAGTACCTTGGTAAAAACCTCCTAGACATTGGAGGCGATTTCAACAATATTAGTCCCGAAGTTATCCAGCAGACCTAGATGGAATTCACCATCCACCAGTGGCGTAGATAGGGGGGGGGGATCAAGGGGATCAATCCCCCCCCATGAGCCAACGAAAATTATAATAGAATTGAATAAAAGCCTTCGTATCTACGTATTTAAGTATACATGAAATTTCTTAAGCACCAGCACCTCTTTTGGAATTATGTAATGTGCAATTTTGTTTTTGCGCAATTATGTATATAAAAATCATCTAGACATGTTTTTGTGACGGCTGTGCATTTAAGTATTGTCTAATTTCCGCGTTTCGAGCAGGCCGACCAATCAAGAGCCACGAAAAGGACCCTGACTATAATTGTGGACACATCGAGCACATGTAAAGTAAATACAATGAGCCAATAGTGAACCCTCGGTTCCTAAATACTTAAAATTTTAACGTTATAATAAATCCATAATATATAATAATAATATCAATCGTTTTTCCAATTTTGGGTGAAATAACTATTAGCTATGAGCATATTTTATTCAATATTTAATATTTCGAATATTTTTCAATGTACATAGTAGAGTATCAGAATATAAGCTTCCTAAAAAATAGGACTAACTTTGGCTTTGATTGTCAATTTAATTCCTGCTTAATATTTTGAAGTTTATAAAAATTGCCGAGTCAGTAAAAATATTAAAGTTCAAGAAAAGATTCTACGGGCAAAATTATGATAAACTTTAAGCTATAAGTGCGGGGAAGCTTTGCACTTCATAGATTGTTCTAACTCGATACAATTTTATCGAGCACAACGCACAGCACACTCTCTGGCGAATCAATAATTCGAAGGCGTTCCTTGGAGCGTTAACATTAATTTACTCTAGTTTTTCCGTTTTCAACTTTTTTTTATTTTAAAATTATTTTGAAAATATGGCATAAAAGTCCATCGAATGAGCCTAAAACCTTATTCAAATGGAGGGTACTTTCCATATAAAAAATTCCAAAAAATCAGGATTCTAATTAAAAGGGCGTATTTCTGCATCTTGGGAAGCAAACGGTAATCCGCCATTTTTTTGGTGGCCATATTGGATCTATTGAGTATACTATATTATATTGTCATCGCAACTGAAGCTGTGTGCAAAATTTCAGTATGATCGAATAACCGGAAACCCCTCAGCAAAAGAAGGTTTACCTCAAAATACGATCTGAATTTTCGTTTCATATATAATTGTGACTGTAAGCGAAAGAAGGCCCAATTATAACACTGCTCAACAGCATGACTGTTGCATGGAATATTTTACATCATTCTAAACTAATTTTTGACGCTGATTTCAAATATATTATCAGTTTTTTATATCAGCTTTAGTTAATGAATTATAAGGAAGTGTGTTTTTTTAGAAAAATACTCTCACCGTACTAAAATATTTTATTTAAAAAAAACTACAATCCGCACTGCACGCAGAATACTCCCACCTATCTAAAAATGTAAAAGTGAAGATTCTACCCTACCACCTTCCATAGTAATGAGTCATCAAAACCAAAATTTTGTTTTTTTTAACAAAACTATCAACTTTAACTACCTTTTTCCCAAAAATAAGTAGTTAGTCAATATTTTTTTTCCAAAATTGGAAAGCACGGACAATTTCCTATAAATAATGTCCGACAATTTTTGCGTTACGGTCTTTATTTTTTAAGATATTAGCAAATTTCGATGTAAAAAGTTGGCTTTATTTTGTAGTTTGGTACTTTGGCACTTAGGTATTAGAGCCCTAACACAATAGAACATTTAATTTTAGCTCAAAGTTTTACTAGGAGTGGATAGGTGGACATAAATATCGTGCTAAAAGGATTTTTGCTTTTGACAGAGCCCCAAAAAACTTCACTGCAAGTATTTCCAAAAATTCTATTCAAAAAGGCTTATTGCTTGAAGTGACTAATCGAAAGGTCGTATTTCTCAAAATCCCGATCAAAAGGGCATATTTCTAAACAAATAATTACAAAAAATATAGTGCATGAATGTGCATTTAAATATATTTTAGCATTTTATTTATAGGAACAGGCAGTTTTTTCGACTTCTGTAAAGTTTGTTTATGATGGAAATACGCCCTTTTGAACAGACACTCCTCAATTGTCAAATTTATTCTAGTTTATAATTGCAAAAGTGTGTTAAAATTGTTTTGTTTATTATCTCGGAATGAAGAAATTTTTACTGCCAATAAAACCATTCGGCAAGTCTTGAGACGGTGAAATCCACAGAAATGCAGAATTATCGTCAGAAACAACCGCGAAAAGACCCCGTTCTGATGCATTAAGTTGTGAAAATCCGATCAATCAAAATATACTGTCATATCCCCTCCCATCGCAAAAAGCTACCTACGCCACTGCCATCCACAATGGCATTTATTAGTCAATGGATTCTCCGCAAAACTATCTGTGGCAGCTTAGGCAGCAACAGAGCGATAAAGGCCCCAATCCACCAGGGCACACAGCAACCAGAAATTTAGTGTCCGGAAATTTTCTTTGAAATTATGGAGATGGCTCTTGAATATGTTCATGCATGTTTCAAACGCTGCGGGCTCTCTTTTAAACCAAGAAAATTCCTCCATTTAAATCTACCTATAACTAGCTAAGTGCTTGGTCTGGTTTTGGGCCCAAAGCTGAAATACAGACTAAACTTGGAACAAAGAGCAAAGAAGGCCAGCACAGCTTTCTATGTCAGCAAGCAACCTTCAGCAAGAAATGGGGCTTGAAGCCACACACTTGGAACGCTGGCTCTACTCAGCAATGATAAGATCAGAGTGACATATATCACTATTGCAGCGCTCTTGCAAAAGAATATAACCAATTAATCTAAACAAATTCCAAAGAAAGCCTCTGGCTCCAACGGATGAAAAATCTGAAGAAAAAAAGGACGAATTGTATCAGAATGCAGAATCTTATGAGGATATTCAACCATATACCCTCGAATGATATTAAAATGATGTTGGGTGACTTCAACACTAAGATCGGGAAGGAGGTTCAATAGGCAACCAGTTAAAAGTCCCTGAAACAGAACAACGGTGAAGAGAATTAACACAAACGAGAATACTCTCTGAAAGAATGTCCATGATGACATGTGGACATCTATTAAGCGTGCCTTAAAAGTGGCTGCTGAACAGACAGTAGGAGTAAAAACAAAAATAGTGAGAAATGATTGGTTTGATGTGGATTGCAAGACAGCTATAGCAGATAGAAATTCAAGCCTTCGCGAATACTTATCGAGACCAACAAGAGCAAAACTAAAAGCATACAGAATAAAAAGACATACCACAGATTAGTACATGTAAGTTCGGCCGTAGCGCTATTGGAAGAAGAAGAAACTCCAAAGAATGGGTCGCAGGAATATCACGAGCCACGAGAAAATAATTTGACCATACTACGACCAATCGTATCAGAGACACCATTGGAGAATGTACAGAAGAAACTGTGCGTACAGAGAGCAAACTCAAGGTGAAGATGTTGATCATGCATCAAACTAGAAAGACATAGATAAGATACAAGATAAAGCGAGCCTCTAATGATGCCGCCGAAGGACACTGCCAGAATCGTGTCGATAATCACACGATTCTGGCCAGTTGGTGAACATGCAGCCGGATTGAGAATTCCTTAAAACACACACTGTCGTAGCCGTGAGGAGGGACATACCAGAGAGTCAACCGAACATTTTCTTTGCAGTGTTTCGGCTCTGGCCATGACCAGACACCATTATGTTCATTTAGAAACATTTTGTTATTTGGCTTGGGAGAGGTTTCGAAGCTTAAAATAAGGGGAGGGTTCGCAATTTGATTATGACAGGCTAAGACTGAAGTTACCTGAACCCCACGGCCATATACTTTAGGTAACTGCACCCCAACAATTCCTTGGCCGCGTTAAGAGACAGGAAAGAGAAGGAACAGTTTATAGTTGGCCAGTCCGGGCGCGGACCTCCAGCGTTTAAAGCATTATGCCACTCAATTTCAAAATTATAAAGAATATAAACATTCATTTTACCTAAAAATTTTTTATGACATAACTAACGAAATTTGTATAAATTAACAAGTATAAATAAACCAACAAAAAAAATAGCAATAAGATATTTTAACTTCTTTTTTCAATACTTTGCAATAAACTTTATTTCACAAAAAATAAATCCATACAAAATAAAACCCCAACAAATAATCCCATGTACATCAAACATCCTTTTAAAAAGAAAATAAATCAATTTAAAAAACATTTCACGTTCGTTCAATACAGAATACCCTTTTTAGGGCGAGATATGGATAAATATGGATGAGCAACATGAGCATCTTGAACTGGAACTAAATGGCACAATCCTAGAAAATCGTAGATGTTTATACCAATGATAGCAGTCCACCATAGTATTGAGTATTTTATAGAATTCTGTAAACAAGACATAGGGAATCACAACACAGGTCAAAGTTGAATTTCATGATGTATTTTTTTTTTCTATATACATTATATAGAAGATTGAAAGCATGATAGAAAGAGATCGAGAGCGTGTTAAAAAAATACAAAAAAAAAGAAACTTAAAGGTTTTTATGTATATTTATATATAATATTATATATAAAAAAAGCTCGCCGTTCGATAAAAGTTGCTCTCTAAACCCGAACCATCATTCATAAATTATTCATTGCGCCCTCAATTTGATGATTGAAGGGCCCAATTGGAGCCGAAGGATAGGATTTGTTCCGCATCACTGATGCAACTTACCTTCTTTGCCATTTTGGGTTGTTTGTTTTCGTTCTAGTATAAATGCGTTGCCTTTCCCTTTTATAAATGTATATATGTATATATTTATATTTTTTTCTGCTCTACTTTTTGCCTTGATAACAGATTCCTATAAGTAGATGAATTACCCAGCAAACAGCTCTCAAAGTATGTATATGCAGCCACCAAAAAATCGGCGAAAATTTTTTTAATGGAGCTTGATTGATTTTCAGTTTTCTATTCTATAACGTGACGTTAAAACTTAAAATTCCTATTAGTCTACTATAGTCATTTTTTTTCAATTGAATCAAAATAAATAACTAGTCTGCTAGTTTTTAAATTGAACGAACAAGTAGCATTCCGCACCAGTTACAATTTCAAAAAGTATTTTAAACTAAAAAAAATTTACATCAGTGAAAAATAATTTACTTCCCCCAAAAAATCATTTCTCTCCGACTTTTACTAAATGTGTGATAAGAAAGCGCTTCTTGTTCCTTAAACGCTTTACCATTAATCTTTTTTTTTAAGACAGCGCGAAAAATTGATGACCTCGATTAACTCTTTCTTACATCGCGCGCTAGAAGGAACAAGGAAATGCAAAAATCTGCAGCAAACCGAAACGCAAGGCAAGCAAACAAGAACGAGAAAAGGAAAATTTTTGCAACAACAAACACAAGAAAAAAATACACCACAAACTTAATGACCAAATTATGCAGCTACGCTACATGAAGCGAGGAGTCAGCATGGAAGAAGAGCCTCAAAATTAATTTCGAGCAGTTTTAGTGCAATGTCTTAAAGTGGATAAAGCTTGGATGGACTCTCTATACCAGCTGAAAAGAGGAGCCTCACCACAGGGTGCCTCCCTGCGAAAAGAAGACTACGGTTGCTTGTTTCTTTTTCAATTTTATATAAATATATATATGTATACATAAGGGAATGAGGTGAATATTTCCAAGAGTGAAATGAAAAATTGTTTAGATTTGAAGAATTTATTATTGTGCGGTACTATAAAGTTGTTTGTCCTTCTTTCAGTACCTGTCGAACATTCATGTTTATACGGGAGCCTTGAAGGTAGAACTCGAAAAAATTCCAGTATCTGTACTCAGCACAGTTAATCCATAGCTGCTTGTCCATGTTGAAATCATTTGGTGATGTTGTTCTACAGCGTTTCAGATCAGGTGAACCAGCCCTTGGTTTTTTAGGTCTTTCTAAACCAATAATTTCTAAAAAAAGAATACAAATTTCGATACATCCATTTATCTTACCCTCATCTGTCCAGTCATCCCATGGTTTGTCTTTATCATGCATTATCCTAGGAACTGCATGATAACATAGACGGCTTTCTTTTGACATTACAAGAATATCTCCACTTCTCAAGAAGATCGCTGTTGGCTTTTCCTCTATGTTTGTACTGCCAATAAGAAATATCGCTGTTTGTCCAAAGCTGAAAACAGAAAATTGGATATAGTTTTGAAAATTGACAGTGGAAACTTATTCCACAATCATATTTGATCTTTTAATAAATGCATTATTCTTGAAAAGGAATTTTTAGCAATATCAATAAACTGATCGAGTTAGTCCAGTCCTGAGAATAACATTGCCATGAAGACTATAGCATCGGTTTCGGTGTAGCATTCGCTATGCTTGAATCGGCAACGTTTTACCAGAGCTGCATTCCTATCATGACTTAATTAGCCTATGGTAAAGCAAATGGCAACTCCGCCGTTTATTTTAAGGACAATTTTTTTTTAAATAATGAGTTTATGAGCTGTTTTAGACGGTGCGCTTCAGCGCATGTGCCTCACGAACGTTTGGAGATGAAGGGAGGAGTGGGAATGAAGAGAGGTACCACCCCACTTCTCCCTTTATCCACAAAGCTCGTGAGGCACATGCGCTGGAGCGCACCGTCTAAACCGGCTCTATGGCGCATTCTGGTGGACAGCCATCGCCACTACATACCAGTTGAAGTAAATTTCCAGTAACGCGTGAATTCACCGAGATACAGGGGTTTTTATTTTCAGTGGAAACTGAAAAAACGTTTCAAGTCTTTCTTGTCGTGGAAAGAACGGGGTAAGCCCAAGCGTTTTGCTCCCGAGTTTCAAGTCAACATTCATCATTTGTCCGACCTTGATGCAATATTTTATACTTACATATTGAAGATGTTGGGAATAAGGAGGAAATGAAGTTATTAGTTTTTTACATAATTATGTGAGTGAGGTCCTTGATCCAAAAGTAAGGATTCTTGTAATATTCGTGCTCGGAGAGAACCAAAATCAATCAATCAAATCTATGCAGTGTTCTTATACCTTCACCATATCGTTCACACCATTAACTTTTGAAAGGACATTGCAAATCGAAGTGCTCTTTCAAGACACGAACACACAGAGAAGCTGTGGTTTTGAAGGAAGGTAAACTCTTCAAATACGGAACCAGTTTCAATAGTCACGTCACCCATTGAAAAATGTGACAAACCAATTTTCGTATTCTGTTGCAGAAAAAGTGACGGTATTTCTATATACATATGATATATTTCTATTTACATATCCTGTTCGTTATTTTAATTCTAGAATATAAAAATAATAATGTTAAATCATCAAAAATATTAAAATAAAACATATTTCTTACTCTTTGTCACTATCCATTTTAAAAAAATCGTAGCGTGACCTACAAATTCCAAGTGATAAAAAATTACAATTATCAGTGACATTTGCTACAAAAAATTACTTCGAGAATACCACACCTATTTTTCACATTTTCTCTCATTTACTTTTTCCTTTGTCACTCGACTATGAGAATACCACTTTAAAAGTGACGTGACAAAAAATGTGATGTGAGAAAAAAAGTGAGGTGACTATGGGAATAGGGGCCACAGTCTGGGGCCGTATTTGGTTTCTCGAGTCGATGGATCGACTTGACAAAAAAAGCTTCTCGATTTTCCCTAAGTTTCATATTTGGCATTACGAGCAAATCGACAGATAAGCGCTGCCATACAAAACCATCAAATTGTGTCATATTACTCCAAATGCACCAAACCACGTATATTTAATTAAAAAAGAAACTGTTAAAAGTTTATTGTATGCATAAATTGAACCTTTTAATAAACGTCAAACTTCTTTATCGAGACGAGAAGGTTGTCGATATCGTGTCGCCAAATGCCAATTTTTATTTATCGACAGAAGTCGATATCGACTCGAGAAACCAAATACGGCCCCTGAGTATCAACCACACGGATTTTATGACCTCAATTTGCTTATAATTGTTATAGGGCAAACCAAAACTAATTTTAGGCAAATAACTAAATTCAGGTTACATTTTCAGACCTCCTCCCGATATGTGAAAAATATGCTGACCTTCAAATACTTAAACAGGGTTCTGGTTAATATGCAAGGAATTTCTATTTCAATCTACCTCATAAGAACCAAAACCAACCAAAGCAAAAACACAAGAAAGACAGAAAGTAAACTTACCAAAAACTGAAAAAACCATGAAAAAAATGTAAAAATATTAAATTTAGCTTCCAAAGCTTCCAGCTTTATTAGTATTTATAGTAAAGATTTTCGTGAATAGAATATCTTATTAATTTTAGTACTCCTCCCTGAAGGCCAATTGCAGCGATATCTCATGAATGGCAATTCGTACGGGAAAATGTATACCTTTTTTGTAGATAATCGCATAATCTACAAACTTTGTAAAGACTATTTTATGATAAGACTTACCTTTTAAGAGATCTTTTAAAAAAATTGATATTTCGACCCTTTGACCTTGATTAAAAATATTTCCCGTGGCAGTCTCCACATTTTGTTTATAATGATGTTTTTAAGGGCTGTACTAATTTTCAGCAACTTCCCAATTATCTCCCAGTTTGACCTTTTTTTCGTCTATTTTGACTGGACTTAAATAATTAAGCGACAGTAGCCCGACAGGAGCTCTGTTATTCTTTAAAGCTCCCACATGCTGAAATTTAAAATTTGTCGACATTAGCTTTGTCCAAGTTTCCTTGAGAATTGGCACCAGGTTTAATTATTTGAGAATCTATAGGTGATCCACAAGTTCTGCTGCAGCAGCGGAGCGCTCCCACCAGGATCCCCTTCTTCACTAGTAAGTGGAGCGGACGGAGATTCAGTAGGCTTACATAGCCCCAGTCGGACAGATGCTTTTAGCTCCCGTGACACCGAGACAATTGAAGCTTGGCCATCTTAATCACAGCATCTTTTTGTTTGATCTTGACCCACCGTGTAATTGGTCCATACGCGACCATGGGCCCTATGGAGCCAAAACAATAACCTCGGTCTGAGGCCGCAGGTTTCGCCTACAAATTGACGACAGGTATGGAGAGATGCCATTGCATGGCTGTTACTCTCACAATCTGGGGTTTTCAGAAGAACTTTTGGTCCTTTCTTTGAGAAGGGAATTTCCATACAACCTAGGGAGGGAGCTTCTAAATTTAGCTTCCTTCTATTAGTAAATGGCACGATAACAGTTTTTTGTGAGTTAATACGAATGTTCTTGCTCCGACATCAGCTATACATGTATGACAGCGCGGCTTGCACGAGGTTCAAGATGGTGGCATCATGATGGTCGCTTATCGTTCCGGTTATTCAGGTCGGTAAGAAGTTCGTCGATTACGATTGGCCATAGGAGAGGCGATAGGACGCCCCCTTAAGGACAATCTTTTGCAGCCATTATTGTAATCGATTCACCACTCATCTCAACAGTTATTTATCTACTCCAAACCAACGACGTGATCCATCTCGCGGTGGCGGGTTCAATGCTCTTTTTCGTTGCGGATTCATTAATCGCGTCGAAGATAAGATTGTCAAACGCACCCTCAATATCTGGATGGCAGTCTCTAGAGATCCGCCCGATCGATATGCAAATTGTAAGCAGTAGAGTGTGTTCGCTGTACCCTCCCTACTATACTTGTCTAAAACCACCATTGTTTTTAGGAGAAAGGAAGAGAAGCTGGTGAGTTCATAGGATTTTGCTTCCTTGTATGATCTTCTCCCAGCTTTGGAAATGACAACCGCCATATCATCTCTCGACCACATCGGAATGTGGGCAGTACAGAGCTGCTCCGGAACATTAGCAGCGGAATTGGTAGAATCTCTTAATTTAATTAAAATTCAGTCTTAATTTCGAACAGAAATGAAATAACTTGGATAAACAGAATTTGATTGATAACTTACCTAAAAGAAAACAGCGGAGCCTCTAAATCAGATTCTGAATGATCTGTATGTGCAGACAATGTCGATCCAACGGGATAGTAATTTATTATAGCAGCTTCAGCTGAATATCCGTTAAAACCCAACACTTTCGCAATAAACTCAGTAAGACTTTTCAAATCTTCTGGAAAGTGAGTCTTGTTTGCTTCAGTGTAAATCTTTGTGTCCCAGTCGTGTTGGTAGCCCAATGTACTCCATCTCAATGCTGCCTTAAGCTTAATCAATAATTTATTATCTTTATCTTTTAAATTCATCAGTGCACTCCACCAATCTTGAATGTGTTCTAACGCAAAAACTTTTGGACTTAAATTAGTTACATGTGGACTTTTTGGAAAATCTTTTAGACATCTAACCGTCCAGTAGCGTTGTCCCATTGTTGTAAAAGGATTTTGTATATAAATTAATCCTGGACGGTTTTTAACCTGGAAACATCTCCAATTTTCCAATTCTTGGAGTCCCAAGGGGATATCTTCTACATCTCTGTTTACGAGCAGTTCAGTTCCGTGTGGCTGTAAAGGAATTGCGAATTAGAACGTGAAAAATTTATTTATTTACAATGTTTTTAATTACTCCTTCGATTTTAAGGCTAAAATCTAAAACCTCTGGAAAAGTCGGAGTAGCGCATCTGCTTTTATAATATTTAAAACTTTTTTTAAACATTTTAAAATTAATTTTTTTATCACATCGCCATATTTTTCTTGGCTTCAGGACTAGTTGACATTTGTACGTGACAGTAGCCGTGTTTGAAACCGAAAAAAAGCAGAGCCAGATGTCAAAAAAAGTAGAGCAAGAAATCTTGCTCTTATTTGGTCTACTACAAAAGATAGAGCAAAAAACTGTGCTTTCAGTTGCTCCAGTTCTCAAACTAGCTCAACCTAGAGCAGCTCATTAAACGCGGCTAGTATAACACTTTTACGAATACATGTGCGCATAAGTTAAAGCTGGGGAATTATTTTATAATTTTAAAAAGTATTAACGCTTATCAAGTTTTAACCTTATAATAGCTGTATTTTTTTAATGAACTGGCTGGTTCTTCGCCATAAAATTAAAATATTTAATAATTTTTTTTGTTTATAATTTTATTTATTTAGAAAGCATTAATATTTATCATTGAACGGTTTCACCACTAAATTTTATAACACTTAAAACGTATAACAAATACATATGGGACTTGTCAAAAGTGCATTCGCACGTTTTGCCTGGCCGCGATCAGAAGTGTAAACAAATTTATGCACAATGGATTTTGGTGAATTAAAAAATGATACAAATTTCATAGAAAAAGCAAATAGAGTTACAGAATGCTTTGATAAAATTGAGGAGAATATTGAAGCAGCCTTAAACTTCAAGGATTACGACAGTCTAACAACAGAAGATAAAGTGAAATTCGACTTGTATCTCTCGTACTCCATCAATTCTCTATATTTTATGTACGTGAAATTACAAGGTTTGGATCCAAACGAGGTAATTCCGCTTATAGTAAAAACAATTTTAGTATATTACCAACTATAGGTATTATTTTCAGCATGGAATTAGGAATGAATTGGCTCGGGTTCGACAAGCAATGATGCGGGACAAGCAGATCTATGAGTGCAAGACGCTGCGGCCACGAGTGGATAAGGCAGCTGCAAAGAGATTTGTTAAACATGGAATTCACTACCGTGGCGACAGGGAGGAAAACTATGAAGAAGCACCACCGCAAAATAAAAGAATAAGATTTGAAGATTCTGATTGATAATTACCTGTAGGTAAATTGTTTTATGTTCTTCGTTAAATTGTGTAAATTTTAAGTAGAACATTTATGTCGAATTAGTGTACAAATTCCCAATTCTAGAAGAAGTTAATGTAATGAATTTCTAATAATATATATTTTTTAAAGTTTTACTTCATTGTTTTACATTTTATTCTCGAGAATCTGTAGATTACAGGTCCAAAATTGTGGTTTCGTCGACATTTTCAACGCCCCTGTGCTGAAAGTCGAGTCGTGAATTGTGACAAGTCATTTGAGCTGAAGAAAATGAAGTATCAGTCGAATTCCGACTTTCAGCACAGGGGCCTAGAGTGGAAATACTAAGTTAAGTTTAAGTCCCTGTACTGAAAGTCGTGATTCGACTGAAAAGCCACTTTCTTCAACTCAAACGACTTGTCGTGTCGTGACGGCTCGAGTTTCAGCACAGGGGTTAAAGCCTCGGTTATTCTCAATATCATCATCACTAGTTCTACAGCCTGTTATCGGCTTTGGTTTCCTGCAACATCCTACTCCAGGTTCCTAGCTTGAAGTCTCCGATTTCGTATGCCTAGGGCAGCGCCCGCTCTAGCGATTTCGCCGCACCGGACAAATTGCTGCCCCTTAAGAATAGATATTCATTGCGCGACAATAGCATAGGTTCAGGTATAAATATGGCGTTTTGCGGTATTTTTTGACATAAACTCATTAAGTTTATAGCTGACTCCCACCTACTAGGCAAAATTAATATCTTTCAAGACTTGCCGATTTCCTGTGTCCTTTTTATGGGATTTCTAGGATATTTTAAAAAAATTTGCCTTAATGTAGAAAAGTAATGAAAATATACAGGGTTTTCCGCCACAAGTTGTACAACCGTTTATAGTATACGGTCTATTTTGACGAATGGGATATAATACAAACCCACCTGCATCATGTTTTTTTACAAGGGAGTGGTGAGAATCTTACGTCGGGCTAACAGCAGGGAATGTGTGCGACCGCCAGTCCATGCCTAAAACAGGAGACACCTCTAGGGATCCGTACTCAAACGGTAGTGTCAGATTCCTACTGACTAAAATCACCAACCCTTTGCATGATGTTTGAGTTCTGATAGTACGAACAGCAAAGGCATTACTTCGGCCTGGCTCAGGAAGCAATAACGAGAGAAGCAAAACTTAACAAGTAAAATTTTACGAGTCAGTCCCCACCTTTCAGCGCTTCCGTGTCTGCACCGCATCAAATTTTACTTGTTTATTTTCTCTCCGTGTGTTGTCCGACACACGGCCTTGATGCGGTGCGGATATATGGGTGTTTTCAATGATGCAAGTTGCGTGCGCAATTGACTTATTCAGCAATGGAAGTATGTTGCTGAATAAGTCAATTGCGCACGCAACCTGCATCATTGAAAACACCCTTTGTGTCCCGGGCTTAATACGAAATTCGAATACCGCGAAAACCTTGCCCTGTCCCCACCATTTGCACTGTAAATAAGAATTCAAGAATTCAAAATATTTGCTATGATTACTAAGCTATTCAAATCTAGCCTCTAGTGCATTTAGTGCTTGATCGACTGTGAAATAAAAATAAATCTATTTTATATTTTTCTTTTGGATCTTCGATCGGTTCATCTCGGACTTCGCGTGAGAAATTCCTTTTTCTTCTTCTTACGCGGTGTCGTGTTATTGGGCCTGATCATGGTTGGCGCTTCAAGTGAGAACTGGCGCGGCGACTGTAAAACGGAATCATAGTTCTCGAAAAAACTGACATTTGTCGGGAAAAACGCCTTCAGGGGCCGTATTTGGTTTCTCGAGTCGATATCGATTTCTGTCGATGAGTAAAAATTCACATTTGACAACACGATATCGACATCGTTATCGTCTCTTTACGTGTCGATAAAGACTTTTGACGTTTAATAAAAAGCTCAATTTATGCATACAATAACCTTTTGACAGTTTCTATTTTAATTAAATATGCGTGGTTTGCTGGTCTTGAAGTAATATCACACAATTTGATGGTTTTAGTTGGCAGCATTTATCTGTCGATTTGGTCGTGATGCCAAATATGAAACTTAGAGAAAATCGAGATACGGCCCCGGGTGTATCACAGTTGGCCTTTTTAAGAGACAAAGTTACGTTTTTCACGACTGAATTTAAATTTTTTTAATTATAAGAAATGTTCAAACGTTTTCAAGCGACAACCATCAAGTTTTTATCGAAAATTGTCATGTCGCTGCATTCGTCAACTATAATACGAAAAATGACAACGACAAACGGCGCTGTCATTTTTTCCCCGCTCCAACCATGATAAGGCCCATTGTTGGTCCAAAAATTAGCCTCCACGTCGATTTCGGTAACAAGTTCCTTTGCATCAATAACAGTTTTATCGAAGGACGATTGTGATCGAAGATTCTTGAAAAATATTTTGCAGTTTTTTAAAAGATCAAGTGCAGGATCAAAATCTTTTGTTTGCATCAATTTGCTTATTCGATTAATGCAATTTAGAATTTTATACCAAATAACTAACCAACACAAAAACTGAAATTGTTTAATACAATTTAATAAACCCGAGGCTTATATTACACTTCCCCTTCGCCGAGAGGTGTTTTTTCTGAAAATCAAGAAAAGTGACTGTTTTCAAACGCGTTTATGAGGTATTAAATCGCACCTCACAAACTTTTCATGAAAATGGGTTGGTAGAGCAACTCTTCGAGAATAAATAAGGCTTTTCAAAATAACTCTAGCACCACTGTGTGCCTTGTTCAAACTTTTTTCCTGAAACGGCTGCTTTTACATTTTTGAGATTTACGCGAAAAGTTATAATTATTTTTACATGAAATTTTTATTGTAGGTAGGCACTAACAGAAGCCACAATTTAAGCCCTAGAACAAGGTTCTACGATAATTACAGTCCCTGTAATTATATGTCAAAAAATTGCCATATTTCGCGGTTTATATTTTTTTTTGCAAAAACTTGTTGGCCGATTTCAATTGTCCAGAACTCATATTTTTCGTCTTTTTAAGCGCTGTTACGTACAATTTTTTGTTTTCCAAAAACAAAAATTTTTCGCACCTAAAACGTTGAAAAACGTGTTTTCGCTACCATTATTAACTTTTTTCCACCTGTTCCCCTGGACCGATTTTATCCAAAAACACATTCATTGAATTCCTACGATTTTTCTCTTAATTATAGCGTCCAAAAAATCGCAGGGTAGATTTATTTTAACTTTTGAATACTTTTCCGCTATCCCTCCTGGACTAATTGTACTATATTTTTAATCAATCCTAATTAATTAATTAATTTTTAATCTTTGTCCTCCTCCGATTGTTTCTTTTTTGTTTCTTTTATTTTCTATAACGTATTTGTAATCATGTACATATGTACAATGCCGATTGGCGTAGATAAATAAATAAATGATATGATTTTTCTGGCAATAAATTTGGAAAAACTGTTAATTGTTTTTAATTACGTTGATACATTTTTCGCCTAGGCTTTAGAGTTTTAGTAGAATAGGAAATACTCCAACGCTTTCCTGCTTGAATGTTATGTCCTAACAGCGGAAACATAACTACCCGTTAATAAATTGGAATAATGGAATAAGCCTTAACCATTTTCCTCTAGCCAGACAATAGTTTTGGATGCTGATGTGATTAAAATCGAAGATGGAAAGGAAAAGAAGCGATAGCGAAGTAGTGGTTGAACTTATCAAAAGGTGAATCAACTTCGATGGTGTATGGCGTTGAATGATAGTTTAGAAAAAATCGTGGAGGCCAGCAATACCAAAGATTTACTTAGGAAGAATCTTAGCTTTAAGTGAAGTTTGGTTCAATTTAATGTGCCAATTGAAGAGGCATGTTAAGGTGGATGTACAATGTTAAAATCAAAACAAAAATTTTTGTAAAGGGGCTGCACTACACTACAAATTCAGGGAGCAATGCTGCTGCAGCAACGATTGGTTAACAGTGAAATAGCATCTTGAAAATGTGTTATGTCTCTTGAAACCAGACGTAGCTCAACGATTAGACTAAAACGCTATTGTTAAAAGATTATGAATGTTGAAATATAATAAAAATTGTCGAATTTCTGAAAGTTATCCTTAGAACTTAACTTAATCTTGTCCGAAAATGTTCCAATTTGAAGCTTTAAGACCCGAAATGCTTCATTTCACTGCAAACAATTAAATTTATATCATACATTCTTGTACCATCTTTCCATAATCTTGCTTGTACGAAGGAACAGTGAATCTATATGTTATTGAAACAACTAAAACAATATACAAATGTTTATATTAATCTACAATTCAATAATTTTAATTATATTAATCATATTTATGTTACTTTATTTACCATTAACACTTTCTCCATTCTGTTTCATTAAATCAACAGCAATCATCTTCATTCTTTGTCGATAAACTTTTCCGGTATATGTTAATGGAAACTCTTCAACAAAAAATATACCTCCAGCAGGTATTTCATCCCTTGAAAGTTGCGATTCAAGATATTCAAGTATTGCTTTTCTTATTTCATTTTCAGTCATCGACGTTTTCACTTCATCAGTAACCTTAATGAAGGCAACTGGAATTTGTCCATCTTCATGTGGAACACCAATAACAATTGCAACTGATACGTATGGATGATTGTAAAGTAGTTGCTCAATTGAGCTTGGGAATATCTGAAAAAAATTTTTTTTTGTTAGAATTTGATTTTAAATAATAAGGAATGTCGTTTTTGATATATATACCAACTGTCCATTATAAGGTATGATTTCTTTATATCGATCAGATACAAATAATAATTTATTTTCATCGAAATATCCAAAATCTCCTGTTATAAACCACCCATCTTTATCGAAAGCTTCAGCAGTGTTTCTTGCTCCTTTCCAATATCCAGAAAATATAAAAAGTGGTTTTAGACATATTTGTCCTTTTTCATTTGGACCTAAATTTTTAAAGTTTTCATCAACAATTTTAGCTGAAAATCCAGGCATAAGATATCCTCCATTGCCATCGTAGTTTTTAACATGCTCATTAGAGCAGATAACTCCAGCAACTTCACTCATTCCATAGCATTTTAAAAGTTTACATTTTGGAATGATTTTTTCAACACGTCTGGATATTAATGTTGGTATACGTTCACCACCGGTTAAAAGTATTCGGAGAGAATCCATTGAAATGTTTTGTTTTTCAGCTACTTCTAATATATCTAGAATGAGTGTTGGTAATCCAAAAAAATGTGTAACTTTATATT
This sequence comes from Thereva nobilitata, assembly GCA_963855945.1. Classification (NCBI taxonomy): domain Eukaryota; kingdom Metazoa; phylum Arthropoda; class Insecta; order Diptera; family Therevidae; genus Thereva; species Thereva nobilitata. The sequence goes on from OY979697.1 coordinate 86,969,443, forward strand.
TGCTTATAAAGTTTGCACAAAGCTCTCCTGATGGTGGTTTAGTTGATAATACTCTACAAAATCCGTAGAGTACAGCTTGTATCATAATACTAACTTGACTTATCCATCGTAAGAGACTTGGACAATATATTATACTGGATTCGTCTGTTGTCCTTTAAAGAATTTAATATACAAATATCAATTTCCAAATAATAATATTATTATTGCAGAAAGATACTTACCACCATGTTTGTAGGCCAAATACAATTGTCGAATGTGAAAGCATAGATACTTTTGGACGACCAGTTGATCCAGAAGAAGACATCATTGCTAGAATTACTTTGCTAGGATCTCCCAATTTTGGATGCTGAAAATCATCAACAGATTCCACAGGTTTCATCAAATATTCTTCAACGGTATTTCCATCTTCTCTTGGATGAAAAGATAGGACATGCTTGACGCATGTTAAATTTTCTTTCTGTACAGCTTCTTGTACACGATCGTATACGTTGCCGTCACATAATATTATTGTTGGACTTATAATACTGCATGAATATTCGAGATCATCTTAAAAGATATGTTTTTTTGTTGGAGATTAAATATAATATTTTTAAATCAAACCTTCTGTACAATTAACATCAATTGGATGTAATACTGCACCAATCAAATATAATCCAAAAACGGTTGGTGTAATATAGGAATTCATAGTTGAAAAATACATCACAATATCACCCTGTTTTAAGCCTAATCTTAAGTAGTTTTTCGCACATGTTATTGATAGTTTCTTTATGTCACCAACAGTTAAAGTATGTCCATTATCATGATGCATTTCAATCACTTTATTCGAATCAAGTTCATTAAACCGATCTAATAGAAGTTCACCGACAAATTTTTCAGTTGAAAAATGTTGCTTGGTAAAGAAATTTCGCCAAACTTTCTCTTTTTCGCAATACTCAACTGGACATGCCATGTTCGTTTCACTAGAGGCTGATACAAAACTGCTTAAAAATGTCTCATATTAGTTGCTTTTGTAGTCCAATGAAAAGAATTGATGCAAATAGAAGATAAAAATAATTTTCTCAGCTTGTTAGAAGATGTTTTAGCCAATGACATGCTTACGACGTTGTTATTTTTATCACCGGAAAATAAAAACACTTTCTCTCTTTCTAATCCTGAATGATCCGATAAGTTTTATTGTTTGTTTTGTTAGGAATATTACAAAACTTATGACAAAATTGCTTTAGTTTTAAAAATATCAATGTGAAAATAGGTGAGATTTATTTAGAAAAAATTATATTAATTATTTTCTTAAGTCATTTTAGTCGTGTCATACCGTTTCAGCTATCTAGCCGGCACATCCGAAATCCGGATCATGATTGTCTAGGAAAAAATTTAAGATAGAAGAAGTGAAGATAATATAAAATAAGAAGAATTAAATTCCCACAGACACCCAAACAAAAATTAAAAGCTTTAAATAATGGTAAAATTTTGCAAACAAGAGAGAACGAAGAAGATATATTATTTTTCTTATAAGAGAGAGGATAGCTTCTTTCTCAAAGATTTAAGTGGACCTATTAAAGTGTTTGGTTAGAGCTTTAACTTCACAGAAATGCTGCTGTCTAATACTATACAATACTTACTAATAGTATTAAGACTACTCAAGTTTAATAGAGAAAACAAATTTACATCAATGAAAGCGTTGCGGTCGCAAATTGTAATGTTGATTGGCAAGCTTTTCAGCTAATCAATGTTATTCAAATTTAATGATAGTCTACCTCAGTATGTTGCAGTAGGTATAGCACGGCACTACGTTAAATAATAGTCACGTTTTATTTTATATATTTTAAAATCAGTTTTAATATCATAGTGTTTATAATCTTATAAGTTATCTAGATTTATTTACATAACGAATATAGTCATTTGAAAAGTACATTAAAGGTTGGCCATTTGTGGATATATATCAATGTTATCATCATCAAGTGTTATGATGTTTTTGCATTTCTAGATAATACAAACTTATCTTAAAGTTTATTATTCACGTTTTCTTATATTATTGCTATCTTCATTTGTTTTGAGTATGAAGTAGCAAAAAAATTAGTCAAATATCAGCTGCTCGTCCATTATTATCTCTATCTCCAAGGTGTAAATAGGATTCTTTTAATAGAAGAATATGATTAATAGAAACACTTGCTACTTATATCCTGCGTGACAAAAAATTGTTTTTAATAAAAAAAAATACATCGTCATTCAAATACTCAATAGACTTTAATAATTTGTCCTTTAATTATCTAAGTTATAATTGACCTAATTTAATTGTGCAATTAGTTAAATAAGTATGAAGGAAGGTTACGACTATATTAAAACTTATTTTTAGATATCGAAACAAGTTAATTCAAGTCGAGGTTTTCGTTTATGTAAGTTGTCTTTAAAAGTTAGTTCTTATTTTCTATAAAAGTTAAATACATAAAAAAATAGCTTAAGTTGTAAAGTTGAAATGAAAAGTTTTAATAGTAGGTAGTATGTTGTATTTTTTTTTGTTTTGGCAGCAAATGATAGAAGCTTAGTAGTTTCAAAATGATTTTTGCATGTATTTTCTACTTTCAATTACCGTTGATCAACGAAACGAGCAGAATAATTAGTAATTAGAAGGAAGCAAGTGTGAAAAATTGTTCCTATTGTGAAGAGATTTAAAGTGCTTCAAATGATAAGCCTAGATGCTTTTTTAAGTATTCCAATTGAAAGTATGATTAACGGCAATTACATACTATATGTGAATGACAATACCATTTCATTAATTTCGGCACGAACGTTATGTTTAAGATTACTAATTCTTAGGGGTTTATTGCTGTAAATTTTCCTCTTTAAATAAGCAGGCATAAAGTAGGATATCTAAATGTGTATAAATATAGTATTGAGGAAAAACTGATTATACCATTATATAACACAGAATACGGACGGAGCTCTAAAAAAAATTTGAAAATCGAATGGTTCTCAAACTTTACTTAAAACTCTTGGTAAATAATTGAAGTTCATCAACTCACGGCGATGCCTAATAGTGAACTGAACTCTCAGGTTCCTATCTCTAGTTCCTAACAATTTTCCAAATCAATTTTTTTTCGTAAACACCCTGTAGTTTAGTGGATAGTGGGGATAGCCACCCTCTCTACAATATTTTTTTCTCCAAATACATCCAAGAATCACCCCTGAAAATATTAGCCGCGTAGGACAACAAAGGATTTATTAAACGTCTGATGACCTTTGTAAGTCGCGAATGAGTGCATATGAGTATTTTAAATCTTTAAAACGGCGATATCTCTTGAATGGCAATTCGTACGGGAAAATGTATTATATCTTTTTTTGTAGATAACCGGTTAATCTACAAACTTTGTGAACACTGTTTTATGATAAGACTTACCATTTAAGAGAGATTTGCAAAAAATTGAATTGAAATTTTGACCTTTTGACCTTGAATTAAAAAATGTCCTCCTGACCGATCGCTTGTCAGTCTTGACATTTTATGTATAATGATGTTTTTAACGTGGGTACCAATTTTCAGCAACTTACTAGTTATCAATCAATTTCTGCTGTTTTTCGTCTATTTTGACTGGACTATTTGTAGAGTGAGATTTTCGTTTTACTGTGCACAAATCTTGAATGCAGTATTTATTTTTGGACATAAAAGGCTCTATTAGCCAGTAGCATTCGTCTAGTTAACTCTTCCTTTTCTTTTTGTAATTGTAGTCTATTTTATCGACTACCTTAAGGTTTTGTTCGTCGATAGTTATATTTCTTCCCATTCTAAATCTTCCAGCTTTGGACTATTGCTTCACCTTTTGTTTCTTCGTTGATGTTCAGGCCTACGTCCATTGTCACCTCGTTTAGTTCGATAGTTCTTCCTTTGCTGCCATAAAAGACCCTAGCACGATGTTCACGTCATCCGCATATCCAAGAAAGGGGTCATTTACCATTATACGAGGCGCGCATGCAAGACTCGCATCCGGGAATCGCATAGCTATCAAAAGTAACCCGCTAACCCCAACGGTTGTGGCTCAGGCAACAACATCAACAACATCCAAGAGGTCAAACGCAAGGCTCACTGCATCCTCCAGACTACCCCTAACCTGTCATATCCTTTTTCTATCTTCGAGCTAAGCTTACTACTAGACATTGCACCAAGACGTGAACGACCTGACGGACGTGTAGTATAAAGTGTGAAAAAAGTAGATTCAACGCATAGAATTAAGCCTGGCAACTCTATCTATAATAATATTCTAGTTGTGCCACTTTCAACATTTTTTTAAGAAATTGAACGAGAATTTTTTCAGAAGAGAATTTTTTTAATTTCTGTTGTTTTGTTTGATCGGAAGAGAATTTTTTACAGAAGAGAATTTCGTTTTGTGTTAGATTTTTTTTGCTATTATACGTTTTGTGTTTAAAGAAGGGCCCCACTAGTCTAAAATGATATGACTAGGCTATATGTAGGCTTATATATACTATACGTATTTTACAATGGCGGTTTAAACCGATATGAACCGAGATTAGGGTTTCATTAGTGTTAATTTTCTTTTGTAGGACCGTTCGTTAGTGGGAGGGGTAAAGTATAGACTATGCTCATTGAAGACCATGCAGCATCTATTAATTGGTTCGTTCCTTGCGTACTCGGTGCGATGAGAGTATTCCTTAAGAAGATTCGTATGCCTTGTGTGTCGAACTTCGTCATTGAATATGATCCTATCCGACAAGAACTTCACCTTAAGATCTCAGTTTAGAATGTCCAAGGTAATGCATGAGATAAGCATTTTTCTTCTGCATGACAGCGGTAAAAGATCCAAAACTTTCAGCCTGTCCGGGCTATATAGATTTCTTAGTAGAACAGGAGAAATTGTTTTTGAACAGATTCAGTCCTGTTGCTAATGGCGTGAAATATGGGATCCCAGACAGGGCACGCGAATTTCAGGATTGGGCGGGCCAATGAGCAAAAAAGTTTTTTGTGACTCAGATGTTATCGAATTCCTTAGCCCTTCTTTTTATAAAACCAAGGAGTTTGTTAGCTATGGCAGTAATATTATCGTAGTGTAGGTTAAAGTTTAACTTATTGTCTAGGACAACAGCAGCTAGGTCTACGAGTTGATCAACATGGTTTAATAACTTGTTTTCAAGATAGTATTGCTGCAGCTGTACACTTTTCTTCCGGAAGAAGGTTATTGCATGGAATTTGCTAGTGTTGAGTATCAACTTATTACCAGTCTAGCAACGCATTAAGTTTCGTCTGAAGGAATGATACATCGACATCGGACCTTATAACGCTATATATTTTCAGGTCGTCTGAATAAAAGGGATGCGGTATATATTTTAGTTTGTGAGACAGATCGGAGATGAAGATATTGAACAAGAGCGAATCAAGATGACCCCCCTGGGGGACACCGGAAGTTACTTCGATTTCTTTGGATAAAAAGCCTTGAAATTTGACGACCTGAGTTCTGCCGCTAAGATATAATTCTATCCATTCCAGGGCAGGGCCGGTAATTCCAAATTTGAATAGCTTAGTAATCAAAATATGGTGGTCCATGCGATCAAAGGCCTTGCTGAAGTCCGTGTAGACAGCATTTATTGGATAGCCGTTCTCCATACCACATAGAAGTTCAGAGATAATAATCATAAGATTTGAAGTGGTCGCACGCCCTTTTCTGAAACCGTGTTGTTGTTCGTTAATGGTAGGATCTATAAGAGGTGCAATTTTGTCATGTACGAGATTTCAAAGAGTTCAGGAATCGTCGATTTGATGGCAATGCCCCTATAATTATCGACTAAATGCTTATCGTATGATTTATGGATTGGTCGATGTAAGGTAGGATTTTTTCCATAACTTAGGAAAACTTCCTAACGATAGTGGTTTGTTAAAAATTAGATGAAGGGGAAATACTATTTGATTTAAGCAGTACTATTTGATTTGAGCTGTGAGGCAGATTGTCGGGGCCGTGACCTTTATTAATGTCAAGATTGTTTAAACCTGCAATTATTTCGTCACCTGACAGAGATAGATTATTAATGATAGTTGACGTCTCAGTACGAGTGAGATCAGTGTGTGGTGTGTTGGATTTGGGAGCGAAGACTTCACTAAATCTCATTGCAAACTTGGGGGCACGAGGAGGAAGCTCAGCCATTCGTCATTGTTGCCGGATACCCTGAAGTTTTTCGCTTAGTATTAACGTAATCGAAGAATTTTTTAGGGTCCTTTAAGATATTTTCTCCGACATTATTTATGTATGCAGTATAGGCCTCACGTGACCTATAAGTAAATTCTGATGCTAATCTAGAGTATTCAGATCTTAATTCCTCGTTAGCATTCGTTTGTCTTCTTATCGTGCGATGCAATTTGTTTGTTTGATTTCGTAATTATTTAGTATTTTTGTCCAATCATGGCTTCGATAATTTATCCCTTTTTTTTATTTTGGGTCCGTTTTTGTCGATGGTTTTCCTTCAGTTCTTCTGTTAAAAGGATTCAAAAATGCGAATCTTCGGTCATTATTCGCTATAAATTTTAGTAAGAAAGTCCTAATTGCTTTTGAAGTTTATGATTGGTCAATGAAGATTGCTTAAGTGCTGTCCAAAATAGGAAACTCATTCATCAATGCTTAAGAGAAGTAGCAGATGAGAAGTCTTAAAAAGCACCAATTTTTAAGGACTAAGATGACTCTGGTTCATCTGAAAAAGGAATAAGCGAGGTATGAATCATGAAAAGTGTATTTGAAAATACATAACACAAGAGGGAAAATAAAGCGAGAAACACAATTGGAGCTTTTCTGCCAGCTTTTCGGCTGGCTTGTAAATAAAATAAAATTTTACAGACAAAACGCGACGAAATTTTCCCCCGTTTAGCGAAGCACAGATCAATAAAAAATAATGACAGCAGCCAGCTGAAAATTTAAAATTTTTTAAAGCTCGAGCTGACCGAAAATCGGAATTTCGGCTGACCGAAAATCTGAAGCTGTTATTGTGACCAGATGCGTGGTTCTCCATATGGCAAAGCTCAAGCTGGCAGAAAAGCTCCAATTGTGTTTCTCGCCTAATGGTGTGGCCACACTACGCGGTCTTGGGTCGTACGCGCTTTTGCCTTTTTTTTTCATATAGAGTTTTATGACTTTTTTACGACTTTGTCCATGGTAAAGGCCGTGCGGCCAAACAACGCGGACAAAAGGCTGTGGTTAAAAAGGTACATTGTGCGTCCACACACTATGAGCTTTTCAAAAGCGCGTACGCCGTTTCAAATGAGAATTGATTTTTTCTCACTCATGACTCAGAAAATTAAAAGATCACGCGCGCTTTTGGCTGGCCGTACGACCAAAAGCGCGTGGATTCTAAGTCCGCGTAGTGAGGACGGGCCTTAAAGAAAGGAGGACCAAAACTTTTATTGGAAGAATAGCTTGAGCAGGACCTAGGAACATTAAACATCAGAAACTGGAGAAGACGAGACTGCGAGAGATGAAAAGCGGAAATCTACGAGACAATGTTCAGAGTCAGGCTAGATGAGGAAGAAGATATTTAGTCCTGTGAAAGGAAGACTAGGTTTACTAGAATATCGCTGCTCAATTACATGCGACAAAAATAAGAATGATGTTGAATTTCCAGATATCCGAAAATATTACAAATTTATGAATATCAACATGATTCAGCAGAAGAAGAAAACACGCATGCATCTTAAACTCTTCACCTCTTCTGTTCGTTCCGTGTTCTAAAGTCCAATTTTTTTTAAATGCACACAGTAAATATAAAAATTATTTATGTATATGTAGATGAGAGAAGCTCTAGATAAAACAGAGAAAATATGCAAATAATTGAAAATTGAAGTCAACAGACGCTTATCAGGATTATAATTATTGTTATTGTTATTTTTAAATTGTAAGACGTGCGTTATGTCTGTTACAAAAGCGCCTTATCAAAAACAAGAGAAATAACTAATTTACCCCACATAAACTTAATTGGTACTTCTTTTAATATGATAACTCGACCCATTCATCATAAAGCCTGTTATTTGATTTTGATAGGAACATTCAAATTACACACTAATCACGTAATATTAGCTTGAAACATTTTTATTTATTAAATACATTTGCAATGTCATTCTATATTTTTTTTTGTTTTGATTTACCATGAGAATGAGAGAATGATAACTTGAAAGGGAGTAAATTGATGGTATTTCTTGCCATATCACAGTGAAACGCCAAATAACCAGTTGCTGCTGCGCGGACAACCTCCCTGCCAAGTCATTATCTTAACTTATCTTATAAAAACCCTAGAACAGCTGAAACGGGTTTAGTTTCTTCGAAAACGGCTAAAGATTAAGTTCAGTGAAGATGTTTACATCCAAGACTTATTACGATCCAAAGAGGAAAATTTGGTACGGCTCAACTGCACCACCGCTATACCATCAGGATGCGCCCCTTGGACAGTTAATAATCAACATGCTCTCTCGTGAGCCAGATAAAGTAGTGCAGGTGTGAAACTTTTAAATTTTTTAATTTGTTTAGTATTAATTTGTTTATAATCGAATTAATTAACAAAATTTACTTAACTATAGATAAGTGATAGTACCGGTGTTAAAATCACTGCCAAAGATATGAAAAGAATGAGCATTAGCGCAGCTCAAAATATTCAAAAGATGGGAATCCAGCAAGAAGATGTTATTGGTGTTGTAGCCAGCAATTCACCATATCTTGCTCCAATTGTTTTTGGAGCTTTCTTATGTGGGTCACCTATCAGTACATTGGATCCGTCTTTTGATAAAGGTGAATTTTTATCAATATTTTGGTTTACATGACCGATTAGCGTTTAGACAATATCAAATTATTAACAAATTCAATTTTAATTTCAGGTGAAATAAAGCATATGTTTAGTATAACAAAACCAAAAATGATATTTTGTGATGTTGAAATCAGCAAAATTGTGAAGGAAGCTATTGAGGAAATCAAATTGAATGTACCAATTTTTACACTTAAAGGCAGATTTAATGGGTTGAAGTCAGCGGAGGATTTTCTTCAAGAAACTGGAGATGAAGATAATTTTATGTAAGTTAATTCAATTTATTATGGGGTTATAATATTTCTTGGTTGGTTGGTTTCTTTAAACTATATAGCAACTAGATTGAATTCGTCATACATTTCTTTAAGCTCTTTATTTGTTCTAAAACACCACTCATTTTGGTTATTCCTTTCATATTCTTCTTAGAATTTTGCTTTCGGATGTTAAGTATTTGTCTTATTATAAATAGCAAAAAAAACGCGTGCGTTGCAACGCCTTTCAATAAAAAAACTTATGTGCGCACAGTCCGGGAGAAGAAAAAGGTATAATGAAAAAAAACAAATCTGCGAATCATGATTTTGGGTAGATAACTCGACTATGGAATAATCTCTCGCAGACAGTATTTCCGAGCTCCTACAACATCCAAGAGTTTAAATGCAACGTTCATCGCCACCTTCCTAAACCCCCCCCCCCATTCGAATCCCGATAACCCGTAACCTATTCCCCCGTACTAAGCTTACTGCTAGGCATTGCACCCTGACGTAACAAACGACATAACGGACTGGTAGTACAAAGAGTGATCCTGACATTAGCACTGCCACATAAAACATATAAAAAAAATGAGAATTACTTTCAAAAAATGTGTTACAACTTTTTTTAAAATTCGATGTTGCGCACCACCTATCGGACACCTAGGCAATCATTCAGAATACGTGTGCGTACATTTTGATGTTCGCGTGGCATTTGGCACCTTGTGTAGAACTTGCCACATGGCGTCCTCAACATTTTTTCTCCCTTGTTTATTGTGTTCGATATATTCTCTGTTTAAATTATCATCAGACCTCGATTGTTTGCGGAAATGCCAAACAATAATCACCACAGTATTTCCGCAAATTGAACGAACAATCTCTCGCAGTGACAGCATTTCATTCGCGATCCTTCCTATCCTTCTATTATCGAATAATGCTTTCGGTCGGATCCAATAGTCGGATCAGAGGGAAAAAGTTGCCTAAACGCCTAATAAAATACTGAATCATCCCGTAAAGGTCCTAAAATCGGGTTAACCGTTTCCGAGCTATAAGGTTTACAATTGGAATGATAAAAAAAACTTTCCACTCCCTTTCCTCCGACTTTCGGATCTAGTTTCCGCCTCAACCAATAGGCGGATCCGCGTAAAAAAGTAGCCTAAAACATGCTCAAGAAAAAAGTGCACCTTATCGTGAAAGTCCCATCGCAATCGAATTAGCCGTTTCCGAGATTAGCCCGACACACACAGGCATACCGACAAAAATTTTATAAATACTTGATTTTGTTTTAATATCATGTAAATGACCATGACAATTATTTTGAAATCAGAGAGAGATACTCCAAATTTATTTATATAGATGTCCTGGTTATCACATTTTTGATGTGCCAATAGCACAGGGACTTAATTTGTAGCCGGTTCATTATGGCGATCTCTGTGTCGTCTGTCTGCATCTTATAATTACATTCCAATTGTAGACCTCAAAGAGATATACATATTTGAATATCCATTGTTGCCTAAGTAAATATTGATCGTATTATAGACAACCCTAAACACGAAAATCGTGCCAAAAAGAAAAGGGCTTCATATAGTACGATCAAGATTTACTTAGGTGAAACTAAATATTTAGATAGAACTTTTTGAGGTCTAGAATTGGAATGTTAAAAAAAGTGTCCACTCGCTTTCCTTCGATTACTGGTTCAAGTTTTCGGTGTAATCCGATAGTCGGACACGATAGTCGGAACCGATAATCGGATCCGATAGTCGGAACCGAGTAAAAAAGTTCAAGACATGCCCACGAAAATACTAAATCTTCCAGTGAAAGTCCCATCGAAATCGGATTAGCCGTTTCCGAGATTAGCCAGGACAAACCTCTGGGGTTTTTTAAGCTAGCAAATAACGAATTTATGATCAGAACTTATAAATGCAAAATGGCCGCGCCAATATGGCCGATGAATTTGCCTAATAGTTTCACATTTTGTTATTTGGAATCAAAAATACCAAAAAATTGCCTTTTTTGCAAACTCTCCTACTGTTTATTAAAATTCATATCAACTGATTACTCCTATTGGCTTATGGGTGCAGCATAGGCGCGCTGAGTCCCAGCTAGTAACCATATAAACTTAGAAAATGACAATTATTTTGAAATCACAGACAGCCACTCCAATTATATTTATATAGCAAAAAACCGCGTGCGTTGCAACGCAACGCCTTCAAATAACAAAAAATTATGTGTGCACAGTCCGCGGTAGGGAAAAGTTATAACGAAAAAAAGAACAAACAAATCTGCAAAAAATTATTTTGGATACATATGCCGTGTTTTTTTTAATCTGTTCTATTCTGTTCTGTCCTGGAACATTAAAAAAACGGCAAGGGAAATTTTCATTTTTATTTAAATAAATTTCGGCTTTGGGCATTTTAATTTCTTCTAATATTGAATAAAGATCGGTCTTATTTATCTCTCCATTAATTTTTCTCGTTTTTCATTCAGTAAACAAAACATTTTACTTTATTTGTCAACTGTCAAGTTAAAAATGTATGTGAGAAAAAGGAAATTTAAAATTTCCTTTTGTGCTGGATAGTGTTCTTGATAATTATCGGGGACAAGACTTTTTTATGGAAGTATTCTGTTCTGTTCTGTGCTGGAACAGATTAAAAAAACACTCCTATATCAAAATTTAGAGTTGCCTCTAAAAAAAGAAAGTGCGTGTCAGCACCGACGCGTGACTGGAGTTTACTAACCTAACGGTTGTCTTAAAATACAATAGGCAAAGGTAGTAAATGAAGCCATATATGTATTTATTTATATTGATTTGATAAAATATATCACATAGGTACATTTTATTTTCTCGTTTTTAGTCTATTATATGTCTTCCGCCATTTTGTGGTGGCCGCTATATTTGATTTATAATGACGTTATACAGATTACTGTATTATAATCGTCACTCATCGTCGTCATTTGATACCCATACTGAGAGCGTTGTGAAGAAAAGGTAATCGACCATTCTGAATTTGTAATAACGCCACACAACTAATTGTTTCTACCTGTTATGCCCTTCCATTTGTTACCCATGTGGGTGGGTCGGGGAACAAAATTGCAAAAATCAACCTCCATTTTGGAACCACAATTCTGATTTTTTATTAAATGGTCGGATTGCATTGTCAGGCGGACTATGTGTATGTGTAAAATTTGAAGTTGATCGGTTTCAAATGGTGGGTGGCATTAATAATTTTCTCCGCAATAATGACGGGCTGCAATACAAACTTTCAACCCCTTCAAGCCTTTTTTCGCAAGTAGCGTATGTCCTTCTCCAAGGTCTAATCTATCTCTGTACCAAATTTCATCAAAATCGGTTGAACAGTTCAGACAGACATAGTTACTTTCGCATTTATAATATTAGTAGGGATATCTAGTCTGTGGTCAACCTATTCTTTCTATATGCTTGGTAATCTCCTACTTTGTCTTCCAAATATAGTTTCAGTGTACTTAAGAAATTAGATAAGAGTACTTTGTAAGCTGTGTTCAACATGTGATTGGTGATTGTCAATTCTTTTTTTGTGGATGCCTAGAAGCCAGTCTTCTATTAACTTTTAGTAAGTATACATGCGAAATTGAAGCCGGATTCAAGCCAGCTTGGATCTTATAAAAATCCATGTATACGCAGATCGAATTCAAATAGGATCGAGCAGTAAAACGATACGAAAGCTACAAATTGTAGGTTACGTTTATTGCTTTCGATTACGTTTGAATCCATTTAAACTTCAATTACTCGATCCGACGATGTCAAATACGCGGATTCTCACTTTCAATCTCTGGATCGTTCGATTTGGTCATGTATACGTGGTATTTGAAACGTTTGAAACGAGATATTTTTCATATTTAAAGATTTCTGTTGATGATATAACATCTGCGCCTGAAGCCTTATGACTTTTGAGTGTTCCTATGATATTGGCTACTTCTTCTCGATTCTTTTAGTAGTTCCATCCTCTCTTCTTGCCATGGTGCAGGTAGGTTTGTTTCCTTTTTATACGCTTTATATTAGCTTCACCTGTATCTTGTATGTTGTATGTAGTATGTAAACAAAACTTGCAACTTGTTTTGACCCACTTCCACATAACGGATCAACTTCAAATTTTGCACATATGTATAGTTCGCGTGACAATGCAATCTGACCATTTTGTAAAAACATGAAGATGGCGGTTCCAAGATGGCGGCCAAATCTTTCAATTGTGCTCCCCGACCCCCGACATGGGTATCAAATGAAAGGGTATGACAAGTACAATACAATTAGCTATGTGGCGTCATTCAAAATTCAAAATGGTGGTCAACACAAAATGGCGGATTACTTTTTTCTTTACAACGCGCGATATGGGTATCAAATGAAAGGATATGACAAGTAGAATACTATTAGCTGTGCGGCGTGATTCCAAATTCATAATGGCGGCCAACACAAAATGGCGGTTTACCTTTTTCTTAACAAAGCCCTCGGTATGGGTATCGTAGAGTATAGTACAGTAAGCTGTGTGACGTCATTTTAAATGGCGGCAAACACAAAATGGTGGATTACTTTTTCTTTACAACGCGCTCGATATGGGTATCAAATGAAAGGATATGACAAGAAGAATACTATTAGCTGTTTGGCGTGATTCCAAATTCAAAATGGCGGCCAACAAAAAATGGCGGTTTACCTTTTTCTTTAACCGCCTCTGTATGGGTATCGTACAGTATAGTAGTGTAATCTGTGTGACGTCATTTTAAATCTGATATGGCGGTCACTAAAAAATGGCGGAAGACATACATAATAATAGACTAAAAAGTAGAAAATAAAAAATATAGTTTAAAAAAACTAAAAAATACGCTTTTATTTTAAAATGAACTAAAAAGTAAAAAATAATTGTGAATGTGTAAACGCGTTTAAATAATAAATAGGACTATCCAACGATAGATGTCAGTCTTAACACTAAATAACCACGCGTCATCAAAATGTAACTTTACACGAAGAGGTCACTTGAGTGAAGTCAGCCCTAGAGAGAGGAGGGAAATAATTACCCCGTTTATGACTAGGTTCAACCTAGGTTCAACCCAGGTTGAACCCAGTCATAAACGGGGATCGAGTTGAAACTGGGTCCACTCAACCCGACTCAGCTCTCCTGCCTGGGTCGAGTTGATATTTCGCCTCATAAACGGGTGTTGAGTTGAAATTGGGTTGAAGTGACATTTTTTTTGTTTGTTTACCATCCGTGAAGTTTGCCTTCGGCGTTAGTTTTGTGTTCGGTGTTTTTGTAGCGCGTTAATTATTTTATATTAACTATATATGTAAAAACAGTGGAAATTTAATTTTGACAATGGCTAAAAGAAATGTTTTTGAGCATCGGGAAACAAAAACTATGCTAGAAATAATGCACGAACAAAATTCCCTTCATCATTTTGATGGGAAACTGTTATAGGAAGTCAGAAATATAGAAAAAGAATTAACAAAAAGAGGTTGTTTTGATGTCAGTTCAACTCGATTTCAACCCAAATGAACTCAACTCGGAATCATATACGGTGGTCGAAATTTCAACTCAACCTCGACTCAACTTTTCAACCTAATCATAAACGGGGTAAATTTGTTTAACGTAGAGTGTAAAATAAATGTTTGATGTTGAAGATTAATTATTTTATTGTATTGCGAAATATTCATTTGTTTTAATAAATTTATATCGAAGTTAACATATCAGAAGTGGGATTCGTTATCCAAGCGGCCTGATATTGCGGATTAAAAAGGATTGTTTTTTCGGCGTGGATTTTTTAGCTGGTAGTACGCATAGCGTGGCTTCCTGAAAACGAAAAAAAAAGTAGATACGGTTTATTTATTTGAGTGGCGGCCTATATTTATGATAAGTGCAGCGGATTTTGAATTCTTCGTAAAGAATTACTTAAGCCTGGAAACAGATTCACGTGGTGAGATGGAAGATAAACAGGATTCTTCTGGAACGCACCAGAACCAGCAGCAGCAAAATGTAACTCCTTCAGATGATATAATTAGGATTATAATGGAGCAAAATAGAATGTTAATGGAACATTTTCGGACCAATAACGCACCACGGCAATACCATGTTATGCCGGACTTTAACAAAACTATTAGTAATTTTACTGGACGAGAGGGATCATGTTTTGCTCAGGAGTGGCTAAACTCGGTGGATGGAGTGGCGAATTTAAATAACTGGCCCGATAACTTCCGGATAGAGTGCGTACGAGCCAATATTAATGGCCCGGCGAAAAATTGGTTTTCTGGGTACACTTTTAACACCTGGGAGGAATTTAAGACAGCTTTTAAGAACACTTTTATTGGTACATTGACGAGTACAGAAAAGTGGAGGAAAATGCTAGATCGAACACAGAACAGAAATGAGGACGTGGTAGAGTATTTTTACATAAAATTAAGATTATGTAATGAATTATCTTTGCAGTTTGATGAGATTAGAATAGAAATCATTAAAGGAATATGGTCACATGAATTAAAAAAGTTTCTGCTACAAAGGGATCATGTGGACGAAAACGAATTATTTCACAACATCCAGGAATATTTCAAAATAATGAAGCGCCCTTCGGATCATGATGAAAGGAGTGGATCCTTTATTAAAAACAGACCATTTAAAGTGGAAAGCACTCCGAAGATAAAATGTTTTAATTGTGGAGAAAATGGACACCTTTCCAATAATTGCTCAAAATCAAGAGTGATTAAATGCTTTAATTGTGGCGGAAATGGGCACAAGAAAGAAACGTGTCAGTCAGCAGTCAAATGTTTTAGGTGCGGTGAAAATGGGCACACGCAATTTAGATGTAACAACAGGAAGACTGGAGCTCCCTTTGGCGAACGTGAAAAGAAAAATACACCTTCAAAAGAAAGTTTTGCCGTAGAATATGCAGCCGAACATTGTAGGAATAGGATAGACAAGTATTTTAAAGACGCGTACATAAATGGAAGGCAGATAAAAGGATATATAGACGCTGGGAGTAAGTGTGTAATGATGAAGCAATCGGCAGCAAATGAGTTCAACTTGAATGCCACAACGACAGAGAATCTACCTTATATTAGAGGAATTGGAAATGCTTTAGTTGAATTGCTGGGAGTTGCCGATGTAGAATTACAAGTTGATCAGGCAAAAGCCAGAGTGCAAGTGTGCATAGTACCGGATGAAATATTACAAATCCCCATACTAATTGGACAATCATTTACAGAGCAGCCATACATTGTTATTGTCAAGAGAGGTAATGTGATTAGATTATTCGAAACGTGCGAAGAAAACAATGCTGAAGAAGATTATGAAGAATTTAATTTTCCTGTATTGCCAAAAGAAAAAGTAAGCCTCTGGGCTAAAGGTGCTAGTGTAATACCACCTAATCACATTGGTTGCGTGGAAGGTTATACTAAAGATGGTCTCTATGCTGACATATTCATCGAAAGAAGTCATAATAGAAATAAGGCGATTATACCAAATTGTGTAGTGAATAACACTGATGAGAATTATCAGGTACCAATAATAAATTGTACTGACAAATATGTAAATTTTGAGGAAGGTGAAATAATCGCTAGAGGAAGTATCTGCAAGGAAGAGGAGCAAGACTCTGTTAATACAATTGAAGGATTCTGTCAAGATAAACCGATTGATGCTGAAATAGGACCTAATACGTCTGTGGAGGGTAGGAAAGCTTTATTAGAAGTGCTCGAGAACTATAAAGATTGTTTCGCTCAAAACTTAAACGAGCTTGGGAAAACTAATAAAATAGAATTTGAAATCGAGGTTACGACAAATACTCCAATCACTTATAGACCTTACAGACTAAGTTTTGGAGAAAGAGAGTTTGTACGCAAAGAAATTGAAATGATGAAAAGTGCCGGAATAATAGTGGACTCAGAATCTGATTATGCGAGTCCAATTTTGCTTGTTAAGAAGAAAAACGGCGACACAAGGATTTGTATTGATTATCGAGCTCTCAACAGAATTACAAAAAAGATTAAATATCCATTACCGATTATGAGGGATCAAGTAGACCGGCTATCAAACAAAGTTTGGTTCATCACACTGGATATGAAGAGTGGATATTATCAGATCCCTGTTGCAAAGAAGTCAAGACCTTTGACAGCTTTTATAACCCCGGATGGCCATTATGAATTTTTACGGCTTCCATTTGGTGTTAGCAATGGGCCATCCGTGTTTCAGAAGTTGATTAATAAAGTGCTTGGGCCTCTTAGATTTACAATAGCCCTCGCATATTTTGATGATATTTTGATACCAGCTGAATCAGAGGAAGAGGCAGTGAATAATTTAAAGATTTTACTGGATGTTCTGAGAGAGGCGAATTTAAAACTGAATTTGAGTAAGTGCAAATTTTTATTTAATAAAATTGAGTACTTAGGATTCGAGATAGAAGATGGAATTATTAAACCCAGTCAATCGAAAGTCGAGTGCGTCGACAGTTTTCCCATTCCTAAGAGTGTTCATGAGGTGAGACAATTCCTTGGATTAGCTAGCTATTTCAGACAATTTATTAAGGACTTTGCTTTAATTGCGCGCCCTTTGACAAGATTGACTAAAAAGGATATTGCATGGCGATTTGATCATGAGGAAAAGAAAGCTTTTTCAACACTAAAGACTAAACTGACGGAGAGACCAGTGCTGGCCATTTATTCTATTGATGCGTTAACAGAAGTTCATACAGATGCAAGCCAGATTGGATTAGGAGGAGTTATTCTACAAAAGCAGAGTGATGGATACATGCATCCTGTTGCCTATGGTAGTAGACAAACTAGCAAAGAAGAATCAAGATATCACAGCACCGAATTAGAAACTTTAGCGGTTGTGTGGATTTTACAAAAATTTCGAGTTTATTTAATTGGAATTGAATTTGTTGTCATTACAGATTGCAACGCTGTACGAAGTTCTTTCAGCAAGAAAGACTTAATACCAAGAATTGGAAGATGGTGGCTTGCCTTGCAGGAGTTTACTTTCGATATACGCCACAAACCAGGACATTCAATGGGACATGTAGATAGTTTAAGTCGGAATCCCTTCGGAGATCCAGAGGATACAGCGAGTATTACTGAAATTATGTCCTTGTACACTACATTAGATGAAAACGACTGGCTAACACTGTTACAAAGGAAGGATCCAAAGATTCAAAATATTTTCCATGTGTTAAGGAAAACCAAGCAGCTAGATCGCGACGATGAAAGGATTCAGAATGAATATGAAGTATTGGAAGGACGTGTGTTTAGAAAATTAAGCGACGGGTTAAAATTTTATGTTCCGAGCAGAAGTAAGTGGCAAATAGTTCACAATAATCATGACAATTTTGGTCACATTGGAGTTGAAAAGACATTGCGAAGAATCCAAGAGAACTTTTGGTTTCCTAAAATGAGGAATTACGTAAAAAACTATATAGGAAGTTGCAGTGAATGTTTATATCATAAAATTCCAGGAGGGAAAAGAAGTGGATACTTACATTCTATTGATAAAGTTGGAATACCATTTTTTGTAGTTCATGTTGATCACCTAGGGCCATTTAACCGGAGTTTGAAAGGGAATACTTACATATTGGTTATCGTTGATGGGTTTACGAAATTTTGCATATTAAAGGCTGTAAGGAATACAAAATCGAGTACTACTGCCAAAGCTATGAGAGACGTGATGCACATATTCGGAAAGCCTACGAAAATAATTACTGATTTAGGTACAGCATTTACAGGACAAGTATTTGAGAAGATGTGTAAGGAACTAAAAATTATCCACGTAAGGAATGCTACAGCGACCCCAAGAGCGAATGGTCAAGTGGAGCGCTTTAACAGATCGATAACGCCGATGCTAGCAACATTGACAAAGAGAGCCGACGGGAGAGATTGGGATCAGTACTTAGGTTCAGCACAATGGAGCTTAAATAATACATATCACAGAGGCATACAGAGTACTCCTTTCCAATTATTGTTCAACTATAAGCCGAAGAGTGTTAATATAACTTGCCCCATTGAAGATGAGTTATATCGGCCGGAAGTTAACCAACAGAGTTCAGACTGCCTTAGATAAAAGACTATTGAAGTAATCAGAGCTGATCAGGAAAAGCAGCGAAGGAGGTTTAATGCAAAACGGTGTCGTGCAAAAAATTTTATTGAAGGAGACATTGTGATAATTCGAAGAAAACCGGGAGCTACTGGGGAATCTTTGAAGTTACAACCGCATTTTAAGGGCCCCTACATAATTACTGAGGTTTTGCCTTATGACCGATACCGAGTGGAGGATCTGCCTGACATTCAGCGCACACAGAAACGTTATTTTGGAGTTGTAGCGAACGAAGATGTCAAAATGTTCGGGCTGCCTGATGAGGAACTGCCTGATGAGGAACTGCCTGACGAGGAACTACCTGATGAGGGATTGCCTGACGAGGGCCTACTTAATGGTGAACTAATTAATGAGGATCCGGCTGATAACGTTGTCGACAGCCAAGCGAGTGGGAGAAGCAACCCTTTGGACGGAGGTAATTTAGACGATCCAGATTGCTTTTCTTTAGGCATACCACAGACCAGAGTACGAAGACGGCCCAGATACCTGGAGCAATATGTATAATTCGAGGTCGAATTATATATCAGGATGGTCGAATGTAAACGCGTTTAAATAATAAATAGGACTATCCAACGATAGATGTCAGTCTTAACACTAAATAACCACGCGTCATCAAAATGTAACTTTACACGAAGAGGTCACTTGAGTGAAGTCAGCCCTAGAGAGAGGAGGGAAATAATTTGTTTAACGTAGAGTGTAAAATAAATGTTTGATGTTGAAGATTAATTATTTTATTGTATTGCGAAATATTCATTTGTTTTAATAAATTTATATCGAAGTTAACAAATGTAAAGTTTTTATTGCTCCAGCCAGAATATGGAAACAACCTACCTTACGAAATGTAAAACAGCGTGGGACTCTTTATCTATATTTTTATTTTATTAACACCGGAACTTTTTGCTAGCGCCCCACGCTTTTCAATATTTCGAAAGGTCGGTTGTTTCCATATTCTGGCTGGAGCAATAAAAACTTTACATTCACAATTTTTTTTTACTTTTTAGTTCATTTTAAAATAAAAGCGTATTTTTTAGTTTTTTTAAACTATATTTGTTTATCATATTTCCTTCTTTGTAGAAATTTCTAGCATCGTCATTATTGTATTGTTTAATTGCTTTGATTTTATTTCTGAAATAGTCGCATTTTTTCCTATTGATTTTTTCGTGCAGCCCTTCGTAATTTTCATGATCATTTTCAGACCATTGCCTTCTTTTCTGTCGTTGTACTATTTGCCTATAGTTAGACAACATCGTTATTTGCTTGCATAGTTTGAATCAAATCAGTTTCCATTTCCATATTGTTTGTTAATCATCCAATTTTCCTGTTTTGTTGGTAATCTTTCATTCTTTTGTCTTTGCTCTTCACTTCTTGTTTTTCTAGGTGCAACTACACCTGATTGTTGTTGCTAGTTCTATGTCTTGTCACTACTTTTTTCGCACTCATCTTTCTAACAATTAGGTAGTGATCAGTGTCCACTGCTTCTCGGTAGCTCCTTACAAGCATTATAGTGCCTTCCAGCTGGTGAAATCCTTTGGTATATTCAAATTACTGTCTTGTTTCGTCTTGTGAATATTCGGTGAAGTTCGGTAGAGTTGCTTAGAAGATGATTCTAAAATGAGTTTGTAAGAGGTGCCTTGAGCCGGTTTGAGCCAGTACAATGTCATACTTCAAATGAGGCAAGGTGCCATTGTAATGTCAAAAGGACAAAAATAAGCAAATTAAAGAAAGAAAAAAAGAAAAAAGCGCTTTTTTATGAGTTTGATTCTAATATTAATTAAACTTCCTCAGAGTAAGAGAGTATGAAACCTAATCCTCCTCGATATATATGTATTTATATTTTAGAATCTCATCTCGCCTCATTTCAAATTTACTGCCCCAAAAAAGTAAGAAAAGAGAAACCCATGTCTCTCCACTACGTTTGTCTTTACAACTCATATGTTAAAAATCGAAAATCAAGAATGTATTTATCTCGATGCATGCTCAAACAAGTACTAGGTAGACCATTATTTTTGAACCGGGACATTTTAAAAAATTGAGGCCTCAGTACAATTTATCTTCGTGTAAGGGACAATTGTACTGCCTCGTGTAAATCCGGCTCAACTCTAGAACCAGGTTCTAGTTTTTGCTAACTTTCTGGTGATGGCGAATTCAACCATTCTGTACCCGTTATGGTTTAACTGTTCGTACACTCGCTAGGGAAAATAATATGGTTCCTTGCCCACAGTCGCCTAATGAGACTTTCTTGTCGTATGAAACAACTTTATCATATGTCAGTCTTACGTTAAAACGAACGTTATATTATGAAATTTGGATTTAATTCTTAAGGTCCGATCACTAATCGGCAGGAATTCTATGATGTATGTGCTAAGGATAGATGCACATACAACCCCAAAATTTAGATGATGATAGAATCTTTTCGGTCTAGGACTTACTACTAGATTTAGAGATTTTTTTGGCGGAGTTGTTAGTTAATACTCCATCTAATTTTTAGTGCACCAAAACTAATCAAAGGAGGAAATCAAGTAGCAGCAATTTTATGTTCATCAGGCACCACTGGTCTACCAAAAGGAGTTCGGATGACACACAATCTTCTAATTAACAAAACTCAATCGTAAGTTGTTAACTTGTAAATACTGAATAGAATTTATGAATACAAAGAAAAAATGTTCTTCCAGGACCGTGATAACTTCAGACATATTACTATGCTTCAGTTCATTATATTGGTTATCCGGACTAGCTATTCTATTAATTGGTACAATTCATGGAGCCACACGAATTATAACAGATGAACCCTTTACACCAGAACTAATGCTTCGATTAATTGATGAATATAAAGTGACTGTCTTGTTTACACCACCTTCACAAATGGCATTGATGATAAATTCTCCAGATATCAAAAAACGTGATCTAACCAGCATTAAATCATATTTATGTGGTGGTAGTGCCCTACCAATTTGTGTTCTAGATGAAATGCAACCATATCTACCAAAGGGAACTATTGTATCCGGATATGGTATGAGTGAAATCGCTGGAGTTTGTACTGTAGAAAGCAGCAAAATGAATAGAAAAGGATCGGTTGGTCAGGTTTCATCAGGTTCAGAAATAAAAATAATCGATGACAATAATCAGCAATTGGGAATTGGTGAAAATGGTGAAATTCTAATTAAAGCTTGCTACGAAGGACTAGGATATTATGGCAATGAGGAAGCAACAAAATCGGTTCTCGATAATGATGGTTGGATACATTCAGGCGATATTGGCTATTTCGATGAAGATGGATACTTATTTATAATCGATAGAAAAAAGGAAATTTTAAAATATAAAAATTTTCATTTTTACCCGACAGAAATTGAAGGTGTTATTATGAATATGCCTGATGTTGTAGAAGTTTGTGTCTGTGGAGTGCCAGATATTGTTTTTACTGATTTACCAGGCGCAGCTGTTGTTAAGAAACAGGGTAGTACATTGAGTGAAGATGATGTTTGTAAATATGTGGCTGAGAAAATGTCACATTTTAAGCATCTTCGTGGCGGTGTGGTTTTTGTTGATCAATTGCCAAAAACAGCATCTGGTAAAATTAAGCGAAAAGATGTCAAAGGATTGTTGGAAAATGTTCATAAATCTAAGAAAGTTTAAATATTTATTGTTGTGATGTGTTTTTTTTCATTATTATTTATTAAATTTTTGATTAATATAAAATGTTATTTTTTTAATTCCTTAAGAATAAATTCGTCTTCCAGAAATGTAGTAATTCATTCACCAAAGTTTATCAATTGTATTGACATGTAGATTAGGGTGGAACGTTTAACATTTTTTTTTAAAAAGTTGGAAAAGTTGCTACATGATGTGAATATAAAATGTGTAAAATTATACACATTCACATCATGTAGCAACTTTTCCGCACTAGTACAAATCGAAATTCAAAAAAAAATTTTTCCTATACCATACATTTGTGAGTTTTTTGCCCAACTTTCGAGTGAATTGGGGCACCGCAAGACTTAATTTGATTTTCATATAGTTTTACACTTTTTATACTCACATAAGGTAGCAACTTTTCCGCACTAGTACTAATCGAAATACAAAAAAAAATTTTTACGCTCCACCCTAATGTAGATCTCATTTAAGGAGGCATTTGACATGGACTTGCATCTATTCATATATGCAAACCCATCGAAACTACAGGCCTGGAAGCAGGGGCGGATCCACAGGGGGGGGGGGCGATTGGGGCGATCGCCCCCCCCCCCCCTAAAATAAAAAAAATAAAAGTTTTTTTATGAGAAATATACCTAGTAGTAAAATTTTGTAATTCACGAACATGCATAAAAATGGTTTTTCAAAACATTATAAATAAATGTGCATTTACAGCCTCAACCTCTTTTTCATTTCACTCAGATTTCATTTTATTTCTTAGACATATCCCGAAGTAGAAACATTCAAACAGTGCACTTTTAAATAAAAACTTTTTTATTTCTCAGATCGCCCCCTAAAAAACTTTTCTCGATCCGCCCTTGTCTGGAAGCAGACTTTTTAATTGTGTTGGTGCCGGGAATATTATCTGTCACAGATTTTATACGCGGCGGCACAGGTTCGCGAATGTTTCAAGAATATTTTTGCAGTAAAAAGTGGTAAAATATTGTATTTGATCACTTTTTACTGCACATGGATCACCAGTGTTAGTGATTTATTAAAAAAAATTAAAAAAAATTCAACATTTTTCCCCTAAATAAACACGAAAAAACCACCGCGAATGTAGATAAACAAAATTGGCCATCTTCTCAATTAACACACTTAAAACACACTCACTCATTCTTTTTTTAATTTTCTTAATTAAATCACTAAAGCACTATTCACTGGTAATCCTATTGCAATAAAAAGTGGTAAAATATATTATTTTATCACTTTTTACGGCAAAATATGCCGAACGCTCCATACAATTTCTTCTTGATCTGACAGATAATGGGCCTACCAAAAACACAAAGAAAAACTCTACTTCCAGGCCTGTAATTTACTGCTACTGAGTTTCCATGAGAGTTCAACCAGAGTTGAACGCGAGTTATACTTCATGGAAACTGACACAGTTTTCGTTAAAGATTTTCAACTGTTTAACTAACTTTTAAAAATAACGCAAGAGAGAGAAAAAAAAATGATTTTTCAGTCGAATTACGACTTTCAGCACAGGGGCCAGAGAATGGAAGTGCTCAGTTTAGTTTATGGCCCGGGTGCCGAAAGTCGTAACTCGACTGAAACGGCACTTTCTTCAACTCAAACGATTTGTCACGCTACACGACTCGACTTTCAGCACAGGGACCACACAGCCTTATTGTTGTTGTCACTTTCGGTGATAAATGGCGAAGTGAGACAAAAATGCTATTGTGTTGTGGTTGTTTAAAAAAGTGACAGTTGACTAATTCAGTGAGATAAGGCGAATTGCGATTGTCACTGATATCGAGAAACGGCGAATTCAGTGAGAATTGTTCTCACTTGATTTTTGTAAGTGAGATTTTTCTCGTTTGATATTTAAAGGTCATTATTTATTTGAAAATAAATTTTTTATTTATATTTTAAATATTTGAAAGTAAAAATTTTATAATTATTATGTTTTTAGTGTAAATATAACGACTAGGAAGCAATTTGAGATCATGCTAGATTTCATGTTGCAATATTCTTTTGTGGCAAAGGTTTCAAATATTGAACTTTTTGTTTATCCTCAATTACAAGTAATATGACGTCACCGAAAGTGAGAACCACAATAAGGCTGAACTGCAATTTCTCACCTCACTGAATTCACCGTCCACAATATGGAAAGTGACAATAACAGTGACATTTCTCACTATGGTGAGGTGACAACCACAATAAGGCTGACAGTTTTCAGTCTTCGCCAATTGCTTTGCTCCATTTTCAAACGTTTCGAACAAATCCCTTTTCGATTCGACGAAATATTTTAAAGTCTTCGGTGCTTTGACAGTGGTATTGAGTACTACCGTGGAGCTTTGCAAATATTGGCTGGTCTTTGGAGAATGTTATGGCAAATTTTTATGTAGTTTCCAGGTCATCATTTTTCGAAGAAGTCTGAAAGCTTCATTCGTCACAAAGGCCTTTGGGAACAGGAAATTTCTGTAGAGAGGGAAAATAATAAATACGGTGGGAGAACTAAACGAAGACGACTAAAGACGAAGGATTATGGGCTCTGTAGATTTGAACCACGGGTCTTTGCAACGGTACTCGGGCGCCTTAACCCTTAATCTACCGGAGTCCTATCTTCGTTACTGGTCAGCTTATCGAGATCTGCGGAAGGAGCAGTTGTGGGAGTTCTAAACTGGATCGCCCCTATAGAGCCGAATAATTATGTAAATTCTATGACAATATTTTTTATCATGCATAAGTTCTTAGCTAGTACCAGGAAAACATCTGAAAGGTTTAATCCGCGAAGTTTTCTTATTTTTGTATGGGAATTTCCAAGCTTTCCATTCTATTTTAAAATAAACTTAATCTCGTCAGGTATGCATAAAATATAATAACTCTAATTACGTAAATCCAGGAATTACCCAAATCACACTTATAATTGCGATATCTAAATATTTTTCAAAGATTATAGAGCTACATACACACATACTTCTATAAATGAAATGAAAAGAAATTTTATATACATAAATATTATTTAAAATTATAATTTGCCAGCGAAACTGCTATAAAATGCTTCCATATCATGCCGTGTCTATAAAATGAATACAGTTATAAAAGGATTGTGCAGATAAAAGTCATGCACAATTTTCTTACTGATAAATAGGTATACCAGTCTAGCACGGTAGCTCAAGCTGAAATGTACGCGTCCAGAACTTATTATGATTGCAAAAAGAAGATTTGGTATGGAGCTGAACTGCCACGGGTTATTCACCCGGAAGTCTCAATCGGTCAAGTTGCAATGGAGATGTTTTCACGTGAACCAGATAAGATAGTCCAGGTGGGAATTTTAAGATTAAAATAATTTGTTTAATGTTTTTCTTATTTTATTAATTAAAACTATTTTTTTGTCATCTAAATAGATAAGTGATAGTACAGGAATAAGAATCACAGCAGAAAATATGAAGAAATTAAGCATTAGAGCTGCACAAAATATGCAGGGATTAGGTTTGGAGCAGGAAGATATAATTGGTGTTGTGGCTAGTAATTCCACATATTTGGCACCGTTAGTGTTTGGATGTTTCCTATCTGGCTTTCCTATAAGTCCATTAGATCCTTCTTTTGATAAAGGTAATGTAATATATTTAAAGTACTCTCCGAGTCACAATTTTTCATATTATCAAAAAACATTTTTCAGGTGAAATAAAACACATGTTCAATATTACAAAACCGAAAATTGTTTTGTGCGATGTAAATGTTTGCACAACCGTTAATGAAGCACTAAAAGAAATCAACTCAACTGCTACAATATTTACGCTTAAGGATAAATTAAGTGGATATAAGTTTGCAGAAGATTTGCTTAAGGAAACTGGAACTGAAGATTTATTTATGTAATTTAAACAAACTTTCAAAAGATAAAAAGAAATAATAATATATTTCTAGTGCACCAAAATTAGTTAAAGGAGGCGCTCAAGCAGCTGCAATTATTTGCTCATCAGGTACAACAGGTCCACCTAAAGGAGTATGTGCAACTCATGAAGCTTTACTGAACAGACCACAGTCGTAAGTACAATAACACTGCAAATCTCAGATTTTCAAAGTGTTTTATTTCAAAAGGCTTAAAACGTTTTATTTTGACGTCACCCATTTGATTTACATTGTAGACATTTTTTAAACACTTCTAAAACACTAATCACTAATGTCTAATAGCAATTTCTCCTATTCCATTCCAAATCATGAATTCAAATCAGCAAAAAGCTTCTGGAATATCTAGAATACAATCAGTATAGCTTCAAACCAAAAACCTAACTCGTTCTTTCTCTGTACCTGGGCTCAATTCTATCACCCAACCTCTTTCTAATCTTATCCACTTTTATCCTTCAATCTAAGCTTACTACTGGACGTTGCGCCAATACTATTACGACATGACGGACCAGTAGTACAAAGGGTCATTCCCAAGCTTAGTTCATCACATAAAAATGTTTCTAAATAAATATACAAATATACTTAAATAATTTTTTTTATAGGATAATTTTAACATCAGATATGTTACTGTGCTTCAGTACCTTATACTGGATATCGGGAATGATGATATTATTAATAGGAACCGTAAGCGGTGCAACCAGAATAATTACGGACGAACCATTCACTCCAGAGTTGATGCTTCTTTTAATTGAAAAGTATAAAGTCTCCATTCTGCTAACTCCACCATCACAAATGGCAATGACTATAAATTCCCCAGATATAAAAACTCGAAATTTATCCACCATCAGAGTTTATGCTTGCGGTGGAAGTCCCGTACCTATATTTATTACGAAGGCAATGCAAAAGTACCTTCCCAATGGTAAAATTGTAATTGGTTATGGCATGAGTGAGATCGCTGGACTATGTACAATTGGGACACCCCAACTTCAAAAAGAAGGATCATGTGGTCAAGTGCTAACAAGATCTAAAATAAAAATCCTTGATGATAATAATCAACAATTAGGTATTGATGAAAAAGGTGAAATTATTATCCAGGCCGGTTACAAAGGTCTTGGGTACTATGGAAATGAAGAAGAAACTAAACATGTTTTCGATCCTGATGGATGGGTACATTCTGGTGATATTGGATACTTCGATAAAGATGGATTTATATTTATTGTAGACAGGAAAAAAGAAATTCTAAAATATAAAAATTTTCACATTTATCCAACAGAAATCGAATCTGTAATTTTACAAATCCCCGATGTTATTGAGGTTTGTGTTACTGGTGTTCCAGATATTGTTTACACTGACTTACCAGCAGCTGCTGTATGTAAGAAAAGGAATAGTACTTTAACGGAAGATGAGGTTTATCAATTCGTTGCTGATAGAATGGTAGATTTCAAACATTTAAGGGGTGGTGTTGTATTTGTGGAACAATTACCAAAAACAGCATCAGGAAAAACAAAACGACTGAATGTGAGGGATTTGTTAGAAAGTGCATACAACTCAAATAAAGTTAAGTAATCTCAAAGGAAGGTTTTATGTATTTTAAGCTTGATATTTAACTTGTAAAAAATATGAATTGATAAAAAATACTCCACACCCTTCTTGGTTGTTTTTAATTAATGGTAGTAAATTAAATTTTTTCAAATTTTGGCAATATATGATTTTAAAGTAGAATAGTCAAAGTCACATTGGGATAATATACTAATGTAACTTTAATAAATTCGTCGTTCCAGCCTGTACTGTGAAGTGGGTTGGGAGGGTCTTTTATAAAGATAAGAAATAGAATAGGTGACAGAATTGATCCATGCTAGACCCCGGCAAAGATAGGATGGAGTTTTGTTGGACGCCTTTTAAGTTGATTGACCGGCCGAAAACGATACGCTCCATCCCGAGCTTTTCTTTTTTTTCACTAACGGCTCTTCAGATATATTTTTGACTCCACGGGTTGAACTCGCTCTTCTTGGTCAGTTAGTTATTTGCTACGTAATGTTTATCTTTTGGCCGACTGTCCCATTCGCATAAAAACAACAAAACTTAGTATATTCGCAGCTTTCCACTTAATATTGCTACAACTTTTAAATCAGCACAAATATTCCACCGGCACTGTGAATACTGTGGGGACTGAAGGGTGTTTATTACCATTCTGAAGCAAAGCAGCTTCTAAACGGACGAATAAATAAAAAGGCGCCATTTCTCAGATCTTTCAGGGAAATCCAATTTTCCTTCAGCATTATTGAGTCTTTGGTAAAGTAACTTATAAAATCTTCTTGTAATACGAGACTCGTATTTTCATTTAACAAATTCCATTTATTATACTCGAACCTTCGATTTTGAGAGAGATAAATCTCATTTAAATCAGATCGTCCAAGGAGATGAGGTTCTTTTCATCGGATTGAAGAAGTACTTACAAAGCAGTTGTGCGAATGACTCTTTTGCTTCTAGGGACTGGTCTTCGTGAATTCTCGCGTCAGAGTGATATAAAAACTAGTTGGGATGTGGCTTTTGACCCTTTCGGTCCACAAGATTAACTTCCCAGTATTCCTTCAAACAAAAAAACGACTCGAACAATTTTTATGAAAATCTTTTCAGATCATACTTCCTTTAACACGCTTTGAACGGCATCTTAACGAAGTCGGTATCTTTTTTGGTTCGCGCGAAATCGTGCTGGTACAAAAATCACTTACGTTGTTCAAACAAAAAAACGGTTCGACCGATTTTTATGAAAATGTTTTCAGATCATATGTCCTTTAACATGCTTCGAACTAGTGTTGAGCCGGACTTACACGAGGCAGTACATTTGTCTCTTACATGATGTAAATTGTACTGAGGCCTCAGTTTTTTTAAATGTCCCGGTTCAAAAATAATGTCCTGCTGGTATATGAGCGTGTATCAAGATAAATGAAGCGAGGTGTGATTGTAAATTACTTAGTGGAAGTACTTCTTTTGCCACAGTAAAATTTCCAATGTGAATCGCGGCGAGGTGGGATTGTAAACACGAACTGGAGAGACATTTCTCACTTCTTTTGCCACAGTAAAATTTCCAATGTGAATTACGGCGAGGTGAGATTGTAAACACGAACTGGAGAGACATTTCTTACTTCTTTTGCGGCAGTAAAATATCCACTTTAAGCTAAGCCGTGGTGAGATTGTAAATACGAATTGGATGGAGAGACATTTCTTACATTTTTCGAGGGAGTGAGGTTTTGTCATGAAGAGACATTTCTTACATTTTTCGAGGGAGTGAGGTTTTGTCCTGAAGAGACAATTCTTACATTTTTTGAGGGAGTGAAATTTTGTGCTGGAGAGACATTTCTTACTTTTTTTGCAGTAGCAGAATTTCCAACTTGAAATTAGGCGAGGTGGGATTGCAAAATATAAATATATGGCCACGGACAACTAATTAGAAAAAGTTTCATAAAAATTGCATTTATACAGTTTTTATGTAGGAATCAAATTAAAGAATTCCCACCACCTCCTCTTATTTTTTTTAAATATATAATGATTGAAGGAAATCAATAACAATATCGTAATGGCCGGTTTTACACGACCGGACACCGAACAGACAAAACGAACGAACGAACTGGGGTTTATAGGGAAGAGGGTGAGAGAGGACGATGGAAAACCAGCCCCTCTCTCACCCTCTTTCCCATAAACCCCAGTTTGTTCATTCGTTTTGTCTGTTCGGTGTCCGGTCGTGTAAAAGAGCCCAATGAATTCCTAACAGTATTGCTACATAAAAAATAAAAAATTTATAAATGCAATTTTTATGAAACTGTTTCTAATTAGTTGTCCGTGGCTGTACATTGTGGAGGCATAGATTTCTTACTTACTCTAAGGCAGTTTAATGAATATTAGAATTAAGCTTGTAAAAATGCACTTCATTGGTATTTATTTTCTTTCTTTTTTTTAATCTGCTTGTTTTTGTCATTTTGGCATTACAATAGAACCTCGCCTCATTTGAAGTATGACATTGTACTGGCTCAAAAGAAAAAAGAGGCACCTCTTACAAACTCATTTTATAATCATGTCCTACCCAACACTACTTCGAACGGCACCTTAACGAAGTCGAAATCTTTTTTGGTTCTCGCGAAATCGTGCCGGTACAAAAATCACTTAAGTCGTTCAAACAAAAAAACGGCTCCACCGATTGTTATGAAAATCTTTTCAATTTATATGTCCTTTAATACGCTTCGAACGGCACCTTAACGAAGTCGATATCTTTTTTGGTTCGCGCGAAATCGTGCTGGTACAAAAATCACTTAAGTGGTTCAAACAAAAAAACGGCTCGACCAATTTTTATGAAAATCTTTTCAGATCATATTTCGAAGTCGATATCTTTTTCAGTTCGCGCGAAATCGTGCAGGAACAAATAACCACATACGTACGCACACACACACACATATTTCTTCTCAAATTTTTGCTTAAAATGCTATTGGGACCGTGAAACGTGTAAATACATTGAAAATTTCGAATCCGATTTTCGGACCGATTACAATAACTTCCTATTGGGAAGTTAATAACAATCGTTTCTATGGTTTTGTGGATCACTCCAAATCATGGGCGTTGCAAATATTATGGTCTTATGACTTCCTTCGAGCCAACAAATTACTTAAGCATCTCTTGAAAAAAATTTTCGGCAGTCAATATTTGTCTCTTTTCTATCACTTCGAACTGGTCTTATATGTATACGAACTATTTAAATAGATGAGAGTAGCATTATTTGAAGGAGAATTTCGTTGCAGAGCAGGGACGGGGTATATTGTCGGCGACATTGAGTTTGTTAACATCGAGCTCCTTGAAGCACCTATGTATATACCTCGAAAGTCCTAAAGAAGACACTGTCCATTGAGAATACGTAGGACAGACCTGTGGGTGATCAAGTAATCTGAAAATATAACAAACGACTTAATTAATCTCTGATTCCAACCCTTTATATTTCTTAAATAAGGTAAATAAAAATCTCCAAGTCATTGTCAAAACAAAGAACTATCAGCAAACGCAAATATTACCTAAGCATGATTATGAAATAACAATAATTTTTTTCCATTTTTTTCTTCAATCATTCTTACGTGAATATTTTATCAGTTCTTTGATTATACTTTGCAAGATTAAATTTTTCAAATAAACAAAAACAATCAAAGAAACAAAAAAACACCAACAATTTTTATTTGAAGTACTTTCTTGTTGAAGATAACAATTTTTGCCCAAGATTTATATAAATTAATGCTGCCATTGACTTTTCTTTCTCATTTGTTAATGAATTGTGAAACGTGCGTGTTCTTTTTTGTAGAAAAATAAAAAAGTTTAATAACTAATAATCAATTTAGTGTAAATAAAATAAAATGGCATTACCCAGAACATATTACGATAGTGAAAATAAAGTTTGGTTTAGTAAAAAGTTAACTCCGCTTTTTCATCCTGACGTTTCTGTGGGACAAGCAATTCTTCAAGTGGCACGATGTCATGGTGATAAAATTCTTCAAGTAAAAATATAATTGGGTTTTTGCTTTAATTAGTATTTTCAAGATTAGTGAAATATGTAATTATTTTTGTGAAATTTTATTTCTTTGGATTTATTAATAGTTTACGGAATTAGAAAATCGACTAACAATTTTAACATGGACTTTATGTAACGAAAGTAATTAAAATTTACTACTGTTATCACTACTCAGTTTACACTTCCATAACTAATTGTTAATTTTAGTTATTGCTTCTTGATCAAAGCCAATATTGCTAATATTAAATTATGACAACAAATTATTAAAGACACGGAACTAATGACTGTGGAGGATTCTTCCGCTGTCGAGTTATTATATTTTTAAACGAACTTCTTGACAGTAGTGCGTGTGAGGTGTGGCAATGAGACCACCTCGTCTTATGTTGCTTAAATAATATCGCTATGCAGCCAGGAGCGATGAATTCCGGTGGAATAGTGGCTATAATAATAGCGATACATTGTTATGGTGGATTAATGAGACGATGGATGATGATACCAATGATGAGATTGATGGCACAGTTGTGGCCTTATCCAGTACAAGCACTGATAAACGAATTGTAGTCAATTCGTGGACAAAAATAGGATAAGTAAATTGCAGCCTGAACTACTAGAGGACGCAAGAAAATTTACATCTTTTAAAAAATCCAAGCTGTTGTGATGGTTATTTGGAATATGTGTCCGTTCCATCCCAGATTCTCAGTTAAAGTTAGGCTTAGCAAGTTTAAAGGTTGATCAGGCGTTATGGGGCCCCTAGACTATCAATAATATTGTGCAATATTTTGATTTGCGCATTATTATTGACGGTCTGTGGGTGATATTGAAAGATTGTCTGTGGCAAAGAAGGAAACCGTCAATATTTTGCTCAATATTATTGCACAATATTATTGATAGTCCAGACCATCCACGGGGTGAACACGGGTTTTGTTTGAGATTAGAACAATAAGTTTCTATGTTGACGATCATGTAGACAAAGTCAGGGACTGGGGTGGCCTGTATTATCGAAATTGTAAGTGTATCACCGAATACCGTAAATTAGGTGAGAAGAAATATCGAGTAGTTAATTTGTAAAGATTGGGTAAGTGACTGATGGTAGAATTGAATCCTGTGGGACAATGGCAAATATTGTTTGTAATTTAAATTCGACGCCGTTCAACAATTCACCCAGAAACGATAAAGTCTCACTTAAGGCGCGTTCTCACGATTGAAGTTTAGTTTAGCGATTATGTTTGATTATACAAAACTTGAATAAAATCTGTAGTGGGAACCTAAAGTTGATCAATAAAAGTTTGACCTAGACAAACTTTTATCGTTCAAGCCAACCTTTTCCTTTCAACTATAATCGCGCCTTTTAGTTGTTTATGACTGAATCGATACTAATAGCTTGGAGTTTAGTCAATAGAGGTATACCATAGATAAATTATACATAGATGTGTAAAGTAGCATCAAAACTTATTCCACATGCTTTTAAGATTTTCGCGCCTGATTCCGCCTGATCTTACCACTACAATCATACCTCGTGTGTTAACACATAAGAGAGCAAATTGAATAGAATGATTCGTTGCTATTCTTCCACCTATTTTACATACTACACTTACTATCCCCGTGTTCTTTTAATGAACTGGGTTTTGAGAGCTTTTGAGGAGCTTTTGAGTTCCCATACAAAATCGAAGAACCAGAAGACCCAGATAAAACCTGGGTTTTCGATTTTGTATGGGAACTCAAAAGCTCTCAAAACCCAGTTCATTAAAAGAACACGGGGCTTATCACACATCAATTGCGTTCTCAAGTATTGAGGCCCATTTACAATGCATAGTGAGCCTCACGCTAAGCTCGAGTTTTACATTAAAATGGAAGTTAGAGATCCAGATGGGAAAAAGAGTGTAAAAATCCTTGTTTACCTAGTAGTCTCATATTGCTTGCGTCACAGCCTTTGTTGGCTGATTAGCGGAATTCACTTGTTTCAGGAGGCATAACACTCCAACGAGGCTGTCTCCCGCTAACCCCCATCCCATGCACGAATTTTGTACTCCATGCCGACATTGTAAACGCTTCTTTAGATGTGCAGTTATGAAACTTGGACTGTTTCCTTCTTAGATTTGTTTCTTTCTTAAGGGCCCCCGGGACGGTCAAACGGTTTGACCAAACACATATATTTTGGTTGGAGGCACACCAATTTGATCGTTTACGTGGTTGGTTTGACAGGTTTGACAAACATTTACGTGTTTGAAACCCGTTTAATGGAAATTCATATTTTGGTTTGTTTCAAGCGCCGTTTGATCTTGATCGCGACGTTTGATTAAACCTCATCAGCCTTGCGCTAAATTTCGAAGCGATACGTTGGGTATGGCGGTGGCAAATAAATCCTTCTGGTTTGGAGCGACTTTTAAAACTGCACTTCTAGTTTGACGCAATTCCAAAGCGACTTCAAACGGTTTGATTAAACACGTATCTAAGGTTTGAGTTTGACCGTCTCGGGGGCCCTTTGAATATACGAAAAATTAAAAACCCCTTTTATGTCATTTTCTTACTACATGTTGTACTCCTTTTACGCATCTTTTTCGTGTAACGATTATCATTCAAAGCAATTGCGAGAGCGAGTTAATTCTTGTATAGTGGGCGAACAAGTTAGAAAACACTCCTCGCTACGACCCCTTGCCAATAAAACCAGTTTGACTAAAGGGCCCAATACACGAGCGCTCCATCTGACCACGCCACGCCAAAACAACCGTAGCTCTGTACAGTTGGTAAAATTATGAATAAACAAACGCACCCCTGCCCATATAACTCCGGTAAAAGAAAAATTCGAGTTCCTGTTCTTACTAAACAAACACAAAGCTCAGCCATAGGCCAGTCAAATTATCGAAAAAACCTCGTTTTTTTGCCAACCGAGCCATCCGAAAAGTAAAATATGTGTAAAATATGAAAAATTCCGTAGAATTCGATGAACTACTTTTGGCACTCGTAGGCCTTTGGGAAAGTTTCCAAAATGGCGTCAAAAGAGGGCCAAAAACAGATTTTCGCGTTTTAAAAAAAACTGCACATTGTACAAAAAAAAGGTTTAAATAAAGTTTGTAGATCTTCTTCATACTAATAAAATGACACCAGTTTGATGTCAATCCATAAACAAATAAAGGAGTAATTGCAAAAAACCCGCTAAAAATCACGTTTTTTTAAATGCTCATATCTTTTACCAAAAAAACGATTTTGTAATGAAACTCCTGGAAAGTGTAGCCCTTGGGGAGTGCAATAAAACGTTTTTGTAAATTTGCAAAATAATAAATAATTTTTGCAAAATACGGTTTTTTTGAAAAAAAGACCTTTGTTGCCGAATTCGATTAGCTCATAGCCATCAACACCTACAGAAATGTTTTTGGGCTCAAAATGTTCTGGAAGAGTTGTGCTTATAGTTGTGTTTTGTGCGCACTTTGCTACTTCATTGGAAACATGCGAAAAGATGGCCGGAAAAATGAAAAAAACAATTTTGCTCACGAAATTCTATTTATTGCCTATCGATAGGAGTTAATTTTCTACGATAGTGGTAAAATATATATTTTTGTTTTGCCATTTTGGAAACTTTCCCAAAGGCCTACGAGTGCCAAAAGTAGCTCATCAAATTCAACGGAATTTTTCATATTTTACTCATATTTAAGTTTTCGGATGGCTCGGTTGGCACGAAAAAATCTAATTTGACTGGCCTACAGTGGGTTCGAAGACCCTCAGTGAACAGCAAAATCAGACATGATTTCAAAAGTGTAATTTGATGCAAAAATAGCTGTTATTAGGAGATGTAACCTTCTGTGAAAATATGTAATGTATCTTCTGGAAGTCCATGTTGTTCCTAATATGAATAACTTCTTCCCTATGGGTAGAAAA
The DNA here is from genome assembly GCA_963855945.1 of Thereva nobilitata. Classification (NCBI taxonomy): domain Eukaryota; kingdom Metazoa; phylum Arthropoda; class Insecta; order Diptera; family Therevidae; genus Thereva; species Thereva nobilitata. The sequence goes on from OY979697.1 coordinate 87,005,526, forward strand.
ATTGAGAAGGAAGGAATTTTGAGGAATAATTTGATAATTGACTTATTTGAATATCAAACTCATAAACCTACGTTTTTCTACTTATTATAAAGCTTTTTATAAAAGTAAAGGTTGAATAATTTATAATTGGCTTAAGTAATTTGGAATAAGTCATACCCAAAACATGGTTTGTAACTCGTGACGGATTCTGGTTCATTTTTCTTTAATAATTCCATTTCTTCCACTTCAGCCATGTGCGGAGAGGGGACCACTAAAATATTAAAAGAATTTCTAATTATAACTGGAAATATTCGCCAGCCCAGTGGCGTAGGTAGCTTTTTGCGATGGGAGGGGATATGACTTAGTATATTTTGATTGATAGGATTTTCAGAATTTAATGCATCCGAACGGGGTGTTTCTGCAGATGATTCTGCATTTCTATGGTTTTTACCGTCTCAAGACTTGCCGAATGGTTTTATTAGCAGTAAAAATTTCTTCATTCCGAGATAATAAACAAAACAATTTTAACACACCTTTGCAATTATAAACTGGAATAAATTTGAGAATTGAGGAGTCTCTGTTCAAAAGGGCGTATTTCCATCATAAACAAACTTTACAGAAATCGAAAAAAAATCCGGTTTCTATAAATAAAATGCTAAAATATATTTAAATGCACATTCATGTGAAGGTTAAGACTACAATAATGGATTTTTTATTTAAAAAAATACACATTAAAACTATATTTTTTTTAATTTATTTAGAAATAGGCCTCTTTGATCGGGATTGTGAGAAATACGACCTTTTGATTCGACACTTCAAGAAATAAGCCTTTTTGAATAGAATTTTTGGAAATACTTGCAGTGAAGTTTTTTGGGGTTCTGTCAAAAGCAAAAATCCTTTTAGCAAGATTTTTATGTCCACCTATCCACTCTTAGTATAACTCTGAGCTAAAATTAAATGTTGTATTGTGTTAGGGCTCTAATACCAAAGTACCAAACTACCAAATAAAGCCAACTTTAAGATCAAAATTTGCTAATACATATCTTCAAAAATAAAGGCCGCAACACAAAAATTGTTGGATATTATTTATAGGAAATTGTCCGTGCTTTCCAATTTTGAGAGTGAGAGTATTTTTTCTAAAAAAAACACACTTCCTTGTAATTCATTAACTAAAGCTGATATAAAAAAACTGATAATATATTTGAAATCAGCGTCAAAAATTAGTTTAGAGTGATGTAAAATATTCCATGTAACAGTCACACTGTTAAGCAGTGTTATAATTGGGTCTTCCTTTCGCTTACAGTCACAATTATATGAAACGAAAATTCAGATCGTATTTTGAAGTAAACCTTCTTTTGCTGAGGGGGTTCCGGTTATCCGATCATAATATAGTATACTCAATATATCCAATATGGCCACCAAAAAAATGGCGGATTACCGTACTTTACTTTTTGATTGATTAAGTTTTTAGGCTCATTCGATGGACTTTTATGCCATATTTTCAAAATAATTTTAAAATAAAAAAAGTTGAAAACGGAAATACGCCCTTTTGAACAGACATTCGTCAATTATAAACTAGAGTAAATTAGCTCCAAGGAACGTCTTCGAATTGTTGATTCGCCAGAGACATTGAGTTTACTGTGTATTGTGCTCGATAAAATTGTATCGAGTTAGAACAACCTATGAAGTCAAAGCTTCCCCGAACTTATAACTTAAAGTTTATCATAATTTTGCCCGTAGAATCTTTTCTTGAACTTTAATATTTTTACTGACACGGCAATTTTTATAAACTTCAAATTATTTAGAAGGAATTAAATTGACAATCAAAGCCAAAAGTTAGTCCTATTTTTTAGGAAGCTCACATTTTGATACTCTACTACATTAAAAAATATTCGAAATATTAAATATTGAATAAAATATGATCATAGCTACTAGTTATTTCACCAAAAATTGGAAAAACGATTAAATTTCTTGATTTATTATAACGTTAAAATTTTGAGTATTTAGGAACCGAGGTGCCACTCTTGGCTCATTGTATTTACTTTAGATGTGCTCAAGATGTGTCAACAATTATAGTAAGCCTTTTCGTGGCTCTTGATTGGTCGGCCTGCTCGAAGCGCGGAAATTATACAACAGTTAAATGCACAGCCGTCACAAAAACTAAAAACTAAACTATAATTGGGCAAAAACAAAAATGCACATTACATAATGCCAAAAGAGGTGCTGGTGCTTAAGAAGTTTCATGTATACTTAAATACGTAGATACGAAGAGTTTTATTCAATTCTATTATAAATTTTGTAGGCTCATGGGGGGGATTGATCCCCTTGATCCCCCCCCTATCTACGCCACTGCGCCAGCCTACTTTAAGTAAGCAAGGAAATATTCCCAGCCCATTGCGAGGCAAGTTTGTCGGGACACCAGGAGCTGCCGCCACAACATACCACAGTACCCTTCTTCCAGCGGCTGATATTTACCCCGTTTATGATTAGGTTGAAAAGTTGAGTTGAGGTTGAGTTGAAATTTCGACCACGGTATATGATGTCGAGTTGAGTTCACTTTGGGCTGAAATAGAGTTGAACTAACATCAAAACCTCTTTTTTGACAGAGTAGTTTATGAGCTCCTGGAGTTGCATAGGGCTGGACATGTGGTCGTGTTGGCCATTGAATCTGGTGGAAGATGCGGTCCATGATGTCAGAGGAGTATTTAAGGTTTGGCCATTTAAAAAAAACAGAGAATATAATACTTAAGGTCCAATACTAACATTTGTAAACCAACCGGTTCCCCGATAAAGTTCAAGAGTACATGTTAGTGAAACGATACGATACGAAAACTATTAACACTTATTACACAATATGCAATAAAACTCACAAATAAGCAAACATTTAATAATTATCTTTTCACTTCTAGATAAACGACAATGATGGCACAAAATTCACAGCCAAGAATATTGTTTCATATTCTATACGCGTTGCAATAAACCTACAAAATCTGGGTCTTAAACAGGAAGACATAATTGGGATTATATCCAGTAACACCCGATATCTGACACCACTAGCTATTGGATCTTTAGTATGTGGAATAATATTCAACAGCTTAGATCCATCATTTGATAAAGGTAACACAAGGTCGTATTTTTTATTTCACTACTAAACCATGGTCTTTCTTTTAAAGCTGAGATAAAACACATGTACGGCCTAACAAAACCAAAGATAATCTTCTGCGATGCTAGAATTTACAATAAAGTGAAACAGTCAATTGCTGAGCTAAATCTTAACATTCCCATTTACACGGTGGATGAGAAAATTGATGATGTCGGCTATGTTGGGGACTTCTTAAGAGAAGATAGAAATGAGTTGTTTTTTGTGTAAGCTATTAATAAATATTCTTTAAAAAAAGAATTAAATGATCTCAAAATTTAGGGCTCCAGCACTTAAGAGAGGAGGAACACAAACAGCAATGATTGTATGTTCGTCTGGAACAACTGGTCTGCCCAAAGGAGTTTGCTTACCACACAGAGCAATTTTGGGTCAAGCATTAAGAGGGTAAAAAAAACATCAACTTCAACAACAACCACTTTAATTAATATTTTCTCTAGCAGATTTTCGTTAACAACAGACGTCCTCCTATGCTTTAGCACACTCTACTGGATGTCAGGTGTTCAGAGTATGATCGAAGGCACGCTCGGTGGTGCAACGAGAATAATAACCAATGAACCATTTTCACCTGAACTTTTCCTAAGATTAATTGAACAATACAAAGTAACAAAAACATTCGGCCCTCCATCACAAATTGCTCTAGCCCTCGAGTGTCCGGACATTAACAAAAGAGACTTGTCCAGCATAAATCTGATCTTCTGCGGAGGAAGCGCTGTACCCAATGCAGTCGCTGCTGCAATGCAAAAACGCTTACCACGAGGGTTTTTCGTAGTTGGATACGGAATGACCGAAGTAGCTGGAGGTGTTTCCGGTCAAAATATATTGCTTGGCGAGAACAGTATTGGTTCTGTTGGTCAATTAATATCAAATATGGAATTGAAGATAATTGATGAAAACAACAAAAATCTAGGAATTGGTGAAGTAGGAGAGATCTGTGTTAGACCAGAGCATAGATGTAGCTACTATGAAAATCCAGAAGCTAATAAAGAAGAATTTGATAGTGAAGGATGGGTACATAGTGGTGACCTTGGTTATGTTAATAATGATGGAAATTTATACGTTGTTGATCGAAAGAAGGAAATTAAAAAATATAAAAATTTCCACTTTTATCCAACAGAAATAGAAGTTGTTATTACAGAAATACCTGGAATTGTTGAAGCATGCGTTTGTGGTATACCCGATGTAATATGCACTGATTTACCAGCAGCTGCTATAATTAAGAGTAAAGATTCTAAGCTAACCGAGGAAGATGTTTATAATTATGTTGCTGAAAGATTGGCGCATTTTAAACACTTAAGGGGTGGAGTATATTTTGTTAACAGTTTACCAAAAACACCTTCTGGTAAAGTATTAAGAAGAAAAGTTCAAGAATTGTGTCAGGAACTTAGAAATAAACGAACAAGTAGATTGTAATGTATTATTTAGTATAGTGTAAATAGTTGTTATCTTAGGAGAATGGCTATTTTTTGAAGTTATTTAAGAACAAACACGTTAATTAAGAACACACACATAAAAATAATAAAATAAATTATAATAACATAAAATATATAAAAAATATAACAAAACAACTCGATTTTAGACAATTTAGCATCTATATCAAAGGCTATACTCATCCCTATTTTCCTCTGTATGTCTTCTTTTGAATGCTTTTGAAGTGCAATATCACCTGTGTAGATCTTCTAACGGTTATATAATTCGTCATCGTCGACTCCACCTGATTATCTATTGCCTTTCTTCATTATTTCTGCTCTGCTCTCAATCCCACCCTCTTCACTGCTTCGCGGGTGGCGGTACTTTGCACTACTCTTACACCTTCGACAATATAAGATAAGCCCATACTATCGTGAACTGATGTCCACTTCGATCAACCGGGATAACAAATCGATTCTTGAATGGGGCCGCAGGAATCGTGTGGAATTTAACGCCACCAAAACGAAGTACTGTCTCATCTCCAACAAAAATAGCCCCGACCTTCCTCCTATCTCAGTGGGTAATGAGAATCTAACGGCTGACTCTACTCTAAACATCTTTGGGATAACTTTAACGGAGGATCTGCGATGGAATGATCACATATTCCAAATTGCCAAACAAGCCCAATGTCTTGGTTTTCTCAAGAGATGCAAGTTCCTTCTCCTTGGCTACAATCTACAAATCCTACATTCGGCCCCGCCTTGAATACAATTCGTATATATGGGCAGGCGCCCCAAAAACCACCTTGGCTTGCCTCGACAAGGTGCAAAATCGTGCCATAAAACTCATTGGTGACGGCACCAATTAATTTTAAAAAGTATTATCGAGGCCAGTATTTTTGCTATGATTGGCCCCTATTCCCATAGTCACGTCACCCATTGAAAAATGTGACAAACCAATTTTCATATTCTCGTAGTCACCTGTTGTAGAAAAAGTGACGGTATTTCTATATACATATGATATATTTCTATTTACATATCCTGTTCGTTATTTTAATTCTAGGATATAAAAATAATGTTAAATCATCAAACATATTAAAATAAAATATATTTCTTACCCTTTGTCACTATCCATTTTAAAAAAAATCGTAGCGTCACCTACAAATATCAAGTGATAAAAAATGACAATTTTCAGTGACATTTGCTACAAAAAATGACTTCGAGAATACCTAGTTTTGTGACATTTTCCCTCATTAACTTTTTCCTTGTCACTCGACTATGAGAATACCACTTTAAAAGTGACGTGACAAAATATGTGACGTGAGAAAAAAAGTGAGGTGACTATGGGAATAGGGGCCTTTATATGGTTATACCACTCATATTTCCGCATTCTTCGGTCTCGTTTTTTAGGTTAGGCTGGAACGCTTTCTTGTATTACAGTTTCACTGATGCTTCTTCGAACCTCTCAACTGTGGACTTATATAAAATGGTATCCCGCGCCAATGTTTCTTCTCTACATATTGGTTATATTACGTTTGTAAAATTTAAGCTTATGTTTAATAAAAACACATTTCCTGTTCCTGACCGATTGAGAGGGTAAAATAATCAATATAGTAAAAACTTCTGGAATTTCACTGCAGTCACAAGCCCCTCTTTTATTTACAAGAGGGTGGTGGTAAAAGAAAGCAAATTCAAGGATCATTTAGTAGCATTTCTGTTTGCCTCGAATTCTTCTTTAACCGACACTGCGATGCGTCCACCACGATGCCAATATAGTCGACCCATTTAATGAACGTAGTTTTCTTGAGAGCTCACAGGGTTCATAGGTACCTCAAAGCTAATTAAAAAATTCACTGAAACTGACAATATATTCCATGGTGTTTACGCTGCTGTACATTCCCGGAGTTTATCCAGATTCTAGGAAACAAGCTCATGTTCAGCCTATACCCAAGAAAGATGACAACCAAAGCCCCTCCAACTAAAACTCAACACATTTTTCTTCTATACTCTCTAAAACCACGAGACAATAATCAACAATAAAACTTCTTAACATAGTCTTAAACGACAATTTGAGGTCTAAACGGTCTATTCGGATCTGCTTGTATGTCTAGCCAAACTGGTGAACGAAACCATTCACCGATTTGGTGATGAACATGACTAGTTACTCTAGATAGCATTTTGACAGAGAATGGCATCCAACTGCGTTAATTGAAATTGAGAACTGCATTGAACATTTCTCTTCTAACCATTCAATATAAACCGCACATCATCTCGTCTGCTGCTCCCAGGGCCCGTTCAATCACAATATGACGGTGTTCTGCGGTACTCGAGCACGTTCAGTAGTGCAAATGGCAGATTTTGTCTTCATGATCATAAACGCACGAACAAACTAATCATTAAGTCATCAAACAGAGATATTGCAGTCAGTGTTGATTGAATTCAATTCATCCAAAATCAAGTACAGTCTCATATCTACAACGTGGGTGGACATGGTGAAAAAATACGCTCTTAACCCCATTTGTTCCTCAATTGGCACATAGAGCCACCGCAGGAATGTAGTTACCATACTAAAAATTTGACCACTATCACCACAGTGATTGTTCCATCACGATAAACACTCTTCCACACCTTGCCGACCTACTTTTTGCCCACACCACGATATAAAATACGTTTTCAAATAGAACAATAAAATTGCTTCATAGCTCTTCAGTACTTCCGAACAGGCTACAGGTGTTTTCAAAGGCAAGACACTCGTAGTACAAAAGGACTCCTGAGCTTAGACATAAAAAACATAGGTAAGCATTCCTATCAACTTTCTCTTAAGGCTATATAAGGGCCCAGCATCTATCAGGCTCCTCTTTGCTCGTATGAGATAGATATTCTTTTTCAGTCTTTTGGTATCGCTTGATGTACGCCGTTTTTTGAGCTGTTAACGTAGGATCCTCATTGTGTGGCGGTAGCGCAGAATCCTCATCAGGCGGCGCTAACGTAAAATCCTCATCCAATAAGGATGGAGCGCCCAATTACCTCCCCATCGCCCAAAAATGTCTTTGCAATCGGCGATCAGATTACTGTCTTTATCCTTACCGTATGTGCAACGTGGTATAAATTGCGTCTTAGTTCAGACACTTGATCGAAATTCTCTGTGCTTGCATTCTCTGTGCTATTCTGCAATAGTTCACCTACAATAATCTTTTCCAGACTTCTTTTTTTGGGCTTTCTTTTAATTCTCTTCTAAGCTTTTTGTTTTCTTCTTTGTGTGCCAGTATTCTAAAACAGTCCTGCATTGCTCTGTACACACCATTCTTAGGTCTAGTTGAAAGGTTGTACTCATCATCAAACTAGGCGTTCCTATGTCTACCACTTCTGCCTAAAATAAAGTCATCAGTACTAGCGGCATTAGTTTAATCATTAACCAGTGGAATATCGGTCAATGGTCAGATACCAAGAAGTCGATATTTAACAAAATGTTTCAATAGAAGGATTGCTTAAAAGGTTTAAAAAAGACGCGTATTGCTCCGTTCACAAGTAACACACTTATCAATCAATTTTAGTTGTCCTACAGACATGTACATATGTTATGGTTATGAAGATTAATACCATGATCACTGAATTACCTCTAAGTCCAAGGATAAGTTGCAAACTTTCTAGGTTTGGTTTAAGAATAATCGAACCATCTTGTTTTATAGGCTCGACTCGATCCTGCAATGGATCGGAAGCTTTTACAAGAAGCTGTACAGGTGACCGAGGCTTCTCTCTGAAACAGACTTGACTTTGAACTACATAAGACTCGGAGAGGGACGCGAGAAATCAATTATGGCTATGGCCAAAACTATGCTTTTGTCTTCTATTTTCATCAATACTTGAAATTAATAAAGTTTTTAGACTGAGCTTTATACTCGTAATTATGCTGTTGGACCATATTATTATTAATAACTTCAAAACCAAAACAAATATTTAAATAATCTTTTCCTTAACTTACATAGTAAAAAAAATTTATAATTAAACTTCAAATTCAACACCTTGTGCCCGTGCTATCTCTCCAGAATGGTTAACGGTTACAGTAGCCCTTCTACAATATTGTTTCCATGAGTCCGAACCCGATTCTCGTCCACCACCTGTATGTTTTTCACCGCCAAAAGCTCCACCAATTTCAGCTCCGTTCGTTGTTGTATTAACATTAACAATTCCACAATCAGATCCATTCGGGCCGATCCATTGGAACATCTTAGAAATATCTTGTGTAAATACAGCTGATGATAGACCTTGATCAACTTCATTATTCCATTCTATAGCTTGATCAAGACTCTTTGCTTTTAATACATAAACAATTGGAGCAAAAGTTTCACGTTTAATAATAGGAGAGTCATGTGGGAGATTTGTGATAATTGTTGGTTCAACAAAGAATCCTTCACGGCTTAAGACATTCCCACCAAATTCAATTGTTCCACCAGCTTGTTTTGCTTCACTAACAGTTTTTTTGTAGTCTTCAACAGTATTTTCGGTATGGACTGGTCCATATAATGTTTTCGGATCTAGTTGATGGCCGATTTTTTTCATTACCTAAAAAGAATTATAATAAAAAAAATATGCTTATGATATAATATTTCCCCTTACCGATTGATATTTACTTTTTAATTCAGACAAAAATTTATCATAGATTTCTTCATGAACAATAATCCTTCTTGTTGTTGTGCATCTCTGCCCTGATGTACCGATGCATCCAAATACAGCAGCCTCGAGGGCCATATTTAATTGAGCATCCTTGTCCACGAGAAGAGCATTATTTCCTCCGAGTTCAAGGATACATTTTCCAAATCTTCCTTGTACCTTAACACCTACTTCTTTTCCAGTTTTAGTGCTTCCAGTGAAAGAAACTAGCTTAACTCTGTCATCTGTTACTAGAACTTCACCAACATCGGCACCACCTTGACAGAGTGTTGCAATAGGAGGGAGATCATTTGCCTTTAAGACATCAGCTACGATTTTCATAGTGGCTATAGAAACTAATGGTGTAGTAGATGCACCCTTCCATAAAACGCTGTTTCCAACGGCCTGTATTGAAAATTAGTGTAATTCAGAGGTTAATTTAAAGTTTTAAATAAGTAAGCACTCACCAGAGCAATAGCTGCATTCCAACCAAACACTGCATTTGGAAAATTATACGCAGAAATAACACCAATGAGTCCTAGTGGTCTCCACGTCTCCAAGATGGTATGTTTTGGTCTTTCAGAGCTAATAATTTGACCAGAATAAATCCTAGACAATCCCACAGCATAGTCACAAATATCAATAAACTCCTGAACTTCTCCTTGACCTTCGCTAGCAATTTTACCTACTTCTAAACTAACAAGTTTTCCTAGCGGCTCCTTGTATTTTCTAAGTGCATCACCAATCTGCCGGACCACTTCGCCACGAACAGGTGCTGGAACATGACACCAAGTCTTATATGCTTCAACACCGGACTTTATGCATTCGGACATTTCTTTTGGAGTTCCAGATTGAATTTCAGCGATAACCTTCCCGGTGCCTGGATCAACAGTTTTAATAATTGAACCTTGCCCATGCCACGTTCCATTATAAACTCCTGGATTGGTTCTTTCTAAGCCAATGTCCTTTAGGAAGGAATATGATGGAGAATCGATAAGGTATTCATTCCCTGAACACATAGACTGGGATGTATGCAGATTTGAAGCTACTTGCCATGAGATTTTTGTGTATCTACTTAAGGTAGACTTTAGGTGTTGAATTTTGAGCATTTTTTTAGCTATAAGAAAATAAAGAATTCTAAATTAGAACTATGAAACCAAACAAGTTTTTTGTCATACTAACACCACAAAAATACTTACAATTAATTTAACAAATAATATTAAAGCAAAAATATTTTCCCTTTCTGTATCTATTTCTCCAGTGAGCCAGTTCGCAACTGAGATAATGTTAATGCTGGAAAACATATTTGCTTTTGATTTTCTTGTTGTTTAGTGATAGCTTATCAGTCAAGTGGATTTAATTTTGGACTTCTCAGATAACACCCACAGTGAGTATGACAAAAATTGCTGGTGGTAATTCATGATAACGAATCAATAAAAGCAATATAACGTTATGTTTGGAGATGGTTAAGCAGAGAACTAGCTAATATAATAAACAAATTATACATACAACTTGAGGAGGAATCTAAAACATTAGATGTGTTTTTACTAAACGAAATTTTCAAGTTTAAGATCGTCGAACATGCGCAATTTATTAATCTGTTGTTTATAAATAAAAAAAAAATAAACCCGGCTTTTATATTTTTTATACGTACAACTCACTGACGTAATACACTAAATGAAGCTGTATGTACGTATACATTTACGATGAGATAGACTTGGAGCTTTTCCTTAGCTATTATAGCAGCTTTTCAGTCAGGCTCAATTTGGATCGAGTTTCTTGAATACTTTTACTATCTTGATGCTCCTACGCCAAATTAATTCTTGGCATTACCGAAATATAGTCTTTGCTTTAATCGGGACCATTTGAGGAGCTTTTGCGAGACAATGACCGGATCCTGTAGAGGCAAGTAATAAAGTAAGAACTATTGATCTGGTTGTAGTAATCGTTATGATAGCAGCGTCCTCAATCAATATTACGCCAAGACTAAATCGCACAAGCGAGAGTGTCAAGTTTGCATAGAAATAAACCAATACTTGTGCGCAACAATCATGCGTTCCCAATCAAAAACTAGATCGATGTCCCTGTTGATTGAACAGAAGTTTGCGTCTGCACAACGCACAATTTTTGATCTGAAACGCGTTCGTGGGGCACTTTTCTTGGCCCCTGTTGTCCCTACTATTGCGTCTACTGGACCCTTCCCAACTTTATGATTAGGTCCTGTCCAGCGAATCGTACATGAGAATTAAACCTACCACGCCTGTGTCCTGTGGTGTACCCGTATTGGCGTATTTGATTATCGTGTTGGTTCCTAAATCCGCTTGGTTCTTAAATCCGATATGAAAGTTTCTCGATACGATTTAGTACGTACATTGTACAGCATGCAATACGCTACTCGCGAAGTTGCTTCCGCGAAGTACTTCTTGAAGTTGATCGAAGTCCGAAGTACGTGACTACACACTCGTACAACCTCGCGTGGAGTTCACGTGTTCGAACGTCGGCACACCTCGAGTCCTTTGCCTGGGGCGCAAAAACCGCCAAAGATGCGAAGTCCTCCCAGACTAAGTAAAATTACACAAAGTGAATCGAAGTGCCTCTCTACACTCTTGACTTCGACCAACTTTGCGGGTAGTGTAGTGCAGGCTTTAAAGGGGCTTTCTTTGTCTAAAGAAGGCTGCCAGTTTATACTGTTTGTAATTTAGGGTTCTTTCGATAGTTCCACCACCTCGTGCAAAGTTGGCCCAGTGGATACACGTGAGATGAGCATGTTCTGCTGGGGACAGTAATCACATCTGCCGATTGGTCGATATAAGAGTCGATGACTCTTTCCAGTGTCTTGAGAACAAAGGATGTTATGCTAATCGGCCTCTTTTTCCTATCTTTGGGACGAAGACAACTATCGCCTGTCTCCAACTCACAGAGAGACGCAGCTCTTGAATATGACCACCACCTTAGCACTTCCACTCTAGGCCCTTGTACTGAAAATCGTAATTCGACTGAAACGTCACTTTCTTCAACTCAAACGACTTGTCATACCACACGACTCGACATTCAGCACAGGGGCATAGTATTACTACCTCAGATAATTTCTGGCATGACTGGTGGATATATCGCCCGGGGCGGGAGCTTTTAAGGGGAAGAATCTATAAATTGTTTAGAGAACCTTCCTTCTCCTTTGTAATAGTGGAAATTTTAGCCTTCTCGACCCCCTTGGGTCATTTTCAATATGTTCGTATGCCGTATGGATTAAAGGGAGCTCCTGCGACCTTCCAACGTCTTATGAACAATGTTTTAGCAGGTTTGCAGGGAAGCAAAATGTTCGTCTATATGGACGATATATTTATTTATGGAAGAACATTGGCACTTACGAGGTCTGTTCAAAAAGTAAGGTGAATTTTCAAATTTCACGTACGTACGATTATCGATTTTTTTATTTTGTTATGTTGGTATACACGCCCCTGAAGTATGGTAAAATATTCAGCTGTATTCATTGTTTACTTTGTCTGTGGCAGCCGCTAAGGTTAGACGTGTTTTGCGTGTTCGGCGATTTTTTGCGGTGGAAAAAAATGGATCAACGAATTTGCATCAAATTTTGTTTAATTTGTGAACAAAAATACACCAATATTTATTCGCAAGTAAATAATGCATGTGAAAGAAGTTTATTTAATTTAATTACAACAGTACAAATTATCATGCGTTTTGAAAGCACAGTATATTTACAATTAGCTGCGCCTTACTCTTGGTTACTTATAGCACCAAAAGATGAAATAATTGTTATAAAATATAAAGAAACAAATACTATTCAAGTCAATTTGCAATCTTTTGGAACGATTTATCTTGATCAAGGGTGTGCAATACACACCAAAATACAAATTTTAAGCTCAAAAAGGATTTATAATAGTAACGTAATATTAAGCCATATTTCGAATGTAGATACCTTCCAGAACTTGGATAATTTCGATATAAATAAAGATTTAATGAAAAAACAAAGACAAATTAGAAACAAAAATAACTATATTAAAATATCGGATCAAATAGAGAATCTCCAAAACAAAAATAAGTCATAAAATAGATAACCTAAAGCCAAGGAACCAACAATTAATCCCATTAAAACAGCATGCATACCAGTTATATTTCTTTAATTCAGCTACAATTATGGTAATTATCATATTAATTATTATTAAATTTAGACAGAAAATTTTTATTTGTAAGAGACATAATTTAAAACTTAGAAATCCACAGCCTTCTGACGATATACATTTAAATATAAATCCCAACTTAAATGATTCTCGAAATGAGCGACTACCTGAAGTCTCAGACGAAAATTCCACCAGTCCCAGGTACAATTTCCGTCCTTAAGGGGGGCGACACGAATTTCCGGATTAAAAAAAACATTTATTAAACAAGAATCAATTTAAATTTTGGAGATCCACAGCGATCTGCCTTCTTCTACACTAGAAAAGACGCGAGGTTCGAAAAGGTTCTTTTAAAATGTGTAATTAGAAACGATCAGTGTAATTGGAGTACAGTTGCAGTGCTGTACGTGACATTAAAGGGAAATTTAGTGCATAGGATTGCAAATTATGTAGAAAGGAAATTATTTCGTGGTTATAAGGCATTAAAAATGAAATGGAATGTTGTTATTAAGCAGAAACAAAACAAAGGTAAAAGCACTTGACAGCAGTTTCGAAAGATCCCCGTTCCACCACGGGGAAAATATTTTTTGAAAGATACCTTATAGGCCGTGTGGATAGTTTTCGAAAGTGTTGACCCCAGGCCCGTCCGAACGGTGGGATTTTGGGGGTTTCAATTTTGCCTGATTTTTCTCCAGTAAAATATAAACACTCAATTAAGTTATGTGTGCAATTATTTGCACCATTCGAAATTGATGTGCAGAAATTTTTACAGAAGTTTTTTTTTCGGTTCCTCGAAGAGTTAATTATGTTGACTAACAATTATTGATGAGCATTTTTAGCATAATTTAATGTTTTTTGAAAAACGGTTTTGAGTACTTTTGCCCTTAAATGTAGCCTGACATAAATTTGTTACGCCAACATATTTTTAGCAGAAACAACTCCTTAGGTTAGTTAAAAAAATGTAAATTCGATGGAATATTAGGAATAAACATAAAAATCTATGTGTGCATTAAGAGTACATTTATTTGTTAACATCTAACTTAACAAAAAGAAGAAATACGTATCAAAAGCATCCAATCAGTTCAAATTTGACTGGTACAACGAAGCATCTCGTACATCTTACAATAAATATCAGGAAAAAAAAAACAAAATTTAAGAACAATTATATGTACTTTTAAAGAAACATTTTCAATTTTTTTAAGCTTCGTTAACAAAATATTTTGTTGTTCTATGTTTTTTGTGTTTTATATTTTTTGGATTTTACTTTAATAAATATAAAATAGAAGAAACTTTAAGGTGAATGTCCATAATGAATTAAATCACAATTTTTCGTTTTTTTTTGTTATATATAAAGACAGCATTTTAAGATACAAAAGGACTTAACTCTGTTGTAAGACCTAAGAATAGCGCTAATTTTGGTGATACAGGTCCTGTAGTACGCAGTACTGGTTCTTTTGATTCATCTGGCATTATCTAGATGATACAAATGTTAATAGAATTATAATGTTAAATTTTAAACGGTTCTTACTTTATCACAAACATGTTTACTTATGAGTCCATCTTTTCCTAGGTACATTATTGAAAATCCATCATACCATCTGCAATAATTATATTTGTTTTTATTGTTATTGTAATTATTTTTGTTAAGACAAATAGAAATACTTACGCTTCTTGTTCCTCAAATGCTTCTCTAATTTTCCATATTTTAAATTTCCAAAATTTCAGAAAGACCTGCAAAAAAACAGAAATACTGTAAGATGAGAATATAAAATAAATAAAAACCTACCTTTAATCCTGAAATCCCTCTAATACGCCATCGTATTTTAATAGTAAAATCATCAGGATGCTTTGTTATTTTTAATATTTCAAATTTAACATAAGCGAATTTGACATGTCCAATGGTGCGCAGTATTGCAATCTGCTTAACATAATGATATAAACCTCTAGAGTTAAAACGTAATCATTTAATATTTTGCTGGTATTTATGATTTTTTTTGTAGTCAACTTACACAGTTCGTGTACATCGAATATTATTTTCAAATATTAAATCGGGACTATAAATAGAATAATCTAATGGTTGCAGGAAAAGCTTTGGGAGTGTTTCCTTTAAAACTTCGTATGCATGACTAAGATCCTCTTGTTTTGGTATGTCAGGTCTGTCGGAACTTGAGCCTTTTGCTGGATCCTAAAAAGAGAAATGCGAAATGTTAGTATTAAACCTTTGTAATCTTAGTTTTTTGTGTAGGTTTTCCTTATAAGGATAAAACTCCGCGGTATTTTTAAAGAAAAAATACTGTAATATTATTTATATATACTTAAATTAAACATAACTTTTTTATTTGTAGATTCAATTCTATCACGTTTTCTTTTTCTAACTATATGACCTACTCTCACGATCTTCATCACTGGCAATTGAATGGTTAATCTTCTTCCATCACTGTCCGTCTTGCCTTGTTATAACAGCCAGAGCTCGCGAGTCCTCTTGGTGATGCCACGCAAGGATATCGCCAGAATCGTGTCGATAATAACCGGACACTGAACAATTGGGCATCATGCAACCTGATTAAGAATTCCGTATAATACCCACAGCCGTAGATGCGGAGGAGCAGGCCAGTTAGATAACCGAACACTTTGCATGCGGACGTCCGGCTCTGGCCAATATCAGACACCGTGTACTTGAAAATTTCTTCTTAAAGGATTTGGCGGATGTTTCGAAGATCAAAATAGAAGATTTAATCTGGTATCTAAATAAGACATTATGGATTTAAAATCTCCTAGTTTACTGCCTCCTTTCAAGCAAAAGTTTTTCACGAGTGCGGCTACAAAATGGCGCACCTACCTCCGTCTGGCGTCTTACTCTACCAATTGGTAGAGTAATTGTGCGTAAGTCCATTTCTATGTCGCCCTTATATCTCTTCCTAGGTCTTCCTTCCGAGGTTCTTCCCTCTGGCGTTTAGAGGAGTAGGATTTTTGGGCGTGCTTCTTCAGGCATTCTTATTACTGATGTTGATGCTTTCGTTTATGTCAGCATCTTTGTATATTTGGTATAACTCATGGTTGTATCTTCTGCTTCAGACACCCTTTTCATTTTCTGCGCCTGTGAACCTCCGGAGTCTAGGGAGTAAGGCGCCTGGCTACCATCCCATAGGTCCCGGGTTCAAATCCCGGCAGCACCACAGTCCTTCCCACTTTCCCTATATAACTTCCGTGTTAGTTTATATTTCTATGGTCGACAGTACAAAGAGCTCTAGTCTTTCACATAAAAAAACTTTGTTAATTTGAGTTCCTAAGTATGTAGATGGACTCTATATTCTGGATTCTATATTATATCTGTCGATTGTTACATTTTTTCCTGTTCTGTGTTTCTAAAAGGCTTCCGTTGCTGAAACAATTATCCTGCCCATATCATCAGTATATGCCATTAGCTGAACAGCCTTGTTTAGAATTGTCCCTCTGGCCTCAATACCTTCCTCTTGGACTGCTTTTTCTAATATAATGTTAAATAGTAAGTCGGATAGTGATTGAGTCACCTTTTCTGAAGTATCTGTTCGTTTCAAAAGGCACGTTGTTCTGAATTCTTACTGTTTATCATACGATTCAATGAAGTTTCAGTGAATTGAATTAAATAATCTGGAAAATTTAGTTCCACCATTGCTTCGTAGATTTTGGGTCGCAGCGCAAGATCATATGCTGTTTTAAAGTCAATGAAAAAGAGGTGAGACTCTATTGCCGTGTTTTTTTTAATCTGTTCTATTCTGTTCTGTCCTGGAACATTAAAAAAACGGCAAGGGAAATTTTCATTTTTATTTAAATAAATTTCGGCTTTGGGCATTTTAATTTCTTCTAATATTGCATAAAGATCGGTCTTATTTATCTCTCCATTAATTTTTCTCGTTTTTCATTCAGTAAACAAAACATTTTACTTTATTTGTCAACTGTCAAGTTAAAAAACGTATGTGAGAGTGTAGTGTTCTTGATAATTATCGGGGACAAGACTTTTGTATGGAAGCTGTTCTATTCTGTCCTGGAACAGATTAAAAAAACACCCCTTATATTAAATTCTTTCGTCTTCTCACTTGCTGGTCGTAATGAGAATATGTGATGGGAAGTGGACTTTTATTTTCTGAATCCACAATCCTCTGTAGTTTGAACAGTCAAGTTAGCCCCCTTTTTGTGTAGAGAAAAGATGATTCCCATGCTCCATTCGTCAAGCATAAAGGCATAAAGATGTGTCCAAATCTATCGTATCATCTGTTCGTGATATTGTCCATACCTACATACCATTCGCTACAAAAAAAACTTGGATTTTTTTAAAAGAACTTCCATTATGTGTGCTCCTTCTTTATCTTTTAAACTGGCTATGTTAAGTTTAGGCTATGGTTTGCGAGTGTCTTCCTTTTTTTAACATTGGATAGTCTGCATTTGACCGTGAAGTGGTCGGAGTCAACATTGGCCCCTCGATGCGTTCTAACATCTAATGAACTGAAAACATGATCGATTTGGTTACAAGTTCGATTATGTGGCGAGAGCCAGATGCATTATGTTTGTAGAACTCGCCCTTAAGAGGCAAATGGCGAGATGACGACAATCTACAAGAGCTGAATATGCCATCCAAGGGCTGTAATTATTACTGCTGAGTCAATATTCGACAGAAGTCATAGAAATCGGAATAACTAGTTCGATGACGAATGCAGCATCCGAAAATAACTATTAAGATATCAGAAAAAAGAAATAAAGAGTTTGCAGTCCTGGGCAAAGGATCTCAGTTGTGAATTAGAAAAGTGTAGAGTGCGAAACCGTATAAGGCGGGTGCTCTATCAAAAAGCAAGGACAAACCGAGTTATCTGATCGCCGATCACGAAGGCATCTTGGAGCAGCGAAATCACTTTCATGAAATGGCAAACTAACTAAAGAATTGGAGGCTCCATTCATTGTACGTTGCCACGACCACGCGTGGAAGAATTTAGCAAAGAAATAATAGAAAGAAAGAAAATAAAGAAAAACACTCGCCAGTGAAACGGTTAAAATAGTTATCAATTGAAATTCACAGCTGTAAAGGAGTAAAATAGAAAATCTACAGCAATAAAACTTTACATTTACCGAGTCTAGAGCTAGAACTACTGTTGTAATTTAAAACTGTGGTAATTTATGCCTATACTCTCCAAGCTATTCCGGCTTATATAATTCCAGCATTTCGCTCTGATCTATGCCCTTAAGTTTGTATTGCCAATGAACTAAAACTCGTTACTCACTAAAACTTAATCTATAACTAAAATTTCACCTGAACTACGCCTTGATCTGGCGATTCATCGGCGATTTCTTCCTTTTTCCTTTCAGCTTCTTGTGTTGGCGATAAATATGTGATTGGATGTAAATCTGATAATAAGGCCAGTGATGTTTTAAAATTATTTTTCCGATCCGCCCAAGGAATGTTCAATGGGGCACCGGAAATAGTTGAAATTTTCTGCAAACAAAAAAAATTCAAGGTAAAAAATATTCGTAAACAGACAGCATTGAGGTTATGTTATCACATTATTTCGGCATCGTTATGTAATTATTAGAATAATATATTCAGTTTTAATTCAAATAAAATATATGTTCAAATAAACTTAACTGGTTAATCAACATAAATTTATAAGTAATTAACTTACATCAATATCACTAATCGGAATCAATTTTCTTGCATCAACTTCAGGTCCAACATTTCCAGTTAACAGTCGCTTTCGTACTATTGACAAGTTATTAATTGATACAAAACGATTATAAAAACTTCTTAAACAAATCGTCATTTTATTTTAGTTTAAAATTATTATTATTTTCCAATCAATAAGTTATGAAAATTAAATTTTTGTCACCAATTTCACCATCATGAAAAACTCGCGTCGCATGTTGATATTTCAGGTGGAAAGGAGAGGGGAAATGACAGCTGATGTGACAGCTGCAAGGAATTCAATTTAAATTTGAAATGGAATAAAAACCGGAAATTTTTTAGTTAAAATGAAAGAAATAATATAAAGGAATAGGACGAGAAAACGTGAAATTTATCACAAAACAAAATGGAGTACACAGATAATAACTATCTAAAGAAATCTGCAATAGATTAGTAAATTTGTAACAGGTCACCCTGTTTGAAATTTATTCCAACTGTTCAATTTTTTTTTTAATAAGTGCCTGTTCACACGGGTGGTCACCGCGACCTTTCAACACGAAATTTACAGGTGCGGGGAGCGTTCGGGTGGGAAGGAAGTGCGTCTCGATTTGAAAGCGACTCACGTTCGCTTTTCTGACCAGCTGACTGTTTCAATTTCATTTTGTATCACCTTACTGTTCCATTTTATTTTCGTTTCACCCGTATTGGGTGCAAACGTGCGATAGGACAATTTTCAGGCTTCAGTTTTGTTGCACAGATTTTTTACTAAAATGAATTATATTCAGGTAATCACAGTTCATAAAAATTTATGTCACTTTTATGAAAATCACAAACTTTGTTCCCGTACCGTATGTTCCACCTGTCATAAAAGCGACTGGACACAAAGCGAAACGTGTAAACAAATATTCGCTTTTTCGTTCGCTTTGTCGCGCCTCAAAGCGACCTGTGTGAACAGGCACTAAAGAGTTTTTATTGAGCTATCCATACATAGTGAGTTCATTTGTGGTACAAATAATTCCTTATTTTAGGTTTGTTCCCGTACTTTCTGTGTTCTGCCACTTACTGCAAGTTGCTTATTGAGAGGTGGGGATGAAGTACAGAAAGTACAGGAACATGTTTCTGCAGGTTTCTGCAGTTTTAATACGGGAATGACAGTTCTGACATTGCCATATTTCAAATATCTAAGCTGCAGCAGGTTGCAGCAGCTCGTAGCTACTGCAGGTTTCTGCTTCTTACTGCAGGGTGGGGAAATGAGTATGGCGGCTGCAGTAAAAGTACGGGAACAGAATTCTGTTAAGTAATTCGAAGCAACTGACAGATTCTGTACTTTCTGCAGGTACGGGAACAGACCTATTATTTTGCCGATTTATTATTATATCTATGCTAAACCTTCTGTTATGTTATATATATGGACCTTGGCCCTATCTTTTATTTTGGTTACAAGGCTACTATCAACCTTTGTATATTTTGTTGGCTATTGCCTGCTCGATGGCCTCGCCCCATCCCTTTAGGCCCCCATCCACGGTCAAACAAACCATCAAATTTGTGGCCAACATCGAAAAAATTCTAAGTGTGCGTGTATAAAATACAAGTTTTCGAAGTTGGCCGCTGTTTGAAGAAAATATTCGTCTGGTTTAATATTTCCTTCAAACAGCTTAAATGTGTGTGTGGATTTTTTATGTGTGCCATGTAAAGCATATGAAAGTTCGTTTTGTTTACAGGAATTGTCGCTCGGGATGTTTGAAGAAAGTTTCCCTCGTTGATGGCCAACAAAAGTCAAAGCATAAATGTGATTGTCGAAAATTGGTTTGATGATTTGTTTGACCGTGGATGGGGGCCTTTTGCCTTAGTGGCTTACCAACTGTTCAAGGAGCTAGGGCAAGGCCATCGCTAGGGAGATGAGAACGTTTAAAGATGGACACTTCGAATCTGGAATATCTGGAGGACTCATTATATTGGTGGAAAATCAAGCCAGGATAAAGATGAAGCGCATGCAAATACGTGCTTGTCAAGCATGCAGTTACGTGTGTAGCCGCCTTAACAGCGCTAAAAATACTGTGCGAGCCTTCCATTTAGACACAGAAAGACAATTGCGTCCGACACAGCGTGTCACTCTGTCATTCTGTGTAAGCCCAAATGGAACACATAAGTTCATGAAAAATCCGCTCCGGCGCACTTTCCTCGTTTTTATTTTTGTTTGACAAGTAAATCGTAAATTTTATGTTGATAATTTCTTTAAATTAATTACCCGACATCTTATAAAATCTGGGAATCTTACATGAAGATGATGGGTCATGCACGATAGCGGGGTTAATCTCCATAGACATATTGGCCAAAAAGCCATGCATCTTTACGATCCAGAGTATGTTAGAAAGTAGCGAAAAACAGTGCGGAGTGGCGGCAGATGGCGTACTGCGTGTCCGTAAGGAAAGGGTTTGGTGACTTATCCTAAACGTGGATAGCTCGGCTATGAGGAAGCGTGGGCGAGTGACCTTAGGCAGTTCTTGAGTGGTCTAATACTAATTCAAGATATTTTTGTACAAACCGGTTTTATTAAACAATTTATAAATCCGTTTAAGTTTAGTACGTTTTAGTAAATTAAACAAAAGTTTAAGAACCACTGGAACAATTTAAATAGACTTACAGAAACGTCAAAAAGATGTTTTTGCAATGATTGAAAATGGAACAATGTCGCAGCTTCAATTCGAGTTTTTGTTAGTTTTTTAAATATTTTAAAACATTTCAAGTTATTATTTACTGATTTTAGATAAAAATCCTTAATTATTTCATGGCTTTTCCAACGATAAGTGCCCAACAAGGTTTGTATTGTCACAATCCAATTAATTGAGGTTAGAGTTCTATCAGTGAATTGAAAGTTTATAACCAGTAGCAATTATTTACTAATTTTTATGTTTGTTGTTGTGCTGTTTAAATAGAAACCAATCGTAAAATATTGGAAGATTTGCAATTAAAAAAGCAGCTTTTGCAAAAAGGTGTATCGCCAGTTGTTAATGCGATACCAAACCTTACAAGTCCTGCGAATACCAGCATGCCACAGGTTTGTTTTCTTTCTAATTATTTTTAATACTATCATTATTATTTGGTTCTTAAGATAAATTAAATTGGATCTTGTTTAATTTATTTAGTTTATGCCAACAAATCAAACTCAAGTGCAATCGGATATTCCAATAATTAACGCTTCAGCACGTACTGCGTGGAATCAGGCTAACTCACAATCATTTGGATTCTTTGTACCACAAGACTCGATCTTCGGCAACAGCATTCTACCAGTTTTGCCTAGATTTGATAATTTACAAAAGTAGAATTTCGTTTAAGCATTTTTATTATATCTTTTGACTTTATATTTAGGGTGTTTTAACTTGTCAAATATTTTTGTAAATAAAACATTTTTTAAAATGGCTAAAATTAAGCTAAAGAAACTTGAAGAATATCTTCAGTGTATTGATGGCTTTGAGCGGCCGAAACTTATTTTAGAACAGTATCCGACACCGTCACATATTGCTAGCTACATGATGTACAATATACAGGTGCATAAATACTTATTAACGCTGCAGTTTGAAAAATTAATTTCCTTTCAGACAAAATTTGATGATTTAGAAAATAAATTCGTGGCAGACTTGGGATGTGGATGTGGAATGCTAAGTATAGGTTCATTTCTGCTTGGTGCTCAGTTAACCGTTGGATTTGAACTTGACAGTGATGCTATAGAGGTAATTGATTTGCCTAAGATTGCAGTTTTAATACAAACAAACAAATTCCTTTAAAGATTTTTCGATCAAACATAACCGAAATGGAGTTACCTTCGATAGATTGCGTACAATGCGATGTTGTTACGGAACTCCCCACATCAAAGTGGGAGAATGCATTTGATACAGTTGTAATGAATCCTCCATTTGGCACTAAGAATAATGCTGGAATGGATATGAGATTTCTTGAAAGTGCAGTTAAACTATCAAATAACTCAATCTATTCATTGCACAAAACATCGACACGGTAATTTTTATGAGATTTATTAATACTTTGATGATTTTTTAATTAATCATTCAATTGTAGGGATTACATATCAAAGAAGGTAAAGGAATGGGGCGTTAAGGGAGAAGTTATCGCTGAGCTACGTTACAATATTGATGCTATGTATAAATTTCATAAGAAATCATCAGTTGATATTAAGGTGGATTTGTGGATGTTTGATACTGGCAATAAAAATATTTAATATTTTCAATAAAAGGGAACAAGTCCTTAATTGTTGCTAAAATCGGGAAGATTTAAAGGAAAGATGGTTGGATGGTAGCTAAAGGAAGTTTGGATTCTGTAGATCAGTCTACGAATGAAGAATCTTGGAAAAACTTGTCTTATCTTTTGAATCCTTGGTGCACGTTTGTAGAGACTTTGTACGTTTGTTATGCTTTCTGATGGACGGCTGGATGAAGTCCTCAACGAGATGCACCGATGAAGTCCTCAATGAGATGCAACCACCTCATCATGGGACTTAGCGAGACCAGATGGCACGATGCGGGGAGCATATCTGCCCAAAAGGGTAGGTCCTTATATTCTGGCAGAAACGAAAGCCGTAGGAGGGGCGTTGGCGTAATACTCACCAAGGAAGCTCGGTCCAGCCTCATTAGCTGGTCACCAGTTTCTAAAAGGATTATTACCGTGTGCCTGCCTCCCAGACTAAGAAGTACTACCATCGTCCAAAGCTACGCTCCAACTGAAGACGCAGACGATGCCATCAAAAACGAGTTTGATATGCGACTGAATGTAATTTTTTCTCTATTCCAAGGGGAGACATCATTGTTTTGATAGGTGACAAACGCACAGATCGGCCTTAACAACACCGGCCTTCAACACACTATTGGAGATCAAAGCATAAGCCAAGTAGTTCTGTAGTTCCCACAGGCAAGGTAGGTGGAACTTATTTTTGTTACAAGAGGATTCACAAGGACACCTGGCTACCGCCGGATGGCAGAACGAGAAATGAGATGGATCACGTGGCCGTCAGCCGCAGATGAAGAATTATTGCGGGGGATGTCAGGAGCATTGGGGAACCAGGCACTGGAAGTGATCATCATTTCTGCCGTGCAAAGGAGAAATCGTCTATATGGAGAAAGCTCGATTCGAAAAACGCGATTAAAGTTTTCAAAATACTTCAAACCGAAGCGAATAAAGTCTATGTTCAAAGTGATGTCATTTAACTAAAAAGTACAGTCAGTCTAAAAAAAATTTTTAAGGATAAATATGAATACTTTACATAAAAAATGCACTATTGCATTATGCACGCTATTTTCTTCTATAACGCATATAGATGATGTGCCCTTTGCCCGGCAGATTTGGTAGTAGCAACTATTCGCCGCAATCATAAAACTCCATCGCGATGCCATAAACCGTAAAGGGTTTTACGTAGATCTTCTACAGGACAGCATTAGGAGGCGAGCATTTGCTGGGAATCTGCAACAAATCTTAAACCGTTTCTGACGACACAAATATCGAAATGCTGGGGAGCACAACAATTATATATATTAACAGCAGCGGAAACGAGCATTGGTTTAGTCCAAAGAAACCGGCAACACTGGATTTCTGACACAATCTGGCATAAAATAGAACGCAGAAGGGCCCTAAAAAATAACATGAACTCTAAAAGGACCAAGAAAACTGTCATCAACTTGAACGGGAATACTCGCCTATCACACCAGGAGCTTAAGAGAAGTGTCGGGCGTGTTAAAAGATAAACGAGCTCGCAGAAAAAGCGGTAAACACAGGCAAAGATGCTGTGCCAAATTATTAACAGCTCTCTGGAGAGCACTCTGCTAAAAAGTATGCCGTAAAAAGTGCGGATGGAAGGCTGTTGACGTTGTAGAGAATATTTCTTCGCCGTACTAAGCGATTCATTTTCACAGGAACCTGTAGACAGAAATAGTAACCGCAATTCATGTAATGGCAATAGCTGCAGCAAAAGATGGCGTACTGCCAGCATTGCTGAAAGCCGACTGAAGACTCATAGCAGAAGCTCTACATCCAATCCTGGAAGTAGCAAGGAACACCTGCACCTTTCCGGAGAATGGGACGGAAGGTATCATTGTCAAAATACTAGAAAAGCACGAACTAACAATATGCGACAACTGGAGAGACATTTGTCTGTTATCTGCTGTGGGTAAAGTCTTGTATTACATTTGCCTCCTCTCTAGGATAAAAGAAGCAGTAGACCAAAAATTTAGAAGACGGCAGGCTGGCCTTTACTTGATTTCATAGACTACGGGAAACCGTTCGACTCGGTTAATAAAAGCTTTATATACCAGGCACTACGACAACGTGGACTGCCAGACAAAATAATAAAATTGGTAAAAGCTCTATGCAACAATTCCAAATGCAGGGTTCTTTCTTCATAACGGAAAATTATTCGACAGCTTTGAAATGAGCTCAGGAATCTAAAAAGGATGCCTACTTTCGCCATTACTCTTTCTTATAGTAATAAACGGCATCCTTGTCAACGCTCTAGAT
Organism: Thereva nobilitata; assembly: GCA_963855945.1. Taxonomy (NCBI): domain Eukaryota; kingdom Metazoa; phylum Arthropoda; class Insecta; order Diptera; family Therevidae; genus Thereva; species Thereva nobilitata. Next base: position 87,031,026 of record OY979697.1, read on the forward strand.
AGAACAGGTGGCATAGAATGGGTATTATTAGGGCGCCTTTAGGATCTCGACTACTCGGATATTATGGCGGGGTACAAGAATACGTCAGTTCCAGAATAAACAAGGCAAGATGGGCATATTCATGCCTGTGTCGCATGTGGAGACCCGCCGAGTTGGAGGATGTAGAGCAACGTGAAGGGGAGCCTTATGTTAGCAGAGGTTGCAACAACAGCGAGATCCTGGACACAGCTGAGAGTTGCTGGACATAACAGAATTCGCTAGATGACACTGTCTCGAACTATGTCCCACGAGGAATTAAAGGAGCATAAGAAGAACCAAAAAGAAAAATGCATGAGTTTTTAAATAATAATAATTAAACTTACTGCTAATCCTTTGCAAAATAATTATAAGTCTATTTTCCATAAATATTAACGTTTCTGTGGTACTAAAATTTTGTACTAGCATAAAACATTTTCGCCTTAAAACGGCAAATTCAACTGTCAAATGACACGTGTGCACCACAATTAATTCTCAGCGGCTTTGAAAAGTTTTCGCCTCCTCTCTTCACGACGAACGATGGGATTAGAAGCTCGATCAAAAGTCGATGTCTACCTCACCTCCTCAGTCCGTCGCCGCGTAATGTGCAGTTGGCTCGAGTCAAAAAAAGGGAAAATGTGCGCAATCTAGAAAAAAAATCGCTTTAAAAGTATTCAATTTATTTTTTATTATATCAAAAAAATCGTTTAATTTTATACCGTAAATTATATTTAACGGGAATCGCGAAAGTAGAAAAAATCATAGAAAAATACCTCAAAGGCGATCACTCATTCCCGGCCAAGTTCTTGTGATTTTGGTGTTCTCGGGGGGAAATAATAATGCTTTGCGGGCGTATAAAAACGAGAAAAAATTTAATTTTCGGTTATTAATTCCAGTCGATTCATCTTTAATTTTTAAGAAATGTGTTTACGGTTCCCGTGGTAGTCTTTTTCGGAAGGAAAAATAATTTTTTAATGAGTGGAATCGAAAATTAAGGAGACAAATTTTTTTCTATCTAGATTTTGCCAGTTTTTGCTCTCTGTATTATAAAGAATTAAAAATGTGACGTGTATTTGTTTGCAATTTCGTTTTTATTGTATTATTTACCGTCTGTAGTGTTTGTGCAAATTCAAGGGGGGAAAAATAAAATATATTTTTTTTAATTTTGCCCGAATTTAAATCTTCGGGCAGAGTTAAGAGCGTGAATTTTCCTATTTTTGGATGTCACTTATATATTTTAAGTGTATACAATTTTTTCTTCCGCAGTATTTGTTTACATTTGGCAGAAAGTATATAGCGATGTGATATAATAAAACGTGACTTAAATTCTTAAATTGCATTATTTTTACACGATTTTCATTCAAGTTTATTTTTTTTGTTTTTATTTTCCTGGCTGATCAAAAATTCGCCGTCGTATCAGGTGGATGAGAAATGTCAAAAGCATCTCAAAAGTGGTTGTGAAATGGTTACAGCGGTCAATCGAAAAATTGACATGCGATTAACAATAATAAAATACATTAGAGAAAAGAAGAAAGATATAGTGTTGGGGCATCTTCCTTCGTTTCTTTTTGCAATAACAAATTTCCAAACGGTGGTGAATTGTTTAATAATTAAAATCGGCATCATCTGAAAAGGTTGTCTTGGTTACTTTATTATTTTTTTGTGTGTTTTTTGTTTTTTCGATACTGAATTTATTCCGCCTTTGTGTGTAGTTCCGGTTTAAAGTATTTTTTTTTGTTATAAATGTAACATTCTTGTTTTTAGTGCAAAATAACACAAAAAAAAAATATTAGTTTTGGATTCAGTGTCGTAGTGAAAAGCAATAAAAAAAATTTTTGTAAATATTTTAGATATAAAAAAAATTATAATAAAAATAAAAAGAACGAAACAAACATGGTTCGTCAAATTTGTTATGCCTTTGTGATATGTTTTATAATAGCATCACCGCCCGTATACGTATCAGGCGGTGGTGCTCCTGGTGATACTGTTGTTATTGGTGGCGGAGCCCGTTACACGCATCCTTCTCATGGACAAAATCCATCGCCAGCCGCCGGGAGTGGTCACATTGAGAAGAGAAATTCATATACAATGCTAAGCGAGGCAATGTCGCAGGCTGTTAGTCATGAATTTAGTAAGTATATTTATTTACTGTAGCTAAAACACCATAAAATCAACACCTACATTCAATTTTATCCACTTTTAAAACTTTCCTCTTTTAACTTTCATTTTGTTTTAAAATCTGCATTAAGATGCAAATAGAAATGTAGCATATATGTAGAAAATAATCTTTATCGCTGGTGCACCTGTTGCTTTTCCATTTTAAAATATTGTTCAAAACATTTTAATTAGTTAAGTTCGCAATTTAAAAAAAATCAACTGAAAAATAGTAAATGATTCTGAAAAGTTTTTTTCTATTTTTTTTATCATCGCGTGCAGCGGCAACAATAAAAGATATGAATTCCATCATCTTCCCAAGAATTTAATAAGACTCAATCAGACAAGACAATTGATGTCAATTGATTCATTTCTAGCTTTTTAGTTAATGGAAAATATTTCTTTATTCTTTTATAAAATGTTTCTCGTACTCATTGCCGATAATTCTCGCTGCATTGTCTTCATTTTCTACTGTTCTAGCTCACTTGTGTTATACTTATTAAAAATCATACAAAATAAATAAGTTTGGGCTCCTGAAGAAGCATTGAAACATCATAATGCAAAGATAATGTCTCCTCGTCTTCGTACTACATAGTTTGGATGTTGTGTGAAAACGAGCTCCTATTTGACTATAGCTGTTGACAGATGGTTTTCTGTCGATTCTTGTTTTGAATTCTGGTCGGTGGGAACAGCGAAAGAAAGATGGATAATAATTTCCATAATTTCTCCATTCTAATAAGAAAACAAGTTCTGAGATTTTGTTGATTTTGCAATGAGCACGTAGACAATTTTGTCTGTCGAGAAGTAGAAGCATCCATAAAGATGCTATCGGGGTGGACTAACGGCTTTAGATGTTAGATAATACCAAAATGAAATTCATTTGGTCAAAAAAAGACATTCAAGAGTTTTAAAGATATTACTTGTATTTGTCGATCGCCGTTTGAGTTGTAGAGAGTTATAGAACTAATTTGGGATTTCATTCATAATATGCAATTTAAAGCGAAGTTTGTTGCAATATTAAAATCTAGCTACATACATGGAAATAAGTAGGCTATAACAAAAGACATAAAACTTTCACTTTCCACTTCATTAAATGAAAATAACTAGAAGAAGTGGGCGTACATCCACTTCATCTTCTTCTTTGGTGAGGTACTAGATACAAAAGTACTGCGGCCAGTTCACTTGGCCTATTGGACTACACCCCTATACCTCATATTTGTAGGCCAGACAGCTTGAACAGCTTCTTCAGTCTATCTAGTGGCTTGTCGCTAAGACTTGACTGTTCGAGCTATCGCGAGTCACTCCCAGAGAACATGAAGGTTCTTCCTCCTCAAGGTAAAGCCGCCAGATTAGGTCCTCGGCCCTTCGTATCCTCCATAAGTGGCAATTTAGGGCGTGGTGTCCCGTAATCGAGCCAACAAGTGGCCTGACAACAAGCCAGCAAATGTAAACAAAAAGTGTTCCGACATCTTTTCTAAAAACGCTTTAACAATTCCTTAGGGTCTGATTATGTTGGAACTGCGATAGATGGTAAGAGAGCTGTGACAAAAGCTTTGAGTAGCGCGAATAAAGCAGTCTTACCAGTTTCTGACAGAAGCGCGAACAGGACGTTGACAATATGACTGAGGAATCAAAATACATCTTGATACTAACGATACTAGCGGAGAAAAGTAACCCAAGCTTTATCGCAGCTCTTGTCGTTGGTCACGACCAAAGCGTGAGTCACCGCGTTGCTCCAGTATAAACAGCTCTATTGAATACCTTTTTTGTATTATCTCCGCTCCACTAGTATCGCCGCTCTACTCGTTTATCGCAGCTCCAACATAATCAGACCCTTCGGAGCAAGAACCACTTAGGGTTGGCCAATCCAGGCGTGGACCTCCAGCATACCCTGTTTGAATCAAGCTGTGTTTTCAAAAGGCGTCTTTTTGAATACCTCACGGGCACCGACCGTCTTAGAATGCGAATACCATCTCAATTTGCCTGCACTCGTGCACTCTTGTCATTCTCCTCTCAAATTTTAAATCCCACTTTGCCTTTTTTTCTTTTATTACTCCTCTCTTTCAATAATAATTTTGTTTAATTTTTTTCTTCTCCGTTTTTATTTTACTTTTCTTTTTTTTCTTATCTTTTGTTTTTTATGAATTTTACGATTTACATTATACATATATATCTTAGTTTTAGCTCTAGTTTTAATTCCATATTTTACGTATTTTCTTACCACTTTTTATTGTACTAATTTAAGAAATATTCTTTTGTACAAATATTGGTCAATAAATAATAATAATAATAATCTAATAAAGGATACAAACCCACCTGCACTATGGTAAAAAGAGAAGATGGTACTATAGCTAGTAGTATCGAGGACATACTACAGGTGTGGGAGAAATACTTTAGAGACTTCTTCAAAGAGAACATAAACCTAACACAGGGAGAAGCAGACAACGGTAGTACAGATGACCCAGAAAACGATACGCCAGATCCTACAATAGAAGAAGTTGCAAATGCCATAGCGAAACTAAAAAATCATAAGGCTCCAGGTCCAGATGGCATACCCCCGCAAATCTTAAAAAATGGTGGGGAGAAGTTATGCCATGTCTTACATAGCCTCATCGTAAAACTATGGAGAAGCAGCAAGTTGCCAGAAGAATGGCTTTTAGGTACAATAGTCCCAGTCCATAAAAAAGGTGAATTGATGAACTGCAAAAACTACAGATCAATATCTTTGTTGAACACAGCTTACAAAGTGCTTTCACATATTTTATTTAATAGACTGAAACCACATTTGGAGGATAAAGTAGGCGATTACCAAGCAGGGTTGGCAGCACGTAAGTTGTTTCAATCGACCTCTTCATACAAAAATTCTGAACTTTTGTATGAAGAGGTCGATTGAAACAACTTACGTGCTACCACCCCAGGATTTAGAACAAATAGATCGACAACAGACCAGATTTTCATAATGAGACAAATACTTGAAAAATGCTGGGAAGAAAGCATTGATATTCATCTTCTTTTTGTTGACTATAGAAATGCTTAAGACCTGCTTAATAAAAGAGAGTTGTGGAAGAAGATGAGTGAAATGGGTTTCCCGAAGAAATTAATAGGCCTATGCAGAATGACGACCAAAAATTGTAAAACACAAGTGAGAATACGAGGATGCAACTCGATCAACTTCCCTCAAGAATCGGGTCTGCGACAAGGAGATGCGATCTCACCAATACTTTTTAACATTGCTCTGGAAGCAATAATGAGGGAAACACAGCTTAATGGAGCAAATAGCATCTTTACAAGGAACATTCAGGTACTAGCCTTCGCAGATGGCCGCAACTGGATGCAAGGCGCAAGATGTAAAAGAAACCTTTTCCAAAATTGTCCAAAGTTCAACAAAGTTCAATCTACGACTAAATGACACAAAAACAAAGTATATGATCGTATCAAAACGAGGACAACGATTAGGGCGAAGTATCAGCCTTGATGATCATAGTGTGGAAATTGTAGAAAACTTTATCTATTTAGGGACAATGCTTACTGCAGAAAATAAGATAAAGGACGACATCCATAGACCCATCGTAGCCGCAAATAAAACCTATTTCGCACTAGTCCCGGTCCTAAAAAACAAAGAAATTTCAAGACAGTGCAAGGTCAGACTATATAAAACATTAATCCGCCCAGTTATATGCTATGGGTCTGAGGCTTGGACATTGACCCAACAAACAGAAAATCAACTTAAAATCTGCGAAAGGAAGATCTTAAGAAGAATATTTGGTCCTGTAAGGGTTAACCAGAACGAATGGCGCATTAGGACAAACGAAGAACCTCAAGAAATGTATATATAGCTACATACATAAGACTGAATAGACTGCGATGGCTCGGACACGTTGTACGAGCTTCAGAAGATAGAATGCTAGCCAGGATTTTTAATGGTAGACCATCAGGAAGAAGAAGAGTAGGACGACCAAGAAATAGGTGGATAGATGACGTGCTAGCAGATATACGGAAATTTCGTATAACAAATTGGAGAGAGCTAGCAAGACGTAGAGATGACTGGAAGAGGAGACTTCGAGAGGCCCGGGTCCTGCAAGGACTGTAGCGCCATCCAAGAAGAAGAAGAATAATAATAATCGATCCTCTTGCGTCATCCGTCACACAGTCTATCGATCTCCTCCTGGATCTGCCTACTGGTCTACTCCGCGAAATTTTTGCTACCATGAGCCGTTTTAAGAAACGGTTGTCATCCATACAGATCACGTGGCCGACCAGTCTTACTCTATAATTTTTATAGAGGTTGAGTCAAAATGTTCATACAATTCGCTGTTGTACCTCCATCGCCATATTCAATCCTTTCTCTCGTTGATCTAGTTGACTCGTTCCTCTTTGTCCTGGGTCATAGTCCAAGTCTCGCTACTATAGCCAGCGAGCAATAATAACAAGAGTGATTAGGCAGAGCTCAAGGACAAGTAAAAGAGTTAAAGATATGAAAGAAGAGATTAGCAATAACATTAATCAAAAAGTCCAAAAAAATATTAACAAACGCGCGATGGATATACACAAACAACAAGAATATGAAAGAAACAGAAGATGTTCCTTGTTTCCCCTATTCGAATGTTTACCTTCAAATGGAAGCAACAATGGACCAGAGCACGTGTAAATTGGGTTTGCACGGATTGTATGTATGCGTAAAATTTCGTGTTGGTACACAATATTAGGAATGGATTTCCACTTGTATTGTCCGTTAAAAAAGGCGGGAATCTTGCAAGGCGAGGAAGTCACTTCCCCTTTATTTTTTATCTTTCTTTCACATACATTGCGTGTAGTATGGAAGTAATTCTGCCTCCTTTTATCATAGATATTACTTCTTTGATATTTTGATTTTTTCACTCCCATTGAAATTTTTATCAGCTGATCTTAAGGGCATTGAAACATTTTTAAAAATTTGTTCTAGCTCATCACTCTTATTATTATTGCTCGCTGCTATAGCGTAGTCCCATTGTAGGCGATTTCCCGAGCTTGCTCCTCTTCGTTCAAACGATGTAGATGCCCTGCCTACCGAACTTTTAACTTTATGGCATTTAAGTCGCGATAGACCTCATAGATCTCGTTATCGTCGAGTTGCTGGAATGATCCTCTCTCACATAAAGTGCCAACAATTTTATGAAGGACTTTCTCGAACACGGCTAAGAGGGTAGGGTGCCGTTTACTAAGTATCCTCGAGTCTCGAATTCATCTCTGAACACACGTAAGACAATTGTCTTATACAGCAGCATTGTAAATATTATGGTATTACTATTTGGATTTGAAGACTATAATAGGCTTAGTACGCTTTTAAGAAAGGTATATGTATTGCTGACTTGCCGTAGCATGCGGGAGGTGTAGCCAAAGATATATTGACTTCAAGCTGTTTGAGACAGCTTTACGCAAGTCATGAATAAAACTTGGCATGAGAGGTGGCAGCATAGCAGTGTCTGTTAAAAAAGAGTTCGATGCGATCAGAGATGCTAGTAAATTAGCCGTGGACTTGAATTTTATTGTGATCTCCACGGTGTAAATAAAAAAGGCCTTTTGGATGGAAATTATCCAGCATCGCTGCCGGGAGCAGGATTAAGAGGAGCACGTTTAGGTCTCTTCACCTAGCGGCCGTACCTCGTACCCCCCTTTGTTCACTTGTTAGTTTGATACCTGTTCACCTGGTCATCAGTATAAAGCTGGTAACAGATTTAAGTATACGTTGTATTCGGTGACAGATAATAAGAAGTGTGTTTATTCAAATGCGACCTGATCTGATTGTTGCGTGATCCGAATTCACGCCACACAAAAGTTGTCAACTTTCAACTTTGTCTGCATTTCCGCATTCAGCATAACCTTAGATTTTTGGGTTATCTATGAAAGTAGGGTCGGAACGTAAACTTGCAATTTTGGGTCAGTGGGAACTCGTCGCATAGTGTGGAACCGCCGAATACAACGCATCTAAAGCATATGTCTGTTTCCAACTTAATTCTAGTGACAAAGCAATCAAGAGTGTTGGTATTCTTACTACGTTAAAGCAGATTCCATTTTTAATATAAATAGCTGCAAAAACCATATCAGACACTTGATAACCTTATATTGTTCTTGATAGTGGGACTCAACCCAAATGAAATTCGTGTGTAGCTTACGAATGTCACAAAAATTAACACAAACATTTTTGTAACTGGGTTTTACTCGTGTAAGCTGGTTGGCACAGTTGCAGCACACAACATCAGGTTTTACGATAAACTGGCGCGTGGGAGTAGTATGCTTTCTAAGACGAGAAGCGACGTGTTTCTAACTTCTGCTATTGTCTATAGTGGAGCGATAAAGTTGTTTCCTATTTAATCACCAAAATCCAGTGTAGATACTCTTATACAAAAACCGATTGTTGTCATCTTTCATTCCCCTCTCCATAGTTAGAATCTTGACCAATTTTCAACCATTATGTTATAGACTCTATACTATAGGGTATTTACCATCTTTCGACTAAGTATAGCAGTCAAAGGTTACTCTCAATGAAATTACATCGATTGTATAAAAAAGATATTTTTTGAGACTTGTAGAGGAGAGTAAAAATAAGTGCTTCTGAAGTATTCACGGTCAAGTTCTAGCCTTTTACTTTAACTTGCAGATTACTATTTTTTTATGTGGAAGACTAGAGCTCAGGGAAAGCCCTTTGTACTGTCGACAATCTATTTGTTCTAATTTATGCAGACCTCCGGTAAGGTTTAAAAGGGGTGTAGGAAATCACTTGGATTAGTTTTTGAATCTGTTTCACAACAGGACTTCCACAACAATTGTTCTATCGAAAATATATAAATTGTTTTATGATTTTAATTTTATATATTAAAAAAAGCGACATTTCCTAATGGACAATCTAATATTTATATACGTACGTTTTGAAAGTAAAAAAAAACTTGCAACATTTAGAAATGCAAAAATTCATACCTTGAGAAATGAACTCAATAAATCTCAGCTGGCTCGCATTTAATTTATATTTGAACTACATTCATTCTCGATCTATCACAAAAGCTTAACTTAAAAAAGGTGAAACAAATAAGAAATCTATAAAAAAAAGAAAATCAATTCATTCTCTACGACAGGCTGAGCAATTTCTTTAACAAATGTACATATTGACTGTGTAAAATTCCCATAACACTTGAAGGCAAATGTCGCCATGTTCAAGTTCAGCAAGATTGCGCGTCATTTTCGAATTTTTTTCTATGCTATTTTTATAGTAAAAGCGGCTCGAGAATGATTGGCCACCGAAACCATTTTAGACGTAATAGGGAGACAGACCTTCTAGAGTAGAGAACACAGCTTCCGATTCGGTCTTGCTTTTAGTTTAAAGATTTTGTCTCATATATAGAATTGTGCTTAAATCACGATAGACGACAGGAAAACTATTATCGTTTTTGGTGTCTATTTAAAACATCGCACGGGAGGCAAGGAATGTGTTCCTCTGTTAAATTAAGATTATTGAGAAATTAATTACAGTTAGTCATTAGTAACTTAACAAGCGTTCGATATTCGTTCGACTGTACACCAGGTGACCTCATCTAAAAACTTTAAATATTAGAGAGGAGCTCGCAAACGCCATTATGTCACTTGGGCACATTTGTGGCGACAGATCGTTGCGCTTTTCCTTGGCGAAAAACTAATTATAAAGTGCTTGCTGGTCTCACACATGCACAAAGGTCTTTTTTGTGTTTTCTCTTTTTTTTATTTAAGGTGGGAAATTCCTCTATAATCATCTCTCTGATGACATCTGAATAATATTAGGTAAAACTTCAGGTAATCAAATATTGCAAAACGGATTTACGTTCTTAAGTAGCAACCAATGTCACATTTTGTGGTTAATGGATTGCTTTACTTTGGCTTCATTAGGAACCAGATACTACTTAGAATTTCCATCTTGGTCTAATTTCGTGTCATATGACATCGGTCGTTGGTTATCCGCAATGTTTGTGCTTGATTTCGTCGATAGGATATCTACTCTAATTGCGCATTGATGTGGACATTAGATGGATAAGAATAATCAATTAGTTAAAGTTTCTTACACAACAATGAGCTGTGTTTATTGTTTCGTAGATAGAAAATTTATAACTTAGTTTATTTTTGTATATTTATTTCTGGAATTATGAAGACTATGGATTATTGATTTTGTTTGTCGTTTTTGAACCCATAAAAGTCGAGCTATAAGGCATAAGAACATGTCTTTTTCATTTATGGCTTAGATGTGCTAAACGATTTTTACATTTAAGTTTTAAGCTCCGTGAAGTTGGCCGGGAAAAAATCCCGTCTGGGGCGTAAAACGGTCCAATAGATTGTCCATCGTTAGACCACATTTTAACCCCAAAGGTTACGTTTTACCCCCTAAATTTTTTTTATTAACAAAAACTTTTTTCCCGGCCAACTTCACAAGCCGGGAAAATATTCCCGGCTAGGGGGTAAAACGTGGTATTTGAAAAGCCTTCGTTAGTCCATGTTTTTCCCACGAAAAATTACGTTTTACCCCCTCCCAAAAAAAATTATTTAAAAAAAAATTTTTCCAACAAAATTAAAGGGGTTCAAAATAAGGGTTTGAAACCGTTTTACCCATTTCAGATTAACCCCCCCGAGATTTTACCTACCCTCAGTTTGGTTATTCCACCCCTCTGAACTTAGCCGGGATCGAACTTGTATTTAGAAAACTCCCGGCTAACTTCACATTGTCGAAAATATTGGAGGGCTTGGAAATGAGGATTAAATGTTAATCTTGAAACAGAAGATTCTGGTACCATATGCCAAAATCTCCTGGAATCACCAGATGGGTGATTTAGTAAGCACGCGCAAATATCTGTGGGCCTGGGGCAGAGGTACGCCATGGATTCATATGAGATCTTCAACCAAAAGCAACGTAACTACGACTACAATGTATGGTAACTTATGGGGCCGATGTGTGGTGACTTAGAACTGTTGTAATGACTAAATTAAAGTTCAAAGAGTGGCCTTATCTTTCCATCACCGGGGCTATTACATCTACGGGAACATTTATCAGTGTTCCCGTTAAGAGAGTCAAGATTGCAGGTCGGGATATCGGGTGAAAACCCCATGTTTATTAGATAGATACGCTTCAGCTACTATCCTTCAAAAATATTTGTACCCTGTACTGGCATGCATCTACAAAAACTTAGGAAGTTCGTATGCTAATAAATGGGAGGACCAAGTCTAAATTAGTCTGGGATTGCTAACTTGCTCTTGAGGTGTAGCGGAACTCTTAGCCGAGTAATCTTTGTTTGGTTCCTTCGTAATCGCGGCTTCAAGGTTACTGAAAAAGCGGATGCCCTATTGGGGCACCCTTCAGCTTGGTGGAGAGACTCCTACAAGTTTGTACTCTAAAGAACGTGGCTAGAGAATTGTTGAGATGGAGTAGACAGGATGTTAGGATGCAAATTGGCTAAATTACCATTAACTGTGCCCTAATTTACTATTAGTCCGTTCAAATTAGTCAAAATATCCCGAAAATTCGCAAAAATGGCCAAAGTCAGGATGAACGATTGTATTGAAAGCGAAGTCGAATGTAGGACCTATAAATCATAGACCAGGGCGCTTAGTGATGGAGGAATTTGCATGTTTTAGGACAGTGGTGGCCAAACTCAGTAGTCAACGGAGCCAAATATCAACAGTACAACGATTCAAATTTCTTTTGAGAGCCAAATTTTTAAATTTAAACTTTATAGGCTATTTACTTTGTCTTTGCTAAAAACGTTCTCAATGGTTGAGGTAAGTTCACTGAGGCCGACCCTTTTCAACTCTTCCATCCAAACTCGTCTTGATACTTCTTTATGTGAAACAATCAGGCTTAGAAATCACCATTTGCACCACCCCCAGCCCCCCCCGGCTGAAGTTGCCATTTCAACCCCCACACCCTAGAAAATAGTCAAAAATTTCTGCCACTAGTATTTAACGGTTATTTAGGCCTAACAGAACTTACATACGCAGCGGCAGAAAATTTTAAATTTTAACCCCTTTTTTATCCCCCACCCCCTATCTCGAGACCCCCTCCTGTAAAAAAGTCATATTATAACAAATGCTCGAAATTACTTGAAAGGCTTACTTACCAAGCGGCAGAAACTTGGGACGACATGGTTTTTTCAAGCGTCAGCTCCCATAGTAGTCCAGTCAAATTAGGGTTTCACCTCGGAATGAGAGGTAATAAGCTGAAAATTTGTATGAATCTTTGTTTTGGCATTCTAAATGATGTGTCAAAAGTCTCATAAAATCTCGTGTCCGCGTCTTGAGATATTAGAGGTCAAAGGTCACCAAAATCAGTTTTTCGGAAATATCTCGTAAATTATCGGCTTTACGTAAATTTTGGTTAAGTAAAGTTTGTTCATTAGATAAATCTGCATAAAAGTGTCCTATACCGAATTTACGTAGAACCAATAGTTTTCGAGATAAAGGGCTGGTTGGTATCGTGCTGCATTCGTTTCCGCACCACCTCTGAGGTAGAATGCAAGGGGCGTTTTTTACATGGTGTTCCCGTAGGCATAATCCATGGGTTACAAGTTATGATAAAATTTTTTGATTATCTCTCTATCTCTTCTATTTTCATTTCTTCCATATTGTCATCTTCATCTACAATTATCTCAGAAGAAAATAATGAAATGTGGTCGGCGTCATCATCGTTGAACTTATATTCAACGGTTGTATCCTCGGACATACTATTGAAACACGACGGGCCCCGACAAGAGCCATACGCTACGGAACAAGGCATTCTTACTTTTTTTGCATTCACTTGATACATGTACCTCTGACAACTGCCAACTGGAGATTTTCGACCGGGATTCTCTTTATTTTGGAGTCACAAATAATTTCTCAAAAGTTCATAAAGCCAACTGACCGGCTACTCAAGTTTCGGCGGTTCAAAGGTACATGCATCAAGTGAATGCAGAAAAGTAGGATTGCCATGTTTCGTAGCGTATGGCTCTTGTCGAGGCCAGTCGTGTCTCAATTCGATGTCCTAGGATACAGCCATTGAACCTGAGTTGAATGATTATAACGCCGACCACATTTCGTTATTTTCCTCTGAGATGAGTGCTGATGAAGATGACAATATGCAAGAAGTGGAAATAGAAGAGATAGAGAGATAATCAAGAAATTTTATCATAACTTGTAACCCATGGATTAGGCCTACGAGAACACCATGTAAAAAACGTCCCTTGCATTCTACCTCAGAGGTGGTGCGGAAACGAATGCAGCACGATACCAAGACTTCTCAGCCCTTTATCTCGAAAACTATTGGTTCTACGTAAATTCGGTATTAGGACACTTTTATGCAGATTTATCTAATGAACAAACTTGATTTAACCAAAACTTACGTAAAGCCGATAATTTACGACATATTTCCGAAAAACTGATTTTGGTGACCTTTGACCTCTAATATCTCAAGACGCGGACACGAGATTTTATGAGACTTTTGACACATCATTTAGAATGCCAAAACAAAGGTTCATACAAATTTTCAGCTTATTACAGTACTGATTAAAATATTAAGACCACCTACTATTTTCATAAAACTCTGACTTCAAATTACTATAACTTTTTAAACTGTAGATGTATTTAAGAAATAAAACCTCAAAATTTAGCTTGTATCCTAACATCGTACATCGATACTATCTCGTACATCGATATTATCTACCCATTTTTCACAGCAATGAAGAACATATCAAAATCCACCCCAAAAATAACGGTAATAGTCATAATTAACGGTGCCAGAAGTAATACGAATGAACTCTAGACTAGAGGATGTTTCGTTCTTACTTAGTAATGGGATAACTCAATACTTAGAAATACTTTCTCATATAAATTTTTTTAAAGTAAGTATTGCAATTATTCATGGGGGTGGTCTTAATAATTTAATCAATAGCGAAGTTTATTTTTTTTTCTACTGAGTTTACTGTTCATTTTATTACTAAAATTTTTTTACTAATAATACATTATGATACAAGCTAAATTTTGAGTGTTTTTTCTTAAATACACCTATAGCTTAAAAAGTAATAGTCATTTGAAGTCAGAGTTTTATGTCGAATAGTAGGTGGTCTTAATATTTTAATCAGTACTGTACCTCTCATTCCGAGGTTGACCCCTTTTTTGCCTTATTTGACTGGACTATAGTACAAGGCCTTCATTTCGAAATTTATGTGAAAAATGTACCAAATAAAAAACCAATTTTAACCTCAAACTTTGCTAATTTCTTCAAAAATAAAGGCCGTAACACAAAAATTGGCTGAACATTATTTATAGGAAATTGTTCAAATTGAAATTGGATGCTTTCTGATTTTGTTAAAAAAAATATTGATTAACTACGTATTTTTTGGAAAAAAGGGTGGTTTTAGTTGACATTTTTGTTAAAAAAACCAAAATTTTGACGTTGATGACTCATCACTTTGGAATTTGGTAGGGTAGAACCTGCCGCAGTGCTACCTTATTCAGAAAAATAGGACCCTGGTATTTACAACTTAGACAGACATAAATCGAGAAAAACACTTTCACCCTTCTTTTAAAGATGGCGGCGATTCCACAACCCCCGTGTTCCGCAAATCGAGTTTTTACTTCGTTTGAACCTCCTTAACAATGAGCAAAATAACCTTACCAAAAAACGTCAGATGGTCATTTTTTTGAACCATTTTCCCTGGACTATCTAGTAAGTAGTAAGATTGATTTAATTGATAGAAGAGAATAGGATATATTAGGGGTCTTGCTGGATATAGTTGACTGTGCCGGTGACGCAACCATGGTGACGCATGCTATTGCAGCGTTATGCCTGCTTACTTGTTTCGCCTATTTCCTTTCGTTCATCCTCGTATCACAAGCAGCAAAAGCGGTGCGGGTAGCAGCGAGTTCACATGGACTGAGTCCCGAGAGAGAATATGGCATTTTCACCTAGTTACATTCTTGTCGAACACCACTTCTTCTAAATAGAATCGCCCAGTCCGAAAACCGACTTCTGCGCATGGGCTACGGAGTTTCAATCGGACTGTTTGTGCGCAATCGTACATGGTATTTTGTGGAAGATCCACACTACTAGCCAATGAGCCTGGAGTACTTTTTATTGATTTGGAATATCGCATGTTCATAGAATTAAGATCTTGCTGTATTTCTTGCAATAACAAACAAATTACTATTTTAAACCTACCACGGTCAGCAATAAACATCGAATCAATTTAAAGTTTCAAACTTAATAAAAATTGTATTTTTTTTTTGGTATTGTTAATTATTTTTCTTCCCCTTATTTTTTCCTGCAATATTTCTTTTTAGTGTTATTTATTATTTTATCGCAAATTATTTTTTTAGCATTCTATTTAAAGAGAGGCATTGTAAGGCCAATACAAAAACAAGACATGTGCAGCCCACCTGAGTGTGTTTCCGCTGTGAAACAAAAATTTACCTACAGGTTAAGCATTTACAGCACAAGAAATATGTACATATAATTTTCGTATATAAAAAATGCTTGTGAAAACTCAAGAATTAAGTAAGAAATGATGCCGATAAAAAAGAAGAAATATACAAGTTTCTTGTTTTTTTGTTTATTCATTCGTTTTACTATTTAACAAGGCACTTAAAAAATCAATCAAAAAATACCCGATGTCTAGAAGGAGGCACTTTCATATCCCAAGAGGAGGCTCGTTACTTATGCCTCATATAAGAAATGCAAAAAAAAATCCGGACGCGAAATTCTTGTTAATTGAGAATTTTTCAAGTTCGACTAACGTCCTTTGACGAAATTACATCTCTAATTTTTTTTTGTGTGTTTCATCGTGACATTTATAAGTTTGTTTGTTTGTTCATGCAACGAACGAGGAAGCACCGAAGTAACGCTGGGATTTATGCTAAGAGACTAGAGCTAACATGATAAAAGTTGCACAGGTATCCCCACCTGCTAGAAGCTAGACGGTAGTAGATGCTGTGCATAGTGAAGCCTTGTCTATGTCAATTCGTGACTAAGCAGGTAAGATAGATAGAGCTGAGCGCTCTCTAGCTCAATACTGAGTTGGTGAAGCGGCATTTCTAAAAACAGAATCACGCCGTGCGCGATATTTATAAACTAATATCAACACAGAGACAAGCGGCGGCACATTCCCGCTTGTGATGTTGCGATCTGGTTTAGTGTGGATTCTTCTTGTGATGTCTTCTTTTTTTTTTTAATCTTCATTTAAAAATTTCATTTTATTATAGTGGATTCGATCTTATTCTTACTTTCTTAATGTTGCCCGGCGGTGTAGATTTATTTTTTCTGTGCTAATTACGTCCCGCGGTGTACAATCGTCGCCATGTGATCGGAAGTGTGATTGAGCTGTACTTAACCGCAATGTTTTATGTTATTAAAAACAATTAAATGTTTTTGCTTCTTCTTTATGGTGTATGTGAATTTTTAATAGGAATTTTGTTCAATGTCACTGTCCCAAGTACTACCATATAATAATACGTGACGGAGCCGTCTTTATTTGACAAATAAGATGTGCTTATCAGAGGTATTCCCTAGAAACAGCGGAAAATACTTTCGGCTTTGATAAAATCTTATTGTTTGCTTGTAATCATGCACAGGTTAATGCTTTTTATCGTATTGCAAACGAATGAAATTAAAAATAAAGAAATAAATAAATTTGAACAGCTTAAGTGTCTTTTTTTAAAGTATGTACATACCCTGGAAATATTTCTTTTTGTATGTTCAAGAGTATACTTATCCCACACTTCACTTCAAGTCTGTGATTCTTGGTGTAGTAGTATAGAACTGGGGAATTTACAACAGTGGCAAAAAACAATTCATTGAAATTCAAAAAAAAAAACTCTAAACTAATAAATGTCCTTATTAACAAGAAAAATGATAATTAGTTACCTGGAATTCAAGAGTGCTTAAAAATCATCTATTACCTATATAAGCAGCGCCTCTTGAATAGTAAAAATTTTTGTTTTTTTTATTACTTCTTCTGATCTCTTCTTGCTCATAACATTTTTAAGAAATTAGTGTAAACACTTTTTTCAACAAAAAAAAACTTCTAAATACACCTAGACAAAAATTTTTGCTCTGAAAAGTTATTTTTTTATTGCTAGCGTCTGTTAGTGAAAATAAACAGACGTGATCGTAGAATGTTTTATTTTATTTCCGGGCAGATATAAATTTTTGATTAATTGAAAGTAATCACAAGGTTTTTTTATTTTTAAAAAAAGTTGTTTTTAAGGGAATATTTTTATTTTTACTTTTATCTTTGCCGGCGATTTTTAGATTTGTTTTTCAATTACTAAAATAAAGATAGGGTTTGTTTTTTGTCGAACTAAATTACATTTTTATCAGCTTTAGTAAAATGTGAAGAGTTTTTTGGAGTTTCAATGACCCCAAAAAGAAATAAACTGGTTTTTGTTCATATCAAAGTTTCTGGGCGATTTTGTGTTGAAGGGCATCGTCCCAAACAGAAGGTTGAACATTTTTGATTTTAGAAGTGTTTTGATTTTAGTGTGTATTTAGATAATTGCGGTTTTTTATAAAATTTCAGATGTACATCAAGTTAGCGAAACAGTTTTGGCAAATCAAGTCGTAAATGTGCGGATAATTTGCCGTTAATTAGCCGCTAATTAGTTGTGATAATTATTATTTTGCCGTTTTTTGTTTTTTTAAAAAAACTAGATGCTTCGCTAACTTGATATCAAGTTAGCGAAACACTTGGGCAAAATTTACTGAATTTCAAAAATTCTTAGTTGAATCAAGTTCGCCGAATTTGCCGCTAATTAGTTGTGCACATATCAATGCGGTAATACTTTATTTGAAAAAAAAAAATTTTTAAAAAAAAAGATGCAAAAATAACTTAATAACAGAAACTCTAAGTTGAATTATGTTCGCCGAATTTGCCGTTAATTAGTTGTGGTATGAACAGATCTCTAGAACTAAAACGGTTGTCAATACCGACAGATATAGTAAAACAACAGCAAAACAGGTTGATAAAACAATGTCAGGTACAAAAATTTGGTTACCAATAATAATTAGATGTTTCCTAGAAACATAAAAACATAAACATATTATTTCGAAAAATATGTCACCGAAAATAATCAAACAAATGATCCGCTCTCCTTCTCAAAAAAAACTATAATTAAATTTATTAAAAAAATAATTGCTGCTCACGGCAAATTCGAGAACAACACAACTAATTAGAAGCGAACGAGCGGCAAATTCTGGGCCCGATTTCCAGTCGATTGGGAACTTCTGGAATAAGTTTTATCGCTGTTTCGCTATCTTCGCGAAAAAATTGTCGTTAAAATTATTAAAAAATGAATTGCTGCTCACGGCAAATTCGAGAACACTACAACTAATTAGAATCGAACGAGCGGCAAATTCTGGGCCCGATTTCCAGTCGTTTGGGCCCTTCTGGAATAAGTTTTATCGCTGTTTCGCTATCTTCGCGAAAAAAATTTCGTTAAAATTAATAAAAAATTAATTGCTGCTCACGGCAAATTCGAGAACACCACAACTAATTAGAAGCGAACGAGCGGCAAATTCTGGGCCCGATTTCCAGTCGTTTGGGCCCTTCTGGAATAAGTTTTATCGCTGTTTCGCTATCTTTCGCGAAAAAATTGTCGTTAAAATTATTAAAAAATTAATTGCTGCTCACGGCAAATTCGAGAACAACACAACTAATTAGAAGCGAACGAGCGGCAAATTCTGGGCCCGATTTCCAGTCGATTGGGAACTTCTGGAATAAGTTTTATCGCTGTTTCGCTATCTTCGCGAAAAAATTGTCGTTAAAATTATTAAAAAATGAATTGCTGCTCACGGCAAATTCGAGAACACTACAACTAATTAGAATCGAACGAGCGGCAAATTCTGGGCCCGATTTCCAGTCGTTTGGGCCCTTCTGGAATAAGTTTTATCGCTGTTTCGCTATCTTCGCGAAAAAAATTTCGTTAAAATTAATAAAAAATTAATTGCTGCTCACGGCAAATTCGAGAACACCACAACTAATTAGAATCGAACGAGCGGCAAATTCTGGGCCCGATTTCCAGTCGATTGGGCCCTTCTGGAATAAGTTTTATCGCTGTTTCGCTATCTTTCGCGAAAAAATTGTCGTTAAAATTATTAAAAAATTAATTGCTGCTCACGGCAAATTCTATAACACCACAACTAATTAGAATCGAACGAGCGGCAAATTCAGGGACCGATTTTGAGTCGATTGGGCCCTTCTGGAATAAGTTTTATCGCTGTTTCGCTATCTTCGCGAAAAAATTGTCATTAAAATTATTAAAAAATTAATTGCTGCTCACGGCAAATTCGAGAACAACACAACTAATTAGAAGCGAACGAGCGGCAAATTCTGGGCAGGATTTCCAGTCGATTGGGCCCTTCTGGAATAAGTTTTATCGCTGTTTCGCTATCTTTCGCGAAAAAATTGTCGTTAAAATTATTAAAAAATTAATTGCTGCTCACGGCAAATTCGAGAACACCACAACTAATTAGAATCGAACGAGCAGCAAATTCTGTGGCAAATTCTGGGCCCGATTTCCAGTCGTTTGGGTCCTTCTGGAATAAGTTTTATCGCTGTTTCGCTATCTTCGCGAAAAAAATTTTCGTTAAAATTATTAAAAAATTAATTGCTGCTCACGGCAAATTCGAGAACACCACAACTAATTAGAATCGAACGAGCGGCAAATTCTGGGCCCGATTTCCAGTCGATTGGGCCCTTCTGGAATAAGTTTTATCGCTGTTTCGCTATCTTTCGCGAAAAAATTGTCGTTAAAATTATTAAAAAATTAATTGCTGCTCACGGCAAATTCGATAACACCACAACTAATTAGAGTCGAACGAGCGGCAAATTCAGGGACCGATTTTGAGTCGATTGGGCCCTTCTGGAATAAGTTTTATCGCTGTTTCGCTATCTTCGCGAAAAAATTGTCATTAAAATTATTAAAAAATTAATTGCTGCTCACGGCAAATTCGAGAACAACACAACTAATTAGAAGCGAACGAGCGGCAAATTCTGGGCCCGATTTCCAGTCGTTTGGGCCCTTCTGGAATAAGTTTTATCGCTGTTTCGCTATCTTCGCGAAAAAAATTTCGTTAAAATTAATAAAAAATTAATTGCTGCTCACGGCAAATTCGAGAACACCACAACTAATTAGAATCGAACGAGCGGCAAATTCTGGGCCCGATTTCCAGTCGATTGGGCCCTTCTGGAATAAGTTTTATCGCTGTTTCGCTATCTTTCGCGAAAAAATTGTCGTTAAAATTATTAAAAAATTAATTGCTGCTCACGGCAAATTCTATAACACCACAACTAATTAGAATCGAACGAGCGGCAAATTCAGGGACCGATTTTGAGTCGATTGGGCCCTTCTGGAATAAGTTTTATCGCTGTTTCGCTATCTTCGCGAAAAAATTGTCATTAAAATTATTAAAAAATTAATTGCTGCTCACGGCAAATTCGAGAACAACACAACTAATTAGAAGCGAACGAGCGGCAAATTCTGGGCCGGATTTCCAGTCGATTGGGCCCTTCTGGAATAAGTTTTATCGCTGTTTCGCTATCTTTCGCGAAAAAATTGTCGTTAAAATTATTAAAAAATTAATTGCTGCTCACGGCAAATTCGAGAACACCACAACTAATTAGAATCGAACGAGCAGCAAATTCTGTGGCAAATTCTGGGCCCGATTTCCAGTCGTTTGGGTCCTTCTGGAATAAGTTTTATCGCTGTTTCGCTATCTTCGCGAAAAAAATTTTCGTTAAAATTATTAAAAAATTAATTGCTGCTCACGGCAAATTCGAGAACACCACAACTAATTAGAATCGAACGAGCGGCAAATTCTGGGCCCGATTTCCAGTCGATTGGGCCCTTCTGGAATAAGTTTTATCGCTGTTTCGCTATCTTTCGCGAAAAAATTGTCGTTAAAATTATTAAAAAATTAATTGCTGCTCACGGCAAATTCGATAACACCACAACTAATTAGAATCGAACGAGCGGCAAATTCAGGGACCGATTTTGAGTCGATTGGGCCCTTCTGGAATAAGTTTTATCGCTGTTTCGCTATCTTCGCGAAAAAATTGTCATTAAAATTATTAAAAAATTAATTGCTGCTCACGGCAAATTCGAGAACAACACAACTAATTAGAAGCGAACGAGCGGTAAATTCTGGGCCCGATTTCCAGTCGATTGGGCCCTTCTGGAATAAGTTTTATCGCTGTTTCGCTATCTTTCGCGAAAAAATTGTCGTTAAAATTATTAAAAAATTAATTGCTGCTCACGGCAAATTCGAGAACAACACAACTAATTAGAAGCGAACGAGCGGCAAATTCTGGGCCGGATTTCCAGTCGATTGGGCCCTTCTGGAATAAGTTTTATCGCTGTTTCGCTATCTTTCGCGAAAAAATTGTCGTTAAAATTATTAAAAAATTAATTGCTGCTCACGGCAAATTCGATAACACCACAACTAATTAGAATCGAACGAGCGGCAAATTCAGGGACCGATTTTGAGTCGATTGGGCCCTTCTGGAATAAGTTTTATCGCTGTTTCGCTATCTTCGCGAAAAAATTGTCATTAAAATTATTAAAAAATTAATTGCTGCTCACGGCAAATTCGAGAACAACACAACTAATTAGAAGCGAACGAGCGGTAAATTCTGGGCCCGATTTCCAGTCGATTGGGCCCTTCTGGAATAAGTTTTATCGCTGTTTCGCTATCTTTCGCGAAAAAATTGTCGTTAAAATTATTAAAAAATTAATTGCTGCTCACGGCAAATTCGAGAACACCACAACTAATTAGAATCGAACGAGCGGCAAATTCTGGGCCCGATTTCCAGTCGTTTGGGCCCTTCTGGAATAAGTTTTATCGCTGTTTCGCTATCTTCGCGAAAAAAAATTTCGTTAAAATTATTAAAAAATTAATTGCTGCTCACGGCAAATTCGAGAACACCACAACTAATTAGAATCGAACGAGCAGCAAATTCTGTGGCAAATTCTGGGCCCGATTTCCAGTCGTTTGGGTCCTTCTGGAATAAGTTTTATCGCTGTTTCGCTATCTTCGCGAAAAAAATTTTCGTTAAAATTATTAAAAAATTAATTGCTGCTCACGGCAAATTCGAGAACACCACAACTAATTAGAATCGAACGAGCGGCAAATTCTGGGCCGGATTTCCAGTCGATTGGGCCCTTCTGGAATAAGTTTTATCGCTGTTTCGCTATCTTCGCGAAAAAATTGTCGTTAAAATTATTAAAAAATGAATTGCTGCTCACGGCAAATTCGAGAACACTACAACTAATTAGAATCGAACGAGCGGCAAATTCTGGGCCCGATTTCCAGTCGTTTGGGCCCTTCTGGAATAAGTTTTATCGCTGTTTCGCTATCTTCGCGAAAAAAATTTCGTTAAAATTAATAAAAAATTAATTGCTGCTCACGGCAAATTCGAGAACACCACAACTAATTAGAATCGAACGAGCGGCAAATTCTGGGCCCGATTTCCAGTCGATTGGGCCCTTCTGGAATAAGTTTTATCGCTGTTTCGCTATCTTTCGCGAAAAAATTGTCGTTAAAATTATTAAAAAATTAATTGCTGCTCACGGCAAATTCTATAACACCACAACTAATTAGAATCGAACGAGCGGCAAATTCAGGGACCGATTTTGAGTCGATTGGGCCCTTCTGGAATAAGTTTTATCGCTGTTTCGCTATCTTCGCGAAAAAATTGTCATTAAAATTATTAAAAAATTAATTGCTGCTCACGGCAAATTCGAGAACAACACAACTAATTAGAAGCGAACGAGCGGCAAATTCTGGGCCGGATTTCCAGTCGATTGGGCCCTTCTGGAATAAGTTTTATCGCTGTTTCGCTATCTTTCGCGAAAAAATTGTCGTTAAAATTATTAAAAAATTAATTGCTGCTCACGGCAAATTCGAGAACACCACAACTAATTAGAATCGAACGAGCAGCAAATTCTGTGGCAAATTCTGGGCCCGATTTCCAGTCGTTTGGGTCCTTCTGGAATAAGTTTTATCGCTGTTTCGCTATCTTCGCGAAAAAAATTTTCGTTAAAATTATTAAAAAATTAATTGCTGCTCACGGCAAATTCGAGAACACCACAACTAATTAGAATCGAACGAGCGGCAAATTCTGGGCCCGATTTCCAGTCGATTGGGCCCTTCTGGAATAAGTTTTATCGCTGTTTCGCTATCTTTCGCGAAAAAATTGTCGTTAAAATTATTAAAAAATTAATTGCTGCTCACGGCAAATTCGATAACACCACAACTAATTAGAATCGAACGAGCGGCAAATTCAGGGACCGATTTTGAGTCGATTGGGCCCTTCTGGAATAAGTTTTATCGCTGTTTCGCTATCTTCGCGAAAAAATTGTCATTAAAATTATTAAAAAATTAATTGCTGCTCACGGCAAATTCGAGAACAACACAACTAATTAGAAGCGAATGAGCGGTAAATTCTGGGCCCGATTTCCAGTCGATTGGGCCCTTCTGGAATAAGTTTTATCGCTGTTTCGCTATCTTTCGCGAAAAAATTGTCGTTAAAATTATTAAAAAATTAATTGCTGCTCACGGCAAATTCGAGAACACCACAACTAATTAGAATCGAACGAGCGGCAAATTCTGGGCCCGATTTCCAGTCGTTTGGGCCCTTCTGGAATAAGTTTTATCGCTGTTTCGCTATCTTCGCGAAAAAAAATTTCGTTAAAATTATTAAAAAATTAATTGCTGCTCACGGCAAATTCGAGAACACCACAACTAATTAGAATCGAACGAGCAGCAAATTCTGTGGCAAATTCTGGGCCCGATTTCCAGTCGTTTGGGTCCTTCTGGAATAAGTTTTATCGCTGTTTCGCTATCTTCGCGAAAAAAATTTTCGTTAAAATTATTAAAAAATTAATTGCTGCTCACGGCAAATTCGAGAACACCACAACTAATTAGAATCGAACGAGCGGCAAATTCTGGGCCCGATTTCCAGTCGATTGGGCCCTTCTGGAATAAGTTTTATCGCTGTTTCGCTATCTTTCGCGAAAAAATTGTCGTTAAAATTATTAAAAAATTAATTGCTGCTCACGGCAAATTCGATAACACCACAACTAATTAGAATCGAACGAGCGGCAAATTCAGGGACCGATTTTGAGTCGATTGGGCCCTTCTGGAATAAGTTTTATCGCTGTTTCGCTATCTTCGCGAAAAAATTGTCATTAAAATTATTAAAAAATTAATTGCTGCTCACGGCAAATTCGAGAACAACACAACTAATTAGAAGCGAACGAGCGGTAAATTCTGGGCCCGATTTCCAGTCGATTGGGCCCTTCTGGAATAAGTTTTATCGCTGTTTCGCTATCTTTCGCGAAAAAATTGTCGTTAAAATTATTAAAAAATTAATTGCTGCTCACGGCAAATTCGAGAACACCACAACTAATTAGAATCGAACGAGCGGCAAATTCTGGGCCCGATTTCCAGTCGTTTGGGCCCTTCTGGAATAAGTTTTATCGCTGTTTCGCTATCTTCGCGAAAAAAAATTTCGTTAAAATTATTAAAAAATTAATTGCTGCTCACGGCAAATTCGAGAACACCACAACTAATTAGAATCGAACGAGCGGCAAATTCTGGGCCCGATTTCCAGTCGATTGGGCCCTTCTGGAATAAGTTTTATCGCTGTTTCGCTATCTTTCGCGAAAAAATTGTTAAAATTATTAAAAAATTAATTGCTGCTCACGGCAAATTCGAGAACACCACAACTAATTAGAATCGAACGAGCGGCAAATTCTGGGCCCGATTTCCAGTCGATTGGGCCCTTCTGGAATAAGTTTTATCGCTGTTTCGCTATCTTTCCCGAAAAAATTGTCGTTAAAATTATTAAAAAATTAATTGCTGCTCACGGCAAATTCGAGAACACCACAACTAATTAGAATTGAACGAGCGGCAAATTCTGGGCCCGATTTCCAGTCGATTGGGCCCTTCTGGAATAAGTGTTATCGCTGTTTCGCTATCTTTCGCGAAAAAATTGTCGTTAAAATTATTAAAAAATTAATTGCTGCTCAAGACAAATTTATTTCATGCAATATACAATCATGCAATAGAGTTAACCCTTCTAATTCAGAAGGTACACTTCTTAGCTGGGCCAAGAAAAATTCACCAGCTCAGCACAAGTAGCACTGAGATAGGCTCAACTAAAGCATCCAAACATATAAATTGTATATGCAATCCCGAAAAGGTCACACCTCGCATATTTTTATATGCCGGATTGATTTTCTGGTTTTAGTTGGAGTAAAATTTACTGCTCCCAAAATTTCATAAGGTTTGCCAGTCATGGGACAGAGAAACATGTCAGGTATCATACGCAAAGGAATTTTTTCCTGCATGTCAAGGTCGAGCACAACGAGATCTGCTGTAAAAAATAAAAAAAGGGTTTGTATAGTAACTTTAGTTTCATGACCATTTCAGAATTGAACTTAGATTTGAATAACATAATTTTCAATAGTTTTGTTATAAGTATTTACAAAGCTCAACACATTTGTAACGTAAAGTGAAAACGCTGGATGAGTCGCATTTTTGCAATAATTTGCCGTAAAATAAGCCTGAAAGACAGATACTCTAGCAATAGTTATTTTGAATGAAAAATTGAAAACATTGATATAATCGCGTGTATTATACGGGTCATTCTACGATAAGAGGTTTTCAGTCCATAGAGGATGCGGCCAAGGGGAAAAGTTGGATTTTTTTGGTTAATCACATATATTACGATTTTAGTCTCTTTTATGTACACATTCATGTACGGGCAAGTCACTTTATCCATATTTAGTTACTTTTTAGAAGGCCAGGGTAAATACATCAGGCAGGGTAGAGACACTTTTTTGGATCCTCAATGTTCCATGGCACCTGATGGACACGCAAAGTACCAGGGAAAGTCTTTATGTGTTTTTCGGCACTAACAAGCAAAGCGCCTTTCTCTGCGATATTTTTGTCGTCAATAAGGAGACCATTGATGCTAGGACAGCATCTGATAATTCGCTCAGAGATGCTATGTCACGGCCACTACCCACCAATCGGTCTGCTGTTCTCTTACAGACAGCACCGACACCATCACCAGCCCCCTCACCATGTCCGGCTTCATGGTAATTCCAAGTAAAGCATATTAAGTTTGGGGGAAATTCTGTCAAATGAGTGACAAGAAAGTAAAACATATATTTGTTGCGTTATTGTGTCACAGGTCCATCGTTCCAAAAATGCAGGATTGCCACTTCGGGTGGCAAGCTGTTCAAAATTGGCTGTAAGTGAGCTCACATAGCTGGAGGTGAATGTAACAAATTTTGTGGCATAGAACAATAGCATGTAGCCTTTACTTCACCTGATGCCTCTTCTTTTGTATAAGTTACATCCATGTGTCCAATTTATCTGTTTACCTGAACCTCCGAAATGGAATGCTCCATACTCCTTTAGAAGTTAGTTATATCTGAATTATATCTGAATTGCACAAAAATCTTATGATCCACATTGTCTCCTCTGGTCAGTGAGTATCTTCCCTGGTAGTTATCCTGCCAGGGGAAATACGGCAGGGGAGAGACGTTTTCGTGACAAATTTAAAATTTTTAACTGTCATAAGTTAATATTAGATTAATCATATATCACATCTCCACTATTACAGTATTGTTGAATTTAGGCAGTAAATACAAAAAAATAAAGCTAATTTTATAAATTTTACGACTGACCAGGGGAGGGACACAATCACGTTGCGAAACCACTGCAACGAACTGTCGCGTCGCCCTAACTAACAAATGACAGCGATTTAACGGCTCCTGTGTTTAGTGTTACAAACTTCACGTTGATACGCGTCCGTGAGCGCCATTTAGAATATGGCCATCTAATACTTCTGT
Source organism: Thereva nobilitata (assembly GCA_963855945.1). Lineage (NCBI taxonomy): Eukaryota > Metazoa > Arthropoda > Insecta > Diptera > Therevidae > Thereva > Thereva nobilitata. Next base: position 87,058,080 of record OY979697.1, read on the forward strand.
TTACATTAACGGGCCAAAATTCGCCAGGGTAGATACACAAAAAAAGCGGGACAAAACAGAAGTTCGAAAATTATTGAAAATAAACAAATATTTTTGTATTTTCCCTTTATAATACTTAAATATACTTGTTTAAGTTCGTGCTAAATAAACTTTAATTTAACAACGGCGACAAAGAAGGTATATACTGTCTGCATGTTTAACTAAAAACGTCAAAGGGACAGGCCAGGGTAGAGACTTTTTCAGACTTAAATTTGGAGTTTCAGGAAAATGTACTTTAATTGTGCATTTAATCATAATGGCTTCTCTAAAATACATTAAGATGCTGTGATTTATTGCATAAAATGACAACATGTAGCATAAAAATGCTATTTTATAATGGATGCCGTACACTTTACCTCTTATCGTAGAATGACCCATACAAGGGGACGACAAAATAGATATTTTTTTCTGGAAAGCAATAAATAACAAGATATATATACTATAAATGCATAATGTGCTGTTCTAGACAATTTTGATTTAATTTTCATTAAATTCAATTGTTTGTAATTTAAAAAAATAAATTTTCTTATAGATTACATCATCATTATGGATTACGTTAGGTATTCACATAATTTAGTAAATATTTATATTTACCAATGTCGTAAAATTCATTATTTTTCATTTGCGAACACTTGTGGCACTTTACGCCTGGCAGTACCACATGCTCTCGTATGACGTCCCCAAGAGGTTGAATCAGGTCAGCTTGAGTGATACTTATGGTTGGCAACGGTGTGACTTTGGATGTGCAACCCGCAGGGCACGTTGAAATATCGGCAAAACTGGCTGTGTGTCGAAAGATATAATTTGCCAAATGACCTAAGTTTGTTTGACAATCCAGAGTTTGAATTGTGTGTGGTTGCAAAACTTCCTTTTTGTAATTGACAAAAATCTCTGCTCTTTTTTTGTAGGTATTTACAGAAATTCGCGTCACATCAACTTGCAGTGCCATGTCGAACAAGCTGTTATCCATCCTGTGTTTCTCGCAATAATTCCTCACCTGTTCCTTGTCCTTGACAGCAGCAAGCAATATTTGAAAAATGCTGTCTAAACTGCACGTGTTTAAAAGTGACAATTTTGTGTCATTCACAACAACAAATTTCAAGTTTTGATCATTGCCATTTTTGATTATTGGTAACGCCGTTAATTTTGATCCGGAGAGGTAATCATTTAAATCAGGATTTTCTTTGTCCAGGTAAATGCCACGTTTTCTTTTCTTTGCTTGCTGTCCTAAGCCACGCTAATTTTCTACTTCGTTTAAAGCTATTCTCTTCTCGTTCCTGGAGTTTTGCGAACAATCCGTACAAAGTCTTCTTTCACCGTATCCTTCTTCCTCTCCTTCAAGTGCGACGGAACAGCCTGCGAGTACGTGAACATTTTTTTTACATAAAAAGCACTTGTGTCCACCGCTCGCAATGTCGCCATTTCTACACGCTGCACATTCCGTATCAATCTCCAAGGAAGTCTTCTGTGGTAAACTTTGCGCAATCGGGAAATGTTGAAAATCGTGGATGTTGTCTAAGATATTTGCATGCATATCTTTGTCGGATGAAGGTACTGGCTTTGAAGATTTTCTGCTTTGTCCTGGATCTCGATCATCATTTACATCTGAATCGTGTGAGTCCGGAGGGTGGGCCGATTCAGCAGAAATTTTCTTGGATTTGCATTCCAGGATTTTTAGATTTCCCTTGTAGTGCTCAACGATAGTAGCTACTGCTGCGTCTAATCTTTGAGGTCCTGAAAACACTTCTCTTTTCAGAGTTTTGAACTCCGATTCCACGGCGGCGCTACTTGCGGGCACTCTCCCGCAGCCAAATGCGTCGCGACGAATGCAAGACCACAGTGGAATTGTCAGCACGTGTTTCATCAAGCGATCTGCAACTTTTTCGCACATTCTAGGATTTAGGTCTTCGCCCTCTTCCCTGTCCAATATGTCCTGCACCTTCCTATTTATTGAACGTATCCACGTCTTCAGGACACCTTCTTGTTCCTGAGAATCTTCCAGCTCGTTGTGATCCGTCACATCTTCTGTTTCGTCCCTCATTGTTAAATTGACGATGTGTTCTATCTCCTGATTTTCCGCAGTGTCAATGGACGTACGATTTTGGATGGTTCTCAAACATTTTGCCAGTGTAAATGCATCTCCTCCCGCTTTTTCACTCAAGGCGAGGACCATTATTGCAATGATGACATCCGTAGCTTCCGTTTGGCTCCTGCACAAAATAAGTTGGCCGATCGCAAAGAGGTAAAACCTTTTCACAGGTTTATTGACATTTTTGAGGAAATCAGCCAAATTTTTTAAATAATGAGCCACATTTATTCTTATGTATACTTTTGGAAGTACAGCACGCATGCACGCCTCAGCATATTCCTCTCGAGTGTGGTATCCTGCCAGTATTAAACAGCAGGCATTTAATAATGCCTTTGAAGAGTCACAAACCTGGGATAAAGAGCACATATTTTAATCACAATTTAAACAAAAGCTCTGAAATAATATGGACATAAAAGTTGAACGATGGTGAACCTAAGAAAGAAACGTTAAAATGCTAAAACTTGACTCGTCGCTGACGTTAGTAGTACGGAAACTGCGACAATCATCAAAAGAATTTTTGGGAAAAAAGTGTTTCAAAAAGAGTTCTAAAACGAATTAGTTCATCGTGTCATGAAAAAATTAATATATAAATGAGCAAAAATGGAAGCATACAAACAATGATAAATGCATAGGATAATAATTTGGTTCTTAGTATAAAAAACGGTAAAAAAATTGATCGCGGCTTACTAATTGAACATTTTGAATGTATATATTTACCACATGCTTCGGAAATGTTGGACCAGATTGAATCCAGCGGTGTAACCAGTGACTTATTGTTACTGAATCTTGCGCTTCAGTTAACATTGCAGTAGCAGCGAAGTTGACAGCTTCCGTAAGGACTACGCCTAGGTATAGGAAAATATGCTGGGATTTTTCATCGTCGATGTGGACGTATTTTTTTGCAAGCCCTCCTGTTGCATCAATGCACATTCCAATGTCCTCTTTTTTGGCCAGGGTGTTGTGAAGGCGAATTTGATGAGGGGACCAGAAATGTACAGTAACGGGTTCCAATGTTACCTCCCGCACCACATTTTTCCCAGCTGGGGTTCTTTTGTACTTTAAAAGGGCCGTAATTGGGTTGCTGTGAAGATACGTTCTTTTTTGTGCTTCATATTTGGCTTGATGTAATACGTGCGCTGGGTACAAAAGGGGCGGCTCGATACTATCACCTTCGTCCATCATTTTATTGGCTTCTTGAGCTCTGTAAACTTCGACAGAAACTTTTTCCAATGCAGAAACTGCCATTTTTCGTTCATTTCCCCGACACTGTCGCTTTCCACAATTACCATTCCCTTTGGAAACGGTACACTGAATTTTGATTATTATATCAGTGTCTTCGCGTGGGAGAATAATGCATTTTATGATACTGCCGCATTTACATTGACCTAGAAAAATTTCAAAGCAATTTTTTCCATGTTTGATTAAATGTAATACATCCTAACACACTCAAATAAAAAATGTACCTTTGAAACCTCCCGATCGTTCGTCTCTGCTCATATAATTGCTTTCAAAATGAAAGGCATGTTGCAGACGATGATCGTCATATATTTTTTTGGCCACAACTGCCGTCCACTCATGAGGCCTGAGCACATTAACAATTCGGTGGTGCCCTCGTCCCTTCTTGTCTTTATACCGCCTCACGGTTTCTGTTACAAGGCTACCGAACTCCGATTTTGAAAATGTTAATATAAAACATTTCCTCGATTCTTCATAAGAATCAGAGGATGACGACGAATCAGGCTCTGCAGGTTTCCTCATTGCATTACCAGTTCGTCCGAAAAGTAAATTTTTTATATTGAACCGATTGTTCACCACATACGTATAAAGAGTCGACGATTTTATCTTTAAATCTAATTGCTGGGAGATTGTCGTCCAAACATCGTGCGTCTCCGGTGAAATTTTCTCTATTTCTTCGTCTTGAATAACAAATTCGCGATATTGTAAAATTTTATGCACAATCCTTTCAGTTGCAACACGCGGTGGGCGTCCACAAGGCATTTTTTATAAGGTTACTTAAATTTTCAAGGATAAAAAAAACTTCCACCGTAACACAATATTAAAGCTCCAAAAGAATGTAACGTACAAACGAAGCAAAAATGTCAAAAACTTCAAACAAAATTTCAAAACTTCATGGCTTGCTGTTCTTGCTTTTTGAAATTCTCTTTTGCTTGCTTGGCCTAGCAACAACAACAACGCAGGAGCTATCAAAATGTCCGTTCACAGTTCGCTGAAAGTGTCCATGAAAATTGTGTGCCCTCCCCATCGTCCTCTCTCACCCTCCTTACTATACACCCAGTTTGTTCGTTCGTTTTGTCTGTTCGGAGTTCGCCCGTCTAATGGTGAGTCCACACGACGCAAACAATGTTTGCGCACACATTTCTTTGTTTTGGCCTTTTTAATGGCTTTTTTACGACCGCGAAAATCGGACCCAAGTTTTTTCTCAGAGCCGGGAATTTTCAGAAAATTGTTAGTGTAGTTATTGCTTTCCAGAAAAAAATATCTATTTTGTCGTCCCCTTGTATAATACACGCGATTATATCAATGTTTTCAATTTTTCATTCAAAATAACTATTGCTAGAGTATCTGTCTTTCAGGCTTATTTTACGGCAAATTATTGCAAAAATGCGACTCATCCAGCGTTTTCACGTTACGTTACAAATGTGTTGAGCTTTGTAAATACTTATAACAAAACTATTGAAAATTATGTTATTCAAATCTAAGTTCAATTCTGAAATGGTCATGAAACTAAAGTTACTATACAAACCCTTTTTTTATTTTTTACAGCAGATCTCGTTGTGCTCGACCTTGACATGCAGGAAAAAATTCCTTTGCGTATGATACCTGACATGTTTCTCTGTCCCATGACTGGCAAACCTTATGAAATTTTGGGAGCAGTAAATTTTACTCCAACTAAAACCAGAAAATCAATCGGGCATATAAAAATATGCGAGGTGTGACCTTTTCAGGATTGCATATACAATTTATATGTTTGGATGCTTTAGTTGAGCCTATCTCAGTCCTACTTGTGCTGAGCTGGTGAATTTTTCTTGGCCCAGCTAAGAAGTGTACCTTCTGAATTAGAAGGGTTAACTCTATTGCATGATTGTGTATTGCATGAAATAAATTTGTCTTGAGCAGCAATTAATTTTTTAATAATTTTAACGACAATTTTTTTCGCGAAGATAGCGAAACAGCGATAAAACTTATTCCAGAAGGGCCCAAACGACTGGAAATCGGGCCCAGAATTTGCCGCTCGTTCGATTCTAATTAGTTGTGGTGTTCTCGAATTTGCCGTGAGCAGCAATTAATTTTTTAATAATTTTAACGACAATTTTTTCGCGAAAGATAGCGAAACAACGATAAAACTTATTCCAGAAGGGCCCAATCGACTGGAAATCGGGCCCAGAATTTGCCGCTCGTTCAATTCTAATTAGTTGTGGTGTTCTCGAATTTGCCGTGAGCAGCAATTAATTTTTTAATAATTTTAACGAAATTTTTTTTCGCGAAGATAGCGAAACAGCGATAAAACTTATTCCAGAAGGGCCCAATCGACTGGAAATCGGGCCCAGAATTTGCCGCTCGTTCGATTCTAATTAGTTGTGGTGTTCTCGAATTTGCCGTGAGCAGCAATTAATTTTTTAATAATTTTAACGACAATTTTTTCGCGAAAGATAGCGAAACAGCGATAAAACTTATTCCAGAAGGGCCCAATCGACTGGAAATCGGGCCCAGAATTTGCCGCTCGTTCAATTCTAATTAGTTGTGGTGTTCTCGAATTTGCCGTGAGCAGCAATTAATTTTTTAATAATTTTAACGAAATTTTTTTTCGCGAAGATAGCGAAACAGCGATAAAACTTATTCCAGAAGGGCCCAATCGACTGGAAATCGGGCCCAGAATTTGCCGCTCGTTCGATTCTAATTAGTTGTGGTGTTCTCGAATTTGCCGTGAGCAGCAATTAATTTTTTAATAATTTTAACGACAATTTTTTCGCGAAAGATAGCGAAACAGCGATAAAACTTATTCCAGAAGGGCCCAATCGACTGGAAATCGGGCCCAGAATTTGCCGCTCGTTCGATTCTAATTAGTTGTGGTGTTCTCGAATTTGCCGTGAGCAGCAATTAATTTTTTAATAATTTTAACGACAATTTTTTCGCGAAAGATAGCGAAACAGCGATAAAACTTATTCCAGAAGGGCCCAATCGACTGGAAATCGGGCCCAGAATTTGCCGCTCGTTCAATTCTAATTAGTTGTGGTGTTCTCGAATTTGCCGTGAGCAGCAATTAATTTTTTAATAATTTTAACGAAATTTTTTTTCGCGAAGATAGCGAAACAGCGATAAAACTTATTCCAGAAGGGCCCAATCGACTCAAAATCGGGCCCAGAATTTGCCGCTCGTTCGATTCTAATTAGTTGTGGTGTTCTCGAATTTGCCGTGAGCAGCAATTAATTTTTTAATAATTTTAACGACAATTTTTTCGCGAAAGATAGCGAAACAGCGATAAAACTTATTCCAGAAGGGCCCAATCGACTGGAAATCGGGCCCAGAATTTGCCGCTCGTTCGATTCTAATTAGTTGTGGTGTTCTCGAATTTGCCGTGAGCAGCAATTAATTTTTTAATAATTTTAACGACAATTTTTTCGCGAAAGATAGCGAAACAGCGATAAAACTTATTCCAGAAGGGCCCAATCGACTGGAAATCGGGCCCAGAATTTGCCGCTCGTTCGCTTCTAATTAGTTGTGTTGTTCTCGATCTCGGATCATTTGTTTGATTATTTTCGGTGACATATTTTTCGAAATAATATGTTTATGTTTTTATGTTTCTAGGAAACATCTAATTATTATTGGAAACCAAATTTTTGTACCTGACATTGTTTTATCAACCTGTTTTGCTGTTGTTTTACTATATCTGTCGGTATTGACAACCGTTTTAGTTCTAGAGATCTGTTCATACCACAACTAATTAACGGCAAATTCGGCGAACATAATTCAACTTAGAGTTTCTGTTATTAAGTTATTTTTGCATCTTTTTTTTTAAAAATTTTTTTTTTTCAAATAAAGTATTACCGCATTGATATGTGCACAACTAATTAGCGGCAAATTCGGCGAACTTGATTCAACTAAGAATTTTTGAAATTCAGCCAATTTTGCCCAAGTGTTTCGCTAACTTGATATCAAGTTAGCGAAGCATCTAGTTTTTTTAAAAAAACAAAAAACGGCAAAATAATAATTATCACAACTAATTAGCGGCTAATTAACGGCAAATTATCCGCACATTTACGACTTGATTTGCCATAACTGTTTCGCTAACTTGATGTACATAAATTTCAGGGTAGTTTTATAATTAATTTTAATATATGGTGGAGTAATTTACTTCCATCCATCGCTATCCTAAATTTACTAAAAGCAAAAGAAATAGACTGGGCCAGTCCATAAATAATACGTCCAAATGCACGAACTAACGGTCGGCGGGAGTATCTGCATCAACTTGTTATAAAAATTAGTAGTAAATTTACGTTGTTCTTATTCTTGGTTCAAAGTTTGAAGCATTGTAGTGCAGTGTAGCAAAGTAGTGCAGCTCTCAGAACCGGATTAAGAATCTGGAGGCCCCTAGGCGGAACCTGTGGTGCGGGCCCCTTCCCAAAAAAAATTTCAAACCATTAACCTTGACAGTAAAAAGAGAACAATATTTTAATGGTTTCAAATTCAATTTCAATACAATCGCTAGTAACTTTTCCAGAAGTAAGACACTGGACTGGTAAAAAAATAACTTTGGTATAGACCTCGAGCATCACACCAGGCGAGACAATATGAGTTTTGGACATTTGGAAGGATTCCCTTCGACCGAGCAGGGTTATGTTAGATTTGGTTGTATTTTTATTATCTCCTGCCAATTTTCCTTGACCGAGATCATTCTGATGAGAGAAACAAGCTATATTCTTGCACCCACGAGTAAGAAAGAGTAAATAGAAGCACATGTGTATGTGTTAAGTTTTTACTCCAAAAATGTCTGCTGAAGATGTTACTACACTTCCCTCTTGTCCCTTCTATACTCGTACCTCTCTCCTATCTAAACAAGCGGTTCGGTAACAGTTGAGGAAGTAGTGTAGATACCCTCAATGTGATGATGATAAAATTATGTATAATATGTATACACAGCATCAGTAATCAGCCCGTAGCGCCGAATCAAAATGTTTAGGGGGCAGGAATACAGGAAGGGCTCATTGGCTCATATACGCTTTTTTCCTTCGATTCTTACAAAACATCTTTGAGAAATTTCAGTCCGGTCGTCAATTGACGAAAAGTTCGTTGTTTAACATACTTTTGAAATATTTATTCACTTATTATTACCGAGTGGAAGATAAGTTCCCGTCCCCTAATTGGCCGAAATCGCAACTTTTTGCCAAGCTTCTTGCATAGTTTCAAATAGCTCGAGTTGTAAATATATTTGGAAACAATTTCTATGATTATTTTCAATAGAAACATAATCTATGCGCCTCCGCTTGCGCGGCAATGTCGGTGACTTATGTGGTGGACTGCATAAGATATTTTTGTGTGTGGTGCAGGCCCTTTTGTGGTGCGGGCCACATGCGTATGCTTAAATCCGGCCCTGGCAGTTCTAACGGTATAGTTTTTTTTAAGTAATAGTAATGAACCCGGAAAAAGAGCATATTCGGCATTGTCAAGGAGGTCCTGCGAATCCTGCTGATATAAACCCCCATCCACTGGACAGTCGAGAACTAACCGCCGAACTATCTCTCAATATCCTAGGCATATCATTAACCGAAGATCTACATATTTCAAATTGCTCAACAAGCATCCTAATACTTGGAATTTCTCAAAAGGTGCAATTTCTTCCTTCAGCTGACTACATTTGTTCCTGCCTTAAATTCAACTCGTATATCTGGGCCGGTGCCCCGATAACCGTCTTAAGGTCGATTCACACACATCAGTGACGTCACGTCTCAGTTACGTCAGTCCCGAGAAGCATAATGGAAGTGAATACAGTCATCATTTTGACTGAGCCTTGACGGCGACATTTCTGATTCGGAAAAGTGACTGAGACGTGACGTGACTCATGTGTGTGAATCGACCTTTAGTGTGCCTGGACAAGGTGCAAAATCTCTCTTTCAAACTTATTGGTGTTGGCTCCATTATTATCTCTTCAATTTACTCACACACCGGTCTACCGATTTTTTTCATTAGCAGAACAACTCGACTGAAGAACAACCTCCCACCGTCAATATTCATACAACATAATTAAAGAGCTAAAATGCAAGATTCATCGCCATCTTCTCATGCACCCCAGACTCTCCTTAATCTATCTTATCCGTTCTCTATCCTTCCAGCTAAGCTTAGACATTGAACGGACTGGTAGTATAATTGGTGACACCTGAGCTTAGACTTCCACATAAAAAACTAATGGAGAAGCTTGGATTTGGTCATTCAACCGTTCAAGCCATCCGGAAAGTCAACAAGCTGGCTTACCAACTTTCGGAGTCTAATCACGCGCAGAAAGTGAATATGTGCTCTTCCTTACTATGACATCTCAGGAGTGAGCCTTTGTTAGACCGCATTGTGACTGGCGATGAAAAGCGGATCCTATACAAAAGTGTTAAGCGCAAAAGGCAGTGAGTAGACAAAGGAAATACCCCAGAACTCCAGGCTAAAGCAGGTCGTCACAAACTCAAGGTGATGCTGTGTGAGGTGGGAAAACTACCGTTAGAACTGCACTAAACAATTAAAAATTTTTTTTTTATGTGGAAGACTAGAGCTCAGGGAAAGCCCCCTTTGTACTGTCGACAATCTATTTTGTTCGTATAGAGTGCAATGTCGAACAGCAAGCTCTAGTCGATAGATAGTGAAGGGAAAGAGAGAAGTGAAGGAAGGAACCCAGCCATTTCTCTCGCGACTCTGGCATCGGGGCAACGAGAAGTGCTAGCGGAAAGCTATGACAGGAGAAATGGAAGAAGAAGGAAGGTGGGAAAGGTGAAGGACCGTAGTGCTGCCAGGATTCGAACCCGGGACCTCTGGGATGGTAGCCAGGCGTCTTACTCACTAAACCACCGAAACCCCCAAAATTGCACTAATTATAAGAACAAGGTAGAGTTTTCTACCTTGTTTCATAACAAATTGTTGCAAGTAGTTTAACCCCTCCCCTGCCGACCTTCAGTTCATGCATGCACGCAAATTTGGTCGTCTGAATGATGATCTCGCATTCATGTGAAAAAAAAGTTGCAACCTCTTGCTCAAGAAAAAATACTGTCTACATTAAATAGGTGCCCTAACAATGTCGGGTGATGAATAATTCGAGGCGAAGAAAGATGCCAGTGTAAGTTTGATTTACTACTACCAGTTATCATCTTCCTCTTGTAGATAAAGGAAGGTGTAGTGGGTGCTGAGTGCAGCAAATTCTTCTTGTTGGATTTTTACTAAGGGGCAGAAGTTTTCGCTGCCAGCGGTTGCATTAAAGAGTTTATATTTCTTAAGCGTTTTATCAAATACCCCTCCCCCCCCCTTTGGTCTGTCGACCGTTTTTTATCATTTGGGTGCAATGTCGGAGAGCAAGCTCTAGTCAGACCAACACGGTGTTTTTAATCCAATACTACCGCGACAGAACCCTGGCTTCGGTGATCGAACTGGAGATATCTTCCTCGTTTATTATGCTTACAGGCGATAGCAGGAGAAATAGCAAGGAATTGTTCTTATAAAGAGGGAAGACAAGAAAGAAAGGATGTTATATGCAGGTGGGAAAAGGAAAAGTGGAAAGTCGAAGGACCATGCCGTGGAGTGGACTCGAAACACTGGGCTGTGGGATTGTAGTCGGGCGCCCGCGCCGTCGGGTTAGTTTTAAAGATATATAAACTCCACAGAGGTTTAGCCAAAAAATTAAGCACATTTCCTAATAGGGGTAGTAGATTTGGCGTCAATCCCTTTAAGGCAACTTGAGAGTCCTGTAGAAACTCCTATCATTGAATAGGTGGTATACTCCGCACAATGGGCATGGCGGTGTCGGGTAAAGAAAAGTTTTGGGTCGAACCGGGATGATATCAAATTTGTTTTCTGTAATCGCTTTCCCATTTTGAAATAAAAGAAGGGGTGTTGAATGTACGGTTCAATTACTGAAAAACGGATCGGAAGTTCTAATCGGAAATAGATAAGGCAAAAAAAGAAAATCTGAAAGAACAACCCACTTGTTTAATCTCGATCGTTCTAGGAGCGGCAACAAGTAGTTTCCATATAACAGCCAATAAATTTAGACGTCGACTGGTATAAATGCTGGTCGACTGGTTTGTTTATTTCTACATTTATTCCATTGAAAAGTTTTGTAAGTTTTTACTTTCTTGTAATTTCCCCAATAACAATGTAATTTGTAAGCTAATTTCTCTGGATAATGGTGGGTCCACACTATAAAGGCTTTTGTCCGTGCGACTTCGGTTGAATGCAGCAGCCGACAGAATGTCTGTGCGGACATATGGACGGAATGTCTCTTATTACTTTTCCAGCGACTTAACAGAGACTTTGTATTATTTCATCGACAAAAATCTATAGAAGCCTCTACGACCAAAAGTCTGGATTTGAATAATATTGTAAATTTTTCTCAATTACAGTTTTTGTTGTTTAAAAAATTAAAACAAAACATTCATTGCAACAGAAATGCAACTCAACATTTTTACAAAATATTCAAGTCATCGTGAGCAAAGTATCCCCCAAAAACCTACTATAAAATCAAATATTCCAAAAACATATCTACCGACTTTCAAAATGGATATAAAATAGTAAACGAAGTCGAATTGACTACACCGTCTCTCGTAATATCAACACCTGCACCTATTTACAACGGAAAAAAACCACTTGAAATTGACCACTGACGTTGGCAAAATTAACGAAAAACTTTTTACTTACAAGAAACGCCCCCAACAGAAAATGTTAAAGCAATTATAAAATTCAAATCTTAACAATTATTGTAATTTATTTTTATTACCAGAGCAGCACTACTGCCTAGTCTCAGCATTTTAGCTGGTTTCAAAAAATAAAATAACAATTGTTGACCAGCGAAGGTGTTATTTTTGTTTTTTTTTATTTAGTAGAATGCTGTGTGGCTGCAAAACAAAATATTTTTTTACATAACAAAAACTGAAAAAATATTCATAGAACTCCACACGTTTTTCTTGCCAATGTAAGTAAAAACATGTTATGTGTCACTATCATTGCTTCTCTTATCATATGAATTTTTTTAGTGTGGAAATCCACATAGAAGCTATCAATTGAGCTCCTCTATCCACAGATAGTTAAGCCCACTTTAACCCAATATTTTCCTTATCTAATTGATTCGTCCGCGAGTTGGTACAGCTCTGATCCCCAGAGTGATTTTTCCCATTAAGCGATAATTTTGCCATCTTAAATCTCTTGTCAATAATCATAACAACAAATGCGCAAATTGTATAATAAACCTGGAACAAGTTTTTTCTATTATTAATACTTTTATTAGAGAGCTTTTCTAGCTAGTGGAGGCGGTACATGGCATCTTGTAAGCAAGCTATATAATCACACATGGTAGATTCTTGGAAATATTCGAATGGAAGATTTTTACCGGAAGTTTTTCTTTCTTGGTTATTTTTCAAGATCGATTTTGATCTTTGACCATAGAGAAAAAAAATATTTGTCACGATCGTGATGGGTTTATTCACTGGAGAAAAATACACCACGTGCGACCTATGTTAATTGTGAGGTTTTTTTTATCTCTACACATTTTTTTTAAAAAAAATGAGAAAAAATTAAGTTGGTGACGTCATACTCAGCAGATGGTAGAGAGCCCGCCCCAGCTGTAAATGGTGTTATGGATATTATGTATATATCTTAGGCACTTTTCACTTTCTAATCGCTTCTAGCATGGACTTCTTATGATGATATAATCTTCGATCTTGAATTTTGATTAAGAAATTATGGAGCGAATGGAAGGATTATGCTTTGTAAACGAGGATTAAGAATTGGATCCTGTTAATAAATTAAGTCTATTCGGGAACTTTCCGGTGGCTCTATACAAAGATTAGTTGGCAACAACTGATGGTTACGAGCTGTGTTCGGTAGGAAGAGTTGGGATTATATAAATAGGAGTCAACGATTTAAGATTATGCTATCGTCTTACAAGTTATGCTTGTTTCGACTTTAGGTTAACAAAATTTTGCATTTTGGTAGACGTAAAAATTCTGATATAAAAAAATAAGTTTGTCACATTGGAAACCATTTCTTTACTTAATTCGTTCATGGCAGTCTTCATAAATTCTATATTATATAATATAAAAATGTTAATACAAAAAACTTAATCCTAGAAGAAGAAGTTCATTAGATTCGTCTCCAATGAATTTATTAAACATGCAGTGAACCCGATCAAACCTCGGTAGAGTAGGCGACTAACATGTAGCATATGAAAATATACAAATGCCGTAACTATTCCAGCCTGGACGAAGTTCGATCATACATCCAAGTGGTGGTCATCGGTAATTGTTCTAAAATACAAAATAGAATAATATGATCGAGCTAATCACTTTCAAGTAAGGTTGTCATAAGGCTAATAACTTCTCTCTTCAAGTAATATTATAATGGAACAAACAATTGATAACCAGGACCGGATTAAACGATAGCGAGCGTGACCACGAAAACCTTTAACAGTTAAAAAATTTGAGAATTTTCTCATGGAACAGACCTCGAGCTGCAGAGCAACTAGCTGATACTCTGCCTATGTGATACCTCTGAAAACCTGATTGTGGATATACTACAGCTGCCATACAAAAAACCATCGAAAACCCTCAGAAAGAAAGTAAACTGAATCCCATCGAATCAACTAAATGTAGCAACAGGTGTTCGAGTGTGATTTAGATGGGAGACCAGCTGTTTATTGTGTCTCTTCATTTTCTGTGACCATATAACCTGTTGTCACGGTCCACGGACGTGTAGTGACAGAAGGACGACATTCTCAGAGCATTTAAACCTAGTCTGATCGCTGAGTCGTAGGAAATACACCACAGGACATAAACCAGGATTTTCATATCTCGAATCAAAAAACACTTTGATCCGAAATCTATAAAATATGGGAATCGGTTTGTTTATCAAGTCAAATGCTGTTTCTAATGCAAAAGCTGGATTACCTAAATAAGGATCAGGTGTAGGGAAAGAATATTCTCCTAGCATTGGACAATCAGGTGGTGATTAGGTTTATGAGATTAATGCGGCACGAAAAGCTCAACAGGTTTTCAAATGAGAGAACTACAAGGCTGACAACCTAGCAAAGCGGAAATCGACTTCGTAATTCTGGTCCGAAACTGTCCCGTTCTGGAGCGTTCGAGATTATACTCTGACATTGGTAGAGAGCTGGCAACAACCCGCATCGGGAAATAGGTTGCCGAGGTGGGATAATGTGAGCAAGTGTAGAAAGGCTTATGTTGTGATTAATCTGTCGAGAACCCCAGCAAGAATAGAGATCCTGGACATGCAGCGGACATGCCTTAGATGGATAGTTGATTATCCGATATCATTTTTCCCGTAAGAAACACAGAAGGTACGAGCTGAAAATAAAGAGAATTCGTGAAGATGGCATTTGTCGACTGCGCCTGAGGGAACCCCCTACGATAAGGGCTGCTATCACGGGACTCCATTGGTTAGAGAACATGAGGCAGGTATCTTTCAATTAGCTCCTCGCAATACCTGGAGGAATCGTAATAAGGAAGCCATCCCATCCTCGCTGTAATAATTTTACGCAAAGGGGCAAACAATTTGAATAATCTATAGGTTGCTTTCAGGTTCTGTTCTTATGAATTAACCTTAACATAACTTTGTTAATATAAAAGTGAAAATTTATCATTAGAGAAACGCGTGTGATAGAATTCCTAATTTGTTTCTATAAGCTGGTAACTCTTGACCCAGTTACAACGCGGAATCTGAATCCAGTCTGCCACATGATGTGTTCACAGCAGTGCACACCAAGCAGCGCAGATAAATGTCGGTGGTTAGAAAAGTCGGAGTTCTGCATGAAAGTTAAAGGGCTTTTACACGATACAACGGTTGAACCATCAGCTATTGTACTGTACACACACCAGCTATGGTACTATACTGTACCAATTTCGTCTGCGACTGAATTTATTTTCATTCGTATTTTGTACTTAGACATTGGAACTACTAGTTCGAATGATAAAAAATGTCAGAAAGTGACACTGTTGTGAAATTCCACGCACGATGCTGGTTTTTGGTCGGCAGTTAACAACCGAGCGATATTGGCGCAACCGTTGTTTCAGTGCAAACAGCAACACAATCGTCGCATGTGACCGTCATATTGGGCCGATATTGTACCAACCGTTGTAACGTGTAGAACCTCCTCTAGAAGTAGGCATGTATGCCTGTATGTATGTCTGACTGTGGAGTCTTCAGTAACCCAGGGTGGAAAAATTTGGAGCGCTACATAGGGGAGCGAATTTGGAGCGCTGCCAATATGCTCCGAAGGAAGCAATATTGAAGCTTTAAGAAATTGTATAGGGCGAAGGAAACGGGCAATTAGCTTGGAAAGCGTAAAGGGTGCCATTAGCATACTCAATATACCAGTTCTCGTTTGTTTATGGAGGTCAAGCAGCATTGGACGTGGATAGTACTTAATCGAAGACCGCTTAGTAACACCGCTGTCAACATTCGCATTCGGAACGACGATAAGGCAATTGCAAAAGGTCAACACAAATATGAAGCTTTTTGACACCTTAGTTGTTATTGACACCTCCACAGGCGCTATAAATTGAAGGATTAGAAAGTTTTTTTTATACTTTTGTGACTACTTCTAAAACGCGTCCAAAGCAACAATAAAAGGAGTGCTCCCATCTTCATCCATGCAATGCTAAAAAAGAAATAGAACTGGTATGTGAACGGTAGTGCTGCAAGCTTCTCAAGGAGCGTTTTATCATTTATATTTTTCAGCGCTTTATTTCCCGCTGGGAATGAAAGGTCCACACAGACAATCCGTCGACATGTTTGCGCGAATTTTTTCTTTTTAAAATACAAAAGTCTGTACGGACAAAATTCTGTGTCGTGTGAACCCATCATAAGAGTCTTAAGCCCGTAAACATCATTGGGGGTTACCTTTACCCACTTTCGGTGGTATGCTTAAAATGCTTAAACATCAAATAACTTTAAAACAAGACAATTCTGGCAATTCTTTTCTAATTTTTTCGGAGATCAATGGGATTTTGTATCGCCACTTCTACTATTGCTTCTATCTTCCAATATTGTTAACGCTTATTGTCTTGGAAAATAAAAGCTTTTTGAGCCGCATACGAAACCATATCCTCACATCTCAAACCACGGCATTGTTGTAATTTAATAAAAAAAAGTTCTCTGTTTGCGCATTGCAAGTATCTCGGGTTTCGAATGATTGGCGAATGCGGTGTAAAGTTATCAAGTTACCCTGTAGAGTAAAAACAATAAAAGTTATTTGAAAGCGCAGCTTTTTCACTCAAGCAACCAGAGCGAATGGGAAGCTCTTTTTCTTCTTTTATGGGTTTTCCTCTATCTTGGATTTTATGTGGAGTGATCTAGGTTGATGTTCATGTTAATCTTACAATTATGAGTTAACTTTGTTGATGTATACCACCCTTAGATGGTTAGCTGGAAGAAGTGATAATATTTTTTAAGCACTTTCATAACATTATGCCTGATATTCTGGATAACAATTTTTTTTCCAAAAAGAGCATCAAAAGAATATCGTTGAAAAAATCTTTTGCGTGGTCCTTCTGCGGACTCCCACCCATATGAACACATCATAACTGGCTGTGAGACATACGCCTACGTGCCATGCTGACAATTTTCTTTAATTAAAGAAACAAATGGTGAATAAAGAATACTATTTGGGTGGTATGAATCGTTTGCGCGAAAATATCCGCCGGAAATTGTCAGATTTTTTGAAGAAAAATTCATGGATTTTAAACCACAATAGTCCGGGAGGCAGCGTTGCATATTGGGTGGTCATTTCAGGTTGCTTGATTTTTTTGTAATTGTTAGTTGAGATAAGGCTTATAATAGAAACAAGAGTCAGACACTAGAATCGTGGAGAGAAAATGTACATATTTCCAGTAGGAAAAAATTCGCTTCGGAAAGCCTTTTAAAGCGCTTTTTTGAAGCAGTAAAACGCTTACGCTCCGTAAGAAGCTTCATGTTATTTTAACATTGCATGTCCACAGAGCTCAGCACTTTATTAGGTTTCGTAAAAAAGCTTTTCAAGTTATCTGCTGAGATTGTGCTGAGGTACCGCTGTTGTAGGAAGCAGAAGGAAGCTTTTACTGCTTTATATTTGCTCCGCAGCAAAGCACTTGTATTTTTTCCTACTGGGTTGTCACGGCCGGCCCCACCACTACTCACGCAGTTGACGCTTAGATCATCAACTTAATACCCGAAAGGAATAATTTCCAAAGGAATCAATCGGCATGAAATGACCAGGTCATGCCCGTCCGCGACTATACTTTTGTATTAGTCCGGGATGCAATTACAAAAAAAAACCAAGCGACCTGAAATGACCACCGAAAATGCAACGCTGTCTCCCGGACTATAAAGCCGCATTTACATCAAATTTACGTCAACGCGGAAGTTAGCTTCAAAGTACACTTTCGCGGTGATTTTGGGATGTAAATGCGGCTTTATACATCATCGCACAAAGCCATCGTTGTGCTTGAGTTGTTGACCAAAAATTCCGCGTATACCATCAACCAAGCACCATACTCTCCTGATATATCCACATGGCACTTTTTCCTGTTCCCGAAGATAATTGCACCACTTCGAGGAAGCTCTTCCCAGTTGGAAAAAAATCACTTCGAAAAGCCTTTTAAAGCGCTTTTTTGAAGCAGCAAAGCGCTTACCCTCCGTAAGAAGCTTCATGTTATTTTAACATAGCATGTCCGCAGAGCTCCGCACTTTATTATGTTTCGTAAAAAAGCTTTTAAAATCATCTGCTGAGATTGTGCTGAGGTACCGCTGTTGCAGGAAGCAGAAGGAAGTTCTTACTGCTTTATCTTTGCTTCCCAGCAAAGCACTTGTATTTTTTCCTACTGTATTTAGAGTCTAATTAAAACAATAGAAAATTTCATAGAAAAAGCTGAAGGTCAATCGACCTACAAAAGTGTATGGAGGATTAGGTCAAGCGCTGACATAGCTGAGCACTCGATGGGCAGCCTATTTTCAAGGTTAAATTAAAATTGTTGAAGAATAAATTATTTTTTTAATTTTTTTCATTAGCTATATGCATGTACCTACACTTTCATATAAAAAAGTCCAGTATTCTTTTTTATTCTATGTCTTACAAAATTATTTGCATTAAAGAAAGTAATTATTACGGCAATGAAAAAATAGTCACCAACAAAACTGATCCAAAACATTTCAAATTACAAAGTTAGCTGCTAATTGCACACAATCTTTTATCACTATAAAAATGCCATAATAAACTTTTTTCAACTAACAATTAATATGTCATTATAATTTCGAACAAATCTATTTTAAAATTGCGCAAAAATTCTTGAGAGAGAGAAAAAAATCCCAGACAAAAATTTTGCAATAGAAAAGGCCGCCTGCAATATATTTTTTTGCGTTTTCTGTTTTATTTTCAAAGAAATTATAAAATAGTTTCTCTCCATATTTTTTTCTCGTTTCAAGAACAATTTCTTTTTACTTTGAAAGTAGGAAACCCGAAGTCCAAGCACACACGACGTCCACCTACTAAAAATATTCTTGATGATTTCACATTCCAATCTAATGAACGGAGCAAGTCGTCGAGAAAAAAATTGTCATAAGAGATTTCAAATAATTAAAAAAGAAAGGATTATGTAAAAAAAACAATTTATAGCCTTTGCGTTAAATATTTTTTTTTTCTTTTTAGTATTATTAATTAATTCTCGGTTTCTTTCAAAAATGAGTTTCTTACTTAAAAAGAATAATTTGGCCTCGTCCAAATTTTTGCACAGGCGGCGTCGTGGCCGGTATTGCGTATGAGGCATTCTTGTTAAAAAAGATAATAATGAACAATCGATACATGAAACAATTTTCCACGGATTATTTTCTACAAAACTTATTCAGTATTTATTTTAATCATTTTCTGTGATACACGAAAATTATTTTTAGTTTATGATATTCAGAAAATCGTATTCCCTGTGTCATTTCGTGTTGGAGTCTTTTTTTTGGTCATAAAATGGATTTTTATAAACGTGAGTAATTTCTCTCATGAATGTACCTAGACCGATCTTACTATTAACTTACTATTGTACAAGTAGCCACTTACTAACTTTTATAATTTGGATAAAATCTTAATTCTACCAAGCAACAAATTAATAAATTGGGGATAAAAATAAAACTGGATAAAACTAGATTAAGGTAGTGCGAATCAAAATTATTGAAATGAAGAAAGAAGAAATTGCAATTTGTAAGAGATTTATGGCGAAGTAATGTAGTGAAAATTACTTTTTGCATAATATTGCGTGGTTTTTTTTTAGAATTTGTTTTTCTTTTGGTGACATTTGAATATATTTTTAATATTTAATTGTGTTTCTCCTTTTGGGAAAAATTTCCTTTATTTGCGCATTGCGTTTTTTTTATTAAGATCAATAAATAAATAAAATGAAATCTCGCGTAATCATTCTGTTTGTTGAGTAAGAGGTAATAAAAGAAACTACTCGAAACTTAAGGTCGAAATATTCGAACGTTGTAATATTATATAAATGTCTAAAGGGGCTCGTTGCCAACAAATCCTCTGGATCAGACAATATACCCTCTGTCGTCTTAAAGATATGCTCCTAACCTTTGCATAAACTACAAAGGCTTTGGTCTTTCATCTTTCTCCGAAGTTGATCCAGACGTTTGGAGACTCTCTCGTGCAGTCCATACCGGAAAAAGATGACTCTAAATATCGCCCAATAGCAATTAATTCTATTCTCTCTAAAGTCAGGGATAGTACAAGCAAATCTTGAATGGCAAACAATACGGGTTTTAACAGAACACATCAAGCAAAGTATGCACCGATTTAGTGAGTCTCTGATATCTCCAAGGCTTTTGATAAAGTAGGGCACCGCGCTCTTTTAGCTAAACTTTAAGCTATTGGTATTAAACCAACTACATATATAAAGAACTGGATTGAGAGTTTTCTTTCTGGTCGTTCAATCCCGTATTATCGGAAGGGACTGAGTTAAAATCTCCCATATCTGCCGGTATAATCCACTTCACAGCTTCCCTTTTAACGGTAGCCTGCGTTACAATTACGCCTTCGACAATATAAGATAAACACGTGTCAAACATGGTCTTTTTGACCGGAAGCTCATGTCCAACTCTATAAACAGGAACATCCAACTCATTCTAAACTTAGACCGCAAGAATCGTGACGAAATCAACGTTTCTCAATGTGCGCGTTTCTATTGTGTAATTTCTAATAAACCCTGCGCTGGCCTTCAAACATTGTTCAGGTGGATGGCGTCTTAGCGGGCACTGCGATCTATTTTATTTGGTCTATTGTGCCAACCCCGTTGTTGAAAACCTCCCAGGTCAAAGCTTTTGATATATGCAGCCTAAAATTGATTTGGAATTCATATCCCGAATCTCCCTGGGAACAGGTAAGCCACGAGTGAGGAGACTCAACCTCGTCCTCGCTGTAGCCTCACAGTTGCACAGAAAGTGCTTCACAGTTTCGAGAGCTGACAGCTACAATCAACTACCAGACTCATTATGCTTAGATGATAATTGAGCGAACAGGGGCCCGTCAGGAGTTCTGTTATTTTTCTTGGCACAATGTCGAGTTTGGAGCCGTTCCAGGCTTCATTATGGGAACATCGTTTTTGGACTTTTCGTCTGACGGCTATTCAGCCGGCTTTTCGAGCCGGACGACGGAAGCCTACACCCTTTTTTCCGGGTTATTGTGGCCTGAAGAGGATTCAGAGAATCTAACCCTCTTCTAATTGTGAAGTCCGGCATCGGGAGACGGCTTTTTCTGTTCCCTTCTTCGATTGAGAAGAAGGTACCCGTGCTTCTGTAGGTGGGATATCTTCTTCTAATGAAGAAGTGATCTCTGCGTTCTCTACCGTGGTTTTAGGGCTCAGGCTGCCCTCATTGAAAAGGGAACTCGAATATTCCCCATCGCTGGGGCCAGGTTCGGCACCCTTGCACGCCCTGTTATGGGGGTATGGAAGCCGCGGGAGTTTTTGGAGCGTGATCCGACCTCATAAGTTTCTCTTAATGTAACAATATTGATCCCACGAGTTGCGCCAGAAACGGCGTTCATACATGGCAGAGCTCCGCATTACCATGGGAAGGCTAATTTAAACCGGAGGTCGCCTAGTATCCGGAGTTCTTCGTTAGAAGTACATTCACACAGTACCATTCATCGCAATGTAATGTTCTCTCTAGATCCGGCGGTATTCGGCCTGGTCCATGGACAGACAAAGGCAGCTTGATGGCCTTGCCCTCGCCTGTCCCCGGAGCAAGTGCTCCTGCTTGTGCCGTGTTCGGATCACACTGTTGAACACAGACACGGTACAAACTTAGTCCCAAAGTTTTTTTTTCTTTAATCAACGCTCTGGGATTGAATAACCACAATACCTGGAACTTTTTAAGAGATGCAAGTTCCTCCTCCGTTAAGGTATGAAACCGCGTTTTCAAACTTAACATGTTCCTCCAGAATATCTCCGACATAACGTCAACCCATCAGACCTGCTTTATCTTCACCATTGCTTGCTCTAATGATGAAGACGAGGTTGGTTCATGCTTGGAGAGAAATTACATCGCCGAATATGCGCAACCCTCAGCCGTAATTAAGGCGATTTTAAATTCAGCACTGAGCGAACGGAGGACACCGTACACATGTCTTCTTCCATCGCGATCGTGAATACGTATCCGGATACCAATTACCCCTTGCTGTAAAAATTGTCTTCAAAATCAAAAGATTAAAGTGGTCCGATTTCATTGTACCGTGGCGAATGGATGCCGTGCTAAAATATATACGAAAACCACGTATTCGAAGAGAAGTAGTAAATGAATCTAAACGTAGCAATCAATGTGCAAATTTGGGAATAGCTAAAAGCATTTTAACAGAACAGAAAATAAAAAAGCTTATAATCAATAACGATGTAGGAACAAGAAAAGCCAATTCCTGGACAACTACATTCTGAGGGCAGAGGAAAACTTTGTAAAAAAAAACACGGAAGGAGGTAAACTTCTTCAAAAAAAGGCTTCAAACCCTCCTCCGATATATGTAAATCAATAAAAGTGTGTAAAAAGGGCGACTGAGGAGCGAGTGAGCAGCAAAAACTAAATACAGCGTTCTAAGCTTTCAAAATGAAATTATCTAGCGTAACAAAACTCACAGTCTGTTGCGGAATCGCGTGAATCGAAAAAACGTAAACCTTGAAACCAAGGTACGGAATTTTTTCGATGTACTCTTGCGGAATCCGAACTCAGAACCACATCTACAATACAATGATGACACCAGTGAAACAAACGTACTAACCCTGGAAGAAGTATAACGTGACAAGAAGAAAAGTGGCCAACTCAACTGTGCAAACTATAGAGACATAGTTTTTTTAAGTACAGTATATAAACTAATGACAAACATAATTTAATCCAGAATGCAACCCTATGCAGAAGAACCCTATTTGCTGAATATGAAGTTGCATTTAGAAGAGATGGGTAAACCATGGACCAACTATTTTCAGTAAAGCAGGCCCTCCGAAAATGCTGTCAACATTATCGGGTATCAACTTTTCGTTGATAGGACAGCATCGACAGAAACGAACGTATGAGACAATGCTGGCCCTAAATATCCCCTTAAAGATAGTGAAGCTTACGAAATTGACAATGAAAAATTGAAGGTGTGCAGACGAAATACAAGGGAACTGACTGAGTCTTTCTTAGTCAAGCATGGTGATGGGTTGGCTATTTAAGCTTTGCCTAGAAGATTCGGAGTAATTGATAAATCAAAACGGGACATGTCGATAACCGATCAGATCACTGTCATACCTTAGAGATATATTCACGGACGATGGGGCTAAAGATATAGATAGGACTACAAACTAATGCAGACAAGACTAAGATTCTAATTCAGTTGAGGCTGGAGAGTAGATGAGAAACCACAACACCTCCTGGGGGAATATAATTACGAAGGCGTTAACTAATTTAACCTATACGAACTATAATCGATTAAACCAATTCAACACCGAAAATACCAGAAAATCATCGGTGTTAAGGCTGATGCAGCAAAACTATCTGGGCTGGCGCCTCGAAAGCTTCCTTGGCTGGACAAGGTGCAAAACCGCGTAATCCAGAACATTGGAGATGATAGATTTTGCATCTCCATTGACTCTTTTAGTCACCGCAGGAATGTAGCAAGTTGTATCGTTATTACCATAGCGATTGCTTCACTGAAATAATCGCCCTCTTGCCTGCGCGGAAATAATACTTTTCCCGCAAGACAAGACTACCACGCTCGGCTTATCCTAACGTCCTGCAACTCCCCTTTTCGCGCACACTAAGGTCTAAAAGTTCGTTTTTTAAATAGAACAGTTCGGATGTGGAGCAATCTCCCACAATCTGTTGTTCCGAACTCGTACAAAATCCAAGAGTTCATGCGTACGGTTAATCGCCATCTGCTCCAACAACCCCCGGACCTTCCCCTGACCTATCCTATTCTCTTCTTTCTTTATTCTTCTAACTAAGCTTACTGCTAGACATTGCACCTTGACCTGACATGACAGACTGGTAGTATAAAGTGTGATTCCTAAGCTTGGTTTTTTTCCCATAAAAACACTCCTCAACACAAGAAACTGGAGGAGGCAAGCTGCGGAGCAGAGAGACGTCTGGAGGAAGAAGCTGAAGGAGGTTAACCCCCGTCGCCTATTCTAAAATTTTGTCGTAAGTCACAAGCTTGGCGACTCGCGCTTACTTTTTATGAACTTCTAAGTTTAGTATAGGCCTTCAAGTTGAGACCCACTCACTTGTGATTGCGTTTTGACTTGTGACTGCTTTTGGAATTCGGGGGCAAGGCTCGAATTGGTCTGTAGAGTCATCGAAGAAGAAGAATCACCGATACACCAAAATTTATACTCTGTGTGAATCAACCTTTTGTAGAACAAATCACTTGTTTTGAGAGATATTTAATGATAGTTGCATATTTTCAAGATTAATAATAATTTCACTGTCGCGCAAAACAGAGTCCGCTGGAGGGCAACTGTTTCCGCCCTATGTCCCATGAGGGATTAAAGGAGCAATTAAGTAAGTTAAGTAAGCATATTTTCAAGGATGTTTTGTTTAGATATAAAGATCTCATGCATGGTCGACATATTCTAGGCTGATTCTAATTTATCTTTCTTTCCTCCTCAATTAAAAAAAACTAACTATAACTAACTTCCTTATGAATGATGATGAAAAATGAGACAAAGACTGTCAAAATATTGTTCTAAATAACTCCCATGGTAATAAACAACATGATATCACAAAAATTTGCTTTCTCGACCAGATCAGAGCTGCAAGATCTTACTTTAAGCTACTTCAGGGACAATATACAATGCCAACAGCAGCAATCCTTCAAGTTATCATTTCTAAAATGTTTATCATGACACCCTTTTTTTATACTCAGCCAACAAAACAATATAAGCTCGAATTGATGTTCTTCCAGCCGTTACAAAATTTCTCAAACCTCGTTTTTCTTATAAAATTTCTGATTCACCATAAAAACAAAGTTCTCTAACTTAAACTTTTTTTTTCATAGTATAGTTATTCATGCATTTTAAAACCAGCAGTTTTCATTAAAGCGAATCTGCTTTAACTCAGTTTCATTTTGAAATATTATCAGTCGGCGATTAAGTGGCACGATTTTTACGGTACCACAAAGAAAATTACAGAGAATTTCATGAACATTATGCTTATGTTTTTAGATTTTATTTAAATTTAATCTCAAAAAAATAATTGTAATTCAGATTTAATTTGATTAATTATTTCGTTGAAACCAGTTTCATGAGATTTTAATTCATTGAAAATTGCAACGGAAAATTCCTATTATTATGCACGGTTCAGGTAATAAATTTTTTAATTAAATTAGAATTCAATGTATTGTTGCACTTTAATTAATCATATGATTTTTTTTAACAACAACGTCGAAACCATCAAAACATTTCGGTTAACCCCCGATTGAATAAATTTTGTCCAGAGGTTACGGCCAAGAGAAGATCGTGAACCGGTTTCGATCATACCACGTAATGAATGTACATATACTCGCACATACATATAGTCGCTTTTTGTTGCTTATTTTTCCACCTGCACAATATCCTTATGTAAATATCATCTAGCACTTAAGGCCGACTAGTTTCCAAGCACAAATTTACTTGAGAATTGTGCAATGCACAATATAACGACCGAGACCTCTAGACAAGGTTCACAATCTGCGATGACTTATCGATTCGTTCTCTGTTGTCAAGATTTATTATTAACACAAAGAATATAATAAAAAATCAAATATATGCACTATTTCCTCAAGACTTTTAAAATAATTATTTATTTACTTTTGTTTTTATTAATTATTTCAGGCTCACTCGGTAGTGGCTCGGCGGACGGAGCATGCCAAGCAGATGATTTAGAATGTTACAGTGGGAATATCCAAGATCGTCTAGGTATGGAAGCGATCAGATCTTTGCATCGACAACTCGATGATGATGATAACGGAAATATTGATCTAAGTGAATCCGATGACGTAAGTTCATAAAAGAAAACAAAAATTTATGCATATTCCTTTATTAAAGGTAAACAGAATTACAATTGGCCTCAAAGGCGTTTTATTTCAATTAGAATAGAGTATCGCGCCGGCTGCTATCATTTTTAATTAGAAGCTAAGTAGCGAAGTAATTGGCTAAGCGCCACAGTAAACAGAGCGCAAGAACTATGTTTGTTTTGATAATAAACCGCTTAAATAGTGAATCCCTGTTGATAATTTAATTGAATCATTCTGGCTTTAAATGAAGCTGAGCCTAGGTGTGCAATAATAGCTTTTATGTTTGTCAAGATATATGCGATTGTCTCATTTATAACAAAAATAGAATAAAAAACCTAGGATGTAATTCTTGCATAATAAGTTTGACTGTTCTCATATTTTGTAACAAGTATATTACATAAACTATCATTATCGAGTAAACTAATAAATCTGTGTGGTTTTATCGGATGTTGCTTCCTACAACGTATGAAAGCTACAAATCAAATCTGTATTTGAAAATTTTATGACCATATCCATAGATGTTGTATATGCTTTGTTAGAACTAGGATTGGATAATTTCGTTCTGGTAATTTTCACGTGATAAATGTGCCGTAGCCAGGATGGTGGGTTTAAATTTATTGAATTGATTGAATAATTTATAGAAATTTAGTTATGTTTTTAAACTTAATTTTTTATTTGGAATGAATTCATTTGTTTAAACATACATAGTTACTACAATGTGTTCTAAAATAAAATAACCTACGATGAAACGTGAATCATATATAATAGTATCTGTCCTGTTGAATTGATAGTCCATCTTTTTAAATCATTACAAAAGATCTTGTCCACAATAGTGCTTAATGAGAGATTGATTAATGTTCGTTTAATGCAAGAACTCATTAACATACGTGCCTAACGGTATGCACCATGTAAGGTGGTCAGTAGAAGAATGGAGCAATAGACTGAAAAAGATCAGCCTAAGAAACAAGTTGTATGCTGGAAAGCTAAAGAAGGAAAGCTTCAATAAACAGCTACAATCAAACAAAAATGCTCGAAGTGTCGGTAGATGTTTCGACAAAAATCTGACTTAACCAATTCTCTACCCACTAAATGCTCTACCGTGTATAAATTTAAATTGACCGCTCCAGCCCACTGTTGCAATTTCGATTGGATTGGCCGAGAGTCGATATTTGCTATCTCGTTTAAGAGGAAGGTAAATTCTCCATATATAGTACAGTACAGATGTAGGCCGTGTTCGGTAATATCACCCAGCATACTGTCCAGTGAGAAATGGTAAATTCAAGCGTTTACGCTGTGGTTAACGGGAGCATACATGAAAGTGTTATAACTTGAAACTGTTTCAGCCTCCAATATTTAATATTTTTTTGATTACCATTACGTCACAGCGATTCACACAAGTAAACTATGGCATCGATTAATGACGTCATTAGCACTGGCCTGTATACTGGGTCATATTTCGGAACACAGCCGTAATATTGATGCGCCAAAAATTCTTGGAAGGATGATTTTTCATAAATCGTTAATGGAACATAAAAGAAGCTTAACTTTAAATTTGAGGGAAATTTCGAGTGGACGTTTTTTGGAAAACTCAAAAAGTTTTTGAAAAGCGTTTTTCTCTGAATCTACGCATTTTAGAGAAAAGTTGTTTAAACAAAAAATGTAGAGGACATTGTTACCTACAATTTGTTTCATAGAGGTCAGACTGTACAACTTCAAATACAGAAGCTAGGTGGCGCCAAAGTTTCGAAAAAAGTGTTTTTTCGGTTTTTGTCCCAGAAAAAATGGTTTTTTTTACAAAAGTGTAAATCAGTAAATTGTTCCTCTTAAAAATGTCTACAATATTTATTTAAACTTTTTTTCCCTCCGACTTACCGTTCCAAAGTTATAGGCAGTAAATGCTACGCTGCGTAGTTACTATTTTATTATTTCTGTTGTGTCAAAAAAAATATATCATACGCATTGCCCACAGCTTGTCTCAAAAATCTGTTAGTATTGATCACAATAATACATTGTTCATTGGAGTTGAACTTTAAAACAATAATAATTATTAAGAGTTGTTGTTAATCAGTTTAAACAATCATAGCTCATTCAATCGCAACGTACCAATTATAACTGTACTAAAATTAACCTGTGTGCCGTCTTCAGAGCACAATTCTCACACTTCAGCACGCTATAACTTTGGAACGGTAAGTCGGAGGGAAAAAAATTTAAATAAATAATAACATTTTTAAGAGGAACAATTTACTGATTTACACTTTTGTAAAAAAACCATTTTTTCTGGGACAAAAACCGAAAAAACACTTTTTTGGAAACTTTGGCGCCACCTAGCTTCTGTATTTGAAGTTGTACAGCCTGACCTCTATGAAACAAATTGTAGGTAACAATGTCCTCTACATTTTTTGTTTAAACAACTTTTCTCTAAAATGCGTAGATTCAGAAAAAACGCTTTTCAAAATTTTTTTGAGTTTTCCAAAAAACGTCCACTCGAAATTTCCCTCAAATTTAGAATTAAGCTTCTTTTATGCTCCAATAACGATTTATGAAAAATCATCCTTCCAAGAATTTTTGGGCGCATACCCCGATTTTCCAGTCCAGCTGTACTGTACTAATAGTGCGAGGCTCCTCCTTGCTAACATGTACGACAAACCTGACTCCACCTGTATACAAGGCAAAACCGGGACCAATCTCCTCATATTGATCCAACATAGGTCGTGATATTCTGCTCACACTGTATGCTAAGTATCATGAGCTATACGAAATAACTTCCCAGCAAGTAAGCAAGGATCTCGCGACTTATGCTATGTATTCCAGCTCCGACAAAGCCGTGACGAAATGAATCCATATTATCGCCCCTAACCAGTCACTTCGCCAATCACTAATATCATCTCGACTCATAACCCACCTGATGGCATAAAAGAGATAAACTTAAGGGACTCTATATCGATTCAAAATCATGTCAAGCAAGACAATGCAAGACAAGCACTTACCAGACTTTGAACTTATAATCGCGAACTTATGCCTGCCGTAGTCAACAGGGACATTGAATTAATTCTTAATTGGTGTCTCGTAAGAATCGCATCGAATTGAAGTGTGACGCCAAACAAGTATTGTGTTATCTCGAACAAAACATGCACCACTCGTGCTCCCTCTCGTGTTTTAGTTGACGGTGCAGAACTAATGGCTGATCCATCTCCTACCATCCTGAGCGTAACATTGTCTGAGGAGCTGCAATGGAATGGACCCATATTCCAGATCACTCTACAAACGTTCCAATGCGAAGAATTCCTTCAACCACTTGTAATATACAAATCCTACATTCGGCTTCTCCTTGAGTACAATTTGTTTATTTGGGGCGAGGATGCGAAAATCAAGTACAAAAGAGCGTCCTCAAACTAATCGGGGATACCGAAGAGTCATCGCGTGAATGTAGCAGCCCTGAGAAAATTGTATCGCTATTATTGAAGTGATTATCCCACCAAAATAAACCCTATACTGCCTCCGTGGGATGCTCTACTACCCCCGCAACAGTTTAGTCCGCCGTTCTCATTTATATTGCTTAGAGCTCTTCTTTCCGCCCATGTTACAGGTTCCTCGTTGTTATTAAATAGAACAACGCGATGGTGGAACAATCTTCTATAGTTAGTGTTTCCGAACTTTTGCAACATCCAAGGATTCAAATGCAGGTTTCATGTATATCTTCTTCAACGCCCTCATAACTTCTCAGAACTAACTTAAAACTTATTCTGGCTGGTAGCAAAAACGGTGATTTCTGAGCTTAACGCTATCACATAAAAAATAAGCTAAACCCTATGTAAATTAGATCTACGGAAAATACTATAGTCATGTATACCATGAGTAAAGGAGAATAAAAACAATTTTTATTATATCACCATTTTATTAGGCTAATAAAATAATTCCAATTACTATTTTACCTTATATAGCAATGAAGTTACTACGTCGAAATTAGAATTTCACGCGTGCCGAGAGATCGAGAGGGCAACTAGAAATGTTCCGATCGCCGGAAGTTGAAGAAGTCGATTTTATGTCACGATCAATGAATGGTCAGTCGAGCGTAGTCTAGAGAATTCTGGGGTTATAGTTTTGTGGGTTGCGCAACTACGAAATAAAGTTGCTTGAGATCACCACAAGACCGTCCAGAATGTAAAACAACATCGACTTTTTTCGTAACTAAAACAATGCCCTCTCACACATGTCATCTTTTACTTTCTAGGATGGAAGCAATTTCTTTTATTTTCTATATTTCATTAACATATACCAGAATGAAGTACCGAATCACTCTATCTGCCATTTTTCGTGCACCCCGATCTTGTCAAGCTCCAATTTGTTTCCAAAGTAGTTACCAACTGTCCTACTTTTGGTCAAAGTCTCTCTATTCGTCGAATGATGCAATTGCTTAAAAAACCGATCAGTTGTTATGACTCATGTCTTTTTTTGGTCAAATAATATTAATAAATAGCAAAAACAAACTTTCATTCCATTATAAAAAATTTCATCGTAATCAAGCAAAGAAAACGTTTTAAAGAAATCCAATACACACTCTTACTGAAATGATCAAAATGAAGTTTTTTGCGTGTTAATCCATCTTTAAATTGATTGAAAACATCGCGCATTTCAATTATCGTCATTTTAATGAACATTTGTTAGTTATTGATCAAAAAAATAACAAAAAAAAAAAACGCTGCGAAACCCCAGATTTGTCATCGCATCAAATTATTAGATAAAAAATTAAAATCAAATTAAAAAAAAACAAACAAAACATGTAAAAATTACCACGCAAAAATCGTATTTAAATTCTATCTTGATAATAAGTACCATTTAGCACTTTTTATCACTATTTTTTTTATAACTTTCCATTCTCTATTTTTTATCTCTGCAATAATAGTTCTTACGTGAGGAGCTCAAATATGATTCTGGCTATGAGAAGCGGCAAAAGGCTTTCCATTACAATGATGACATGCATATATCTGTTAAGGAATTATGGGAAGCATGGCTTAGATCAGAGGTAAATAAGTTTTCTTTTGTAATAAAAGTTAAATTACAATAGAAATATTTTTTTGCAGTAATAATTATAGTAAAGATTAATAACACATAATATTTTAGGTTCATAATTGGACTGTTGAGCAAACTACGGATTGGCTAGCGCAATCTGTTCAACTACCACAATACGTGGATCTATTCAAGCAGCACAAGGTCACTGGAGCCGCATTGCCAAGGTGAGCTATTATTCATAGTGAATTTAATTTCGTCAACAAATGCCGGTCATCCATTTAGTGTTTAACAACAAGATCTATTGTCGGCTATTCCATTTCAGTTGGTTTTCGTGTTCTAATTAAGGTTATTTTTCTTAATTTTGTTGGTGCAGGGTTGCCGCTAGACAAAACATATATTTTTAAGTTTTACAAATTAAGTTATCATTGGTTATTCATTGATAGTATCATTTCTTATCTTAAGTTTTGATTTTGGAAACTCGCTCATTGACATTTATTTAAAATAATAAACTAAGTTAAAATATAGTAGAGAAATTCCTTTACTTTTATGCTATTTCAACATAGACAATTAGTATATTCATCTAGAACTGAAATGCAGTGAATTTGTTTCATATTTAAATATGGTAGTTACATTATTTACATATTTTAAGGTCCCAAAACTACCTGCTTGTTAATACCTTCAAATCTAGATAATAGGTGGTATTCTCGTTGGCGAGTGATGTGACTACGAAGGACGCGGTGATAGGACTGTCGATACCTACAAACGTATCGAGGAAAATGTCACTTCACACGCCACCTTTCGATAATTAGAGTATCACGTTTGTTGACAATGAGAATATGAATTTAAGGTCGAAGTGACATCTGGCACGTCACTCGACAACGAGAATAAGGCGGAATATAATATTTGAGCTACTTTAGCTGTTAGTCTAAGTTTGTACCGGCCTTTGTGATCGATCAATTCTGTGTTTATCTAAATTGAAGATTTGTGTCGAAATCTTGCAAATCACCTTAAAAGTTTACTCAATTTCTTTACTAAGCTTCTTTACTGTATCCAAAAAAGAACGCAATGAGCAATATATGTATAAAACATAGATCTATCTTTTTATCGTCTTCAGATTTTGGTCCTTGAATTACCAGAATCTCTCATATGCTTGCCAATAAATATTTACACAACTTTTTGCACGTGGTTATAATTTTTCTGATTCTTTGCATTTTTACACTTTGTGGCCATTCAAGTATTACGTAAGCAGAATTTTAGTAATATTTAAGCCCCCCTCCCCCTTGTCAGCAAAAGTAAGCAAAGCTCTTACTCCCCCTCCTATGCTTACGTAAACATTGGTATATATTTTTTTAAAATCTGTTCAGGTTTCTTTATTGTTTTTCATGAGTCTAGAAATAAGGAATTTATAGACTATAAAGAAAGGAGAATGCAAATTTTGGTACCCACTTCCATTAGCTATGTGTATTACGTCGTTCGATAGGTTTTTTTGAGCTGAAGTTACTATGGCGCCTAGTTCGAAATCTTTGTCCGTTCTGAGTAATACGGTCAGAACTATACAAAGATAGAGTTTTACATATCACCCTGTATTTTTGTAACAGTATAACCTATTTCCGTAAATAAGGTACCAATGGACGCAGAATCCCTCCACCTATCTATGATGGTAAAAACGATGGTCCTATCTTAACAACGTTTGGAGTTATCAGTCATATCATATGCATATACACGTCATATCCAATGATATCTAATGAACCGAACCAAAATGAGACCGAACAAATTTAGACAAGTGAATAGCGCGCGCGGTAATTTCCCTACTTCGGTTCTTTCTAACTTAACAATAAAACACCGCAGTAAGCAATAGCAATAATTTCGGGGAATGCCTGAACATACTTTTTGCTTTCGAGGATAGACAAGTAGGGTTGCCATATTTGTTCAAATCAAAATCCAATAAATGACGATATTGCTGACGTAATCACCATTCAGACCCCCCGTCCTCATCAAAAATAAGCAAAGCAAAGACCCCCCACCACCCTTTGGTGTTTATGTAATACTTGAATGGTCCCTTTTATCAATAAATACTAATAAAAGCACAGGTTCAGGAACACCAAAAAACCTGTCTAGACCGCATTTCCAACCACCTGTTTCGCAGCTAGTACTTAAAAAATATTGGCAAAGAATGTGTCCACACGAAGGCATCATTTTAGCTATGTAGTCTCAACTGCTACTTGTTTGTATCGTAGTTTTTTGTTTTGCTTGACTTTACTGATTTTGTTTGTTTTAGAATTTATTGAGCAAAGATTGCTTATGATCTTAGAAAACGAGTTTGTATATCCGCGACAATTTCTTAAATGCTTTTCGAAGTATTTGTTAAACCGACCCATTTAAACTGTCTAGGTAATTTTCTATTTTCTATTAATTTTGTTCTTTTACAATAACAAATCTTTAAAATCTCTAAGCGACCTCTGTAGAGCTGCTATCACATCACCTCTATTAAAAAAGAAGTTGTAATCCTAATGTCTACATTTATTGGTTGGTTTAAATATTTCAACTATTTAAACTTAAATTTTAAAAATCATCCTGAACACATTGTTTTGATATAAATATAAAATTGTTATGTTTTCCTTTTTCGTAAATAATGAACCTTTCCGAAAGGATATTTTTATTCAATTACACATAAGTATGTAAGGCAAGGCATGATGATTGAATCTGTCTTTTATTTGTAGCACAACGTGCTTGTAAACCGATGGCAAATTATTTGCTCTCATTGAATTAATTTACCCGGTTTTTAATCCATTGAATAGATTGTTACTAAGGTTACTGCTATTTAATGCTAAGCTTTGCGAATATAGTGTTTTTTGTTTAGATTCTGATGTTTATTCAAACGGAAACGCCGAAGTCACGCAAAGTCCATCAAGTTTTTGAGTTAAAATATATTACAGTTTAGATTCTTATGCTCTCCGTCAATAGCCTAGGTAAAAACCAGTTTCTCTTGGACACATTTTTGGACGTAAGATGTGTGAATTGTCTTCTTAGACAACTTTAATTAATCTTAAATATCCAGTTTAAAACCTTGTTTCAATGTTTATTATAATGGTACGGATTCACTTACACATATTCTTCGCCTATTCAGTATTAACTACTACCGTCTATATATCAATCCAACTTACTTGTCTTCTCTTTTAATAAGAATTTGCGTCCCATCTGTCTCTCCTGGCAAAATTAACATAACATAACTGCCTTCAAACGCATAGCAAGGAAACTGAACTCTTGTTCAATTTCTGAAATGTAGTGTAGGATGAGAGTCGGTGGAATAAAATCCAGGGACCGACAGTTCTGGAGGGGGATCATGCAGGAAGCCAAGGCCAATAAGAGTCTGTGGAGCTATTGATGTTGACTAGAGCTTTCTATCCCTTAATGCACCCTACGATATTCCCATTGGAAATATCAAGAGAGCTCTAGTTCCATAAAGCAAGTGAGTTCTTGTATCGAGGGACTTGCCACTACCCAGCAACGACACCATCGATGAAACAATCTGAGTATAAGTCGTAACCATAAAGGCTACTTTCTGCATTAACCTAGCACGTACGAATTCATGGGCTACAAAGTTTTTCAAGTTCATACAAACCAAAATATTTTGAGATTTACAGTTGGCATAACTTTTTCAGCGGTGACTTTTTCAACTATGGTCATAAATATTTTCATGCATTTCAATTTTTTCTGCTGAGTAATTACGCCTTTTCACGGCATGCTTTAAGTTAGATGATGTATTTAGACTGGCTCGTTAACGTGCACTCCTGACCACGACACATAAAGTACAGCATAGTTTTCGGCATACATATATGATTTAAATATTATGGGGAATAATTTCCTGGTGGAGAAGGCAAGGTCCGGAGGTATTAAATTGTGCATAATTGAAATCGTCCTTCGGAAGAACACAAATTTAAATTTCAAAATGTCATAAGACAAGAGGGAAAGATGAGATTTCATATACTTACTGCTTAAGAGGTCACTATAAATCTCCAATTGCTTAAAAAAATCGATGTTTAATCGATGTCTCCGATATTGGCAAAATTTGCAACTTGGTGGGGGAAGACAATAGAACCTGTTATACAATATTTTCTCTTGCCGAGATTTATCACCCCACGAAATATCGCCAAGTTTCTGGTAGAGTCACCTAGAGCCTAAGTGACCGGGTACTTGGTTGGAAAGCCCATTTTCTCAGTTTTAGATCTCCTGGCCTAGACCCTCAATTTAAGATACATGCCTTTAGCTACTGTAGTTTCAAAGATAAAAGTGGGCCACCGAGAGACATAGCCTCTATCGACTAGAGCTTGCTGTTCCACATTGCACTCTATACGAAAAAAATAGGTTGTCGACAGTACAAAGGGCCTCCCTGAGCTCTAGTCTTCCACATAAAAAAATACCTTCTTTAAATAAGCCATTTGACTTTACAGAATTACGCTCATATAATTATTTCTTACAAAACAATTAAATGTGCAAATGTCATAGTTAATGTTACTGTATTGTACCGAATTAAAGTATGGAATGGCGATCAATCATGTTTTGAATTTGCTTTATTGATATGATGTTTGAGATGGGAATTCTGTGGAAATA
Source organism: Thereva nobilitata (assembly GCA_963855945.1). Lineage (NCBI taxonomy): Eukaryota > Metazoa > Arthropoda > Insecta > Diptera > Therevidae > Thereva > Thereva nobilitata. The sequence goes on from OY979697.1 coordinate 87,093,593, forward strand.
GAAAGGGTATAATATTCACCATCCAACTGCTCTTCAAATGGTTTTCAGATTTATAAATCTTATCAGTGGATCCTCCGCTTGCTGTAATTTGGAATAATCCAGTGCAGCTTAGGCAGCAACAGTGGTAAAGGGACAGGCCAGGCTATACCCCAGAGCAGAATCCTCGCCGTTGCTATGGCTTATAACTATGGATAATATTCTAAAACCATCAGTTAATACGGAAAAGTCAGAATTGAAGCTTGTAACCAATAGAATAAAAATCCTCCATTCTGACAACATCGAAAGTCAACTTCAATCCAGGTTTTGATATCCAGATTCCCACCAGAGAGGAATTGGACAACTTCCAGCCTGACAGCGAATATGACATAGTTCTTTACGCTCCAAGCAGAGCCTGGTATAGGCGCTGGAGCTTACTCGACATCGTTACCTAAACCTCCAAAAATACTACCATTGGCTGAACTGATCTCAATCTTGCAACACTTCCTAGTAATATAGACGAACTCAAGGTCAGTAGTCAGGGTAATCCTGTTGTTATTAGGCCATCGGCCATCAAGGCACTGGGCGCGGTTCAAATAACTTCCAAGCTGCTCTACCAAAAGAGCTCTCTTCCTTTGGGTAAGACGTACTGGATTATTCTTCAGTGGTTAACGGCTCACAGAAGTATCGATGGCAACGAGAAGACAGAAAAATTAGTTAGACTAGGAGTAAATCTTATAGACCATGCCTGCTGAGAATGTACAGACGCTAATAGGCGTGGCGAAGAGAGATATCACCTTGCGCTTTCTTTAGATAACATGCTCAAGGCGGAGGTGGCAAGACAAGAAAGACTTGGCTTGATTACAGAAATCAGGGATCTCGCGATTCTTGATGATATCGCGGAAGGGCATCTCTGGAATCGTGTCAATCGTCTCAGAACACTGACCAATTTGGGAACATGTAGTCAGATTGAGAATACCATATAACAGGAACTGCCGTAGATTTGGAAAGGAACAAACCAGAGAGACAATTGAACAATCCAACTCTGACTATGATCAAAGACCGTGCATTTGGAAACCTTGACTTGGGAAAGGTTTCAAAGCTTAAAATACGAAATATGATACGGCACCTGAATATGACAGGCAGCGTTTAAAGTCACTCCCAGCTGTCATATATTTAAGTAAAAGTGCGGTAAAAGTTTTCATAAGTACGTTTACAAAACAGTGCTCTTTCAGCGTCCATTGTATCATTGTCTATGGTTATTGGGCAAGGCTGCCACCTATAAATCATTCTGCTATTTAGTCAAGCCCACATGATCCATTTTATTTCCGTTTGAACCTTTATAGTTGAAAAGGGTCGGTGAATAATAATAATATTGTTTGGTGTTTGTATATAAGTTTGTAGGGATGATGCACAAACACTTTTCTTGGTTGCTTCTTCTTTAACGGCTCTACAACCAGGATCCGGTCCTGGCCTCTCGCAACTGTTCTCTCCATCGGTCCCGATTCTGAGCCGATATCATCCAGTTTGGCATCCCTGAGCTCTGAGCGTCCTGGTCTATGCCATCCTTCCAGCGGAGGTTGGGTCTCCCTCGCTGTCGCATCCCATAGGTCCTACCGCAGAGAACTTGGTACTTGATTGCTAGTGTCTTTTTTATTCTTTACTAAATCACGATTTGTTGTAACTTATCAAATAGAACAATCGAGAATCAAATATCTAATTAGTAACGTACCAAACTTTTCATGAATTTCCGAAAATAAACTATAATTTTTTGTGTGACTTTCTTCATCAGAAAACAACTTCATTTTATAATAATTAAAGAACTAAACAAAAAAGAAACCATATAACAAATTAGGTGCCGCTTTAAGAATTAAATAAACTTGGGCGTTGTTGCGTCATAAGAATAGTTCTTATGCCTAAAAATTCTTTAAATATTTCTATAAATCCCACACTTTATTACACTGGTACAGTATTGAAAATGGAAATCAAACGTTTTTTTGTATATTATTAAATCGAAATTATAACATGGGCGTGTTTATTGTTAGATGTTGAAGTTGAAATGCGTGGTTGATAACATTTTAATATTTTTCATCAGTCTGGTTTTTTAGTTTTGTGACAAACTTTACTCTTGGTACATGTTAATAATTTTGTGTGTTTCCTTCTGTGCTTAAATAGAAATATTCTTTATTAATAAAAAAAACTAAATTTATGAAATTGATTTAATAAATTACGAAAATGTTTAAAAATACTTCAGAACGTATGCTTTCAAAAGAAATAAAAATTTTAAAATAATTTTTTTTATATATATATGTATTTAACCGCCAATGTTCCTATTTTGGAAATTTATTTTTATATAGAATAAAGAAATATTAAAAGTTCTATTCAAAATTATTTTCTTCTCAATAAATTTATTACACAACCACAACAAAAAAATCAATTATTGGAAAGAAAAAATACTTATAAAAGTTAAAAATATTTTTGTAGATTGTTTCATGTGTTCCAGATCTGGAATATCGGCAGGTAATCATTTAAAAAATAATAATTCTGCTACCTAAGCTTGGGTGAAGGCTAAAAAGCAGATGAAAGAACGGATTTTTTTTATTTATAACAGGTGTCGAGGTTTTGCTTGTATTTTTTTATTATTATAATTTCTATTAGAATTCATTAGTGAAAGAATATAATAAAAACAAATAAATAAAATGATGAATCTATTAATTAACTGATATTATTTTGATAATTAATTTTCCTTTCATTCGTTTTTTATTTTATAACTTAAGTTTAAATAGTTTTTATAAATCTTCTAGTAACAACGGATCGGAAAGGCATATTTCAGTTTTAATTAATGATTTTTCTTATTTAATATAATAAAAGTACCATCGGTTTTTTTTTGGAAGTTTTTTTTTTCTTAGAAATAATTCTAGATATTTTTCTTATACAATATAAATATAAATATATATATTCTCGTCTACATCCTCATAACTTGGTTTTTGTGTATGATCTTCCACTTCACACATAGTCATTCCTCACCAAAAACCCAGCCCTGTAAACAATTCTAGCGATCGCTTATTATATATCCATTTGAGAAGAGGCAAAAGCACATACAAAAAAAACAGATTTTTTTAAATCGTTGAATTGAGCAACAGTTGAACAGATTACAACAAAGCACATTTTTCCATTTCCAGGTTGGCAGTAAATAACATGCATTATGTCAGTAATGTGCTGGGAATCAAAGATCCGATTCACAAACAGAAAATAGCGTTAAAAGCGATGGACGTAGTTCTCTTTGGCCCTCCAAGAGGTGTGTTTGAATAAATTATTTATATTTAAAAGTACTTTATTTATTGCAATTTTTTTTTAATATTTTTTTATTATTATTGTTATTATTATTTTAAAAATATTCTAGAGACCGGTACCCGCTGGAAAGATTATATACTCGTTACCTTATTACTCAGTGCAATTATTGGTTGCTGGTATGCTTATCAGCAAAATAAGAATGCTAAACGACATCTAAGGCGAATGGCTCAAGATATGGAGGGTCTCCAGAAGGCGGAACAGGCACTTCAAGAAATGCAAAAGGTATTCTATTTATTTTATTTACCTTTTCTCATTTATAAAAATTTCGTTCAAACAATATAGAAAACGTTTTACTTTTATCTTAAAAAAATAAAATAAAACTTCGTTAATTATCATGCGATCATTAAAATTTTTCTCTGTTGTCGTTATGCAATGCTATGAAATGAATCGAATTTATATTGTTTGTCATGTGATTTCTGTGAAAAAAAAATATATATTAACGCATGCCTTGCTTACTTCTTTTTTATTATGATATTCTTTGATTGTGTTCCGAAAAAATCAACATTTATAAACATTTCAGACTCTGGTTTTCATCAGATTTCTTTTCCCACTTCAATTTTGCTAAAGGTTACCATGCACAGTGGTTTTAAGGAATTTTCTTTACTTTTGTTTATTTGTCTTCATCTTCCGAGTTAATTTTAATTTGATACTTTGTTATTTATGATATTTTTTTTTCTTAAAAAAAAGTAACTACTGTTTGCATGACAGTCTATGTTTAACTTAATTATTGTGTACATTAATAAAAATAAATAGAAAATGAGTAAAGTAAGTGAGATCTTCTTGAAATTAATGTATTTAATAATGGTTTTTTTCAACTATTCAGTGTTGATCAAGACAATATTATGTGGAAGTTGAATCATAGCAGTGAATTAATAAAAATAAAAGACGATCTTTTTTTGTGTAAAACAATCAACATAAAAACCCTGATTATTTCAATAGAAATCAAATTGATTAGATGTCCAATCAAAATTTAAACATGGTCATATGAGGGGATATACCAAAATTTAGAATTTTTTTTCTATTTACTTTTTTTTGTTATATGAATATTTTTGTCTATGCCAGTACTGAAGGTGATGCGTATAAATTAATTATTATCTAGTGTTTAGCTTTAAATTATATATAATACTGCAACTAATTGTATAGCAATCTTCCTTCAAAGTTATTGTGAAGTAGAATTTTATAAGTTATCTTAAAGTATTTCTACTTCCATTTAACATAAGATTAATTGATAAATTCAATTGTTTTCACATAAGTAATTTCTTATGTTGGTAGAGAATTTTAAAAGTTAAGTTTAACCCTAGTATTCTAAAAGCAGTCATTACGCAATCGCAAGTGTGTGGTGGGTCTCAACTTGAGACAATTTGGTATTCTAATTTTGGAGTCACAATTATGACAATCCGCAAACAGCCACAACGTCTATCAAAATTGTGACTGTATAAATATAAATAATATAAATACCAGATCACAAGAGTGTAAAGAACAGTTTTCTAGCATATTTTCAGAGACTCGATGGGCAGACAGCCTCGATAAGAGGTGCTCGGACGTTCACATACATTCTGCCTCATTGTCGCCCAGAATTTGCTTTATCTCATTACACGAATATAAATTCACCATTAGAGGTGAATTATTTAAGATTTTTCTTGTGACATAGAATACCAAAACATCCGATAATCACAAGAATAAACTCTCAATGACAAGCACGAGTCTCAAAAGCTTGTGCTTATGACTGGTCACAATTTAGGATAAAGGGGTAAGATTTCTTACTATTTTTATGATACATTTTTCTTAAAACAAAAATTATTTCGATTCAAACCTCTCTGCTTTTATACAAATCGTGAATGTTTTTCCTTCTATTTAAGTTGGACGCGTGATTCTATGAAGCTTACTCTTTTATAGAACAATTTCATATATGTAGATGCTTTAGCAGGATTATAGTACAATTTTATTTTATAATTCTATCCTTCAACCTCCTTTGCACACGATTTTTATTGGTATTGGAATCCACCAGTTGAGGAAGATATTTTGAACAAACAAAAATAGTTCATACACCTTTCTACAAAACTTATTTATACAAGATTTTATTATGTTTCAGCCTCATAAAATTTTATAATTTCCTTGTGCATAATATTTTAGAAAACTGTCTTCAGGAGGACAACCTTGTTTATTTAGACAAATATGATGTTTGGTTTTATCCATTGCGTGAATTAGCGAGTGTGAGAAGCTATATTCTCGCCTACCAGCGAAGGGCTAGCAACTCTTCCTGGCATTAATTTCTTGCTCTAACTCGAAGCCAAAGATGAAAGAATGTGCACGTTTAAGGGGGAAATTCTTCAATTATTCAGATATAAATGTACATTGTACACGCTCCAACAGAAGAGAGGTCGGAAGAAGAGAAGGAGATGTTTTATGACTCTTTAGAGAGAGAGTATACAGAAACTACTCTTGTCATGACAGAAAGATAGTCATTAGAGATGCCAATGCAAAAATAGGACGGAAAACAGGTTTTCAGCCTACAATCAGAAAGTTTAGTTTGCACGAACACCACAATGATAATGGATTAAGTCTGATAAACTTCGCCATGGCGCAAAATACAGTCATATCCAGCACCAAATTCCAGCATTAGGGTATTCAAAAGGAAGTCGCCAGATGGAGTAACCAACAACGCGGTTGATCATGACCTTATAGACGCACACCACCAATCCAATATGCTGGTTATGAGATCATACCGAGGCGCAAATATAGACTCTGACCACTTCTTAATAGGAAGGAAACTTAAGGCCGATATCCACAATAAAAACAAGAGGAAACAGACACAGAAAATATAACGTGGCAGGATTGAAGGAGGAGCAAACTAATTCTGAATATGAGAATATACTGAACGTAAGAATAAATGAAATTGGTCAAAATACACACGAAGACTTGAGCGACCAAGAAGCGAACAAGAACAATAAAAGGAACAGCATAAGATGTTCTAAGTTCCGTGCAACAAAGACGAAAAGTGGAGCAGTTTGATGAAGAATGCGCCCAGGCGACAATGGAGAAAAACCGAGCATACCAAGCCATGCTAAGTAGACACAGAACAAGAAATTCTGAAGAGGAGTATAGAGAAAAGAGGCGAACTGATAAGAGAATACACAAAGCGAAAAAATGACAGTATTGGGAAGAACAAATGCGAAAAATAGAAGAATCAGCAAGCCTAAATGACCCAAGAAATTTCTACAAAAAGGTAAATCAACAACGAAAAGAATTTAAGCCTAGAGTGATAATGTGAAAGGATAAAAGTGGGGATATACTAAGTAACAAGGACGAAGAATTACTATTAATGAACCCAGAGCAGGGGCACATTGGTACCCGAAATGAACAGAACGTGAACGGGGACGATAAGAATGACTGCAGTCCCTACCATAGAAGAAGAACGCCAAGCGGTGCGCGCATTAAAAAATAATAAGGCATCAGGGTCTGACAGCACCCCAGGTCGCCTTAGAAAATATAGACGACGTCGAAGAAGACATAAGATAATTAGGAATAAGAAACTGGAAAACACGGCCAGAGATCGACAATCATAGAGGCGAACGCTGAAGGAAGCCAAGGCCAACAATAGGCTGTGGAGCTCCTGATGATGATGAAAGTGGGGCAAAGGCGGCATACCAAAAATAAAATTTTCTTTTTAAAATATAAAGTTGCTGAAGGCATTTCCGACGACACCATCTTACTCTTGATAACTGATAGTTGAATTTCTCTTTGTGTTGGTATTGTTGTAAACGGTTTCATAAGATAAGCTGTATTTCAAAATATAGCTAATCTATGGTAAAGATCATTTTCTTATCGTTTAAATTTTTCTTGAATTTTTATTTTTTTATTTAACTCATTGTTTACCTTAAAAGACCAAGGCGAAAGATCTTTCGCAATTCTAAAAACAATTGATTCTCCAAAAATAATAAACGGAGTGGGAAGTGATTTCACCTAGAAGAAGACCTCCAGGTATACGCGGTCAGCAAAATGGCCCAACTGCATACGCTAAGAGAAACATCAAGGAGGTTAGCGTGGGCGTTATTCTCTATTCCGGTTCCGGGGCGTTATTCTCTATTACAATATTGTCAAAATTTCTAACAAAACTGCAAAAATCGTATTCTCTATTACAAAACTTACTAAATTCCACTCGAAACTGTAACAATATTGTAAGATTTTTAATCGAAAGCTCAAGGGAATTGAACAATTTATAAAATACATATTAGGTATGGGCGACAAAATTGAAACCTCATGTACTTATTTTGCTTTCTTTCGGGGACACTTATACTAGAGGAAACAATAATGGAATACATCATCATCATAAATAGCTCCACAGCCTGTTATTGGCCTTGGCTTCCTGCAACATCCTCCTCCAGAACTGTCTGTCCCTGGCTTGGGGTCTCCAATTTCTTATACCTAGGGTTCGTAGATCCTCCTCTACGCTATCTGTATATCTCTTTTTTGGACGTCCTGTGCCTCTGTGTCCGTCTGGTCTCTTGTTCATAATAATTTTTGTTATGCTGTCATCACTGCTACGTTCAACATGTCCTGCCCATCGAATTCTGCTAATTTTTATAGTTTTTATGATGTTCGGATCTTTATACAACTGATACAATTCGTGATTGTATCTTCTCCTCCAAACACCATTTTCATTTACTCCTCCATATATTGTGCGCAGGATTTTTCTTTCAAAGCACCCCAGGAGGTGTTCTTCATTACTTCTTAGTGTCCAGGTTTCGGATCCATACAGTAGTATTGGCCTTATAAGGGTTCTGTATAGTTTAACTTTAGTCCTCCTTGATATGTTCCTTGTTAAGAAGTGTTTACGTAGCCCAAAATAGCATCTATTTCCCAGCGCCAATCTCCTTATGACTTCTGCCGTCGTGTCGTTATCTTTTGAGATTAGCGTCCCTAAGTATATAAATTCTTTTACACTTTCGATGTTATATGTATCAATGGTCATATTCTGGCGATCATTCCGTCTTTTAGAGATGCACATATATTTCGTTTTCTCTTCATTAATTGCTAGTCCGAATTTCTTTGCTGCTCTTTCTAGCAATATGAAGGCTTCTTTCATTGCTATGCTGGATCTGGCTAGTATTACGATGTCGTCAGCGTATGCCAACAGTTGTACCGACTTGTTGAAAATACTGCCCGCGGTGTTAATTCCTGCGTCTCTTATCACTTTTTCCATAGCTACGTTAAATAGTAAGCACGACAGGGCATCTCCTTGTCTTAGTCCTACTGTGGCGTTGAATGGTTCTGACAGCTCTCCTTCAATTCTTATTCTGCATATAACCTCTTTCATTGTCATTTTGGTCAAATCTACGAGGTGTTTGGGAAATCTTAAATACTCCATAGCTTTATATAATTCTTCACGTTTTATTTTATCATACGCGTTTCTGAAGTCTATGAATAGCGAATGTATGGTAATATTAAATTCATTTGCCTTTTCCAGGACCTGCCTAAGGGTGAAAATATGGTCTGTGGTGGATCTTCCGGGGCGGAAACCGCTTTGATAGTTTCCCAGAGCTGCTTCTGCGTAAGGCTGCAGTTTAACGTATAAAATATTTGATAATACTTTATATGCTACGTTCAATAGCGTGATACCTCTATAATTACGGCAGTTTAGCTGATCTCCTTTTTTGTGTATAGGGCACACAATGCCCTCGCTCCATTCCGATGGTATTCGTTTCTGGGTCCATATTAGTGTTACGATTTCATGCAGGCTTAATATTACGTTTTCACCTCCTTGTTTCAATAGCTCTGCTACGATGTTATCTTTGCCCGAAGATTTGTTGTTTTTTAGCTTTTTCACTGCGTCTTGTACGTCTTCTACGTCTTCTAATGTAGGCATGTCTCCCGCTAGTTCTTCTGCTAGTTCCATATTTTCTGTAAGGGGTTGCTCCTCATCTCGAGCTAGCAGTTCTTGAAAGTGTTCACGCCATCTAATTAGAACTGATTCTTTGGTACTTAAGATCTCTCCATCCTTATTTTTGCACATGGTTATTCTGGGCTTGAAACCGACTCGTTGCTCCTTTACTTTTTTATATAGTTTCCTGATATCGTTTCGGTTGTTCGCTTCTTCTATTTTCAACATTTCGTTTTCCCAGTACTCCTTTTTCTTCGCTTTGTGCACTCTTTTCTCCTGTCTCCTTTTTTCTTTGTATGTCTCAACTGCATTTCTCGTTCTGTGTTTCTGTATCATTACTTGATATGCTATATTCTTTTCCTGTGTTACACGGGTACACTCATTGTCGAACCATTCATTTCTGCTTTCACGGGGTTCGTATCCTAGAGTATTTGATGCTGATTCTTTGATTAGGGTCTTCAAGTTATTCCATTTAACTTCTATGTCTTCGGCGTTGTGATTATTTGCATTTATCACTCTTCTATTTATTTCTTCCACATATTCTTCTTGTTTTGCTTCTTCTTTTAATAATTTCACGTTAAATTTTCTTTCCCTGCGGTTTCTTCTTTCGTTTAGTGTCGATATTCTGCTTCTGATTCTCGTCCCAATCATATAATGGTCGGAGTCGATGTTTGCACCACGATATGATCTGACATCTAGTACTTCTGAACAGTGACGCGCTTCTATAAGTATATGATCAATTGAGTTTTGCGTTCTTCCATCTGGAGATCTCCAGGTTACCTTATGTATATCTTTTCGCTGGAATCTTGTGTCTGCGATCACCATATTATTCATCATTGCAAAACTGATCAGTCTCATACCGTTTTCATTTGTTTCGTCGTGTAGACTAAATGCTCCTATTGTTGGTCGGTATGCACTTTCATGGCCAATTTTTGCATTTGCATCTCCTATGACAATCTTTACATCATGTCTAGGACAGTTTCTTAGCGTCCTATCTAAGGTTTCATAGAATGCATCTTTCGCTTCTTCTAGCGCATCTTCAATCGGGGCATGTATATTTATTATGGAGTAATTAAAGAATCTTCCTCTTATACGTATTCTACATATTCTTTCATTTATAGCGTCAAACCCCATTACTAGATGTTTAATTTGTTTTCTTACAATAAATGCCGTCCCAAAAGTATGATTCTTCTCGTTACAACTATAAAATATATTGTGCGTTTTTTTCTCTAGGATCCCCTTTCCAATCCATCTCACCTCTTGCACTGCTGTCAGGTCGCTTTTATATTTATCTAATTCGTTTAGTAGAACTTTTAGTCTGCCAGGTTGATACAGTGTCCTTACATTCCAAGAAAAAAATCGTAAATCATGGTCCTTAATACGATATCCGGGTCTTCGTTGTGTGGTCAATCCTATCCGAGGCTCTGTTGTAGGTCTCGTGGCAATGTGGTAATGCCAGGACGGGTTGCCAGCCGTTGGAATACGGAAACATTTTAGTTTCGAATAAAAGTATCGAGTAAAAAGCATTTGAGTATTGTAATAGAGAATAAAAAAAATAATAATAATAGAGAATAAGACCCCAGGTATATCCCAGGCTTGCCTTCAGCTTGACTTTGCAAATATTCCTCCATATGTAACTGTTCTTTTACATCCTGTATCATCATATGCGAAGCAGCAATCATCATTAATCAATACGGCTGCGTTCAAGTTACGCAGCTGACTGCAAAATATTGCATTTATGCGTTCACAATATGAAAACCGCTGCAAAAATCCTTAAATACTCGGCATTCGAATGGTGATGATAAGGAGCTGCTGCATTCAATTTGCAGTCAGCTGCGTAACTTGAACGCAGCCTAATAAAGGCACTATAACATTATCGCGAATAGGTTAACCGGGCGATTAGGTTCCGAATCATGTTAACTGCTAGGAGATACTCGCACATTTATATGTTGCCGGTATCTTGCCGGTTGCTCGTTGCTTGACATCATACTTAGCCCTTTTAATCTTTAAACTAGAAAAAAAATATTTGAAAATTGATATGCTATGCGTTACTACTCCAATATATCGTGATACAGTATGACGTGTTGTTAAATCCTCCTCGACCTTTGAATTACTATATAAAAAAATAAAAATTCTTAAAGATTTAGTGCTTGAGAACGAATATCTTCGTCCTCAGTAAGTAATTTATAGTTAAAAACAGAATCAAATTTTACTAAATGAACCATTCTTCAATTTCCTTAATTTTTTATAGAGTTACAGAAAACTTTATTCGCAAGTTTATTTATTTATTTTGTTTTATTTTCAAATTAACATTAAGGAATTGATACAAACAATGAAAAACAGACTTATGTGTAACTTCTTTAACGCTGTTAAGCGTTCTATCCTTAACCTAATCTCGTAAAGTATATGGTGCACATACGCTTGAGATAAAATCAAAGCTGTTACAAAAAATTGTGACTTACATATCCTTTAACAAAACTGTGTTACGTTGTTTACAAATTTAATAGTAAGGAGTGCACATAACTATTAAATAAATGTTACATCCGTCTATGTTCTTTTCTATATATGTTCCTTTGTAAGTTAAATATTAGAAAAAAAAACATTTTGTAATTAACCCCAAAATTATTTGTCCCATGACCGCCAGATCTAATTTGATCAAAAAAAAAATTTATATGTAATTTATTTTGCAGTTTTTGGCTGTGTACAATTCTCATGTAAGTTGTAACAGTTTATTCCCAGCTGTAAGTTATACTACAGTTACGCACGGATATTCCGAGATGAAAGCATTTTTATATAATTAGTGGTTTGCGAAACTTCCTTTTCCTGATTTTTTGTTTCTTAATATAAAAAAGAAGTATTTCCCCCCAATAGTTTTAAGTCTTAAAAAATTGGCTAAAGCTTTAATTAGTTAAATGTAAAACAAATTTTTTCACCCTCCAGTTTTATGTTGTGCTCATCTTCATTTAAATGTTGAAATTTTGTTTTTAATATTCTTTCCAAAACAAATTAATAATTTTTTATTTAAATTTATCATTTTCAGGAACTCGAACGTGCTAGAATGGAACAAGAAAATGTCGCCACAGAAAAACTTGATCTTGAGCGACGCCTTAAGGAAGCACCATCACTATCGTCTTCCAGCTCAGATTTAGAATTACAACAGCTTAAGCAAGAAATAGAAATGTTACGCTCAGAATTATCAAGAGCTGAAGTTGAACTAGTTGATCATTGTTGGTCACCACCACCGCAGCTACAATCGTGGCTACAATATACATATGAATTAGAAAGTAAAAGTCATTTAAAAAAAAGAGTAATGGCCGAAAAGCAATTACAGCAGGCGCGCGAAGCTTGCGAAAAATTACGAAAGAAACGTTCTAGCTTAGTTGGGGCATTTGTTTCAACCCATGGCAAAAGTATTGATGATGTTGATCGATCAATTGTTGAAGCTAGAAATGCATTAAGTGAAGTAACAAATGAATTACAAGAAAGACTTCATAGATGGAAGCAGATTGAATTGCTTCTTGGTTTTAGCATTGTTAATAATAATGGTTTAGCGTACTTAGAAAATGTTTTATATAATCGAAATGGTTCTGGTAAAAGTTCAAGAGGTAATTTATTATTATAAATATTTTTTGGGATTATTTATTTGTAATTATACTATTTAATAATATTCTAGGCCGAATAACAAACAGCACAGATGATCTCGATGATGACTCTGTTCAAGGTAAGAATCTCTTTGACAACTTTTCCATGTTTTCTGCAGAATGACAAATATAAATTTATTTTATACACGATATTGTCAATGCGATAAATATAGACGTATAAAAACTCAAATTTATATCCTACCACTCCAAAAACAAATACCATTGGACACATTCCTTCTGTTGAAATTATAATAATAATTTTAGTTATTAAAGAATAAACCTAAAAAAACCATTTTATTTTTTGTTTTGTTTTGATTGGTTCTATATAACTTTTTTGTTGGTTTTGTTTTTAAGTTTTTAATTATAAGTATCACTACAGTTGTTGGTACTATTTTTTTTTTAGTTAGTTATTTCTTTTTATTAATTAATCCATCCTCCTTCCATTATATTTTATCGTGTAATGTTAAACTTTTGGAATATGAATTTTATTTAGTGTTATTATATTTTTGAAATCATATTTTATTACTTGTTTGTGCATTATTTGATTTTTATGATAGAAAAAAAAGAAGTAATATTTACATATTTTTAGTTAAGTTTTTTGTGTGTTCGTGTGTTTTTTTTAATTCTTAAATAAACATTTATAAGACTTTTGTTAAAAAGGACAAAAAAAATTACCATTGCAATATTTTACAATTTTAAATAGATTGTAATCACAAAAAATGGAATATATTTTTATTTTAATTAACAGTGTTTGTACTTATTTAGTGCTGATCAGTTTTTATTTTTTTATTCTGATCAGGTCTACAAAAATTTACTGATCTTTGATAGTCTGGTGTCTAGTTTTTTTAGTGGGAAAGAGTTCCAAGCAGAATTTTAAATTTCCTTTTTGGCTTTGCTATTACCTGATCACTATAATTAACTGCCGGCAGCCGTGCAACAGGTTCAACCAAACTACTTGACCGCGCTGTTCAGTTGCTGCAGCTGAAGAACGCCGTCGGCAGCTGCTGTCGACAGCTCCCAGCGAAACCGTACCTTTAGGCATCCTTACACTTTAGCTAAGCTTACTACTAGACATTCCACCATGACATTACCAATAACATGAAGGACTGGTAGTATTAATAGCTACTCCTGAGCTTAGAACTGCCACATAAAAAATTTAAGATTTGTTCACAGAAAATCAAGTCTATTCTGAAGAGAACAGCAGTGCTTAATAGTCTGTCTCTATTGCCTGAAAGTATTCAATTTCGACAAACAGACCTCCAAATGTATGTTTCCGATGCATTTCAATCAGTTCAGAAAGTGGCCCATTATAGAGACGAGGTCGTATGCATCCAAACGTAAGAGTTTACTGAAAATTAAAAGGGAGCAGGCTTCGTATGCGAGGGAACAAAACAGCTTTTATGTAGCTACTACACCATACTATGTCCAAATGCCCAACAAAGCAATAATTTCATATTTTGTTCACCCAGGTCTTTTTTCTGTGCTCAGATGTAAAGCCCTTTTGTACTGTCGACGGTTCTTATTATTGGGTGCGATGTCGCACAGCAAGCTTTAGTCGGGAAGTTAGTAGAGAGTAGGGTGAAAGAACTGACAATGCCAAAACGCAGTTTTTATTCCACTCATACAATATTACCGCGACAGAACGCTAACTTCACTTATCGACCAGGAGATAATTCTGTCCGAAAGCGCTTTTCGTCTGAATACATTCGTCCTCGTTTACAATGGGCCATAAAAGTGAGTAGATTTTATGTAAAAGATACTGAAATACTGACGACGGAAAATTGTTCCATAATCGAGTTGTTCTATTTATAAACGAACTTCTAGACAATAGTGTGCGCAAAAATAGGGGACTGCACGGTATGAGAGTGAGTCGAGCGGACTAGTTTTATATTGCCGTGTAGGCAGGAGAGTGGAATTTCAGTGTAAAAGTCTCTATAGTAATAGCGACAAAATTTTGTCTAGCCTGCTACATTTCCACGGTGGCTCAATGAGTCAATAGCGCGGTTCTCCACTTTATCAAGCCACGCTAAGATGGAGTTTGAAGCGCCAGCCAAGCTAAATGAGTTGTACTCGAGGCGGGGTGAATGTAGGACTTGCAGATTGTAGCCCGCGTTGGCAGAACGAGGAACTTGCATTTCTTAAGGAATCCTAGACATTTGAATGTTTGTTTGGACATTTGGGATATGTGATCATTCCATCGCAGATCCTCAGTTTAAGCTTTGCCTAGGGTGTTAAGAGATGGGACAGCCGTTAGATTCACACTGTCCATTGTCTCCATGATTTTGAAGAGAAAGAAGTAATTGCTATTGGGCGGTAGTTATAAAAGTTGTTGGATTCACCTTTTTCGGAATGGGCTGATCATGAACTAGTTGCCAACAGTCTGGATATT
Source organism: Thereva nobilitata (assembly GCA_963855945.1). Lineage (NCBI taxonomy): Eukaryota > Metazoa > Arthropoda > Insecta > Diptera > Therevidae > Thereva > Thereva nobilitata. Next base: position 87,108,834 of record OY979697.1, read on the forward strand.
CGGCGGAGAAGTAAGACAGGGCAAAAAGTTTGCGCAGAGGTTTAGCCAATCGTGAGGCACCTTTCTTAAGTACCATGGGGGGAGATCATATGGCACTTGTTTACGTGCTCTTTATTATATCAGTCAATTCTTATAATTTTTCCTGCTGTTTCTATACTAGCCTTATTTAATGAGGAAGGGATGAGAATGTTCATCAGTCGGACAGGATGCTGTGTGTTTGGCCGCATGTTACGGTCCCTTGGTGACAGGAGGCATCGCTGAGGATCCGCACTCAGACGGCAGTGTCATATTCCTACTAACTAAACTCGCTAGCCCGTTCGGTCGCACCACGGCAAGGCATTACTTCGGGCAGGAGTCACCATCACCAACACGACCCTTGTTATGTATGAGTTCCTCGGGAATGGGGCTTATATGTAAGAGCCGAAGCAGTGGATTAGACAGATCAACGGTCTTCTGTCTTTGTCTTCTTCGTTCGGAGCATGGCCTCATCGAAAATCGCTACCATCGACTATTCCTCCTGGTCAGCAATATCGTCCCAACAATCGTTTCTATGAGGCCAAGGTCTTATAGTTCTATTAGAGATCCACTTTATTTCATTGATAAGTTCAGCTTTCGAGGTTGCTTCTCTACTAAATTGTCCCTCCCGTTTCGATACGTGCCTTTTGAATCGTTTTTTCGAGCATAATGTTAAATAGTATGTAAGATAGTGAGTGGTGTTCATATAAACAATGGTGCGAATTATACTATCCATCACTCGATACTCACATCAAAACGGTTTGTGTATGATGCTATTATACTAAGCATTCATTTTTCTGCCTCTTTTTCGTGTAACAATTGTGATGCCTTTGTAGTTGTTACAATAAACGTGAATGAGAAGGGGAATTTCTCATAGTTTTCGCAGACCCCGAGTGCGTTGTTAGATTTGTGTTAGTGTAATGGTTGGGTGAGTCTAGCAAATTTTTTAGCTCAAAAGTGAGGAGTTATATGACGCATGACATATACTTCCGTGCGACCCGTTGCCTAAAAAACCGGTTTGTGTATGGGGGTAATAAATGAAATAATGGATAGTGTAACTTGCGTCAATGATATTTAATAGTATAACATACGTTGTTTTTTTATTTGTGCATTTGTCCATAAATTAGTTTATGTTATTTCAAAGCATGACTAACAAATCGGTTTTGCTTTGAATATGGATGCTGCACTATTACCAAACCTAATTTTTATTAAATGGTTTGCTGGATTATAATATATTTAAATTATTACTTATTTCTAAATATTTGTTCCTGCTCATATCCATGCTCAACAATGAAAGCTAATTTCTTTTTTTTTACTCAATTATAAAAACAATGGAAATTACTTTATGCAATCTAAAAATTAGAAGCAGTGAAACAATCGAAAACTATTCTATAAATAACATTCAAAAGGTCAACTTTAATCGATAATCCCAGCCCTTTTTATCCTAAACAAACCTCTTTTGTCCGGAAATATGCAAATGTGGCCCATTGCCAAAAAAACAAGCTTGTGTAACTTTCTTTAGTTTCAAGGACATTGAAATCGATTTACAGGACTCGAAACACCTAAGAATAACACGTAATCCGTTCTGGTTGCCTAAACAAGTTCAAACACTGTGTAAATCTCCAAATTTATTAATTATTTTCTTACATGCTCGTATACAATTTAAAACACACTTTCATATGCGAATTTTGGTGCTAATTAAATAAATTAGAAGAATTTTGTAACTATTTTTTTGTAGTTGCAATTTTTTTGTTGAATTTAATCAATAATATAAAAAAAAAGATTTTGAGATAAAAATAAAAAATTAGATATTTTAGAAGTAGTAAAGTTAATAAATTTAGAATTCTTTTAAATATAAATAAATAGACGCACTAACATCCACTTTTTATGGTAAAAAAAATACTTAAAAATAAGTTATTAATTTTCTTTTTAAGAAGAAACAATTACTGATAGTTTTTAAGAAACAAAAATTATGCATTATATACTTATATAATTTTTAATGATTTTTTTTGATTTAATGTGCGTAAAAATTTAACTTTTTTTTATCCTATAATATATACATATATATTTTATCTATATAAATTTTCATAAGTTAATTATGGTTAATATTTTTTTCTACCGATAATTATTTATCATAATATGTTTTGATTTCTCTTTTTTTTCACTTCAGCATTTTGGTTTTATTGAATTCAGATTGGACACATACATACATAAATATGAAAACATCTACCTCCTAGTTTTTTTTATTTTTTTTTTAATTAATCCTTTCCGGTGTGGAAATTTTATATTTTTTATTATTCTTAAATGGAAATTATCATATTTCTAAAGCAAAACAAAAACAGTTCATAATATGAAATATGCTACATAAATTTTTGTTATGGTGCTGCTTACTATATTTTTTTGGCTTGCAAAATTTTGCTTGGGTTTTCTTCTTATTATTATTCCATTTTATTTTCAGAGAATTTCTTTTTTTTTGGGGAATTTGTTTTAATTAGTTTATAAATTTTCTGGCTGCAAGGAATTGGTTTGCTTTTTTTTATGAATATATTGGCTATACATATTAGATGAAGCTATAACGCTTTGATTTAAATGAGAGATGTTTGCAATTTAATGCTTATATACAAAAGCTTTCTGGGGGGTTTTTTATTTCTTTAGGAAATAGAAGTGATAACAGAAAATCCAAAATATTTTATAAAAACAAATTTTGGATAGGTACGCGGTTAGACTGAGTTGAAGTCAAAGTTCTTTAAACTTTTTCTTATTCAGCAATATAATATGTTAAAATGATAAATTGGACCTGTAAGAAGTGCTCAATAGAATAGAAGAACAATATTTTAATTAATGCTGAAAATGTTATACTAACTTCTCGTCTAGATTCAATTGTTTGTTTCTTTTCGCTTTAAGGCCCGTATTCACCGACCTGGATAATAAATATCGTGGATATTTCGTATATTTACTGACCGCGATTTTCGGTACACGGATAAAGTAAATACCAGTTCCGACCTGGTAATAAGTTAATCCGCTGATTTCTAGCCTCTGAAGTTTCGAATTTTCAAAATTAAAGAAAATTCTGAGTGATAATTCAAAAAAAAAAAATACGAAACATCCACGATATTTATTATCCAGGTCGGTGAATACAGGCCTAAATGAATTATTAGGAGCTGCATGTCTGGTGTTATTATCAAACTGTGCTGCTGCATGGCTTTTTAGGCAGCTCTCGTGCAGTTCTCAGGGTTAAGATTCTTATAAATTAAACATTCTGGCAGCTAAGATTTTTTTATAAAGCGCCTAGTCCATCTAGTTCGTTGCTAAACGGTGTTCCATCGATTGTAATCTGAGATGTATGAATTTGGCTAATAGCTTGGGACGTTCGGTTGCCACATCGGAGATGGTAGATTTTAATGCCATCCCGTAATATCTTGTCTTTAACTTTTCTCGCTTAATTGTCATCCATACAAGTCTTTCGTCTTCACACAGATTTTATTGTTTGTTTTCCATCGTATACATCATAGCTTACGATATCTAACTACGTTAGCCACGTCAGAAGTTGTTGATTTAAAGTTAACCAGCTGATGACGGCTATTGTACCCATAGGGTCACTTATTTGATCTCCGCTTTTCAGCCATATTGACCATGATTCAATGATGATAAATTTGAAATGAGGTTTCCACTCTCTAAATAAAAGGGGGAAATAATCAAATATATTAAACATAGGTATTAGTTGTTGATTTTCTTTGTTTCTGGTTAATTTTTGCATACTGCATTGTCAGACAAATTTTGGTTGTCGCCGTATGGATAAATAGTAACCGCAATTCATGCAATGGCCAATGTTAAAGCTGCTCGAAAAGATAGCATTCCGCAGAATTGTTGAAAGCCGACTCAAGCCTCATAGCAGGTGCGCTACAGCCAATCCTGGAAATAGCATGGAACACCTGCACCTTTTCGGAGGATTGGACGGAAGGTGTCATAGTCAAAATACCAAAAAAGGGATCTAAAAATATACGACAACTGTGGAGTCATCTGCCTATTATCTACTGTGGGCAAAATCTTGCCCCACATATTACTATCTAGGATAGCAGTAGTCCGAATGCTTAGAAGACAGCAGGCTGGATTCATCTTGAGAATCATGGTGGAGCAGTCTACTGAATTAAGATCCCCCCCTTTACCTTGCTTTCATAGACTATGAGAAAGCGTTCGACTCGGTTAATAACCCTTATTCCACACTCCGACGTAATGATATTTTTTCTCCGAATCCCGAATTTGACATTCCGCACTCCGAATCTTTGGTGCAGAATATCAGAATATGTTACGTCGTAGCGTAAAGCTTACGTCGTAGAAGTCTTCCGACGGAGTGTGGAATAAGGGTGAATATGATCTTTATATGGCGAGCATTACGGCAACCAGGCCTGCCGACAAAATAATAGAATTGATAAAAGATCTATACAACAATTCCAAATGCAGAGTTCTTCACAATGGTATATTATACCACAGCTTGGAGGTGAGCTCAGGAGAACGACAAGGATGCCTTCTTTCGCCATTACCCTTTCTTATAGTAATAAACGACGTCCTTGTCAGCGCTCTAGATAGTAGAACAGGTGTCATACAATGGGGATTGCTAGACCGCCCTAAGGACCGCCATTACGCAGATGATATCTGTTTGCTGGCCCAGAGACATCAGGACCTCAAAAATATGTAACATAATTGCGCAACAGAAAGTAGTTCGGCAGGCTTAAGGCTACATCCGATTAAAACTGAACAAATGAGATTGCAATTGAACACACAGCGCGGAATAACCGTGACATGGAATTGGTAGATAAATTCTGTTACCTCGGTAGCATTATTATCAAGCAGGAAGCGCATATTCATACTTGCCTCGCATATGGAGGACAACGGTGATATCAACTAACACCAAATTGCGGCTGGTCAACTCCAACATTAAGACGGTCCTTTTTTGTAGTTGCGAAATATGGAAAGTCACCTAATTCATCACAAGGAGCCTTCCAGTTTTCATCATTAGCTCCCTGGACGTCATAAATTCAATATCCTAGGCTAGATATAAATAGAAATGAAGAGCTATGCTCTGCGGCTAAGAAAGGATCAGGCGAAGGAAATGGTATTGGATTGACCACACTTTGCGACGCGAGAACGAGAATCTAGCCAAACAGGCCCTTGACTAGAATCAGCTAGGAACCAGCCGATTTGGAAGACTTAAAACAACCATGGAGGTCACAACTCCTGAACGGAAGTGGGAGCTAGAGGGTAACTGTTTCCGCCCTATATCTCGCGGGAGATTAAAGGACCATAATAATAAGAAGAAGATGATCTTCTATATTCCTTTAGGAACATAAACATTCCACAAGAAGTTTTCTGATTCGAATCTTATTTTCTTAAGTTTGTCCAAAGTCATTTGTATTAGTATTTTGTAAGTGTATTTTTCTTGGCCTGCCTTGTTTGTTGCTGATTTGCGGGCTCCAGATTAAAGCTTGTTTGGTCATATTTTCATCTTCTTTTTCTAAACTGTGTATTTTCCCGAGAATTTATTTCTTATCCGTTGAGACGCCATTAATATTAATTTGTGATGGTTTTTGGTCATAATATGTTCGCTATATTCCACAAGCAACGTTTATTGTTAAATTTTCAAATCACATACACAATAATGGAAATAAATTATTATTATCCACCTTTATCCCTCTTGTTGGGGCTTCCACAAAGCTTCTCCATCGGACTCTGTTTTGTGCTATTCTCGTTTCAATCCAGTTTTTTTTTTAAATTTTCGATTTATTACATTATTGTTCTTCTCCATGTATTTTATGGTCTGTACACACCTCTACTACCTTGCGGATTCCATTCAAAGGGTCTTTTTGTTAACGCATTATTTTCGAAGGGCGTGTCCTATCTGATCTTTCGTAGATGTAAGAAACGTCCTTCTGAGTCCAATAAGGGCTATCTTTCTCTCAATCCTTTACTTGATAATTTCCTGATATGGTCGCGTTGCTGATGCATATTGCTATTGTTTGCTGCTACTTGTGTTTCCCTAGCAATATTTTCATAGAGTCTCTTCTTGCAGTAACTTTGATTTTTTTGCTTTGCGTCGATATAATGCTTTCACGTGTTCTAATTCATCCATCTTCTCTGGTATTAAGTAATTTCGCCCTTAACACGTTTCTTGCTTGGATCTTTTTCTATGTTTCGTCTGAGATCCATTTTGTCCTTTCCCCTCAAGCATATCCTGGGACTTCACTTGTTTCTCTAAATATGTTTTGTATATTTTCGGGGTTGGAGTTTCATTTGTGAACTTTTGATGCATTATTGATGCAAATTATGTTTTCCTATTTTTGAAAAATATCATCAGGATCTTTCATTCTATTGAGTAAAAAGGTACTAGCTCTGAGGTCTTAGAGCAAAAATAGAAACCGTGTCGGAAAATGTTCCAAATCTTAGGCAATAACAAATCAATCTGTATTTATGTTCTACAAATCTCTACTTTAAAATGAAAGACTTGTGATCTGTGACTCGTGTACGGATTAATATGAAGTGTGAACAAATTAAGAAATAGATTCATTGCGTAATAGGTTATTGAAGTAAACAAACCAAAGTATCGTCTTCGTCGAAGACACTTCTTGAACTTTTTTGGTAATCTCTGTAAGGAAGGAAATTCAATTTTGGTTATATTTTTAGTTAAAGGTGAAGGAACACTATAGGAGAAATATATCGTTTCTCTTGTTTATATTTTGGTTTACTACTCTTACAGTATTCAAATTTTAACTATCTTGCAATAAGGGGACATCCATAAATTACGTGAGGTGATTTTGGCGATTTTTCGACCCCCCCTCCCCCCTTGGTGAGATGTCGTGAGATTTGGCTCGACCCCCTCCCCCCCCCCCTCAATCTCACGTGAGATTTTTAAAATTTTAAAAAATGTGTAGGATTTACACTATTATGCGTATTTTTAGTGTAAATACCTTAATCTGTGCTTGATTGCATTTAGAAATCATAATTTGTGTTGAAGAACAGTACCACAAAATCATAACAGCACCAACTCGGCATGCACCCAATATAAACTACAATACCTGTGGATTACCATTTAGCAGGTGATTCTGCCTACCCTTTGGAAACCAACCTCGGGGTGCCTTACAGGGATAATGATTTCTTAACAAGAGAACAGAAAACTCGTGTATTTGTAGAGCAAGCATATGGAATATAAAAAAAATTTAGAATTTTACAATATATTGACATACGAAGGTTGGCTTTGGCATCCACTGATTCGTTTTTAGAGAGTAACGACTTGACTGTTTGAATAGTAATGGTAGAGCCATTTATGACTCTGGAGATATACAAACTTCGGAGCATTCTTCTATATATGTCATCGTTAGGTAAAAAACCTGTGACTGAAAGACCCAGGGGGTTATCCTACAATCCGATTCGAAAGTCATGAAATTCGGAAATAAGAAAATGGTATCCTCCACCAATGCGAATTCTTCCGCCTATTATCGGATTTCAGTCCGCGAGTAAAGCCATTGCCGCATGCGCTGCATTTATTTGTTTGTTTTAAAATATTCTAAAAACTCTTTAAATATTCTTGAAACAATTTATTGTTCCCATCAAAATGTCAAATTAAGTTAATAAATGAAGTTGGTTGGCTGAACATAATTTCTTTTCCAAGACTTATCAGGCATCGCTACTAGCTTCCGTTTGCTTCCTACTTTCGTATCGCCTTAGAAAAGCGGAGTCTGAAGTCACAGCCAGCTTTTCAAATTGACGTTTGAGCCGCCTGTACATCAGGATACAGATTCAAGAAGTGCGGATCTGTTAGACTTCCATTCTTCACAACTCTCGATAATGATAACAAAAGGTTTTCAAAATCTATCTTGGCCTCTAGTAGGTATGTCAGAGCAGATGGATTACTAATTATGTCGCCTGGTGCAAATGTCTGCTTTTTGTAGTGACAATGCACCGCAGATAGCATGTGTTCTAATTGATGTGAGCCGATTCTTAATATAATCTCTATGATTGCAGTAGGATTGGGTACATTATGCACTTGAGATTCTTAGGAGCGCATTAGGTTCCAGGTTTTTCAATTGGGCTTCTAGGCCTTTCTGTTTTTTTAAGCTTAGACCCCCACACTAGTTCATCGTAGGGTCGCAATCTGTCCAAAAATGGTGGTATAAGTCAATGCATACATTACTTTCGCAGTTTTTCCCAGACCATTGTATAAAAAGATAAGAATTTTTCATCACGTCTTCATTCTCAGATATTTAAATTGTTTTCTTTACTTTTTTTGGATGTTCCAGTTGGATGGTATTTGAAACAGTGAACAAATACAGTGTAAACGGCAGTGCAAAATTTTTATACCCAATTGCTATTGAGTCGAAATATAGTAATAGTATCACGTATACTTTTGATTCATTATTCCTTCTCTATTTGCAATATGTTTTGATAAAACCTTTCACCATGTTCATCTGATACTGCACCAAGATTTTCGTGAATGAAATCTGAGTGCGGGTCCGAAAAGACGATTTTAAAGATTTTCTCATTTACAGATATTGCACTTAAAATTGAAAAAAACAAAAAGATATTAAGAAATATTGCAAAAAAATTACAGAAAAAGAAGGGCTAAAACCCCCTAGAAAGTGGACTTCTCGGAGTAGAAAATCGGTAGATAAGACTTTATAACCCCTTATTAAAAAGCATAAAAAGAAGCGCTCTGCCAATTTTCAGCCTGTACCTAATTATTTCCGCTATATTGCTTTTTTCGGCTTAATTTACCTGTACTATTAATTTAACCCAGTTTTCTCGCGATTTTACACTGTTTCTTGCGGAAAAAAATTACGTGAGATTTGCGGAGACCCTCCCCCTCCCCCACGTGAGATTTGGTGAGATTCGGCTCGACCCCCTCCCCCCCTAAACACCTCACGTAATTTATGGACGCCCCCTAAAAATATGCAACAATAATTGGTTTTAATTAACCCAAATATGTTTTATGTAAATAAATGTCGCTGGTTTTAATTTTTCTTCAAAACTTGTATGTAAATAAGTTTGTTACTAAAATAGGCTATCTTCTTCACACTTATTAAAATGACAATGAGCAAAATTATTAAACGCTCTTGAATGTTTTTGTTCTAATACATTTGAACATGGTTTTTTACAGACTGAAATTCAAATAAATAATTTACAACAAAATAAATACATACATATATCCTGAAAATATCTGTAGCATTTTCTATTTTCTATATTCCTCAACAATAATTGGCCTCGGGTTAAAAATCAAAGCACCGGAACGGGTTAAATAATAAGAATTTTAGTTTCTCTTTTTTTCTAATTCTTTTGTAAATGCATTTATTATTTAATTTATTATTTAAAAAATAGAAACAAACAAAAAATTTGAGTTATATATTGTTATATGGAAAATATTAAACAAACAATTTTTTTCTATTCATTTTCGTTAATGGTGCTGCATTTTATTAATTTTTTGGTTAATAAAAATAATTAATTTTTTTTAAAATATAAAAAATTAAAAATAAACAAAATAAATTCGCACAGTTCTTGATTGTGTAGATAATTACTTAGAACAAAATGCAGATATTTTAAGGTAAGCTTTATGTAATATTACAAAGCGAAATAAAAAGAAATTTGGATTTTTTTTTAAATTTTTTTATAAATTATTTTTTGTAAAAGATTGTTTTAATGCAAACTTAATGTAATTGCATGATTTAATCTTAACTATTTTATTTACTGAATTATTCTGATTTTTGTTTTTATGAAAATGTTTTTTTTTGGATATTAAATATCAATATATTATGCGATGAATTTTGTATTTATTATTTCAAAAGAACGTAAAAGAAAATATTGAATTTATTTTGTAAGCTTTGGGAAGAGCAATTATATTTTTTTTCCAAACTAATACAATCCACTTTTTTATTATTATTTACTAATGTATTGATATGAAAAGACAATATTGTTTCTGGGTAATGTCCTTCCTGTTCATTGTATAATTAATTCACAATATATCCATTTTTCATGTCATTTTTCATTAAAGGTCAGTACACGTTGTTGGTTTTAAAGATAATTCTTTTTTTAATTTTTTGTTGTTAGTTTTTTTTATTAATAATCATGTCCCCATATCCCAAATATAACATCAAAATGTAGGAGGAGATAATAAAGGGTCCTTTGGAACAAAAATTATTTGCAGATAATTAGCTTAGAGATGTTTATTTACTTCTTTTATAAAAAACTACTTCTGCTTTATTAACACTTTTCTCAGGAAATTATTTATGTACCAATATCTATCCACGGCCATGTTCTTAAATACTAGAAAAATATTGTCATTCAGCTAACTGCTGCGAGAAGTTAATAAAGGCTTCGAAACCAAAATAAAATACCTTTTCCCTTAGATACATACGTGATACGATAAAAAGTAAGAGTAATATTTATTTATTTTCAACTTTATTTAGCCTAATTTCTGCAAACAATTTCTTCCGAGTTGTGGATATTGGCGTAGTTTTGGTTTATGAGGAGGTTATTATCAAAAGGTGACATGTCCATTTTTCAAGTTTTTTTTAAAAGGATCGATTAACCTTGGTAAAATTCATAATATTTGTTTGAAAACAAGTTTAAAATCGCACCATATCCAGTATATAATAGATCGAAAATTCGTATATTTTATCAAATTCGACACATGTCCAAACAACTGATTTTCTCGCTAAATGACTAAATTTTTGGGAACAAAAAGGCCAACTCCGCCACTATCCGTATCACCGGGATCATACAGGCAGGGAAGCATTTGTTGATTATGCACAGTTTTTACTCATTGCTATAAAAAATGAATGGAGGTCATGTCACCTTTTGATATCCACCCCCTCATATCTTCTAGCACGTTATCCATCCACATATTTTTTGGTTTTATTGAAAATCCGGGCTAGCATTTTGTCCTCGTCCAACAACTACATTTTTTTTATGCGAACGTTAAAGCTCAGGTTTCACCCTTTATACTAGAAGTTCGTCATGTCGTTCACGTCATGGTGTAATGTCTAGTATGGTTTAAAATAATTTAATTAACAAAAACAAGTTTGATATGATTTTAATTCAATAACTACTATAACTACTGAAAATTTAGCTTATTTTGTCAAGAACAGTGGGATTTATGTTGTTAGTAGGGATCTAAGTTTTCTTTTATAGGAAGCCTTGTCAAGTGAAGGGGAACAACAAGAGCTATGACTATTAAAGACCATGCATCATCTGTTGACGGGCCCGTTTCTAGCATACTCGATGCAATGTGGGTATTCCCTAAGTAATTTCGTGTCTCCTGTGTGTCAAACTTCATCATTGAATTTGATATTGTCCGACAGAAACTGTTCTTTAAGTTTTCCACAATTTTCTCCTACCTGATGATATCAAGCACTTTGAGTCTGTCCAAGTAGTTGTTGGTTCCGTTTATATACTCGTATGTAAGTTAAAACCTATGTCCTAACGATGTCCCTACATAGTAAGGTCCGCTTTGGTAATCATAAGAGTCGTGAAAATTTCTCATAGAAAAAAAAAAGAAATTTCTTTTGCACAGATTCAATCCTGTTACTTTTTACGTTAAATATAGGATCGCAGATAGGACACGCATATTCCAGGAGAGGGCGGACTAGAGAACAGAATGTTTTTGTGATATTTTCATAGTGAAGATTGAACTTAAGTTTTTTGTTTAGGACAACATTTAGATCTATGATATGATTAACCAGATTCAATATCAGTCTTGTAGCGCTTTTAATAACTTGTTCAAAGTACAAACGAAGTACGAGCGCTATTTTTGGTATGCCGTTCAGCCCTTTCAGCGATTCTGTTTTTATATTTTAATATTGGCAAAATGTAATCCTTTCATTGCCCTTAGACAATAGGAAAAAGGCACAGGTTGCCATGTCCGGTGAATACCAAGGCTGAGGCATCGTAAAGGAACCGATTTTGGCCAAAAATTCACGGACAAGCTGTGGAATGTGAGAATTTGCCATGGATTGTTTCGGCAAGAATCCGGGCGTTTCATCCGGGTTATTTCACGCAAACGACGTAGAATGTCCAGGTAATACTCGTTAGTGACCCAATCAATGATGGTAGGAGGTCATGATTATGCACTACCCTGTTGAAATCGAAGTATACAGCGAACCTAACTTTTACATGCGATCTAACTTGATGTACTTTTTCGTTCTTACCTCCTCCTAATTACACGATCCATCACTCTGTCCCACAACAATTTACTCATTTTTTGGCATTTTTTCGTGTAACGATTGTGATGTCTATGTAGTTGTACAATAAACGCGAATAAGAAGAAGAATTCCTCATAGTTTTCGCACCAGCCCGAGTACGATGTTATGTTTGTGTTAGTGTGTTGGGCAAAAGGGAGGAAAAAACACACTTCCTCGCGACCCCTTGCTGTAAAACCGGTTTATGTATGGAGATAATAAAGGAAATGATGGATCCTCTAATTTACCTCATGTTTCATCATCAGTTATGACCCTTTTAAGCAGTTCTGGATGGTTGTTGACCAACAATTCCTCAGAATATTAATTTAGCACTGCTTTTGATCGAAAATCAACAATGTATACCCAAAATATCCGGAAAATTGTTTACCATGAGCCAAATGATATAACAAGATGATCAACAACTTTTGGTGAGAATGATTCGGAAATTATTAGCATTCCTTCACTTTTATATCGTGCTCGTCATCTTGAACTTCATGGCCTTCTTGAAATCGTTTGTACCAATTGTAGATATTTGTTTTATTCATAGGTGCTGCACTTGATTCCATTATTCCAATTTAATACAAATTCTTTGTTCCATTGTTTTCATAAGCATATAATCGCCGAGGACATCTAAATAGGCTTACACGTATTCGTTCGACAGCTAACAACAGACTAAGCATCCATTATGTTAACATAGTTAGGGAGAAGTGTGCCAACACAATAGACAAATTGTGGCAGTTCGACTTATACAGGCCCGGAAAGTTAAGAATTCCAGATGGTTATTGATCAAACTCTAATTCGCCATTTGTTTTAGTCCTTACAGTCCGTGGATACACGGCTTATCTTTCCGCGGATACACGGCTTTATATCGGAAGAATTTAGGAGACGTTGTTTAAAGTATTTTAAGTGGTTATATGATTATGTAAAGAAAGGATTGCGTATAGAAAAATATGAGTTGGCGAAGCTTATTGTAAGTAAGAGCAATATTGCAGCATCAAAATAATTAAACAATGTTGTCTAATGTCCTTTTCAGAGAGTCCAGAAGTATTAATTTTTACGTACTGTTTATAGTGCTACTGTTGATGTACGTGTTTTCCAGATACTCGACAAAACAATTTGCGGAAATGGTTCTTAGAATATTATTAACTTATATCATTATTATTATATTTCATTAGTTATACTTATACTTATCACGGTAATGCTTTTAGCATTTGGAAAATTTGTAGTAACCTACATCTTATTTTAGTCGAAGGAAAACAATCGATCAGTCTATCATCAGCTGAATGAAAATGACCCACTTTTGTCTGTTCTATTCATTAGAATTTCGATTTTCATTCTGCTAGCGCCCTCTTTTCGTGAATTAGTTGCACTGTATCTGACCGTCTAACTATAAGCCTTTATATTATATTCGTTAGATCTAAGGTTTCATCAAATTCCACATTGCCAATTATTGTATATATAGTCATTATGTAACTATTTTCTATTTCAGGCATGAAGTAGTAGAGCTGTAAACTGCAATATAATATTACATTTTTTATTAGCACACATTTTATTAATTACATACCTTTCATTGTTGTTGTCTACCACTTTTTTTCATTTCTGAATTTCATAAATTATCATAAATCCAAAACGTTGAATGATATATAATCCCAATCCATAATTTATGCAATTACTAAAATTTATTAAATAGGAACCCGAAAATAATTGCAAAGTTTGTTGAAAAACTCCTACAGAATATGTATGTATCTCCCCTCAGTAATCTTCAATCAAATTAAAAAGTGTCGTTTCTACAGTAGATGGTTCCCAATCTATGTTTAAAAAGATACCTCCAGCAATTACAGAAACAACACCATTTTAGAAAAACAATTATTTATGTTATATTTTCTTTAAATTTCTTTTTACATATTTTTGTGCAAAACTGTCCTTATCGTAAGGGAAGAACTTTTATATATTTGTCCAGGTATGATAGACAACTATGGGCGAAGCAGCGCAACCAGCGGAGGTGGTCGCGATGATTCATCGGCTAGTGATGATGGTGATAATCAATCCGTCCAATTCTTCCTTGGTAGTAATCCACCACGGCCACCGCCAGCATCGACGCCAATTAATCAACAGCCAGGAATGCATCCAGCATCGTCAATAACGAACGTCAATTCAATACCATCAACAACATCAGCTGTTAGTTCAGCATCATCAAATCACGCTTACAATTCACATCCATCATTTAATAATTCGAATGATAGGTATTTATATATAAAATTGATTTAATTTTTGGTTAAGCAATAAAATAATTTATAATTAATTTTTAGCCCACATCTTAGCGATGATAGTAGGCACAGTCCATCCGTTTCATCAGAACGTTCGGCAACTGTACCAGTACCGCCAAGAACTAAAAAAGCACCCCATTCAAATACAGTTCCAGCACCTCCAAGTGGGCCAATCGGTAGGGCGCCACTACCACCACCTAGAAGGACCAATCATCAAAGGTTTGTGAAATATGCGTACTTTAATTAATACTGCAAGCTTTTCTGTCTTGCCAGTGTGAAATTATTAATACAAATTACAGAATCTCTAATGAATAAATCGATTAAAAATTTAAATTAAGAAAAAAAAAATACAAAAACTAATTGAATTCTTTATGGTCTTTTTTTCGATTGCGAATGGATCGTGCTCATGTCAACTAACTTTGATTTATTTTACAAGTGGGTGTTTATTGCGTCTTTGTGCTTTTATCACTAATGTTTATTCTAATTATTACTTTTTGTGCTTAATTATTTATAAAATTTTCTATTAACCTATTTATGTCAACAATAATGTTTGTAGTTGTTTAGCGTGTAAATTGTGTTTTTATAATTTTAATTTGTTCTTATGTAGTTATTCAAAGCTAATAATTTCCTCTCTCATTTAGAATTTTTATTTTTTATTAATGTTTTTAGTTCATTTGTCTTATTTTTAAGTTTATTTACGCGAAAATTACATTTTATATTTTTTATGGGTGGGTCCAGTGCGAACGAAGGCATAATTAGCACTTTAGCGCGCCACAATGCCACATGAAGCCACAAAATACTGTACCAAGGTTAGGAGGTTGTTTAACCGACTGTGGCGGATGTTTAAATCCATTCTATGGAGCTTATTAGTGACTGACTATAGACTAGAGGTCTGCCTGAAGACTTCTTTTAAGTTCTGGTTCTTAGTATATATGTTTAAGTAAACAGAAGTCCAAAAATAAAAAGACACTCAAATCTACGATAGACTTGGCGAAACCTCCTTCCTTGATTTCATTCAAAACTATATTAATGGTGGAGTTCTATTTTATTAAATATCATTCTTGTTCCAACAAGAAGAAGAATCCTTTTACTTAACGAACACATATTATTACCAAATGTAATTTATCGGAAAGAATGCAGTTTAGTTAATTCATTAAATAATCACCTTTATTCTCGACAATAGTTTTCCAACGATCTAAAAGTATATCAATTCCATTTTTTTGAAGATTTTCAAGAAGAGTTCGTGAGAGACCGTTTCATCGCACTATTATGCAAAGACAGGAATATATGTATAATCTGAAGGTGTGATATACGCCCGCAACATCTTCGTGGAATGCAGACTAGCTTTTGTGATAGCTTCTGCATTTTCACCAATTTTTTCCAGGTCCTTTTTCGCTGTACATTGTTATACGATTCCATTTTTCTTCGCTTTTTATCATTCGATCTAATAAGACCCTTTTTCATTACGTGCGAGGAGTAGAACTGTCTCAACAATCACGCCTTTCCCAAAATAGTATAGCATTGCATGACGCAAATGAACATTTTCGTCTTCTATTTTGAAAAGTTTCTCTCGCGCCATAATTAATGAGGAAATCGTCGTTGTATCTTCTATAGTGCCTTGTATATTATTTTATTGAAATATAATGCAGTCGCTGTCATGTTAAGAATGTATCATCTTTTGGTATATTCCAATACCACCGAAATAAACGCTCTCTTGCATC
Organism: Thereva nobilitata; assembly: GCA_963855945.1. Classification (NCBI taxonomy): domain Eukaryota; kingdom Metazoa; phylum Arthropoda; class Insecta; order Diptera; family Therevidae; genus Thereva; species Thereva nobilitata. The sequence goes on from OY979697.1 coordinate 87,125,058, forward strand.
CACGGCAAGTTATTCCCACAAAAGCAGATTAGTTCGCTCGAATCATTCCACCTTTCCAAACTTGGATTCTAATATGGCACCTAAATATACTCAAAGAGTTTCAATACGTGTCCCTGTTTAAGATCCCAGATTTCATACCTATATAGAACTAGGGTCGCTAATTCAAGGTCTCGATCGAAAGCCGTCGAAAGTGACACTCCGAAGAATTTCATCACAAACATCACAAATGGATCCAAAATCGAAGGGGAGCAACTGGAGCTGACATTTATGGATCTGGATACAAGTTGGCAATAGCTCTAAACAAATTGCCTTCAGTATTTCGGACATGTGGCCGTGAATGTCGAAAGCGAAAGACATGATGCAGCTATCAATATAGATAAATTAAGCAGCCCTGAAAGCTCTTGAATAAATAACTATTTTAGAGGACACACAAACGACCTATCGCAAGTTGAGGTATACGTACAGCACTCGCTACCGAACGACTCCTAAAATATAATAACAAGCTTCCTCCATTAGCTCAAGAGATCTCATAAGGTAATCGGCGAATCGGCTTTATCCGAGTTATAAACAGGCGAAGAAATCGGACTGATCAAGTTCATACGGTATAAGATTGCGGTTAGACAATTGTTTGCAGCCATTTACTATAAGATATTAAATTCATTAGACTTCATAATTGTACTTATAATAAATTGTAAACAGAAAGTAAAGTGAGCTTTTAAAATTTTCTGGCACCAAATTCTGTAGAATATTCCCATCACCTAGATTAAACCGAATTTGTGTATAATTTACGTGGCATTGTATACGTTAAATCCGTCTTGTGAATTGTTATTCTGGCGTGAGACTGCGTGAGAGCTTCTTTAACAACATACTCCCAGTGCCTAAGCAAATTAGCTTAAATACCATAAACATTTTTGAGAATTAACAGACTAGGTGAGTAATTAAGCTGGCTAAACTTTTTTTAGTTAACTTTAGTTACTTTTCTTAATTCAACAACAATGTTTATCGTCATCTCTTTAAGTACTCGCCAAATTTCTCATAACCTACTGCATTCTATACTTTCCTTCGAGTCAACTCTGCTACGGACCATTGCACCACGGCGTGGCCAAGACTAAAACGGACTGGTGGTACGGACTGTGTTAAAACATGCTGCATAAAGAATAGGGATTCGATAAACTGTTCTACATCCAATTATCTTCTGTTACATTAGTTCTGAAGTACAAACTATACGCGAGTTCTGAATAAGTCAATAAATATCAAAAGTTACTTACTAATCTACCATTATAACAAGTTCATAAAGGAGCTAACAGTAGCTTTTAGTTTTATTAATACTCAAAACTTTAGCTTAATTTGTAATGCTTAAAAACTAAACGAATACTCGAAAGTCTTTCAAATGCTTAAATCAATTAGAAAATAAGTTGAGTTCGTTTGACACTAACTATTATCTTGCAACTTCTCTCCTTACTTAAAATATGACCACAGCTTTATAACAAGAAATTAAAATGAATTTTTTATTACTTCGATTGTGCACAAATATTGCAAAAACTCTTTATTGCAAGTATTTAAGTCTGCTACACATGCGCGGTTTATCTTTCATGCTTAAACTAATTACTTTATTTAGCTTGAAAGTTTACCCTCGAAGAGTGTTCTAAGAATATTTTGTTTTATTTTATGAAAAATTAACAATAAAGTTCTACATATAGAAGGATTGCATGTAGCAGACTACTAAATTACAAAAAGATTTAAAGAAATATATGTATTACTACACAATTTCTGTGTTTGTCTTTTCTTATTTTTTGGTACCAAGCTCTATAATTATCATAAGTAAGCACACTTGAATCTTATAATAAACTACACTAACAACGACAAAAATATATATAAATACAAAATAATAAAATATTATGCAATTATGACTTGCATTGTTGTCTGTTTTTATTTAATAAAAGCACTACTTTTGCCTCCCTTAAAAAAATTTATGAATATGAATATTATTTCCAACTAGATATTTTTTGTGTCTTTACATGTTGTATCTGTTTTTTATTTCTTACCGTATATAATTTTCATTTCAGACAACATAAACAACAAACTCCACGATAGGAAGTTGTTTATTATTTCCATAAACATACTTCTAAAAGTGATAAATATATAAAAAATAAATAATAAAACCAAAAAATAATAATATTAAATTTTTAAAAATGAAATAATAATAATAATATAAAAAAAGAACAGTATTTTTGATGAATAAAAAATAAAGTAAGAGCGATTTCGGAACAAATCTGTTTATTTGAGTCTTGATGTTTTGCTTCTATGATTTCTCTAATTTCTCCTTCTTAAATCAATTTTATTTTTGTTTATGACAAAAAACAAAAACTTTTATTTTTTGATTAGTTTCTTTCAAAGTGCAGAAAAATACATTTTCTATGCTTGTTTTCTTTAAAATATGTTTTGTGATGTTCTTATGAATAATTTTTATTAAGGCTGTTTTTCGATAAGAATTGTTGGTTGTGAAAAATATATTGTTACAAGTGTGTCAGTTCAAAATGCTTAAAGAAATTTCGGTTTAAATTTTTCTAAAGAAATCTTAAAAAAAAATTTATGTTATTCTTTCAGAAGGAATAGTAATTTTTGCGTTTTGCACTGGACTAAATTATATATTGCAGGGTTTAAATATTATTGGAGAGTTCTCGGAATTCAATATAGAATTGATAGAATTTTTTGTAGATTTGCTTCAAGCACACGGTAGGTGGGCAGACACGTTTTGTACGACATGCTAAAATGTGGCCTTTCACTAAAGTTAATACGCTTGGTGAAAATGACAATGATAGAAAATAAAGTGCAAGTAAGAATACAAAATTACGACACTAGTCAGTCTCGGAACAGTCAGGATTTATGGCAAAGACTTCAGCAATATCCCAGGACTAATGCTTTAAGGAAGTACGATATAAAATTCGCGACATGGAGTGTCAGAAGATTATGTAGGCCAAGAGAAATGGCAGAAATTATAGATGACCTTAGACGATATGGAATACTCATCGCTGGACTACAAGAGGAATACTCATCGCTGGACTACAAGTTGGACTGGTAAAGGAGTAAAAAAATATCATAGTAAAAACATCATAGACTTCACCCCGATTAGCGATTGGATTGCAACCTTAGGAATTAAATTCAGATATAACGTTCATCACGATGTACCTACAGAAGAAAAAAAAGAACAAGAAAAGGATGACTTTTATTAAACTTTCAGAATGACTCCGTAAAAGTAATATTATGCGGTTTCAACGCAAGAGTAAGTAAGGTACCATAGTATCTCTCCTACGGCGATCATTCGATAACGGGAACAACATGGCCATCGCAAGAAGTTCAACAATAGCTAGCACCTGATTTTATCATAAGAATATGCATACTCAAGATGACATGAACGCCACCAGATGTCAGATACAAGAACCAAATTGAGTATGTTCTATTTAATACTAGACATGGCAGTCGCATAGTGGGTGTAAAGAGTTACCGAGGCACGAATATAGACACCGATCACTACCTAGTTGTTGAGAACGTAAGGGCAAACAAATTAGCGACAAGGCATAGAAAAAACGACCATAGTTCAACAAAGTATTACATAGAAAGAGGTTAAGAAATTGACAAAAATAACATGAGTATTAAAGAATATTAATATGAGAGTTACAGGAAATAATAAGGAGTTTGGAAATGGTAACTGATCTGAACTTCATGTGGAGCTCGATAAAAGAAAAAAAAATACAGAAATAAGCAGCAGTGTACTAGGTACACAAAACCACGACCTACTTTATAAAAGAGGCCTGTGGGACAACATAAAAGAAATGGGTTTCCCAAAGAAGTTTGGAGCAATCATGAGAAATGCCGAACCTAATGGAGCATCTTCACAAGAAACATTCAGATACTAGTCTTCGCAGATGATTGGACGCAAAGCGCAAGAAGTTAACGAAACCGTTTCAAAGATTGTAGAAACCTCAGCTAACTTCAATCTATGGGTAAATGGTACGAAAACAAAGTATATAATTATATCAAAAAGCGAAACCCGATTAGGACGAAGCATCTATGTTGATGTTCATATAATGGGAACTGTAGACAACTTTATATATTTACGGACAATGCTTACCGCAGGAAATAAGTTGAGGGGCGCAATTTACATACGCGCGTATAGTACACGGAAATAAAACCTATTTCGAACTAGTCCCGGTTCTAGAGAACCGAGAAATCTCAAGATTGCAATGTAACGTGAGAGTAAAACATTAATCCGCCCAGTTCTATGCTACGGGTCTGAGAATGGAACAAACAAAAAGAATATCAGCTCAAAATCTTCGAAAGGAAACTCCTAAGAACAATAATTGGTCCTGTAAGATAACCAGAATAAGATAAAACCGATATAATCGTCCCCTACTCAACAACATAAAATCTAACTCAAGTCAGTGGCAAGATCATGTTCCACGAATGATGATTTTCGGTATGATGATTTTCTTCATATTTCAGTGGAAAATTTAGGGCAGTGCAAAATCCAAAAATTACTATTTCTTATCAAAAAACAAAATTACTTTCAAGATTTCTTCAAACGTGGTGTTTACATAAATTTGGAGAGGAAATATTGTAATTTCGGTGACGTATATAAGAAACTATATGAGTTTAACAAAAGTTGATTATGGAAATTATGTGTTTTTATTAATTAGATCGTATACTGATTTATTATGTATTTTCAAAATTATTCTCAAATTCAGCCAACACTTCTTAAATCGAATTGCGTTCATACTTTAACGTTCTAAGAATATTTCATATTTTCTACTATTGTTTAGCGAAAAAATATATTTCCATTTCGTTTTCTTTTTATCATTATCGAGGTTTTTTCTACACAAAACATCTCATAATTCAATATTGACGCCGTTTTCATTCATCGTTCGACTTATTATTTATTTAAATAACACGCGTGACAGCTTTGCTACATTTTTATAACTAATTTAAAAAAAAATATATAAATATGAACAGTAAATATTTAAATAAATCTATTTTTTTTTTTACTTTTTTATTTCATAAATTAGCCACATTGGTCGATCCCAAAGTAGCGAAATGGTGCCCATGGAATTTATTTCGTTCTATCCCACTCAATCGCATTTCCAATCAGCAGCAGCAATCATTGGTACTACAACACCAATGCCAACATCATCAGCAGCAGCAACAGCAATATCAACAACAACTGGATTGCCAGCATATGGATCATGTGGAATCCCTGGAACATTATCAACAATACCAGCGATGTCAGCAACAAATATTGTGGGATCAGGATCAACACAAGCATCAGCTGCATCAATATATGGAATTGGAGCATTATCAACAGCATCAGCAACAGCAGCAGCACCAACAACAACAATATCATCCACCTCATCCCAGTCAGCGACAGTTACGTCGACGACACACTGTGATCCCCAAGTGGAAGATACCAATTCAACAGATTCATCTAGCTTCGATGATGAATTCAAAAAGAGACGTAGAAAATTACATTTTCCATTCGGCAAAAAGTCTAAAAATAAGCTTGCATAGCTCGCACAGTGCCGACTGTTTAAAAGCAACAACAACAAATGACAAGGAACATGATAAAGCAATTTTTTAACAAATTAACTACATTAACAAGAAAAAAAAATTTTTAATTTATTTGTAAACTTTATTTGATAAATTTAAAATAACGTCTAAATGAAAAAATATATATATATTTAAAAATTTTGAAGGAAAAACGAAATCTCTTCTTCCTTGTACGTATTACACTTTTTTTAAGAAAAAAGGGGTAGATACTCTCTATAACATTATATATTTTTTAGTATTTTTGAAGTGCCTACCTCCCTTAGAGATTTGGAGTGGTTGTGGAGTATGTTCAAATTTGGTTGGTTTAATTCTATATATACATAAATATTTAATTTTTGGTGTAAACGTAATATTATATTTTATATCAAATAAACAAAGAAAAAAGTACCTAACTGCGATAATTTTTGGAGTTCCAAAAGGTTCAAGTATGGGTCCTGTGCTCTTTTTTTTTAAGTAGAAAGTCATATTAGAACAACAATTTTTGATTGAAACACCTTGTGTACTTAATGTTATAAAAACGCATTTTTTTATTTAAAAGAAACAGTTTATACGAAATGAAGAAAATGTTTATACGCCATCAAAAAATTTAAGAATATTTTTTTTTGTTTGGAAATGAACATCTTTTTACAATTGATTTTTTTAAGTGACGTCCGTTAAGAGACATTTAAATGCGTAATGACAAAATAAGTGATCCTTAAGTTTACAAGAAAGCCCTATTGATCAGTATATTGATAGATTTTGTAGGCAGCTTAATTGAAGCTGCTATTGTTTTTTTTTATAAATACTAGTTAAAAATATGTGAGTGTTAAAAATGAATAATCGAACCCGTTTATAGGGGTATGTAATTTTTTTTACTTGCATTATATTTAACGATGTATTTTTTTATACACTCTCTTTAAAAAAAGGAGATTATAAACTGTTTTTTTATGTGACACACTTTTTCTTCCTTGACAATTTTTATTATTTATTGCACAAGCATAAAATTATTTTGTAGTGGCAAAGATTTTTATTTTTATAAATTATCACAATATCTTTCTTAATTTGTAATTTTTCGTTTTTTTAAGAAAAAAATTAAATTAATTGATTATAATTATTGTAGGAAATTTATGACATAATAATACATTTTTTTCGACGGACAATAAATAAAAACTTTTTTTTGTAGAATTTATTTTTTTGAACTATAATTTTTTTATTTCTATTCCTGTTATTACCTTAATTTTTTTCTAATAGATTTAAATGAATCTTATTTATTGTATTATATGAAATGAATTTGTAATTATTATGTATATTATATATAGTTAATCATAGGCGTTAAGTGATAAAGAAACGAATAAGTTAAATGTTATATGTATGTTATTTTTATTAATTATTTTATTTTGATTAAGATCCTAGCAATAATTCTGATTATGTTTTTTTTCATTTATTATTATTTTGTTTTACATTTTATTCAATAAAAGAAACACACTATTGGGATAATTTATTCCTAACAAAATTATACGAATTTGTTTTATTTTGTTTTTTTACACTACCTGTAAATGTGCACTTAAATATTGTAACGTTGATTCCTATTTTATATTTAAAAATTTTCCTAATTTTATTTATTATTTGGATATATTATAAAAGGTATTTGTGAGATATTTGTTACTTCTATTTTTATTTTTTCAAAACAAATATTAATACAATCTAAAGGGAGCTTGTACCTCTGGTACTTAATACTTATAATATGCTGGGCGAATTCCTAACCAACCACCACCTACTGCTTGTAATGTCACTCTGAAAAACTGTATAAAAGAATACTCCATAGTGAATTAAATGGTTAAATCTCCAGAAAAATCAAATCTTTGGCATCCCAAAAAACTAATTAAAATAACAAGTATTTCTCCTAACCAAAGTGGATTCAATAAGGGATCTGCGATCTGGTGCTATAGATGTCATTCTTTCCAACTGTTAAAATTCTAATGGAAAAATAATAAGGCCAATAATTGAATCCAATACACATAGTAAACGAAAAGTCATTGACAAAGACATTTGCAATTGCTCCAGATAATGTCTCAAAAGAACCACCGATATTGAATGAGGTGCGAGAAGCTGTAAAAAGGAAAAAGAGCAACAAATCGCCAGGCATCGATGCAATCGTAGCTGGGTTTGTTAAAGGACGGAGGACAACAACTTTCAAGAACATTACATTGCGATTATATGTCCAATATACAAGAAAGGAAATAAATTAACTTATAAAAACTACAGAGAAAACTCACTCTTCAGCACCAGTTACTAATACCTTAATAATTCTTGTGAAACAAATATTATAATCTATATCAAAAACCTTATAGCAGAATTGAGGTTTTAAGATAAACATCGCACATCGGACCAACTGCTGATCTTAAAGCAAATCCTGGAGAAACCCTGGGAAAGGAATGTCGATATATACCAAATATTTATCGATTTTCAACTGGCATATGATTATAAAAAGAAAACGGCTGTACAATATCTTATCGGAATTATAAATCCCTTCAAAGCTGTTAACGCCTGATAAAACGTGCAACGAAAGTTAAGATCCAAAATGCAGTAAGACAAGAGTTCAAAGTACGACAAAGTAATAGGCAAGGCGATAGACAGGTCTCAATGCTTTTCAACTTCGCCCTAGAATGGGTGACAAGGAAAACGTCAATCCAAAGAAGTGCGTCAATAGCAGCATACTGTACAATTACTTGGATATGCAGATGACATGGACATTGTTGGAAGGTCGTTTTTGGCAGTAAAAGAAACTTATTATGACTGAAAGAGGCGGCAAAGGACATAGGCCTGAACATCAACGAAGAAAAAACGAAAAGTGGTGCAACAATCCAGAGCTGGAAGATTTAGAGTGGGAAGAAATATAACAATTGATGAACAAAACTTAGAAGTAGTCAATAAAACAGTTTACCTTTGGTCTAAAATAACAAAAAAAATGAAGAAAAGGAAGAGATAAGTAGACCGATACTACTGGCTAATAGAGGCTTTTACGCCCAAAAGCAAATATTTCACTCGAGGTTTGTGCACAGAAACACCAAACTCTTACTCTACAAAACAGTAATACGACCAATATCAGTGCTATGTTAACGAGACTTGAACTATGATTCAGGACTTAGAGGAACGAATCAATACGTTTGAAAGAAACGAAAAAGGATGGAATTTGATGAAGGAAATGTAACAGCTAGTTGTATGAAATTGTTGACGCCCCAAAACTTTCAATCTCTCTAAAAATCAATAGACTTAAGACTACTCGGCCACGTTAATCAGGATAAAGGACAACCATATTCCAAAACGGCTTATGATAAAGGAGTTATTTGTGAAGAAAGAATATCCATAGAGATCATAGAAAATAATACTGAATAGCAATAATACTAAAAAAAATACTGAGCAATAAGGATAGATAATATAGCATACATGTCCAGCTAGCCGACATCCCAAATATTCATTACTAGGCTATATGCAAAAAACAAATTATATATTAGAACTGCCAGGCAACCCACAAGTACCCTTTAAAGTATTTGTATATATTTTTATAAATTCTAAAATAGCAGTTTTAATAGTGACTTTCTTTTTTTCGATATATGTAGTTTTGTACAACGAAATTTAAAAACTAAAGAGCAATACAATGCAATAGTTAGAATGAATTTATTCTGAACATTGTTTTTTACTAATGTTACTTTTTAGGTTTTACTATCTTTCAGTAAGAGACGGTCGTATTAAATTTCAGCATGATACATTTTAAATTACTTTCAATTGTCGTTACTCTATCTAAACTATAGAGTCTATAGCATGTGTTCAGATTATTATAACCACAAAAATCATTCTAGATATGTTTTTGTTGAGATTTTATTTTTGATCGGTTAAGAAGGCTTTTAGGTTTGGAACAAGAAAGTTAAAAGCCCATGGGAGAATTTTAATATTTGAGAAGAGGGAAAGAAATTTTTAATTTGATTTTGCTTAAAACAATATTGTGATATGGTGGTAAATCCTTTCACAAGGCAACCAAATACTTATGAAAATAAAGCATTTCGATAACTTTTTTGCTTTTTATCGGAACCATTTATTTTCATAATTATTTGGTTTTTTTAATATCGTATACGGGAATACAATTTCGAATCATTATTCAATAGTATTATATTCCAGATGTACATATAAGCTGGTATTATTGAAATGCTTAAATTTAACTAAAACATAAACTTAGGTGATCTGAAAAATTTTGCTATAAGCCTGCACTATTCCCCCTTACATATGATTTAAAGATTTTGTCGTTTTAAGCTATGTCAGTGATGGAGAGCTACGGAATAGAGTTTACTAAGTAGTGCAATGATATGCAATGCTCAAATTTTAACCGGGATAGACTTCTTATGTAGTTATTAAACTGATACCAATCAGTGCAACCAAAATTTCTTATTATGAAACATGTGTTTGTAACAATTCAAGCAAACGAAGACTTCTAAATTCAAAGGTGTATATTTTATATAACGAAAAATAATTTAAAATACAACCAGTATTAAATATGATACAGCTTACTAAGAAGGTTATTGTTCTAGAACCTGTTTATTTAATGTAACGTAAGGAGTTAGAAAAGGTAAAGAAAAAGGAAGGTGCTAATTAATAATATCATAGGAAAAAGAGCAAATTTTATCGAATATATCTCAAACCATACGCAAATAGTTATAACAGCAAATTTTCATTTTAATTAAATTTATTTGTTATTATTTACAAACTGCTTTTTCCCATCGTATCTACATATGTCTATCAGATTTAAAATTGCTTTCTCGTTTTCATGTACCCACTTAGTCAAAATTTTAAGAAGCTTCTCTGATTTTATAAATAAATAAATTAATAAAGCAGGATACCCCATACTTAAAATGATGCCAATAAGGATTGCTATAGAAATAAGATAATATATAGTAATTTTTTATAAGACATTGAACAAAAACAAAAAAACAAAATTTTTCTGAAAAATGTTTAAACATGTTTTCCAATGATATAAGAGCTTTATTGTGAATGTACGAGTAAATTTTACACATTATTACTATTATTAACTAAAGTTATTTTTTTGAAAATTAAACTATGTATATTTTAAAAGAAGAAAAAAATATGTTCAATTAAAAATGAATTAATACAGGAGTTTTGTTTTTTGCAATTATTAGATTTTATAGGTAAACAAAAGAGTGCTAGCGTTGGATTAAATTGAGCGAGAAGAGAACGAATTGCTGGTTTTAAAAGAACTTTAGAGAAGAGATGATAAATACGAGATATTGATTGCAAATTAATAGAATTGAAAGATTCCTCCACTCATGGAGTTTTTACCTGTTACAGAATACAGATAATATTAAATAGGGGTTTCCATGAGTCTAGCCCGGTGAAGAACGTGATAATTAAGCTGAGCTGAGATTCTGTCTGGCCGATCTTCGGTGATAACAAATTCATTTTTTTCGAGTACATTTTACCTATTTATTAGTAGGCAATGAATGGTTAAATATTATTGCCTATTAATAAATACTTAGGACTACCTATCGGACCCTTAACTAATTATAACTTTGCTTCATAAGCATAAGCTACTACTGGGGTTCACAAAAACAAAAGGTAGTACGTAGAATAGAAAGCAAGATATTTACTAACATAGAGGTTATTTATTTCCTTTTAGGGAATCAGAAATTAACCAGATAAAAGCAGTGACGATAGCGACGAAGAACAGAAGTCAAAGATGAATATTGGTGCACATACGCCTGCATCGAATTGATCTTCGTTGTCATCCCATTCTAGCTCACAGGCTAAAACCTATTCAGATAATGAAATGAATCACAAGTTTGGAGTAAAAGGACCTCATCAACTGAAAAAAATGAAATTTTTTAAAAAAAAACTTTGGCCACCATCTCCAAACTATGGCTTTGCTGTGCAATTAAAAGAAGATTCAAATATCTCTGTCTGTCGGTTTGGCTCTTTTGCTGGCGTATTCCCAGAATTTAAAAAAACACATTGTGCATTATTTACTGTATTTTATTTGCGCCAACTTATGTGCATGGTTTTTTAGTTTCGTTCGTAGTAAACCTCTTTTATAGGTAGAAAGGTAGGGATGCATAAATTATATCAGTGGGATAGACTGATTTCTGGCCACCAAAAACATTAAACAAGAAAGTGAAAGCAATCATCAATAATTTCGACTATAATTTGTTGTGGTACTCATAGTGATGGATTTATAATAAAGCACGCTGGTCATCGGGCTAGGGAGTCAAAACAGAAGGGGCACCACAAACAGAGATTACTCTTTTCCTAGTTAAAACTATGTGGTTGAACTGAGTATTATTTTTTTAAAGATGGTCAATCTCTATTGAACGTTTCTTAACTTTTTTATAGATGAATTCCCATACTGGAGATGATGTAGCCAATCAAACATTACAGTATATGAGTGAAAATAACATGTTTCAAAATGTAAAGGACAAACTTACGACAATGCTCCACATAAGTCTGGTCAGTATAAAGGCAACGAAAAATACCATATCAGTTTATGTACCTTGCTCTTTAAATATTGTCGGTTGTAGTGCTGTTGCTGTTCCATAGCAGTTGATACTTATTTGGTCGCTGTACAATTTTTTTCGGCGCTCCAATAGATGGAAGACTTTAGAATCAACTCTTTAAACTGATAATGCCCTAAAATCGTTCTCAGATACGCGTTTGGAAGCTCATGCAGCAGCTACTTGAGCAATCATAATATCATTTGATAAATTAGTAGATACCACATCACAACATGAGTGGAGATAACACAATTTAAAGGGATACACAAAGGGAAGCTAGTGATCTAACGATTAAAATGCATAAATTAGAATTTACTTTAGTGGTTTGGAATGACATTTTACAAAACGTAAATAATATTAACATCCGCGATTTTTTATAAATTATCCGATTAGCTGAAAAACTTTCGTGAAAATTTCGAAAATATTGAAAGGAACTCCTACCTGATGTCAGAACTCCTACCAAAACTAGGGCACCATTCACCATAAAAACCTAGGGCATCAAGAAGTAAAATTCGGCGCTGGGTAGTTATGATATTAGAGATGCCACTGCCAACTAAAACTATTTCTCACCACAGATTCAAAATAAAATAATCGGCTTAGGGAGGTAGGGCATAATGCCTGTAGTATCCTGGCAGGTGAGAGCAGTGACATTATCACGGAAAGGACAACTTTCCATTGGCGTTAGGATTTGACAAAAAAAATATTATGGTTCGTGAGGAATTTTTAGTTTTTGTAGAGTTGATTGTCCAGGATGCAAAATCTATAGCTTCTGCATTTGACTAATTTGTAGGAAACGTATCGCAGAAAAAGGATACGATGGAAGTTCAACTCTGACAGAAAGGAGTGGTGGCGTTTAGAATATTCTATGAGAAAAATATACGATGGCGACTTATTTAGTTTTAATTACGTTCATACACTCCCGAAGGATAGCTGTCAGAACCATTCAATGCTACAGTAGGACTAAGACAAGAAGATGCCGCCGGAACGGACATTGAAAGAAACGAATGGGGTCCAGCTAGTTCATTTACGCAAAATGTCCGACAGTTTTTTATTTGCTGTATTGGCTGCAGTAGAATATATGGGAAATTAACTAGACAGTGATTGAATCGATATTATAGGTACAAACTATTCTTAGTCTATGATATAATCTAGAAGTATAGACTTTCATGTAAGTTTTTTTTTGAAAATTGAACCTAGTGTATGAAAACTAATAGTATGCTGCTGTAATTGCTTTGGAATAAAATCATATAATTATTTTGATAAAGTTTAATAATTTTCGTTCCTGTTCACTTGATCAATTCTTAAGATTACTTAATAATAATGATGTAGCAGATCAGTTGTGATCATTTTTTGTGCCATTCAAGTGAAAGTGAAAAACTTTAATGGTTGACTTAATTTGATATCAAATCAAATCTGCACGTAATCGTTATAGAAATTAATTTTAATAATAAGCCATTTTTATTTTTGCCAACCTTCACTTTCTTTCCAAAAAAAATAAAATATGATAAAACCAAAAGATCAAGAAAGATTAAAACAATTATTCATTATGCAACTGGATAATGTAGATCAGATGTTTATACATGACATAATACCTCAAAAATTGCCTTTGATTGGTTTATAATTATACAAATCGGGCCAATGTTACAATTGCAAAATGAACCGTAAAACCAAGGTACTATCAACGATGTATATAAATATATGTATATACAATCGAGTAGGTAGCTCCTTCCTTATTTTCTCTCATGTAATTCAACTCTCGTTTCGGATATCAAATGAAACCTGCACTTGTAGGTATCCAGCACTCACTATATGTACACTTATCACACACCCGGGAAGCGTTTTTTTTAATAGTCCCCTTAATAATCGAACCAATCCCCGGTCCACACTTGAATACTTCCGGCGACGGGATCAATCGAAAGGTTTTCGTGTTAATAAAATTAACAAAATTAACGAAATCACGCACGCGCGTTTGGCAAAAGTGTGCGGAAAATGAACAGGAGGAGGTGAAGGTAGTATGTATGGATACTTTACTTACCTATTCTGCACTTCACTCTAGAGACCAATCGGCCATTTCCATCGTCGCTAAAAGTATCAACTGACATTGATTTTCCAGGTAACAACCACCATGGATTTTAGTGGTAAGAGCTACCACCAGATGAATAGAAGCAGCACAAAGACTAGTGGACGATGCCGTGTTCCATCCAAAAACGCTATTAAAGCCCGTGCGGTATGCGCAATAGACCGTGCTTCCCCCAGTTTTCTCGCACAAAGCCGAGATCACACAATCGTTTGGGAAACAAAGTGAGTTTGTGGAATGCAACGAACGTGCAAAAATATACTGAAAAACTCTTTTGGATGGGGTAGAGCTGCGAGTAGTATACCTGGGGCATACGGGCGAACAGGTAAACAAGCAACCATACAGGTGCTGATCTCAGTGGTATCTTAGTCTCGATCCAGATACGAGCCGATTTCAGCTTCTCTGCTCTGATTTGGAAAACAAAAACAATCAAAAAGAAGTATAGTAGCGATAGTTTAAAAAAAAAAAAGATTTGTGATAGAAATTGCGTGAACAAAAACACCATCGGCTGCCATAGAAAATTTTTAACTGAATTGTGCGTGTCATTCAAAACAACGTTGATGTAAGCAAGCGGGTCTAGTGAATGATTCAATGTGATGTGATGTTGATGCTTTCATTTAATTACTACTAAGCATGAGTGCAATCAGGAGAAAATAATTCACTTCCTGTCGGATTAAGTGCTAAGTGTGGATTCAATACCGCTTCTAGACAGGGTTAAGAGGTGACGGTTACTCGCTTTCGAGGACAACCACAGGCTTGGATTTGCCGCCTTGTGTGTAAATTGAGTACTTTTAAAGGTAGATATTTTTTTTATTGTTATTTTTTTTTAAATATTTAATAACATAACAGAAAATGCAATTTTTTCTCAAAAGAATAATTACAAATTCGTACACGTAAATTTCACTTGACCTCTCTTCTCTTTGTTCTTTCTTCATATATGGATGAGGATGTTTTTTTTATAACATTAAGATGTGAAAGATTATGAACCGCTGCTGTACCGTAAATTACTCATAATCTCATTTGGATGAGGTAAGAAAACTAGATGCGAGCCCTAATTATTCAGGAAAGGTATGTAATACGTTAAAGTGACGTCATTTGTAGTGATTCTATTTCAAGAGCAGCGCAGGTTCTATTGTTTTCTAGCTCTGAAAGCGTGAAATTTTATGCGAAATTGTCTATTTTTTTTTCATTATGACAAGAATTTTTTATAAGCTGTGGTAGTTTAGAAATTATTAGCATATAGTTTACAAAGATTTTTGTGGAAATATTTTGTGAGGCATAAAGGAAGTTCTTAGAAATAAGAAGTGTTTTCCAGAGTTTTTCGCTTAATTCTTTTCGGAAGGGTAGAGCCAAAAATTTTATCGTTATTTTTACTGTTATGATCTCATAAAGGCAGATTTTTAATGATATGTTAATATTCTGTTAGCATATTTTACAACTCTATTCAAATATGTTTTAAAATTTTGTGTTCTCATAAGCTCGAACTACTTATCGTTTTTTGATTGAAGGCAATCGTAGATATTCATGGTTGAGGAAAAGCGGACCAATTTGCATGTAGCAGCATTTGTCCAATAGAGTTTGGTCTAGCACAGTACCTAGAGTATGCCTTTATTATGTGATTATTATTAGCTTAGGAATAAACCTTTGTACTACCAGTCCATCATGTCGTTCGGATCATGCTGCAATGGCTAGTAGTAAGCCTAATTTGAAGGATAGTAGAGGATAGGTTAGAAGTGGTCTAAGAATGCTCGAGGAGATGTTGTTGCGTTCGTTTGCACTGTAGGATGTTGTGCGTGTTTGGAAATACTGACTGTGGAAGATAGTTCCAGAGTCGAGTTGTACTGTTTTTAAATGAACTTATAAATTGCAATATGCGCGAAAGGAGGGACTATAAGACGTGGGAGCAAGCCGACCGGGCTAGTTTTCTATTTCATTGTATGCGAGAGGGCGTTAATGTCAGCGAAACATAAAAATAAAGGCTTGCTACTTTTCCTGTGGAGGCGCAATGTACCAAATGAGTTTGATGGCGAAATAGACAAATTTGCCATTTGTTCTAGTCGATCTAGTTTCGTGGAAAATAATACATCAGGCAGGACCTAGTTTTTTTAATGTGAAAGTCCAAGCTTAGGAGCCACTCTTTGTACTACCAGTCCGCAATTTGGTACTTGTCATTGTGCAATGTCTAGTAGTAAGCTCGGTTTGAAGTTATAGAGGACAAGATAGATTAATAAGAGTCTGGAGGGTGCAAAAGGCGGAGGTGATGGACCTTCTGTTTGAACTCTTGAATGTTGTATGAATTCACACCAAAGAGAAGATATTTGGACCGTAACAAAAATCAAAACAAAAAAATTTTGTAATGGGGCTTCGATTTTACAAAGTCGATATTCTCAATAGCAGCGGGCTGAGCTAGACACGCGACCGTCGCGGTTAGTGGGAGACAGCCTTTTGGAGTATTATGCCTCCTGAAACAAGTGAATCCCGCTAACCAGCCGACAAAGGCTGTGACGCCGCCAGTACCAGATGAACAAGGAGGAGTACCGTCCGCTAGGTGAAGACACGATCTAAGCGGAACATTTGTTGAATTTATGTGACATATCTTCCAATATCCAACAACAGCTATAAAGTAACAAAGACAAGCTCTGGAACTTGCTGATTCGCAGTGTTAAGTAACCAGTGCAGAGCAGTTGCTTATGAAAATACAAAAAAGAGAGTGTTATAGAATTGAGCCTTAGGGATCTCCAGACCAGAAGTCAAGGGCGTATTTACGGGAGTAGTGGCCGCATATGCTGACAACCTAGTAACTCTAGTTTCTAAATGGACCAAAGGCTGTGTTCTGTGTGCTAACCCTGCGAAGACAGAACTGATGCTTCTGGCCCAAAAGCGTGCACTCGTGTACCTAGGTTCGGTAGTTGGTTGGTCGGCTGTGACGCATGTCTAAAGCCATCCCGTGGAGTTTAGTCTTCCAGAACGT
Organism: Thereva nobilitata; assembly: GCA_963855945.1. Classification (NCBI taxonomy): domain Eukaryota; kingdom Metazoa; phylum Arthropoda; class Insecta; order Diptera; family Therevidae; genus Thereva; species Thereva nobilitata. Next base: position 87,142,240 of record OY979697.1, read on the forward strand.
AACTGCCTTATGTGTGCTGCCTGGCTTCAGCTAAAGCCGAGCATTTATATATGAACAAGTATTTCCCCGAGTAAAAATAAAACTCGCCCGCAGCTAGCCTGCATCAAGTACGCACTAGCACGCACGGCGCCACAGCTATCACGGCACATTTTTACTAGGGCGCACCTAGCATGCGGCTGGTTCGCACGCAGAGTGTCAACCCGAGTAAAAATAAAAACTAGCCCGCAGCTAGCCTGCATCAGGTACCCACTAACAAGCACGGCGCCACAGCTAGCACGCATAGCGAACAAATGCGCACGGCACATTTTTACTAGGGTTTTCTTCGTCCTCTACAAGTTCTTAAAGCAATACAGGCGATTTCGTGCATCCCTGTGGCGGAAGCGTGCATCCCTGTGGCGGGCGAGTTTTATTTTTACTCGGGAACAAAACTAGCACGCACACTCCTCCCACAGCGATCCACGCTCCCGCCACAGGGAACCACGCTTCCGCCACAGGGATGCACGAAATCGTCTGTATTGCTTTAAAAAATTGTAGAGGACGAAGAAAAGGGGCAACTATTTTGGTGACCATAAAGGGTGTTAATAGCATACTCAGTAAAAAGGTTCTCGTTCGATTGCGTAGGTCAAGCAGCATTGGAAGTGGTTAGTGTTTAGCTGGGGGACTGCTTGGTAAAACAACAGTCGCGTTTGAAATGGTTTATGCCGATGCGGATATATTTATAAATGTTCATGCCTGAATTTTTAGATTTTCGTGCCAGTGGATGCCTCTAGCGAACAAATTTTTAGATTTTCGTACCTGTGGCGGGAGCGTGCATCCCTGTGGCGGGTGCGTGCATACTTTTGTGGCGTCCCTATTTGTTCGCTATGCTCGCTAGCAACCGTTCCGTGCGTGCTAGTAAGAAAATTAACAAACTAAATTATTTTAATCTGGCCAAATTATTTTTACTCGGGTCCTCACAGCTATTGCAACAGAGATGCGCAGCTTGGCAGCGTAGACTCCCATGGGCCAATGTCCCGTGATGATTGCCATGATTCGCCCTAGAGATAGTGCAGGTCTCCAGTGCTCTAAAAGTGTTAGGAAATATCGTGTAAGATAGAAGAATGAATGTAAGTGACCCTATCGAATAGACATCCACAAAGGTAGACAAAACTGCTGGAAGTTAGTTTTGACGTTAAACGCTTTAAATTGACAAATTTAAAGAGTCACAATATCCCCTCATTACAACTATAGATCACAGAATTATATGGCCGTAAGTTGGTAAGTTCCAAAGGATTTATTCGTTCACCATGAACATAGAAAAATATATCTCTGATGAAAAAAGACTCGTGTGCCACGCCCCAAGCTATTAGGGGGGTGAATCGGTTGTTTGAACCAAACAAGTCTCATGGAGCCCACGGCAACCACTCTCTTCTTTTTTATGTGAGAGTCTAAGACCCCTGTGCTGAAAGTCGAGTCGTCACGACACGACAAGTCGTTTGAGTTGAAGAAAGTGGCATTTCTTTCGAATTACGACTTTCAGCACAGGGTTCTAGAGTTGAAATGCTAAGTTGATTTTAGGCCCCTGTATTGAAAGTCGTGATTCGACTGAATCGTCACTTTCTTCATCTCAAATGACTTGTCGTGTCGTGACGACTCGACTTTCAGCACAGGGGCCTAAGCTCAAAAGCCATCGTTTGTACTATATAGATACCAGCCAGTCATGTTTTTCACATCTTGGCCCATCAAGGAGCACACATGTTTGGCTCCAGGACCATCGACGTTTTGAAGCAATGAAAAGGCAAATGTCCTGGTCCGACAGGCTCTTCACACAGTTTTCACCGATCTGGTGGAACCGAATATTGAGGTACCCACCATTTTGAAGAAGGCAATCGGACTCTGGTGAAAAATACCTTTTCTATTCGTAACGAGGTCACTTTATTGTGGTGCAGTGGAAAAGATGTTAGGATTATGAAACAAATCCAAAATTGACCTTCCCTTTGCGAGACTACAAAAAATTCCTTCTATAATAAAACTTTAAGCTCATATTTCGACATCATGGTGAAATTAACAGGACATCAACCCCTGCTGACCCCAAAATTTTCACACAAACTATCATCCAAGATTATTGACCAAAAACACACGTGCACTAATCACTATAATTTAACCAATTATGTCAGCTCGTTTCCTACAATATCCTGCGCATAATCAACCAACTCAGTCACCCAAATCCAGATTGTTCTATTAAAGCTTCAAGCAAAATTTAAGCATCAAAGGCACTCTCAAAACCGATTCTTCTAGCTACTACACAAAAAGCCGGCCGTATATAAGAATGCTTAGAGATCTGCTAATGTTTAGTAGACGGTAGCTCCGCCATCATTTGCACACTTAACCACTCGTGAAAATAATCATTAGGTTTGAAGATTCCCCGAGTTGGATTGTTGCATAATTTTGTTTCTTTCTTCTATATTTTTTGTTTTTATTTATTTCTAAACAAGCTTCCACTTTGCAGTGCAGTGAAATGTACATAAATGTTGCCTTTTTGACTAGTTATGCAAATTGGCAGTTAGTTAGCCAGTGCATGGATGGATATTGCACATATGATGACGAGCCTGGTCATTGAGGTGCATACGGCTAATTTATGGAAGATGATTTCGGTTCATGGTGAATTACTTGGTGATTTATGGGGCAGTTGTTGCACGATTGCTTCATATGTTAATTGCTTCTTTTATTTTGTTACGAATATTGCAAAGATCAATAGTTAAGTGCGGAAAGGAATAGGTGGAAATTTCGATGCGGAAAGGAGTGTTAACGCCCGCCGTAGAATTTGTTAATTAGGTTAATGAAAAGGTAAAAATTCCACTCTGCAAATCTAAGGTCATTGCATTATTGTCTTGATTGCAATTCTAGCCAATATTTATTATTTGTGTTTATCCGCAATGCTTAGCTTGCACCTTCAGCAATTCATTCACCGGCTAATGTCAATGGCCGGATTTGCTGAGTGGACTTTTTACCTGTGTTCGTATGTTTGTTTTGTTTTTATTATTACCTTTTTGTTGAAATCAATTTTGTATAAAAATCGTAATTATTAATCAATAAATGGGAGTTGAATTATAACCACCAAGCAGTGCGTTTTGATTACTAGCTAATATCAACGAAGATATCTCGGTTAAAGTGCCGCTTGATATCCCGCCACCGCAACTCCTTCAACACACTACAAGATATCTCGGTTTAAGTGCCGTTTGATATCATATTAAACATAACCCAGGTCACGGTGTTTCACTCTGACCATTTGAGTAGGAATAAAATAATTCCTCCTTTAACATTTTGGTGACCCCGACGTGATCGGGTGCAACACTCGATCACCAATTCACATTAATTAACGTTTGCGTCACGAGTCTTTGGAGCATACATCTTTAAAAAGGGCACGAGCAGATGACGGCCACAATGACACGTCTAGAGGAACTGACCCAGCTACAATCGAAGCTTGGAGAGGATATCCAGCGCATCATCAAAAATTACGGGAAGGACTCTGCAGTAAGAAAGACGGCTACCTACTACGATGAACGGATTCGCCGTCTTCAAGAAGCTTGGATTGCCTTCGAAACCAACGACGCAGAAATGAAAACTCTTCCAGAGGTAGATGTACGCCATAAATACTTCACGGGCGACTATTATAATAAGATAAAAGCAGTGGTTGATCAATATCTTGGATACTTTTCCAAAAGGGTTGATGAATGCTTAGCTGTTGAAAACTGTGAAGATGATTCCGAAGCAGCACATTCAAGGAAGCAGTCTGATAAAAACGTACCAGACCCAGCATCGTCATCTAAGACTCCACACGATAGTCCACCACAAGAATCAAAGGCTTCCGCAAGTCAAGTCACGACAAGAGACGAGGACACCTTACTTAAAGCCATAAGAGGACAAAAACGTACTATTGACGTGCTAAATAGGATTATGGAAGCCACCTCAGCAGAGCACCAAGCAAAATCATACTATCAGTATCAGCTTAAGGTCATTAACCAGCAGTGGCATCAAGTGGAAGAATACGACAAAACGATTTGGGAACTCTGTGAAAATCCAGCTGATTGGGGCTACAATAATCACAGCTTCCTTGAGCTCCAACAAAAAACGCAACACTTGATAGTAACACTCTCATCAAGGCTAGAAGGTTATTCATCGGAGACGTCTAACCGGATCGCTCCGTTGAATGGAACTACTGTAGTTCCAAGTTTGCCGAAAATAACCTTGCCAAAATTTGACGGAGACTATGCCAAATGGCGACAATTCTACGACCTCTTCCTACAATTGGTCCATTGTCAAGATATGTCCAGTTGCCAAAAAATGTGGTACCTTAAGACAAACCTGGCCGGAGAGGCGGAAAGATTACTGAGACATTTCACTGTGTCTGAAGAGAATTATAATACTGCTTGGCAGATCCTACAAGATAGGTACAACAACAGCAGATTATTAGTTTCAGCTTTAGTAAACAAGCTGCTGTCGCAACCAAGCCAGACTCATGCTGCAGCAACCAACCTTAAGGCATTTCATGATACCACCAAGGAATGTCTTCTTGGTCTCCAAAACCTAAAAATAAAAGTAGAAGGCTGGGACCCATTGCTGTTGCCTATACTGATAAAGAAGATGGATCGTGAATCACATATGCTGTTTGAACAATCACTAAATAATCCAAAGGAAGTGCCATCTATCAAACAATTACTAGATTTTCTAGAAACACGCTTTCAATCGTTGGAAGCATTAGGTTCCAAAAGTGACCTTGTGAAAAAGCCAGGCATAACTAAGATTTTGACCTCGGCTCTATCAGCAGGACAACAAGACACCTGTATTTTGTGCAAGTACAAGCATCCCCTGTACTTCTGTAGGGCATTCAGAAAATTGGATTCCAAGGAACGGCTCAATATCGTGAAAAAATATGTTTTGTGCATCAATTGTCTGAAACCTGGACACAGTGCATCTACTTGCTCATCCCGGTCCTGTTTTAAATGTAACCAAAAACACAATACGTTGTTACACTTCACATCAGGCTCGAAGGAAAAACAAGAAGGACGTAGGGCTGACGTAGCAGTAAAAGAAGGTTCTTCAAGAGGTGTCAAAGACGAAGGTAGCAACACCGGTACAGATACTAATGCAGTTACACTAGCAGCACTGGACGATTACAAAACTCGGAAATATGTATTTTTGAGCACAGCTGTGGTGAAAATTGTGACGAACGAAGGCAACGAGATGGAATGTCGAGCAATTTTAGACTGTGGATCCCAGGTGAATGTAATCACTGAGAGGATGATCAAACGGCTGAAGGCGATAACCCAACCAGATAAAATGACCATTGAGGGCATTGACCAAGCGAAGCAGAAATCCAATCGACGAATCAATGTAAAATTACTATCTAAAGTGAATGGATTTTCCACAAGACTAGAGGCCTTCGTTCTTAAGCAGATCGTTTCCCCACAACCAACACAACATTTTAACATTGACACTTGGCCAATACCAAAGAATATTACACTAGCTGATCCTAACTTCAATACCCCAGGGAGAATTGACGTATTATTAGGAGCCGAATTTTATCATCAATTCCTGGCAATCGGACAAATAAGCTTAGCTGACAACTTGCCTACATTACAAAACACCGTTTTCGGATGGATCATCACAGGAAAGGTTGAAGGGGCTTCAGTAGAAACCGCCACATGCAATATTGCTTCTACCGAAGATGAGGAAAACACAAGTCGGCTGATTGAAAAATTTTGGAAGTTGGAAGACATAGGTAACATGGAACCAAATCTGACAGTGTCAGAAAAACGATGTGAGGCCCTTTTTAATGAAACTGTCCAACGACATGAAAATGGTCGATTTATAGTCGCATTGCCATTTGCAGAAAATCCCGCATGTCTAGGCGACTCAAAACAGATAGCTATCAACAGGTTTTTTGTCATTGAAAGAAGACTCTCAAGGGATCCCAATTTAAGGATTCAATACACTGAATTTATGCACGAGTATTTAAAACTTGGCCACATGAAGGAAGTAAATTTAGCAAGCATTCCATCACAACATTATTTTCTACCTCACCACTGCGTTCTAAAGCCTGATAGCAGCACCACTAAATTGAGAGTGGTTTTCGATGCGTCGAGCAAAACTACGACAGGATATTCGCTTAACGACATACTGCATGCTGGACCGACTGTACAAAGCGAATTGTTTTCTATCTTGCTCCGTTTTCGTCTACCAAGATTTGTGTTCACCACAGATATTGAGAAAATGTACAGACAGATAATGATGCAGCCTGACGATCAGAATTATCAACTTATCCTGTGGAGAGACAGCCCCCAAGAACAGCTTCAATGCTACCAATTGTCAACGCTTACATATGGAACCAGGTCGGCACCTTATTTAGCTACGAAGTGTTTGCAAAGATTGGCACAGGAAAACAACAAGCGATACCCACTGGGAGCTCAAGTCCTGCGCAATGAATTTTACGTAGATGATGGAATGGCTGGTTCTAATAGCCTTGCAACTACTAAAGAAATGCAGCGGCAACTAAACATCATTGTACAAGGGGCTGGCTTTAAGCTACGAAAATGGGGTGCAAACCACCCACAGTTGTTAGAAGGCATTTCACCAGAGGATCAGGAAACGGAACTGGACTTCGAAAAACAAACAGAGGATAAAATTAAGACGTTGGGATTGACATGGTTGCCTAAAACAGACCAATTTCGAGTCAAGGTAAACGTAAATGACAACAATCGAGTCACCAAACGTATAGTCAGCTCAGACTTAGCCAGACTTTTTGATCCGTTAGGAATCATGGCACCAGTAGTTGTCACAGCTAAAATCTTCTCACAGCAACTCTGGCAGCTTAAGTTACATTGGGACGAGGCGCTTCCTATGGAATTACACACTAAGTGGATCATTTTTCGCAACAGCCTAAAAGCTCTTGATAACATACAATTTCCACGACACATATTTGTGCATGAAATCCCAAAAACAATTCAGATTCATGCATTCGCAGACGCATCCGAAAAGGCGTACGGCGCAGCCGTCTACCTACGCTCCACTAACAAGGAAGGCAGAATTGGCGTACGACTACTTTGCGCTAAGTCGAGAGTGGCTCCGCTGCAACGACAAACATTACCCCGTCTAGAGCTTTGTGCGGCAGTGTTAGCATCTCAATTAGTGGCCAGAGTGAAAGGAGATTTGAAATTTGAAGAACTCTCAACATTTCTGTGGTCTGACTCAGAGATTGTGTTAGCGTGGATTAACTCCACTTCCTCCTCGCTCCCAACATTTGTTGCCAACAGGGTGGCTAAAATTCAGGAACTCACACTGGCACAGCAATGGCGTCATGTAGCCTCGAAGGAAAATCCAGCAGACATACTGTCGCGTGGATTGACCCCTGAAAAACTCTCTACCTGTAATCTGTGGTTTTATGGACCCCTATTCCTTCATGGAAGAGATTCACTATGGCCAGCACCATATTCAAAGAAATCCGATTCTGAAGAACAATCAAGAGGAAACCCAAGGACAGCCTTACAAATTGCAGCAGTTACATCAGAGGAGCCAGAGGACATTATTTATAAGATAAACCATGGAAACAGCCTAAAGAAACTACTACGCATCATGGCTTACGTGAGAAGATTCATCAATCACGCAAGACTACCAAAAAATCCTCGACCGTCTCAAGTTATAGCCACACCCACGGAATTGAATGAAGCCTTGTACATCATTGTTCGCACAATTCAAGCCTCAGATTTCAAAGAGGACATTGATCGTTTAAGAAAACACGGTGAGGTTCAAAAGGGCAGCACTATCAGCAATCTTTCCCCATTCCTGGATGAAAAAGGAATCATTCGAGTTGGGGGTCGTGTTCAAGCATCCAATCTTACATATGATGCTAATCACCAAATGCTTCTACCTTATGCCGATCCATTAACCAAGGTCATCATAATGTCCCTGCACATTGAGTATCTACATTGTGGACCGCAAACGACATTAGCCCACGTAAGGCAACGGTTCTGGCCGCTGAAGGGCAAATCATTGACAAGATCAATTGTTCAACACTGTGTAGTTTGCGCCAAGGCGAAGCCAAAATTACTCTCTCAAATGATGGGGAACCTGCCTGCTACCCGAGTGATACCGGCGAGACCCTTCAGCAATGCAGGAGTGGACTTCTGCGGTCCCATCTGGATCCATTATAAAATAAAAGGCAAACGACCACAAAAGGCATACATTGCCATGTTTTGCTGCTTCGCGACTAAGGCTGTTCATATAGAAGTGGTGAGCGACTTAACTACCGAAGCGTTCATTGGGGCCTTAAAGCGCTTTATAGGCAGAAGAGGGCCTTGTCAAAATCTATACAGCGATAATGCCACAAACTTTGTAGGTGCCCGTAATCAGCTGGCGGAACTTAAGGAAACAATTTATTCTGACCAGGCTCAAGGAAAGGTAACCAAGGTCTGCAGCGAAAAGGGAATCACCTTCCATATGATCCCTCCGAGAGCCCCCCACTTTGGTGGTTTATGGGAAGCCGCAGTAAAATCAGCAAAACATCTGTTACTTAAAAGTGTCTCGACAGCCTCACTCACATACGAAGAGTTGGAAACAACAGTAATTGAAATTGAGGCAATTCTGAACTCAAGGCCCCTTACACCAATGTCCGAAGATCCTGCTGACTTTACAGCACTCACTCCGGGCCATTTTTTGATAGGCGAACCGCTAACAGCCCAAGCGGATCAACAAGCACAACCAATGAAGGGCAGTTTACTAAGGCATTGGAAGCAGGTGACACAACTTAAACAAGAATTTTGGAATCGCTGGTCTCGAGAATATTTGAATGAGCTGCAGTATAGACATAAGTGGAGAGAACAATGCCAAAATGTGAAACCGGATACCATGGTTATTATAAAGGATGATAACTTGCCAGTAATGAAATGGCCACTTGGTCGAATCGTTCAAACGTACAAGGGTGACGATGGCTTAATCCGTGTCGCAGATGTAAGGACATCAAAGGGTATTATGCGGCGAGCAATTCACCGCTTAGCACCCCTACCAGTTGAAAACGAAATAAAAACAGTCACAGAAGGCGACAGAGAATCCGCAGAACACCACCGTGAGCAGATTAAAAAGATTGACCAAAATTCAAACGGAGCATCCACCTCCAGAAGCAGCAGCCAACCACGAAAGAAAATAAAGATGTCAGGAGGAGCCTTCATTACATCAGTTCTCATGGCCTGCCTTATGCTGCCAACAGCATTCACTGCTCCCGTTACAGTTCAAAAGTTTCAACCTCATCCTGGTATCCACTTCGAGAGCGTAGGAGCAGTCAATTTAATATCCACAGAGTGGAACCTTATAATATACTATAACCTCGAGCCGTATTGGACGGAGCTAGCTACGTTCAGCAACGGCACGCAAGCATTGCGTCACTTGTGCCAGCAATTACAACAAAAGAGCACATGCAGTCATGTCGTCAATCTGTTCGAACATACGGAAGAAGAATTGAGACTAGGAAACAGTCTGGTTGTCAAAAGGACCAAGAGAGGAGCCCTCAACGTAGTAGGAAACGTAGCTAATGCACTATTCGGAGTACTGGATTCAGAATACGCTGAAAAAATGTCTCGTACCATTAGTGCAACACAGGAAAACGAAGATCATCTACTAGCTCTGCTCAAAAACCAAACATCCATAATCGACTCGACAGCGAACATAATGAAACGAGATCAGCTGAGCACGCAAAAAACATTTGGAGCGCTTTCGAATCAAATAAATCAAATCATCAACAGAATAAATGACGACGGTGAAAAAAGTCAACAGATAAGAATCTTCCAACTACTAACGTCACTGGCACTTCAAATGACAATTATGGCTTTCAATCTTCATCGGATACAAGCGTCAATAGTTGACGCTCTGACAGACATACATCATGGCCAGCTCCACCCATTGTTACTATCTCCAAAACAATTGAAGCAGGAGCTGATGAAGGTCAAGGAACACTTGCCGACATCAATTTACCTACCGGTCAGCCAAGAAGACCTTCTGCAACTCTATAAGCTAATGTCAGCGGAAGGTGGCATTAGTAATAACTATGTTATTTTCAAACTCAGCATACCTCTAGTAAGCCAGGACCAATTTGAACTCTATAGGATTATTCCGATTCCCGCGTCCGTAAATGGTACACTTTTGGCAATAAGTCCATGCACACCCTATCTGGCAATTAATTTACACCGGGATCAATACTCACCAATAACAGAAAATGAATTAATAGCCTGCAAGACAACTAAACAAGGATACCTGTGTCCAGCCTCCCAGCCCATATATCAAAAGGATTCCGAGCCTTGCTCATGTGAGCTCAACTTGTTTAACAATTCCACACAAGGAACCTGCGAACTAACGAGAATAAAAACCAGCCACGTATGGATTCAGCTTCATCACCCGAACCAGTGGATATATGCTGTGGATACGCCGACGAGAGTCAACACCATTTGCAACCGGGAAATATTGCCATTAACACTAGAAGGCTCAGGATTACTAAAATTGGAGCCAAATTGCATAATAAGGCATGATCTCGTGACGCTTAAAGGACATCACCTCTATGGGAGCAATTTCTCGACATCCTATTCGAGTTTTGGCCACCTACAGGAAATCTCGGCACCGGTTACGCTATCACCAATTTTCAAGAAAGACGATGAGTACAAACCGCAACTGCAAGAATTGATGGCCCTACAAGACCTCATCAATGAACAAAAACTTATGGAGCTACCAAAAAGATTTGAGGGTCACACGGTGCACCAATTTGCAGTCGGTTATTTATCATTAATTCTTGGCATCACAATAATAGGATATGCAATGTGGCGACGATATCATCACATCATCAGGTGTAAAAGGAAACCAGTGCCTCGTCCCAGACAGCACTCCAGTCCAGATTTCACGGTACACGTCTAATGAGTTCAGCTCATCTGTTCAAAGATTATTTGAATTTTGCAGTAATATGCAACGGGGGGAGGATGTTAACGCCCGCCGTAGAATTTGTTAATTAGGTTAATGAAAAGGTAAAAATTCCACTCTGCAAATCTAAGGTCATTGCATTATTGTCTTGATTGCAATTCTAGCCAATATTTATTATTTGTGTTTATCCGCAATGCTTAGCTTGCACCTTCAGCAATTCATTCACCGGCTAATGTCAATGGCCGGATTTGCTGAGTGGACTTTTTACCTGTGTTCGTATGTTTGTTTTGTTTTTATTATTACCTTTTTGTTGAAATCAATTTTGTATAAAAATCGTAATTATTAATCAATAAATGGGAGTTGAATTATAACCACCAAGCAGTGCGTTTTGATTACTAGCTAATATCAACGAAGATATCTCGGTTAAAGTGCCGCTTGATATCCCGCCACCGCAACTCCTTCAACACACTACAAGATATCTCGGTTTAAGTGCCGTTTGATATCATATTAAACATAACCCAGGTCACGGTGTTTCACTCTGACCATTTGAGTAGGAATAAAATAATTCCTCCTTTAACAAGGAGTATTGGTGTTGTGGCGGAGGGGCGAGCTTTTGCAATTAGATGTATTGTGGCACTGCTCTCAGCCTGATGACAATCCAACTTGTGTCGTATCCGATTTAAGTTTTTTAGGTATGAGTGTGCTCCAGCATCAGAAGTATGAGATTAGAAAAAAAATAGTTGGGATGAAAAGGTGCTGCTTTCGGTTATCAAAAGTAATTACCAATTCCGTTTCTAGAGAACTTTAAAATCAGGTACAAGAGCCACATTTTTTCATGACATCTTGGCTTCTGAGTACTTTGCGGCGTTAAGATAGAAAATGGCGTTCCATCTTACCTTGCATGGTTCATTCAAGGGCCTTAAATTGTCCATTATCTTGGGAAATTTCGGAGTGATATTGAATCTTCCTTGTGCCTAACAATTTCCCATTCAAAAAAAGTTGTTCAAAACTTTTTAAAAATCGCCAAAAATGTCATATTAGACAAGTGTGGTGCTTGCTCGATGGCATTCATCGAGTTTTTGCCAAAAACTCAAGCACAACGATAATTTTGTACTTTGGTGCATTATGTTTGAGCAAAATCTATTTATATTACTTTAGTTATATTATACAGGGTGTATACCTTTAACCTTACAAAGCGGCCGGCTGTGGATAGGTTTTGGATAGACGAACAAAAAATCGCATGGGAGGGGGGGGGGGGGGTAAATCCTAACGGTTTAGCAGCTAGGGCGTTTTAAAGTTTTTTTGGTAGAGGTTTTCATATCACCCTGTATTTTTGTAACCCTTTGAGCCATTTTCATGAGTACGATATCCGTGTACGCAGAATACTCCCACCTATCTAAAACTGTCAAAATCAAGGTTCTACCCTATCAATTTCCAGAGCAATGAGTCGTCAAAGTCAAAAGTTTGGTTTTTTTCACTAAAATTTCAACTAAAACCACGTTTTCTCCAAAAAATACGTAGTTAACTGATTTTTTTTTTTGAAAAATTGGAAAGCTTGGACAATTTCCTATCAATAATGCCTGGACAATTTTTACGCTACGGCCTTTACTTTCGAAGTTATAAGCAAGTGTGATGCCATTCAATCAAGGTACTTTTGGATGGAGTCAAATCTCAGCCTGCTAACACCCGCTCTTTTTCTAATCTTCATTAAAGATCTACTCCATGTCCCTTCCAACCCACTTCACAGCCTCGCTTCATACGCCTTAGATAATACAAGATAAGCACGATTTTTCCTTGACGATCGCGCACTTATGTCTAACTCAATCGACAGGGACATTGAACTCATGTTCGATTGTGTCACAAGAATCGTGGCGAATTTAATATCTCCAAAAAAACTAAATACTGTCTTATTTCAATAAAATTTGCAACATCTTTATATCCTTGTCGGTGGATGATGTAGAACTAATGGCTGCCCCATCTCTTAAAATCTTAGCGTAACATTAGCCAAAGACCTGAGAGGGAATGAACACATATTCAAAATCGCCAAGTAGTGCAGGCGCTGGGCGGAATTGAGTGTGCAAAATATCAGGACCGCATTCCGCCAACAGATTTCAGTTGAGAATAGCTCAAAGATAAATAATTCGGATATTTCCGGTCCATTTTTGGGTCCAATTTTTTTTACATCGACCGCTTTTTGATGATGGATTTTGATAAAGCACCACAAAATAAGAACGAAAATACATAATAAAATGTTTCGATAACACTCTTAGTTTTCGAGATATTTACCTTGTATATGCGTAAGCCGAATTTCGGCTTAACATAGAATCCGGCTCCGTATAAACAGTCTTAAATCGAAATTCGGCTCAAGCTTAATTTATTTCAGCTTAAGAGCCGGTTTAGACGGTGCGCTCCAGCGCATGTGCCTCACGAACTTCGTGGATAAAAGGAGAAGTGGGGTGGTACCACTCTTCATTCCCACTCCTCCCTTCATCACCAAACGTTCGTGAGGCACATGCGCTGGAGCGCACCGTCTAAAATAGCTCTAAGACGAATTATTGTGTGCATGTGTAAGGAGTTCTCAAAATGGCTGATTTTGGTCTTATATTAAAAGAATAATCTCACTCTATTCCGTTTAGTTATTAAGGTTATGTTAATGCATAATATAGAACGTAAATTTTCAATTGTTTGAAAGAGAATCCGAATCTGTTTATACAGGCAATTCGTCTTAAGCCGATTTTAAGCTTAAAATCGTCTTACGCATAAACAAGGTAATTGACACTTGAAGTTGACTTTTTGAGGTATTTCCCAAAGGTTTATAGTGATATCACAGCTAGGATTTCCGTGCCACCGATATTTTAATTATGAATTTCGATAAAACACCCCAAAATAAGACGAAAATGTAAAATATTTTTTTTTCTATATCTCGCTTCGTTTTTGAGATATCGATACTTGAAGTTTAATGTATTTTCAAAAATATTCTACAGCGTTAATCGTTTCCAAAAAATACTAATATGTGTGTTATTATATATAAATCCTACATTCGGCTTCTTCTCGAATACAACCGTCTTATTGTTGGCGGGCCACCTTGGCGGGTTAGATGAAGTACAAAAAGGTCCCTCAAAGGTATCGAAGACGACGCAGTTCAGTAATGGAATGTAGCAGCCCTGAAAAAATTCTAAAGACACTATCACAGCGACGTCTCCACCGAAAAAACGCTCTCTTTTGTCTCCACGGGAATCTTATACCGACAACACCAACGGCTTATTTCCTTTGCTTACAGCCCGCTTTTCGTGCACGCGACAAGAAAAGAATTCGTTCATAAATAGAATGACTGTGTAACAACTTTACACAGTCTGTATTTCCGAAACCCTACAACTTCCAAGAGTTTAAACGGAAGGTTCATCGCCATCTACTTCAGCACCCTACGACCCCTCGTAAGCTGGAACCTCTTCTATTCTTCGAACTAAGCATACTACTAGACATTGCACCATGGCGTGACCAAGGACATGATTGACCAGTAGTACAAAGGGTCATTCCTGAGCTTAGAACTGACACATAAAAATAAAGCAAAACAATGTCTGGGATTTGTTAAAAAAGCAAGTAGTTCCTGGAGACTGGCGCGATTATACCTCGTGTATCAAAATTGGCGCCACGACAGGATGCAAAACCGCGCTATTAAACTGATCGGTGATAGTACGTCCATATAGTTATTAACAGGCACGCCACATCACCTTGCGGGCCTGGGGCTAAAAAAAGTGTGGGGGCCCATTAAGGATTTTGAAATTCCAAAAAATCTTTGACTAAAAAAGTTTGTGTAAACGTAAAAATAAGCTCATTCAGGGCATTAAATATAGATACCGAACGGTCGGTTCTTTATTCGCGGATGAACCTGAAGTTACACAGTGCAACCTAGTATGGAACTGGTCTTATGTACACAGGCCCTTGTGCTTAGCATTGCGGCTCAGTACTCATCTTTTTTTTGGCAGAATCAACCCAGAAGCTATCCCAGAGGGAAAAATTCGAAGCACTACTAAGGGAAGGGAATTCGGAGCGCTGTTAAAATGCTCCGATTGGATCTTTAAGGAATTGTATGGAACGAAGAAAACGGAAAACATAGACCGTTTCTCGTTCGATGCGTTGGTCAAGCAGCATATTGAACGCGGTTGGTACTTAGTTGGGGGACCGCTTGGTAAAAGCGCTGTCGACACTCGCGTTTGGAACGACGAAAAGGCAATTGCACAAGGTGAACAAAAATATAAAGCTTTTCGACACTACAGTACCCTATAACATAAATTGAAGGTCAGCAGCAGTAAAAGGAGTACTCCCCACCAGGCGCGTACGCGGGGGTGGGTTACTGCGGGTTAAACCCCCCCCCAATTTTTAAATTTTTTTTTCATGTCACCAATCGATTTTCTGACTCAAAAACTACGCGCCACCAAGTTTTCAGAGTAGTTCCCTTCTTTTCGGTAAAAAAATTGTAAAAATGCCCTAAATCAAAGTCTAAAGTCTTGCGCACACCACGAGACCATGATTTTTGGAGAAAAACAAGACAATTTGTGATATTCGAAAAATGGTCAAAAATTATTATTTATGTTTCTTCACAATTTTCAATAAAAAAATTGCGATAAAAATATACCTATAGGTAATTATTTTTATAGTGAAATAACATAAAATATAATATAAGTACATAGTCCTATTACATGAGAAAATTTTTTTTTACCCAATATGTGTACAAAATATGTTTTGTGAAACCCCCCCATGGTTTAATCCTGCGTACGCTACTGCTCCCCACTGCGATCATGGAATATTAAAAAAGATATAGAACTGAGATGGGAAGGGGAACGCCCCAAGATTTTTAGGGGGCGTTCTAGCTCCATTTCCCGCTGGGCAAGTTTTCTCATTTTCCTTAATACTCAATTCGAGCTTATACTACTTCAGTGGTAGTAAAGAGACGACTTAAGGGCAAGCCAAATCTCCCAAACTATTCTTTGATAAAGGTCTTCAATCTGTTTTTCCTCAATTTGCTTACATCTTTTTATTGTGATAATAGGTATCGGTTTGCAACTGGTGACCTCGGTTTCAGTAAATTAAAAATGATGTAAAATTATCTAAGATCATGTATGGGTCACTCACGTTTAAATCATGTCAGCGACGACTTTTCGGAAATTAACGCAAGAAAAATAGTGTTGACTATTTAAATATGAGGAGTAGAAGCATCCATATCCATACAAACATAACATATATTTTAGAGTAGTGCATGCTTGGGTTTCAGGCTCTAGATTAGTGCTTGCTTGACAATCAGAGCGCAGCGATATGACGGTCGTGCCTTTTTGGGTTTCAAGATTAGATAGATTTGGATATGAGGTTTTCACTTTTTGGGTCTCCGTCTATTCTCGGGGCCCCTCGGGCCCGCGGCAATTCGTCCCAGTTGCCTCCCCTATGTGGCGGGCCTTGTTATTAAGTCACCGGAGGGATGTAGCATCCCTGACTTTTCCTGCTTATTGTTAGCGGAAAAAATATATGGCATAAGGATAGGATGGAAAAATTATGAAGGACCCAGTGCCGCGGCACCCATATGTGCAGACTGTGCATTTGCACGGGGCGGCACTTAGGAAGGGCGGAATTTCGGCGAGCGACGCGAGCTCAAAATTTGTACAATATATGTATTTTATAAATATGTCGTGCAGACGGCAAGGGCGGTATCTCAATTTAAATGGGCGACGACAGCCCCCAAAAGACAAGGCATTTTTGGAGATGAGCGCAAAAATTTAAATGAGCGGCGAGGATAAACAAAAAGAAGACAAACATCAAACACAACATTCAATAGATTACCAATAATTAATTAGCACACGCAACATGTACACAATAAACAAACGATGAACGAAAGGCGACACAAAAACAACCCAGTAGAGAATAGAAACCTTCTAGAGTCGATTCCGTAAATTTTCCTTCGAATGCGTAATGTCTACTTTCTAGATCGAAACAACTCTTCGATTAACATTGCGAGGTCCTAGGTTTGAAGGCATAACGACAACTTTTTGCATTACCATTCATTTAAATAAGAAGGTATAAGCACAGATAAGTAAAATGCAGATGCCTAGTCGAATAGGCAACTTTTGGTCGAGCTCGAGCAACAGACTAGTTGATTTATCTCTTACAACGTAAATCCCTAATTATGAACCGCGAAGCGGTCCTTTTCAGGACCAAAAACTGGATATCGATAAATGATAAACGAATGACGAAACGATAAACAGAAACGGTCCTTTTCAGGACCAAATCAGTTTGCGGATCAGAAGGCTAAGCAAGAAGTTTCGCCGACGAAAGGCAGTGGCACAGCAAGAAGTAGAAGAGAAGTCGCCATACATTTTTAACTTGTCAGCGCGGGCTTATCATCGAAAGCGAAAAAATGAAATTAAATGAATTATTTCATTTAAGTCGATTCTGAAGTGAGAAGAACTGTACTAATAAATGACTTGGTTGACTTCGCCAAATAGAAAGAAAATTTATTTAATTAACTATTTCTTATATAGATACTAATTCCTATAAAGAAAAAAAAAACTGCGAGCGAAGCGAGCGAGAAAAAAATTTTTCCCTTAAAGGGGGCGGCATCGGCGGATGTGTACTGGGCGGAAAAGTGCCTAGCCGCGGCCCTGGAAGGACCTTAATTTTATGTCAACGAAAACGAGTTCCGGTTTATAAATATTTGCAGGTCAAATGCCTTTTTATAATGCAGAAGTGTGAACAGTCTCAAATAGAAATTAGAAAACAAAAACAAAGCCATAACTAAACAAAATTTGGGTCATCGAAAGCCATACCTAAATGTTTTCTGATAGCCAATTTTATGACAATCTTTGCCAATATGTATTATAACTAATTAATTTCTTCGTAACGAAATGAACCTATAAAATTATCATACATTCTCATCTTTGCCAATCATGAACATTTTCCCAATGTAAATTTATCAATTAAAGAAGTAAAAGTTCCACCCAAACCTATATTTTCACTCCAAAAATCTCAACGGCTGACCTTTTTCTTCTGTTTCAATCTGAATGGCGTCTGCTTTCACCTTAAAGCTATTATGAATTTAATTTGCAAATATTTATATCATTAATATATTTTTTTTGATAAAACTTTTATAGTCTAACTGGTTTTTTTGTTTTGAAGCTCTACTAAACATTTTCCGGAATTCCAGCGTGCCAAGCGAAAACCGTTTTGTACCCTGCATTTGCAGCAGCAGCAAAAACAACAACAAAATTCATTCATAAATTCATTCCACCACGCATTCCCAGCATGAGCCAAAAACAGTTTCTTAAGTAAGATCGCCTGGATTTTTCGTGATTTCGAATGTTTGTGCCACTCACCACCGAGCGAGCGTCATTTCGCCATCCCCACGATGAAAAAACAACTTCAGAAAGAAAAATGCGCACTATTACTTCTGAATATTTCCCAATGGATCAATTGAGGCTCTCTAATGTATTATAATGAGAGCAAAAAGGGGCATGTTGCGTAACTCCATGAACAGCCTTCAGACGGGCATACTGGATCGACCGACCTCTGCCTCTGTGATGCGTACCCAAATGCACTCCAAGCCAAGAATATACTACACACGCCTTCACTTGTACCGGTCGACGGCATCCACCTTGAATTTAATGCTAAGATTAGCTTCGCCGGGTTCAGGTGTGCTGAATCTTATTAAGATGCTAATGAAGATCTCATGCCCACATGGCGTGCAGACGCTCAGATGAATTGCTGCACTCTGGAAAAATATCAGTCGGAATCTTAATCCCTCAAGCGCAGAAGAATGGGCATCTTTCCCAGCTCGGTCCATTCCACTCTAGGGGTTTTTTTGCACATATGATATGAGAGAATCGAGTGGTAGACTGTTGTTGGTTCGGTCGCGCAGTTGTTTGCTCCATTAGTAAGGTGAAGAGGAAAGGTACGAAGACAGGTGCGAAATGGTTGTTTGGATTTCAGTTTTAACAATGATGGGAAATGGTCTCATATTGAGGCGGAAATAGAGGATCTGCGGACGATTATTTTTTTTTGTTTTAATAATTTCATAACGGGTAGAAAAGCTTTCTTGATCAAATGTTTAGTTTAAATGGTCGTTAGTGAATTTCCAGCTTAGTTCTTCAACAGAATTTTTGGGTGAAATTACCTGAAAGAGATTTACTGGGAATTCCTTGACTTAATCTGAAGGTTGCCAGCGGCTAACACAGCAGAACGTTATGGTCCTGTAGAACCAAGCCCAAATTATTTTAGGACAGCTAATGCTCCCTTGATGAGCACGGTAATATCAATCGAGTCGTTCTTATGTGAGTTTCCGATCATCAATGGCGTGGTTTCGGTCTACCACGTGGAAACAAAGTGGTGCGGCATTTGAATGGTGGCGGAGTGGTATTAAAAGTATTAAGCGCGCATCGAAATGGCAAGCAGCGTATCGCTTAAGTGATTCAACATCATCTTATTACTAACGAGAAGTGTCATCCACTGCCACTTACCACTCAAAAATTAAACTTAAGATTTATTTAGATTTTTTAAATGTTATTATTGCGTACCAGAATCACAACTTTTCATAATTTTTCCCTATATAGTACAGTCATTTGGTTCTAAAAAAAAAGGTTACCTGGAAAGTTTTCCGGGAGTTTTGAAAATTTGTAATTTTATAGATTTCGATGTGCTCTTTCCGAATTTCAACTTTGCCACCTCGTATCTTTGCCGCTCGCACCGCCATGTTGGAAAAATGACGCCTAAAAGCAGTTTTTTGACAATATCTCCTTTCCGACTCACAGAAAATTTCCTACAATTTATGTCGCCGCAAAGTGTAGTTCAACACGCGTTTTGGCCAAAAAACTCATTTCCACACCACCTTGAGGTAAAGTAAGCAACGCGTTTTTTTATCGTGGTATCCCCAGTAGGCCTAATCCACATGCAATTCGTTGTTCCAAAATTTAGCACATTCTCCTTCGCTTCGCTGTTTTTGATGGACCAGGTGTTGCGAGTTCATTGTGTTTAGTACCTATCAAAACCGAAATATTTTCCACATCATCCGCGATCGGATTACCAGTTTCATCTTCGTTCTCAATTTTATCGAAAGTTTGCCCGAAAATAGTCTCCGTTTCTTCCTCTTCATCGCTATCTTGTAATGGAACTTGCGAGTTATCACAGGTACCACTACAATTCGTGCATATAACGGAGCACTTTAACCCAGCCTTTCTGCATCCACAGGCTTTCTGACATCTCTTCTTGCATTTGCAAGAAATAAGTTTTAACAAGCGTTCCGGAGCTGGGAGCTCGAGTGTCGGAAAGGAGATATTGTCAAAAAACTGCATTTAAGCGTCATTTTTCCAACATGGCGGCGCGAGCGGCAAAGATACGAGGTGGCAAAGTTGAAATTCGGAAGGAGCACCTCGAAATCTATAAAATTACAAATTTTCAAAACTCCCGGAAAACTTTCCAGGTACCTAGACGTATTTTTTGGAGAAAAGAGTGGTTTTAGTTGAAATTTTGGTTAAAAAACCGAAATTTTGACTTTGATGACTCATTACTCTAGAAGTTGATAGAGTAGACCCTTGACTTTTACAGTTTTAGATAGGTGGGAGTATTCTACGTAGACTGATACTTTACTCATGAAAATAGGTCATAGGGTTACAAAAATACAGGGTGATATGTAAACCTCTAAAAAAACTGCAAAACACCCTAGCGGCTAAACCGTGACGACTTCCTCCTACCACACATACGATTTTTTGTTCGTCTATCCATAACCTATCCACAGCCTGCCTCTTTGTAACTTTTCGTAGTACACCCTGTAGATTTCAGGTAAAATTAAATGTGACAGGTTGGCGTGGATGTATAAGGGTTTGCGGCGCTCGTACGCCAAAACTATTGAGTTTACGAAAAAAAAGGTTATTACATAAATTGTAGGAAATTTTCTCTAGTTTCATTTTGTATATAAGTGTTTTTATCGTAAAGTGAGCCGGAAAGGAGATATTGTCAAAAAACTGCTTTTTGGCGCCATTTTTCCAACATGGCGGCGCGAGCGGCAAAGATACGAGGTGGCAAAGTTGAAATTCGGAAAGAGCACATCGAAATCTATAAAATTACAAATTTTCAAAACTCCCGGAAAACTTTCCAGGTAAAACTACCAAATGACTGTACTAATATTAATAATGATAAAAAAACAGAAATTTAAAAAAAAACGGGTTTTCTTCTTTTCTTTTAAAAATTCAAGACTTTACTTGGTCTAAAAGCTTTTGCAAAACTAAAGCAAAGAAGTGTTTCTAATTAGTTGTCCTTTTAAATTTTGACGTTAAATCGAAATACCTCCCCCTCCTCTTAAAAAAACACTTGACAAATGTATAATTGTGGGCTTATTTAAGGGACAGTAATAGCAATAAAATAATGAAACCTTACCGGGATAGCTACATGAAAACCTAAAAAAATGTATAAATTTAATTTGTATAAGGCTGTTTCTAATTAGTTGTGCGTAGCTGTACATGCGAAATTGAAGCCGGATTCAAGCCAGCTTGGATCTTAGAAAAATCCATGTATATGCAGATCGAATTCAAATAGGATCGAGCGAAATTCGATGAAAAAGCGAAACAACAGTAAAACGATACGAAAACTACAAATTGTAGGTTATGTTCATTGCTTTTCGATTACGTTTGAATCCATTTAACTTCAATTACTCGAACCGACGATGTCAAATAAGCAGATTCTCACTTTCAATCTTTCGATCTCTGGATCGTTCGATTTGGTCATGTATACTTGGTATACAATACGATAGTAGCTATAAAGATTTGGCAGGACTTCCCCATTCCTACGGTAGCGCAGAGGGTCGATGGTGGAGCAGATGGCGTCATCACTGATAAGTTTGAGGGCCCGTTTTTGCACTTTATCTAACCAATCTGTTTGCATACTCCAAATTCGCCAGTGTCCTATGTGGTGAACGACACGTCGACACGATTCTGGCTATGTCGTTCTGCGGCATCATCAGGTGATCTGTACAAGTTTTGGGTAGGACACGATTATAAAATGAGTTTGTAAGAGGTGCCTCTTTTTTCTTTTGAACCAGTACAGTGTCATACTTCAAATGAGGCGAGGTGCTATTGTAATGCCAAATTGCAAAAACAAGCAATTTAAGAAAATAAAGAAAATAAATACCAATGAAGAGCTTTTTTACGAGTTTAATTCTAATATTCATTAAACTACCTTAGAGTAAGTAAGGAATCTTTGCCTCACAATGTATATTTATATTTTGCAATCCCACCTCGCCTAATTTCAAGTTGGAAATTTTGCTGCCACAAAAGAAGTAAGAAATGTCTCTCCAGTACGTATTTACAATCTCGCCTCATCTCATTTCATATTGGAAATTTCACTTCTTCAAAAAAAGTAAGAAATGTCTCTCCAGTACAAAATTTCACTCCGTCGAAAAATGTAACAATTGTCCCTTCAGTAAAAAATTCCATTCCCTCGAAAAATATAAGAATTGTCTACTTTCACTCCCTCGAAAAATGTAAGAATTGTCTCTTCAGTACAAAATTTCTCTCCAGTTCATATTTACAATCTCACCACGGCTCAGTTTAAATTGGATATTTTACCGCCGCAAAAGAAATGAGAATTGTCTCTCCACTACATAATTTACAATCACACCTCGCTTCATTTATCTCGATACACGCTCATATACCAGTAGGACATTATTTTTGAACCGGGACATTTATAAAAATTGAGGCGTCAGTACAATTTACCATCGTATAAGGGACAAATGTACTGCCTAAGTCTGTGCTGTGTAAGTGTGGCTTAACTCTAATCTGTACATAGTCAGTCCAAGTCTTTTTACTCTTGACACGTGCTTGGCTAGCAAGCTAGCCAGGCTTTAAAGCTTTAAAGATTGCCAGGAGCTCCGTCTAAAAGGCACTGTCAGAATTAATTTTTGCGGTAGGGTCTATGGGATAACGAGGGAGACCCAATGTTTGCTGGAAGGATGGCGTAGTCTAGGACGCTCAAAGCTTAGGGATGCCAAACTGGATGACATCGGTTCAAAATCGGGACCTGTGGAGATGCGAGAGGCCAGAACCTGATCCCGGTTGTATAGTAGAGCCCTTAAAGAAGAAGAATATTATTTTGATGTTTAGCTAAGGGTCGCAAATTTCAGCGCCTACACCCGACCCTGTTTTGAAGCCATCTGTGTATAGAACTGTGATAGTTCCTTTCAGGCTGGAAGTTTTGCCATTCGGCACATCGACACCAGGGTTGAAGTTTAAGTTTTGAGCTCTTATATCATGTAGTCAGATGGCCCTTTCACCATTCCCAGTCGAAAAAAGACCGGGAGAATACTGTTGTGACCAGTCTTCATCTCCCAGAGTCCACTTAACGTAGCCTCAGTGTTGTGCAGCTACTCTCGATAGTAATTTAATTACTTTTATTAAAATTCCTGATACCAGCAGCAAAATATATTTACGAAAAAGGCGGAAATTGTGTAATTACCATTTCTATAACATATACGTTGGGGTTTCTTAAAAAAAGGTTTATTTTCCGATAAATTAAGTTTGGAATCACTTGATAAGCTCTTGCAATCTACGCAAACCCAAAACGTCTTTTGATATATCAACCAAGGAGTGCCCAGTTAAAACATGTGCTAAATATATAGCTTCCCGGTGATAAATAAAGTTGATTAACCTCATTTTTACTGAAAATACTCCAATATAAACAGCATAATTAAGAAGCATTTCAAGTACAAAACAAAACGAGACCAATTACATAACACACTCCACTTTGAAGTATGTGATAAAAGTGAAATTACATCATTGCATCACTTCTTGCTCTAATTTTCAACGAAATTAGCATGTTCCTCATGTCCATTACCGATAACAAGTATCCATCCATTCGCCAACTTAAGTACCATAAGACTGAACAAGACCGAGGAGGCGATCGCGGCTGCAATTTACTCAACCGTGCCGTGCCTTCTTAAGACCGTCTTCACGTGACAACATAAAATAAATTCCATTTTAAAATGCAACCAACTATCATTGCATTCTCTCCTCTTTTTTTGTTGCCGAGTGTCGTACAATAAAAAAATAAAATGAAATTTTTTATTTTCAGTTGAGCTGAACAGAATTTTTTATTAAAAAAAAATTTACAAAAATAAAAAAAGAAAAATGCAAAAATTCGTCGTGGTCAAGAAGCATCACAATCATGAAATCCCTGAAGTGCTCCCATCGAAGGTGAAAATGAGTGGTTACCTGAAGAAGAAGCGAAATGTGAGTGTGCACATTGAACTAGATATGTCGAGATATCATTGATTTACTGATTTATAATAATAATTGAAATTCTGTTTTTTTTGCTCTTTTAATTGCAGAAAGTTGGAGGATGGCGAAAAATGTGGTTCGTGCTACAGAATCAGCTGCTTTTGTCATATGGATCGAAAGAAGAATACGATAAGAAACTAGTGTCGTTTAAAGATGTCCTGAATCTGGTTCCAGGCACTATAGTTCGACCGTTGGGGGGTTTTCGATTCACCATTGAAAGCACAACAAATATAATTTATACATTTGTAAATATAATTTTTGTTTATTTTTTTTATATATAAAAATGTCTTAATTTTCTTTCAAAATTATGCAAATTCTTTCAGAGGTGCGACGACAGTAAAACTTGTACCTTGTGGATAACTGCACTGGTTGAGAGTCTCACAATGCAGGGTCAATGTGCAAAGGAGAATGGTGTTGGGTAATAAAATCGTTTTTATTAATAAAATTTTATTTTTATTTTAAATTTATTTTTTGTTTTAAAGAAAATCATCAAAATTTCACATATCCCTCGACAATATTAAGCAAATGCCACAAAAGAAAACATTACGTGCCAGCTACAGTTGGGATTCGATATGTAGATTTAAAAATTCAAGATCACCAAGGATTCCGATCGCACAAAATACAGCTCGTCTCCTTGAACGAAATGGACTTTCAGCAGTAGATTTAAGTCGAATCCAGCATGATATACTAAATCCAAATGAAAAACACGAAAGGTATGTTACTGTATAGTGTATAGTGATGATCACACACTCTTTGTAGCGACCTTGAATCGCGAAAAATGAACAAAGTAAAAAATGATCGTGCAAAATTTCCGTGAAAATCAAGTTTAATGACCTTTTGTCTTTTATTGTTTGCATAAAATTGAATGAAAACGGCGAAAAAACATTTTTTTTTTATTTAATTATACGAACTAATTTAAAATGGGTGGAATAATTACATATGCATGCGGAATATGTCATCCACATCACTACTATACATTTTAATTAGATTCAGATCGAATTGTTTTTGAATGCACATATGCTACCCACCACTACTCGTGTTTGATATTCATGATTGTTACTTCTTCTTTCTATTAGGTTTTTGATCTGAAATGAGGGTTTCGTGCATGCATGGTTCATTGTTTGATTTTAAAATTGTTGAATGTAATTATGTATTTTTTTCATTTTTGGCAAACTTTTACTTTTACTATTGATAACAAAAAAAAACCAAAACAGTAGTGAAAGTATTTAATTTGAATATTTTTGCACCTATACGCCTACAATATTAGTATAATGCAGGAAAAGTGAAATATTTGTTATTTTTGTTGATTTTTTAATTCAAGCATAAACGGAAGCTTCCTTCTTAGCATTCAATACTATCTCTGAACAGGGGCCGTAGCACGTAAGTTGTTTCAATCGACCTCTTCATACAAAAACTCAGAATTTTTGTATGAAGAGGTCGATTGAAACAACTTACGTGCTACCACCCCAGGTCTCCGGATTCCTATCGTCCCAACTGGAATTTGAAATCATTGTTGCGGGCAGTGGCGGATCTAGGATTCATTTTGGAGGGGGCCATCCTCATCAAGTGGCAATTGGGGAGGGGTGGTGTGGTTTGACAATAAAAATGAATGTGTGTATGTATGATCGCTATAGGCTCCTACACCGTGCAACCGATCTTAATGAAATTTTAACCATGTGCTATTTACATTCAAACTTAGAACATAGGCTATTTTATTACTTTCTAAAGCCACTCATAGATGGCGCTGTCATGGAGAACTTCGTTGAAAATCATCGCAGAGCTTTGAATTTTTGCATGAAGTTCCGTGGAGGTCTCCTATGATACACCTCGAAGCCCGATTTTCGAAATTCAAAATGGCCGCCGAAATATGACCGAAATTTAAAATTTCCGCAGAAATATGGTTGAATTTGCCAATTTTATTCCGATTCCAATGAAAGTGGGTATCTAGGGGTTTTTAAGGTCGCAAATAACGAATTTGTGGTGAAAACTTATAAATTCAAAATGGCCGACGAATTTGCTAATTGTGTTCCGATTCCAATGAAAATCTGTATCTGAGGTTTTTTTAAAATCTGTATCTGAGGTTTTTTAAGGTAGCAAATAACGACTTTATGATCAAAATTTAAATTCAAAATAGCCGCACCAATATGGCCGGCGAGTTTGCGAATTGTATTCCGATTCCAATTAAAATCGGTATATGGGAGTTTTTAAGGTCGTATGGCAGAAGAGGATATCTTTAAGACAGCGATAACTACACCTTTCGGTTTATTCGAATTTACTCGAATGCCCTTTGGACTTAGAAATGCTGCTCAAACATTCCAACGCTTTATGGATAGAGTTCTAATTAGTTTGGAATTTGTTTTTGTCTACATTGACGATATTTTGGTTGCAAGCAAAAATGAGGAGGAACACAAGAAACAACATATTAATCCAGGGAAATGTCTATTCGGTGTAAATACTATTGAATTTTTAAGTCACAAGATTACGAAGGACGGGATTCTTCCATCTGAGAACAGAATTAAATTCAAGTTCGTTGTTTAATTTACCTTCGAACACCTTGTCCAGAACGAATTGGGCTGCATTTGACAAAAGTTTTGCGGAAACTAAATGTCTTTTGTTCCGATATCGATTGGAATTTCGCCATTTCCAATGTCAAAAAGTTGTTTTGAAAATGTTTGAGCAGAGGCATCTTGTAGCAAATGGACACGCATATTCATTGTGAGCGTGATTTTTTCGACACTGTTCCATAGATATGATGTTTTCAAGCATGCGTTAAGCTCATCTGCAGGCGTTGATCGAGATATAACAGCCAAACTTTAGAGAAAATCCCCTATGTAGTATCAGAGCGCCTCCCATCGGTTGGTGTTTTCCTCGGAAATCTCACAAAGTCCTGTCAAGCACTTCGAGCGATTTCTTATGGGCCATGGTGCATTCCTCCCAAATTATAATTTTGCACGTTTTAAGTACTGTGGCAATACCGGAGTTTTTGCTGATGTTACATGTAGTTGTTTCTATCTGGTGCAAATTCAATGGGAGCTTGATTGCTGTACGTCCACCATCAAGTAGAGTTGATGACATTCCCGATGATGTCACTGCGAGTTCAATATCATTCTGCATTCGAATCGACGCCAAAATCAAATTGCTATTTCCGTTATTTCCTTTGGCTACACGTTCCATGATTTTGTCGTACGAATATTTTTGAAATTGTACGCCAACTACCCGCAAATCACCTCCGATCGATCTGAAACTTTGGGAATCGTATTTTTTTCGGAAAAAACCAAATAAAAAGGATCTGAGCTCTTTAGCAGTAATTCGAAGAGTACCTCCCATATAAAAGTTCGTATTTTACCGATATCGGTACACTACAGCCACCCGAAGTGTTCGAGATAGAGCCAAATAGACCGCGTAGGAACACCGGCTGTACCCGAAAACCCCTATATACAAAAATTCGGATGAGCGGTTTCGGAGTCTATTAAACATTTACAGACAGACAGATAACAGACAGACAAACTTTCACTTTTAGATTAAAATGTTTGGTTTTTTGGCCATAACTTCCTTATTTGTCAACCGATTTTTATGAAATTTGGCTTGTTGGAAAGGTTTATTAAATATCTATTAATATAGCGGGCAAAGTTTCGAAACATGTGATTTTTTGCATTTTTTCCCGTTTACCCACCCCTGAAATATATTAACTAACCCTGACCCTCAAAATATCAATACAGGAGGGACCGGTATTTGTTTGACTACCCACCGCCTTTTTTCCAATCTTTTGGCATCGCTTCCTGCTCATACTTGCACAATTAATTCGTGAATCGCTTGGTGTAGTGAGGCCCTACATATTTAACCAGCTCTGTGGGAGCCGTCTAGACCCGAGGCCTTGTTGGTTTTGAGCGATATATTAGCTGTGATTAATGAGCTGCTCTAGGTTGAGCTAGGTTGAGATATCTGCAGCAATATGTGTTTCATGAGCAATTCAATTGCTCTAACTTGCCTGAAGTTGCTCTGATTTGTGTTTCATGAGCCTGCTCTAGTTGAACTGGACCAATTTAAAGCACGATTTTCTGCTTTACCTTTTTTGGTAGAGCAACTTCTTGCAAGATTTCTTACTCTACTTTTTATGGCAGCTGCTCTGCTTTTTTTCGGTTTCATTAAACACAGCTATTATCTAGCAAACTGCCCAATTATTCAAAAACTTATTAGGCATATTGACAAATGATTTTCAAGAATTGCCAGATAGAGGAAATGGCTGATTACACGTGTGCCAGACGCCTGCCAATTGTTGAGCGCCAGATTTTGAGGGCAGACATCTGTCTTCATCTGTCACAGTGCAGTGCTTACATGCATCTGCCTACGAAAATCGGCAGATATCTGAAAATTTGCCAGATCACGTAAGAGCACCTTAAGGGCTCACATCATCTTTCGCTAGAATCCTGGTAGGATACATAGCACACTTTGATGTATTGTATTTTATTTTCATATCGAGGATCAACTTCATTCCTACGCCATTCCTTATCTATATTAATAAAAGAAAGTTTTTGTATGTATGTAGTATGTATGTATGTGTGCGCTATAGCGGCGCACCAGTCATCGCAGAGCTTTGAAATTTTGCACGAAGGTCCGTGGGGGTCTCCCATGAAACACCTCGAAGCCCGATTTTCGAAATTCAAAATGGCCGCTGAAAAATGACCGAAATTCAAAATGGCCACCCAAATATGAATTCGAAAATTGTGTTCCGATTTCAATGAAACTGGGTATCTAGGGGTTTTTAAGGTCGCTAATCACGAATTTGTGGTCAAGATTTATAAATTCAAAATTGCCGCGCCAATATGGCCGACGAATTTGTCAATTGTGCTCCGATTCCAATGGAAATCCGTATCTGGGGTTTTTTGAGGTAAAAAATAACGAATTTATGATCAGAACTTATAAATTCAAAATGGCCGCCGAAATATGACCGAAATTGAAAATGGCCACCCAAATTTGACAATTGTGTTCCGATTTCCATGAAAATCGGTATCTGGGGGGTTTTAAGGTAGCAAATATTGAATTTATGATCAGAACTTATAAATTAAAAATGGCCACCGAAATATGACCGAAATTGAAAATGGCCACCCAAATTTACCAATTGTGTGCCGATTTCCAAGAAAATCCGTATGGGGGTTTTTTTAGGTTGCAAATAACGAATTTATGATCCGAATTTATAAATTCAAAATGGCCGCGTCAATATGGCTGACGAATTTGCCAATAGCGTTCCGATTACAATGAAAATCGGTATCTGGGGTTTTTTAAGGTAGCAAATAACGAATTTATGATCAGAACTTATAAATTCAAAATGGCAACGCCAATATGGCGGACGAAATTTTCCAATTTCATTCAGATTCCAATGAAAGTGGATATCTAGGGATTTTTAAGGTTGCAAATAACGAATTTATGAGCAAAACTTATAAATTCCAAATGGCCGCACCAATATGGCCGATGAGTTTGCCAATTGTATTCCGATTCCAATGAAAATCGGTATCTGGTCCTTATTTTGGAAAAGTCCCGATTTTTTTGAGTGCTCCCCCTAAATCAAAAGTAGAGGCCGAAAAAATAATTATGACGCAAAAAAAAGTCGAAAAACAAAATTATAACCCGTCCCCCGCGCAGGTTGAATTTTAAATGGGATTTAACATGGGTTTTCGTTTTTTTAGGTTCAACCAAGCGGTTAAACTTGGTATCCTTAAGTTTCCGATACCGCTTAATACGAATATCATGTCAAAAACCGGTTTTGACTAATGACAGCTGTCAATAGAAATTAACCATATAAAAGGTTTCCAAAATCATTTTTTCAAGATTTGTTGTTTCTTTCACTTTTTTCCTTCCGCGGCAGTGCACACATAAACTTTTTTTATTTAAAGGCGTTGCAACGCACGCGGGTTTTTTGCTAGTATTCAATAAACATGAACAAAATATCTCCTACGTACACAGCTCTAATACCATTCATCATTATTCGTTCACAAAAATTTCAACATTCCCTTTTTGAATAGCTTGTTAGTCGTTTATAAAGCTTTAACAAGGCACGTGCAATTATTTTTCCTACGCAATTTTGCCATACCTTTAGGGTACATATTTAAACATCAAAACAATTCAGATTTCTGCCCTTCATGCACGAACTCTTGACAAGCCTCTGTAAAATTTCACCACAATTTTATTTCTATTTTGAAACGAAGCTTTTGAATATTATCTATAAAAAATTTCCTTTGAACATTCATCATGACTAGAAGGCCTCGAAATCATTAACCTACAATCATTTAAAAATTCATTGTCCATCGAAACCATATTCAATACTAGATTATCCTTTCCGCAGGAATCACACTAGTGTAAAGTTTCGTTCGCGTTTTAAATGAAAATGAATTTCCTGCAAAACTGCACTATATATAAAATCGCGAACCAAAAACAGGAATTTTAATGACGTAACTTTTACCCTTTGGCCATTTTGGGATAGATGGTAAGAATCGAACCATGAAAACACTCCGACTATTAAGTGCCATTAACATTCTCATAAAGGTCCATGCCAGAAGGCTCGCTCCATCATCAGCGTGCACACACTCTCTTCAAAAGCATCCACCCAAGCATCCCTTGGCAAACAGAGAGTATATACAGTATTATGACTGCTACATCAGTTGGAAAGCATCCATCCCGAAACTGAATGTAAAATCGTATAAAAACGAGCTTCTGCAACCAAGTCGTCCTCTCCTCCATCCAGACAGCTGATCCTTACGTTTTTTCCAGACAGGATTTGATTTTTTTTTGGTATGGTGGCATAGTACCGCGCGTGTACTTAGAGGGTACGTCAGGGTAATTGAGGCAATGCTAAAAATACTCACCAGCCGGAATCCCCCATCCGTTTTTTTGATGTTGAACAAAGCTTGGAACTCCAAAAATTCGTATCTTATGACACGTTCAACAACGCCGACCGGAGGAGACGCATCCCTCCTTTCCCATAGGTGTCTCGATTTCATTCAAGTGCAGTTTGTTGACATTCGTCTACTCCTAGTGAGAGTGGGACCTTTACCGGAGTCCTGGAAATATGGCGTACGATATGTGTGTAGATGGAGCGCTTGAAGCCTTGAGATTTAATGAAAATATGTGGCTCCCAAGGGGGGACTCTGCCCCGAGACAGAAGGTTACGGTTACGTTGTATATTCGCCAAATGCATGGTGACACGTTCCACATACTTTATGTTGTATTTGTACTACAATGGGATCGAATCAATTCGAATGTCTGGTGGCTCTGTTGCATAAATTTGGAATAGAAGCAACAAAATTGTGGAATTTAAATTTTGTTATGAGCATCAGCAATGCTTATGTACATACCAAATGGAGGATGTTGGATTTAAATAGTTTCTTGCGATATGAGTAAGGAATGTGAATGTGAAAAGAAAATTCACTTGGTTTTTGGCGTTTTTGGGAAACCTTTGTGAATCTCATGTGAGACAAACTTTTAAGATATGACTTTTGTGACAAATATTAATGGTTAGACGAGAAATTGCACCATAAACTTTTCTGCTACCATAGAAAGAATTTTATTCCCTGGCTGCAGATAACTTTTTGAATAGTCCATGCAGATGATGCACCTCTTTGAAGAACATTCAGTAGAAAGCTTAGATGTTACTATAGAAGCAGCTATGTCCTCTAGAACATAGAAAGCACAAACGTGAGCTTTAAAATATCGAAGGGGTGACTATAGAGAATGGGAAAATCTATGCGTAAGCAGTCGTATATAGATTTCTACGATTTCACTAATAATAGCCCGTCCACACGACACAGTCTTTGTTCCCACACTCTTTTTTCCATAGAATTTTATGCAAGTTTAATTTTTTCTCAATGTTTCTGAAAACTAAAAAAACGCGTACTCTTTCCGTCACCATATTTGTATAAAAGAGTGTGTGAACAAAAACAGTGTCTTGTGGACGGACCAATCTTTTTGATTTTGAGGAATTGTGTGTGGCTACTGTAGCTTAATGCCTTAGTTAATCTAGTGTTTGTAGGTAGATATATAGAGGTGGCAACACTGTCTAAGGACCAAGGACAATTGGCGCTCAAAGGGCACCGCACTTCTTAGCCTTTACCTAACTACATGTTTTGCAGTGTCCTTGAAGTGAGTTTATATCCAGCGTGTCTTATTCAGTGGGTGACAATATTTTCTCCTAGTCTAGTTGCCTTATTATTACCCTTGTTGTTTATGTGACTCGATACCCACTGAAGAGTGATCCTGTACTTTCTAGCCAAGGAGTATTACTTCTTCTAACAAATTTTTATCAGCCTGGGCGTTATATAGACCGCGCCTAGCACCTGGGTTGAAATTGAGTTTCGATACCATTCTCAGTTGTAAAGAGCGCAGTGTATTGCTGTGTTCATACCATCTTCTCTAACCAAACCCCGCTTCACACAGCCTTATACCCAGGGGCGGCGGAACACCTGTTGTGTGTGTTGACCATTCAACACATGAGCTCTTCCAAGTGTTGAAAATCAACACATGAGATCCCGTTTCTATTTTAGGTCTTCAAAAAATTTTCCTACATAACTTGTTCTTTTTATTTAAGGCTGCACTGCACTCGTGCTTGCAAAATACGTGTTAAAGAGTTTTAAATGATTTTTCTGAGGAAAGTCTTTCAACTTTCAAATGAAATCAAAAGTTTGAAAGATGTAGATTTTTTGCGGCAATATGATTGGTCGAATTTTTCAATATTAAAACGACTGAGAAGTTACCTTCGGTAACGAATTTATTTCGCGAAGTTCAAAACGAGCTGCATGCAGTCCTTGCAAAAAGTTAGCTATTTCTTTTTGGCATAAAGTCTAAACATATTTCTATGTATATTTTCAAAAAATGAAGTTCAATATGCACAGTAAGATTGAAGTTTTTGGAGATCTAATATGCAGTTTTCCCTCCTCCTCCCCCACCCCGCTTTTTAACCTTTCGAATTAAACACGTAGCTTGGACCTATTCCGCCGCCTATGCTTATACCGAAGACAGACTAGAAACTTAATCCGGATTATGACGTCAGAATGACGTAGACCCATATGAAAGATATGGAAATAAAATGGAGTCGACGTCATACTGACGTCATAATCCGGATTAAAGTTGCTGGTCTGTCTAGGGTATTAATAGTCCAGGGAAATTAGACATTTTTCTTCGAAAAAATTCCGGGAAAGCTGAATTTTGGTATGGACATTGATATTACTGCTATAAGGAAAATGTCACGAGTCCACATCGATTTGACACTCCGATACGATTTTATGCGAGGTCAAAGGTCACCAAAAGCGAATTTTCGAAAATATCTCTAGAGATGTGCGTATTGATACTCCTTCTGTTGTTAAATCTCTTTTTTACCCTAGACTTCTGCACGTTTTTTAATCAATTTTTATTATGTATGTAAATTATAAACTTAATTATCGTTAAAAATTGATGATTTGTGTGGAAAAAGTCTTTTGGTCGTAGAGACTTCTATCTATAAAATTTTATCTGTGAAACAAAGAAAGGTCACTGGAAAATACCCCAGAGCCATACCGCCGACATTCCATCGTTTCATTCAAACTTCACAATCTATACAGAAGTCGCACGGAAAGTCCTTGTCGTGTGGACCCACCATTAGTTGTCAATCATTGTGTTATATTATCTACAAATTCTTGTGTTCATTCCTTTTGCCTATCTTCCGAATTTTACCTTCAGCCACTTTTAACGCTGTTCGTCTATTTCTAGACTATATAGTTACATTCCACATTAAAACCACAATGCATTAAAAAGAACCATCGCCCAATTTGACCTAAACATTAATTCTATTTTTAAGCATCCGGGAATTAGTTTTAAATTTTATCCTCTTGAAAATAGACATTTCCATTTTCGAGACATATCCGACTAAACACACCGAAAACAATATCACAGCAGTTTTTCCATCATCTCTGAAGCATCCATCCAACAAGAATTTTCCACACCACAAACGCAGGGCGATATCGAGGGAAAATCCATTGAGAATTGAAAAGTAAAAATAAAAACGTTTTTTTTTATTCCACATTTTTTCCCCGCATAATTTCTTTCCTTTCGAGCAGACATCTTGCTCCTTTCTCTATAGTTTAAGTACGTATCTGCCGCTGCTATCTGTTAGCTGCTGTTGAGATGCACACAATATATAATACCAAAAAGCTTGGCTTTGACTTATTTTTGTTTCCCTTTCGTTTCCATATTTTTTTAAAGGGCACGGAACTTCCGGCTGCACGAGAAGCGCCTTGCTGTGAATCAGTCTGACGAGGTGAGTCGAATCAACCAAATGTTTAGCCGGAGCGCCACCAGTGTTAGCTTGATACGAAGTCCTGATCCGTATGGTGGTGGCATTACAACTGGAAAGGATGCAGCTTGTGTAAAGGATGAAATTCAACAGTTTTTAGGACATTTAGAGGAAGTGAATTATTGTGAAAATTTTGATACTGTGGATAATATACAAAAGTGCTATGATAACGGATATACAAGGGATTTAAATCAGAATAAAATGAATTACAATAGTGAATGGTGAGTAATGTTTTAATTTAAGTGAATAATAGTTTATAAGTTTGAGTGTATTTAAAAAAAAGTAAAAAGGATCTGTGGCTTTTGTAATTGTTGTTTATATTGTGGAGCAAATGAGAGTTTTGTGCACTAGCAAATAATAATAAAATACACTCAATTT
The DNA here is from genome assembly GCA_963855945.1 of Thereva nobilitata. NCBI lineage: Eukaryota > Metazoa > Arthropoda > Insecta > Diptera > Therevidae > Thereva > Thereva nobilitata. The sequence goes on from OY979697.1 coordinate 87,177,178, forward strand.
CTCAAAGAAACTTTCCTCTTTCGGTTTTAAAAATTAGATATATGCAAAGTTTACGCCCAATTATATTTATTATTACTTCTTTCACTAAAATACAACGAAAGTATACTCAAAATGTTTACAAGTGATCACTAAGAAACACAATCATGGTGTACTACCATTGTTACCTTCCATCTGGTTGGGTTAACGATCGATGATAAGTGCAAAAAAAGTGGTGAATATCTTTAAATGCAGTCTAAACTTTGAAATCAATGGCAGGATCAGTCAAATCATTCATTACAGACTTTTATGGTCAGAACAAATTTTTGGGCGACTGATCGACGTGATAGTTTTCATTAGCTTCAGTGCATGCAGTGTAGTATTCGACATATGGCTTAGCACTGTCAATGATGATTGGATTTCATAGTGGCTACAAAACGATCACTTTGAGCTATTTAATAAACTCAATGTTAATGTTGATCGTTTTTTCGCATTTCAATAATGAGCCATTCATACTTCATATTGTTGTCATCTCATCAAAGTCGCTGCTTTTGTGCATCAACATAATTCCACAAACATACTATAAATATAATAGATTTCCTATGCCCCAAATAGAGAGTTCCTTAGCATATGTATGTTCAAAGTGATTCACAAAATATAAGGTAAACTAAAAGCAGTAAGATGCTAAAGTCCGAAGAAGTTGTCCCAGTCATTAACTTTGACCAAAATTATTGTAGGTAGCTTCAAGTTAATTTTGTTTAGTACATATTTTCTTTCCTTGCTTGTTAATAAATTATGAAATTTTTGAAATCATAACTCATTCTAAAGTGGTGCCAGACTTTTGGATACAGCATATTGGAAGAAAATGGACGATTCCTGGAAAAAGAGTGTACAATTAAAAAATTTGTTATATTTCTGGCTAAGTTCTGCTTACATCAATTCATTTTCACCAAACCCTTTTCATTTTGTGACTCCGATTTTTCCAGCATCTGCACTTACACCGTCTATCTATCTTCTCTATATCTATCTGATCGTATTTTGACAAACAGACAGGTTATGTCCAACTTAATTACGTCTTTTTCTTTACAAACTTGGAGTAGTTCTTCGTTATATCTCTTGATATATTCAACTGCTGTATTTTGTGTAGTGTTAAATAATTTCTTAGTATGTTCTTTCGGCAACCTCGAAATGAGCTTTGAATGAACAGTTGACTACAGTTTCGCAAGATATGTGCCCTATACTGATATAACTATTGCTTTCTATAAACTGTAGTTCGCTGGGAAAAGTCTCGAGTTAAAAAGTTTACAATTGTATGTAGGTACATAATAGGACTTGTTAAATGTTAACGCTTAATCGTAACGCTAGCTTGGGGTGACTTTAAGTTTGAGACACAACCCACAAGAGGAATTTCTACTATTCCGTCCATAGCGAGTGTTCCACTGAAACATTAAAAACCTCCTGCCTGCACGGCAATATTTTTCCCGCAACACACGACTAGCCCAATCGACACACCACCCCTACAGCCCCCCACATACTTTCGTGCACAATATGGTCTAGAAGTTCTTTATAAATAGAACAACTCGACTGTGGAATAATCTTCCGCAGTCAATACTTCCGAACCCGTACCTCTTAGGGTTCAAAGGTAAGGCTCAACTATATCTTCTTGAGCCCACACAGACCGCCTCTAATATTCCCTACTCTCTCTTTAGCTTTAAACTAAGCTTACTACTAGTCATTGCACCATGACCCGAACGACATGGCAGACTGAGAGTACAAAGGATGGTCCCTAAGCTTGGGTTTTCTACATAGCAGAAATACACCATCAGTTCAATGGCTCGGCTAAAGGCAAATAGTTTTTCCAGGGAAGGAAAACGACGTCCACGTATTGGTTATTTCAGCTTTGGGAATGAGTTTAAGTGTGGTGGGCCCATGTCTGGACTATAGGGTACTTAATCCCTATAGGTTCAAAATTTCTTCATATCTCGCACGAAGATTATCCTTATGAACAGTTGTACAAACTTCACTTTTCGTTTATCTGTTTCTCCCTTCTTAGATTGTCCATTATTCTTACACCAACTTCACGGAAACAAATAGCAATATGAGGAACTGTCATCGTAGCAAACTTCACTTGGATTGGCAAGTAAAATTTCGATCCTTATGTAAAATTTTTGATCCTCAATAATTTCAGCACCTGGACCTAGTTTTGGCTTCTTTTAAAGCTCATGTCCATAAAAAACAAGGTACATTATTGATAAAACAGAACCATGTGCTTTTTCGCCAAGCCTGGAGCTACAACTGACATAATTTTCATTATTGTTATTTCATCACTATACATACCTACGTAGCTTAAAAACCAGGCAGCGGAGCGGTATAAAAAAACGGCAGGCCTTTACATGATCATCAAAGTTATAAGTTCATAAGACAAGCCCTTATACTATCAGCACATCATGTAATTGGCCGTGTAATGCTACAGTCTACAAAAGATAAATAGCAAGATTTCGGGAAAAACGCAATTTTATTTGATCATGTTATATGAACCTTTAGTCCACCATTCATGCGCTTCGTTTTCAATATTTTACAAATATACAGGCATTACGCCGAACCTTAAAGTCTAAAGTAGAAATTCGAGATAGTCGAAAATCAAGAATAATTTAATTATTATAAATATAGTAAAATATACTAGCCCAAGTTTCTTTTATCTATGATAATAGAAGAAGTTTCAAATTCTTTAATCAAATCATTTATATGCCCGAGATTAGCCACCATTACTTTAATACCCTTAACAGATTTCATTAACTTCGGGCAGAAATTTTCTTACTAATTTTGCTAATTACTTAAGCTAAAAACAAGCAACGTCTGCCCTTAAACAATAAATCTCTTGTTACATTTTAATAAACTCAAACTTATGTTCCCGTACTCAACGCTCTTACATCGCAAAATTGTGCAAACATCTAGGACGTTACAAAATATTCGCTTAAAACCCCTCCCCTTATAAACTTGTAATTGATTAAAGTTTTATCTAATAAAATGAAGGATACAAACAACCACTTACATCAATCTATTATGTCTAGAACAACCCGTTCATAATTTAAACTTTCCCAAAATAATATCTTTAGTGGATGAAAACTCGTCGTCATCACTGAAAAACTAAAATATCAAGTATCCTTTATGATATTTTACTTAATTAATAAAAAGTCCAGTCTGCAATTTTCAAAGCGCAAAGCATTTTCGTAAAACCTTCAAGTAAATTTACAAAAAGCTTTTGGAAAATAAAACCAAAACACTTCAACCCCAACGATGACTGCACTTTGCTAAAAAAAAAATTGAAATAAAAAAATAACGAACCCTCTTTGTATATACCCGTCTACCGTCACTCTCAGAATCGCTCTCCATGTAATAAAAATTACACAAACAAAATAGAAAGACGAAAAAAAAAATATGCTACAAGCAAGCATCTTTAAAGCTTCAATAATTCTCCTTTCTATTACACAGCCCACTCGAGAAACAAGTACAACGACTCTCCCTAAAGGATTCAAGTGGTTCGGATTCAATGCCCTGCATAGTGCCGAAGGATTCAAAGGCTGCAACAACAAAAATAACATCAACAGCAACAACAACAATAAAGTCAGCATTGGGTGCATTCGAGGGGGATGATTACGGTGGCTCCACTGGTGCTCCTCCACACGAGACGAAATCTTATCCTAGATTATCAGCATCATCCGACAACCTAAATAAAGTTGAACCGATTTATGCAGTTGTTGACCTTAAAGATAAGTACGCTCGGAGGGCTAAAATGCGGGAGATTGAGGAACAGCAGTTGGAGAAGGAACGCCCAAAGAGCATCCATGTCGTTACCAGCGATTATGAGGAGGTTAAATATTTATGAGCCCCATTTGTGCAGACTTCCCTTTTCTCAACAACTGCCTTATTGCAGGTATTAAACTTTTCACAAGAGTTTCTGGATAGGGATGAGGATGAAAATGAGAACATCTACGAGCCGGTAAGTAACCTATTATACTGAAAGTCCCCTTCATATTGCAGAAATTATGTGAATGTGGCAACTTCTGTTCTAGATAAACATTCCAGAGAACTTGAACCATCATAGAAATGCAATGTGGAGATACTTCCCTAGGATCAATATAGAGGCACTAATTGAGATGACAAGAACTAGAAGGAAGGAACCCAAAGCGGAACCACCATCCCCATTTTCCGACATTAGAAAGAAGCTCGGCAATCATAGGAAGTCTATAAAAAATCGGATGAAAAGATTTTATACAAAAGATTCATCCGTCACAATTAAGGAAAGGAACGCTTTCAGTGATGATGAGTTGGATAGCCAGGGGGCTACCGGTTCTACTTCTGGTACATCTAACAATAGCATTAAATCCTCATGCGGTAATGTGGAAAAACCGTCAGCATCTTTTGTTTTTAATGAAATTGAAAAATATCGCCGTGGTGAAAAACAAATTTTTGGTAGCTTATCAAGACTTAAGAAGGCAAGAACTTCATTATGCCTAGATGATAATGATAGTAATAAGAAGCTTTTGGTATCGCCAAAAAGTGCCTGCTTTCAGCAAGAACTTAGACGTGAAGTTACAAGAAGATCTGGAACGAAGGTAGAACTTTTTTCATATAGATAAAATATTAAATTTTAACTTAAATATTTTTTTTGTTTATTTTCAGAAAATTGCGTGCCATAGTAAATTTTATGATTAGAAATTTGAAATAATTTTTTTATAGTTTAGATTTCTTTTTTAAATAGAGATTATTTATTGTGTGATTTTTGTACCAAATATAAATCATATATTTGAGAAATTGAACGATTTTTAAAACTACTTTATACTATCACAACATCCACTAAGTCTAATTGCTCCTTTAATCCCTCATGGGACATAGGGCGGAAACAGTTGCCCTCCAGCGGACTCTGTTTTGCGCGACAGCTCTCAGCTCTGACCAGGATCTCCCGGTTGTTGCGGCCTCTGCTAATAGGGTTCTCCTCCACGTTGTTCTAGGTCTTCCGACTCGACGGGTTCCTTGCGGATTCCAGTCGAGGGCCTGTTTGGCTAGATTCTCGTTTTCGCGTCGCAAGGTGTGGCCAATCCAATTCCATTTCCTTCGCCTGATTTGGTCGTCTATCCTTTCTTGGCCGGCACGGCGCCATAGTTCTTCATTTGAAATTCTATCTTGCCAGCGGATTTTTAGGATACGACGTAGGCATCTGTTGATGAAAACTTGTAGGCGCCCTGTGATGAATTGGGTGACTTTCCATGTTTCGCAACCGTACAAAAGAACTGCCTTAACGTTGGAGTTGAACAGCCGCAATTTGGTGTTAATTGATATCTCCGTTGATCTCCATATGTGAAACAGGCATGCATATGCGCTTCTTGCTTTATTTATTCTGGAACTGACGTCTTCTTCTGTACCGCCGTTTTCGGTAATAATACTACCGAGGTAACAGAATTTATCTACCAGTTCCACGTCACGGTTATTTAGCGCTGTTGGTTCAAGGGTGTTTGCATTTATCCGCATTTCTTTGGTTTTAGTCGGATTTAACCTTAAGCCTGCTGAACTACTTTCTGTTGCCAAATTGTTTAACATGTTTCTGAGGTCCTGGTGTCTGTGGGCCAGCAAACAGATATCATCCGCGTAGTCGAGGTCCTTAAGGCGGTCTAACAATCCCCATTGTATGCCACCTGTTCTAGTATCTAGAGCGCTGACAAGGATGTCGTTTATTACTATAAGAAATAGTAATGGCGAAAGTAGGCATCCTTGCCGTACTCCTGAGCTCACTTCAAAGCTGTCGGAGAGTGAAGTTGTGAAGAACTCTGCATTTGGAATTGTTGTATAGAGCTTTTATCAATTCTATTATTTTATCCGGCAGTCCACGTTGCCGAAGAGCTCGCCATATAAAGCTCCTATTAACCGAGTCGAACGCTTTCTCATAGTCTACGAAAGCAAGGTAAAGGGGGGATCGGAATTCAGTAGACTGCTCCACTATGATTCTCAAGGTGTTAATGTGGTCTATGCAGGAGCGGCCTTTTCTGAATCCAGCCTGCTGTCTTCTAAGCGTTCGATCTACTGCCTCTCTTATCCTTGATAGTAATATGTGGGACAAGATTTTGCCCACAGTAGATAATAGACAGATGCCTCTCCAGTTGTCACATATTGTTAGGTCCCCCTTTTTTGGTATTTTGACTATGATACCTTCCGTCCAATCCTCCGGAAAGGTACAGGTGTTCCATGCTATTTCCAGGATTGGCTGTAGCGCATCTGCTATGAGGCTTGAGTCGGCTTTCAACAATTCTGGCGGGATGCCATCTTTTCCAGCTGCTTTACCATTGGCCATTGCATGAATTGCGGTTACTATTTCAGTCTTGGATGGGGCACGAGTGGTGATTCTTATTGGCTGTGCATTGTTGCTGTTGTTTTCCTGAGGTTCCTGTGTAAATGAACCATTCAGGGCGGCGAAGAAGTAATCTCTCCATCCACACTACCAACAAATGAGAAATTAGTTCATACACAAATAACAATCTCACAGAAGCTTTCTCTTTTAATCAACCTTTTACTTGGAACCATTTTTTATTTAAAAATTGACAAAGTTTACGGCAGGATTTCTGATTTGTAAAAAGGATGAAACCAGTAATAAATTAAAGGATGGCAAGCTGGTTACAATACATGAACTGCAAGTCGTATACAGAAAACAATTTTGTACTTGTTGCACTTTTATGCTCCGGAATAACACTTTATAATTCGAAACTACTTCTAGCAAAGCTTAAACGCAAATGCTACAAATGATCACAATATTGATGTTCACAAATATTTTTTCTAGTAGCTTTTGCAGATGTGCTATAGAATTGTATAAGATGCTGCTAATATCTTCCATAATTTTAGACTCAATAGTACAGTGTGCATACTCAGCCGACATCCTGGAACATGTAAATCCGCACTCATTGGGAGTGAATAAACCGAGCATCTTTAAAATAACATCTTCAAAATATTCCATATGTCTACTTCAAAGGTTGTAGTGACATAGAAGCTGTGCATACGTCGTACCTTTATCAGCTTCATGTGTGATGCGCCTGAAGTTGATCTCGAGTGCTTCTAATTTTTATCTTTTGTTTGATGTTGAAGTAAACAAATACAGAATTAGAATACGAAAAAAGGATATACATCCCTGCAAAATAGTAATTTCAGAACTGTTTTGAAATTTTTTTAGAATTCAGTTTAAAAATTTTTACAACACAAAGACAGTGGACATACGGTTTCAACAGCGTTGAAACTACGAGATTTTATACTCTCTATCCAAAACTAGATATAATATTAAAACGCAGTAATCACTACCTAGTCCAAAAAACATTCGGTTTCAGTTGAGCATTAGTAAAATTTTCGCATTAATCACAACTGGTAACTTTTTAACTGTTAGCGAAATTCTTAGCGTTCCATATGTTTGTACTAAAGTAATACAGTAACAATAACTTAATTTTTTCGGAGAATTAACCTGGGAAATACATATAAAATTTTCAGATAAGCTGCAAACTTAATTATAACAGCTTCCACTCAGGAAGTTACTGTTGCTGATCTATAAGTCGATATATCTCTCATGCAATCAACCACTTAGGAATGCTCCTATCCTTGAAGCACCAGGCATAGTAATATCAAGAACCCCTGACGGACGAGACCTTAAGTAAAAAAACCCCGAAACCAGGAGGCTATTCAACAGAGCTAATAACATGGGTAATTGGAATGCTTATAAGCAAGGTCTTACTGAAAATAACAAAAAATTGATAAGATCAAGGAGAAGGACTTGTAGGACTTTCTGTGATGGGATAGAACTTCTTGCCTACTCGAGTGACAGATCAGAAAATTATCTACAAAACAGATTACATATACATACATACAAATTTTACGCACGACCAATAGTTTTTGAGATGTAAAGTCGAGAGTGAATGAACTATAGAATGAATTTTTTTCCACCTTCGAGGTAGAATGTAAGGCGCGTTTTTTCACGGTTTCCCCTTTAGGCCTAATCCATGTTTTAATGTCTCTCCATACATATCGGCACCGATGCTTTCCGTGGCAGTGGCTTCCGTGATGAATTTTTTACTGATATTCACACAGCACCGTCTTTTCCGTATCAATGTTTAATATTCAATGGCATGTGTTATTATTTTTTAGTTTTGAACTTTGGACAGCGCATCATAGAATTTAGCGTGAAATATTTTGCTGCAATAGCATTGCTCTTAGCGAGAAGTAAAAGAATAAACTTGTTGCAACAAGAAGATGAAATACATTTGGCCATTCAAGCAACCTTACATCAAAGGAATCTTTACATTCCTTACTTTTTATACATTTTGTATTGTATATACTTTGTTGGGAAATTTTGTTATATTCCCAATCCCAAGATTTTTGTGTATTTCTAATAAACTTTTCCTAAATTCCCGTTGAATTGTTATAGAATTTTGGGTTGAATTTAAAAAAATACTTGTTTCACGTCCGGGATAAATTAAAAAATATCGGTGGCACGCCTGAAGGTTACTGATGAGTACTTCGGTGACCCACTGCGTCGGATGTGTGGGAACATGTCGTGCCTTTCCCAGTTTGTTTTCATGGAATTAGATCGTGCTCATAGTTTTTTTTCATTGATGCTCCCGGTACTGCACTGAACCGTCACGTCACGGATATGTGTCGCCGTCGCGTCACGGATAAGTGTTTTTTTGTTTTTTTAAGCTATATATTTATACGTGATACGATGGATATGCTTTACAATAATTTTTATTTAGGGGCGCGTAATATAGACATTTCTTTTAACGCGTCAACTTTAAACGGCTCCTCCCTGTTAGCTTTTAGCAGTCAAGTTATTTTATTTGCAGACCGCTCAGTGATTTCATATGACTGAGGGCTACGTAATTCTGGTCGGAACCAAAGAGACACGATCCGAATAGGCAAGCGCACGATCTACAGTGCAAACTTGCATCTTCTGTACGAAACTGTTAATATGAAACTGTATTGCCAATGGCCGGAATCGACATTAGCTAATGGACTGTCCGTTTTATGCAATTAGTCACGACGGAGGTGTGACCAAATCATAGAAGTGACAAAGTCTGTATTGTCGTTCACGTCACTGTTCTACGTTAGTATTCGATTGCAACGTTACTTATGGCATAGATTTTTGTTCCTATGCTCGGGAAATACTTGAGAACTTCCTGATTGTACTTGATCATTCATTGGCCAGATTCTTACCGTTTTCTCAACCGAAAACTTATTGGTGGTATTTGTTAAGACACTCTCCAGCAGTATTGCAAGATGTCCAAACTTCATTTCCCCAACTCTGAAGACGTTTAATATATCGGCGAATGACGTGTCTCCTTGTTGTCGCATGTTCCGTTTAGGTTTGACCAATATAAGAAGCCGGTTATGCCTCCAAAATAATTCATTCGGGTTGTTTAGTTTTTACAGATGGGCGCCCACCATGCAGAGCATCTCATAACGAATCGCAAAGATTTGGTCTACGAAAAGAAACTCAAAGTTGTCACCAGCTGTCTATGATGTATATTCATGGCCTGTCTTGCCGCTGGGACCTAGCTAGTTCTGGTATTCTGGATTTATTATTTCAGATTGTTCAAAGATCTTAAACGCGTTTACTTGATTAAATGCCCTCGATGTTGCTGCATACGTTCGCTCATTGATTTCAGTTGATCCTCCCGAACTAAAAAATCATTACTCGCATTTTAAAAACTGACTGACCCGGGCCCAACATGATCCGCCGGCACTGTATAGGACCATTATTAGATCCATGGTCACCAACGTTGCTCTAGTGCATTAGCCTTCTAGAACTAAATAAAAAGTTGCAAAAGGACACAAAAACTGCAACTGTGGTACTGTGGAGTTGTGAAGCGATCACGAGAAGTAGATTTAACTGCTTCGAAAACTTCTTCCTAACACCGAAAAATTCATGGAAATTCAATCCCAGATTCATTGTCGACAACTTCCGAAATCTTAATGTGATCTATTAATACTAGCACAATAAATCTTTTAGGTTGCAGATTTGCAGTAATTCAATTATTTTAATATTATCTATTTTACTATCCTTCTATATACATACGTAAAAATTTTTCACTGTTAAAAATAAAATAAATTTATTTATTACATAAAAAAATATAATTACCTTCTTGGTAAAAATGTGATGTTGAATAAGTCAAAATGTGTTTTAATAAATATTTTAAAAAATAAATCAAGAAAATATACTTCCACTTTTATCCAAATTTTGTGAAAACACCCTTATAAAATCAGAATCAGAATCGTCCATAATGTGATTATCTTCACTGCCAAACTCATTTATAATGTTTTGTATATCATCAATTTCTCCATCATCTTCAAAAATGCATTCATATCCATCTGGCTCCCATTTTGTTGTATTATTAAAAAAATCATCTTCACAATTTTCAGTCTTGACAAAAACTTCCTCTTTACAGTTATCAGCTAAACACGATTCACCAATTTCCTGTTTTATTGAACTCAGAAAAGAGCCCCTATTAGTTTCAACATCGTAGCTCCATCCTCGTACCTTTTCATCAACAGGTAAAACCTTATGTCGCCGTAGTATATTCAATCTATATCGATTTCGTTTCGGTTCAAAGGACATGAATTTAGAATCATTGGCATCGACTTTAACACTGCTGTTTGGTGTTGGTGAATTGAAGGATTCTCTTGTTTCAGATTGTAAATCAGGAAGGCGGACAATTTGATTGCTTATTGTTTTCGAGGTAGACTCAAATACTTTGGTGTAGGTGAACTTGTTGTCGATTTCGTTTTCAGATATGAAATTTTTTGCTGAAGAGCTAAGGTTTTTATCTGAGTTTTCATCGTCTAAAATGTGATTATAGGTAGAATCTTGAATGTTTAGTTGAAAGGACTTGGATAATCCGTTATCGCATAGTGAATGGATGGTTTTATTTAAGTCTAGTATTTTGTTTGGTTTTTGCAGTTGGTTTATAATATTTAAGATGTCTGGAGCTTCAGGGATTGTATTTATTTTTACAATTGTTTCTTGAACTGCATTCCTAAAATATATATAAGAAATTATTAAAAAAATTGGTGTAGTTTTGAAAAGCGATCACCTTACCTGGAATTCTCCAACTGGTTACGATTTTTTGGGGTAGGTTGTTCCCAGATTTTAGCGCTTGTGTTTTTTGTGATAGGTGGAGTTCGCTTTGTATTATTTATTGTACATAGAGCCTTACTTAACTGTTCGCGATTCACTCTTGGTTCACACTTGATTTTCAAACGAGAAGCTTTAATTTTTTCTTTAAAAATAGGATTAACTGTCTTTAAAGGTCCAAATATATTTCCGGGTTGTACAGATTGTATAAATTTAAAATTTAAATGCTTTTTGTTAGCTGGTTTTAATTTTTCTCCTACCTTAACCAGCTTAGAATTAGAATAATTAGTGTTGTGTTTTTCAGATAAATAATCGGCAAATGATGATTCTAGACTAAGAAATTCCGTTTTAAGCAAAAGTTCTTCATTCTCATTATCATAACTATAAAATGAATTTTCTAGTTCTGCAGGGGTTAATTGTTTTAACGATTCTGTTACTGAACTAGGCTCTTCCAACAATGTTGATTCACAAAATGATTGTGCTGAAATTGTTTCATGTTGAGTATAGCTTGTTGGATTTTTTATTATTGGTGTTGATTGTCGTAAACTTTTCGATATATCATAATTTATATTTGTATTATTTACATTTTTAAATTCATTTACTAAGATTTTAGATTTCATTTCTCTTCCCATATTTTGAGATGACAAACTATTTTCTTTGGGGGTTGCTGGACGAAAAGGAGTATTTTGTAATAATGCTTGTTGATTAATGTATTGGCATGTATACTGAAAATTTAAATTTTTATTAAAATTTATTAAAGGATCATAAAAGTTATTCTTTTGCTGCATTGAACGTCTTGCCTGGTTGATTTTTTGAATTGATTTTTGTGTAACTCCATCTGCTTCTTTGGTGCAAGAAAATGTTTTTGCCTGGACTTGATATTGCACATTCGTTACAATTTGTTCAATTCTTTCTGTTGTTGGAGCAATACTAGTTTTTTCATACTGATGAGCTGGGATTTTATTTTCAGTTATTTTAGTAGAAAAGTCTAACACACAATTCATTGTTTCTGTAGTTTCGTTATTTGAAAAATTGTAATCTTTTTGGTTGGTGTGTTTAGACATGCTAAAATTTAGTGGTTCAGACTGATCAGACTCCATATTTAAATTAATTTCAGAGTTGTCTTGTTTACTATAGTCTAGAACACTAGATTTTGATAAATCAAGAATTGTTGGTTCTTGCAATAATTTTGAACAAGTTTCAACATAATAATCTTCACTTCTAATGTTTAATATTGGATCAACGATTTCATTTTCTAAGAGAGTTTCGCTAGCTTGTTGATAGGGGGGAAATTCGTTAGGGTTGCTCTTTGTTTCCATTAGTAATGTTATTGCATTTTTACGGTTAGCTAAATAAGGGTCCGCTGCGTTATTTTTAGTAGTTGTAAATTTACTAGTCATATTTAAAATTGTATTATTGCAAACTGAATTTTGTTTCAGTGAAGAAATTTGTTGTATTTTAGTTAATCTATCGTTTGGGCTTTTTACAACGGTTTCATTTTCTAAGAGAGTTTCACTAGCTTGTTGATAGGAGGGAAATTCTTTAGGGCTGTTCTTTGTTTCCATTAGTAATGTTATTGCATTTTTACGGTTAGCTGAATAAAGGTCCGTTGCGTTTTTTTGAGTAGTTGTTAATTTACTAGTCATATTTAAAATTGAATTATTGCAAACTGAATTTTGTTTCAGTGAAGAAATTTGTTGTATTCTAGTTAATCTATCGTTTGGGCTTTTTACAACATTTAAAATAGTTTTATTTTTTGTCGATTCAGAAAGAGAAGGCTGAATGTATTTCTCCTGTCCATATCTAATTGGCATTGTGCTAATCTCGTTAAACATTTGTTTTTCTGTAACAACTTCCGCTTTTTGTGAATGGTAATCACTTACAGAATTATTCATCTCTAAACTATGCCTTTGTATTTCTGTCGAGTTATGATCTTTCCTATCAGACTTTGGTAATTCGTTAGTATTTTTATTAGTGTCATTTTGACATTGTTCATTTACTTTTAATATCGCATAATTACTGGTTGCCACAGATTTATCTATCGGCTTATAATATTCAGTAATTGTTTTGAATTTATTCTTGATACTTTCAGTAACTGAATGATTATAGCTTCGATTCATTACGGAAAAACAAGATCCTTTACCTAGATTATTAGATGATAAAGAAATATTTTTAATGAATTGTTTATCAAGCGAAGGTGTATTTTTGTTTAATTGATGATCACTAGTCAACTCTGTAAAGTCATCGTTATCAAATTCTAAAATCAAATTTGGATCAACAATATTTTGTTCAAATTCTAAAATCAAATTTGGATCAACAATGTTTTGTTCAAAGTTTGTGTTTTTGTGAAGTAATTGATCTGAAGTAGTAGAAGTTTGGTTTGAGATGAAATTATCATATTTATTTGATTCTTGGTTACCAATATATTTTTTGTTTAATTCTTCACTACCAATATACTCATTTTCTACGTTTTCTTTATCAAGATCATAGCCATTACAATTTTCAAAATCTTCTAAAAGCCAATTTTCATAACTATCATGTTGAAGTTCTGGAGCTTCAAATTCAGATCTAAAATCTTCTTGTGTATGAATATTTACGTCTGTACCTGTATTTTTCCAAGTGTTGTTACTATTAACAAATTGTTTCGTTTTACAATTCGGATCTGTGTAATATTCCAAAGTACAATCCCCAGCTGAAGTGTTTACATTTTCGATTTGTTTACGATTGTTAGATTCAAAATTTTTCAAAAATTCTCTTACATTTTTTACAGGTTCATTTTTTGATATATTTTCTTTTTTATCTTTAACTATTTTATTTATTTTCGATGTTTTTGAAGCACAATCACGACTCTTTAACTTCCTCTTGAGTGGATTGCCATTATTTTCAAAATTTGATGGCTTTGGAGTATTAGTTTGATTATTATTTTCTTTATCATCATCTATAATAATAACAGAATTTGTTTCAAGATCGTGAAAATAATCATCATCTTCAAACAAACTGTCTATGCTTGACATATCAGCTACGCCAGATGAACCGCTTTTATTATTACATCGAGTTGAACTTTTATTATTTTTATTTGTTGATCGTGAAACTTTTAATTTTGTTTGAACTTTTTTTTTGGATTTTTTTGTTGTATCAAAATCATCTTCAGGTTTTAAAATGATTGATGCTGATTTGTCGACACCCACTTTGTGTAATAATGAATAAAATATGTTACAAAATAAAAACAAAAATATAAAAAATAATACCTAAACTTTCATGAATTAAATTAGCATGAATAGATTTAACATTTTTATCAATAATTTTAAAAGTCCTTTCAAATTTTCCATGTAGGTTTATGAGGTAGTTACTGCAACGATATGAAGTTAATAACAACACTAAAGAGGATTTTATTTTGAACAAAATCACGAAAATACGTACAGTTTATCACTGAATAAAAGAAGATTATTATTTGTGTCGCCAACAATTATGTAACATTTTCTTTCATTATAGTTGAAATTAGGCTTTAATTGCTGCACTATTATTTCTACGTAGTTGGAATTCTTTAAATGAAATTTAAGTGTGTATTCAGGGAATGCAGCCAATCCATCGTGAATTTCGTTGCCAAATGGTGGAGGTTTATTTAAAATCTAAAATTAAATTGGTCTGGGTAATAAAATAATCAATAAAAAAGACAAGCGGGAATTAATACGGTGTTGGTTGTTTTAATGAGGATTTGATATTTAGAATAATCTTTAAGGGGGCAAAGATTTAAGTTGTTCAAACTCGTTTACAGTAAGTTGAATATCAACCATTATAGTAAACCTTTCTGGAACTCCTCGACGGAGCTTCAGGTTATGTACGAAGGAATTATGATATGATGCAGCTTAGATTTGGGCTAGATCAATAGAAATCTAAGTAATGTTCTTGCCAATAATTAAACAGGTTTTCTGTATCAGATATCTTGAGCATGATTGAGTTAATCCGCTCACACTTTAATCAGTACGATTTTAACTAGTATTGTACTTGCCAGGAAAGAAATTATTCAAATGACCGAAATAGGGTCTTTTAGTACCATTAGTGCTGTAACACACAAAGCAGCTTATTGAATTTAATTTACAAAGGTATCGTGGGTATCGTGGCAACTTTCCCCTTACAGGTTCGTCGTGTCCGTAATACCTCCACCATGAAACGGGAGATCATTGAAGTGACTCAACTGGTACATTATCAACCAGACTTTCGATAATTTGCGGAGTGAAGAAGTTTCATCAATATTTATATGGTCGCATTACAGACTACAAGCCATTGGTCTCATTGTTTAATCCAGATAAGGGTCTTCCAACGATGAAGAAAAAACATCAATAAATCGAATGATCAAGCTTATGCGGTATTCAGACCAAGTTCCTTTAAATTGGCTGGCGCATCATACTATACACCTACACCTAGAGCTTGTATTTGGAAGGAGCAAAGCTGTAGGTTAATTTTTAAATAAATCTCTTGAAACAGAAAAATATTTCCATGAAATATAACTTATCCTACAACATAGTTTTCTTCATTTAGCGAAAATAACTATTATATAGTACGTTTGGGAATCTAATCCCGCATGAAAATCTCAATCCCGCAAGCCTGCGGGATCCATCAATCCGGATTTTCGGGACTACAAAAAAATCATAGATTTTGTTCTAAGTAGTTATGTATGTAAAGTATTCAGGCCAATTCTGAACACTAGGCTGGAAATGATTCCGATGGAATTTTCTTACATAGTAGCATAAATTGTAATTTCGAAATTACTCTCCGTTACAGGTGCCGTATTTGGTTTCTCGAGTTGATTAATCGCCTCGACAAAAAAAGCTTGTGGATTTTCTCTAAGTTTTATTTTGGCATTACGACCGAATCGCCAGATAATCGCGGCCATACAAAACCATCAAATTGTGTGGTAAATACTCCAAGTTCAGCAAACCACTTGTATATTTAATTAAAATCGAAACTGTTAAAATCGAAACTGTTATTTTTGTATGCCTAAATTGAACATTTTAGGCCCGTATTCACCGGCATATAAATATCATGGATATTTCGTATTCACCGACCGCGATTTTCGGGGCTTGGATAAAGTTAATACCAGTTCGACCTGGTAATAAGTTTATCCGCTGATTTCTAACCTCTAAAGTTTCGAAATTTCAAAATTAAACAAAGCTGTGAGTGAAAATTAAAAAAATGAAATAAAGTATCATATATTGAATCAATATGAATGAATTTGAAATTCTGTAAAAATTTTAAATTAGCATATTTGCTGCCCGTGAATAGCAAAAAATATCCGTAGAATTATACGGGATAAAAAATAACCGAGAATATACCCAGGTCTATGAATTCGGGCCTTAATAAACGTCAAACGATTTGATCCACACGTATAGACACGATAAGGTTTTCGATATCTTGTTGCCAAATGCCAATTTTTATTTATCGACAGATATCGATATCGACTCGAGAAACGGCCCCAACAGAGTTTATGCTACCGATGCACAGTGGTCTGAAATCCCCAAAACCTGGGCAAAATTAATTTACTACCGTAAGAAAAATTATTTTTTTATGAAAATCGGTATATGGGGGTTTTCGGGGTCCCTGAGTAAGAATCCGTTATCAGATTTTCAAAAAACAAAATGGCGGATCCAATATGGCGACCAACTTTGTGAAAAATTAAGCAAATTTGATGAAAATCGGTATATGGGGGGTTTCGGGGTCCCTGAGTAAGAACCCGTTATCAGATTTTCAAAAAACAAAATGGCGGATCCAATATGGCAACCAAATTTATGAAAAATTAAGCAAAGTTGATGAAAATCAGTATATGGGGGGTTTCGGGGTCGCTGAGTAAGAATCCGTTATCAGATTTTCAAAAAACAAAATGGCGGATCCAATATGGCGACCAACTTTATGAAAAATTAAGCAAATTTTATGAAAATCGGTATATGGGCTTCAGTCATGATTGCTGACGATGATTTGTAAATCAAATCGAAATGCATTCGGGTTTTATTATTGAGAATATAAAATATTTTTAGATTCCAATAAATTGCGAGTAGATTCATTAAGGTGTTTTTGTTTAATTCTATTTGATATTATATCGATTCTACGTAGTTCAGTGTTTAAAAATGTCTTTATCTGATCACACATTCGTTATTTGCTACCTTAAAGAACCCCAGATACCGATTTTCATTGGAATCGGAGTACAATTGGCAAATTCCTCGGCCATATTGGCGCGGCCATTTTGAATTTTTTAAGTTTTGACCACAAATTCATTATTAGCGACCTTAAAAACCCCTAGATACCCACTTTCATTGAAATCGGAACACAATTTACGAATTCATATTTGGGTGGCCGTTTCGGTAATTTTTCAGCAGCCATTTTGAATTTCGAGAATCGGACTTCGAGGTGTTTCATGGGACTGGTGCGCCCGCTGTAACGCACACATACAGAGTCTTTCTTTTATTAATATAAGATGATATAGATGAAAAAAAAGTTAATATATAGCCCCTGAATAGGACGCTCAAAACTATATATTGAGCAAATATGTAGTATATCGTGGATAGAATGACATGGAGCAAGCAGGAGCAGCTGATTTTTTTTTAAATGTTTTGCAGAAATGATTAATAAACAATTACATGCGTATTTCGTAGTGGAAGTCGGTGGAAGTTTGTACTTAGCCATCAATTCCTAAGCCGAATCGTTATTAAAATACCACAATTTACTACATATTTGATAATAAATAAACAATACAATTATTTATTTATGTTCATTTCAATAACACAGTATAATTGTACTTACTCTCTGGAGAAGAATCCATTTTACACAAAAGAAAACGGGTAAACGTACTGCAATATACACGCAAAAACGTAACACGTGTTTTTGCTCGGAGAGAACGCGCTGCGTGCAGCGTGTTCGACGCTCGCTTTTCAAATGGAATACAAAAGAGAGTTCGAATATCTGCCTCTTGTCAAGGGCCTTGAAATACTCCAGGGGGCCACTATACCTAACCCACGTGAAAAAAGTCGCTAAATATAAACTTTCGTTTTGGTACTTTTGTCCAGGTTTTGGGGATTTCAGACCACTGTGCGATGTAAGAAAATTCCAGTCTAATCAATTCCAGCGTAGTTCAGAATTGGCTTGCATACTTTAGGCGTGTTTTTCTTCCCCATACAAATCTGAAAACCCAGGTTTTATCGAGGTTTTTATCCAGGTCTTGGGACATTTCAAAATTTCCCTTTCTTTTCGGAATGTAGCATACTTACCGGCTGTCGGAAAAACGTCATTTAAAATAAAAACAACATTGAAGTGACGAGAGCAAATTTGAAGGCATGATGAAACAAATAATTTATTTTTTAGAAACTTATTCATTATTTTCTAGAGGGGAATTCGTGTAACAGTTGTTTACCGACACGCAACTTCGGATTAATTTTAATATATTTAAAGCACTGAAGATGGCGCTTAGTGAAATTTCCCTTGTCATTTTTTTAATGAACTGGATCGAAGACCTATATAGTTCATTAAAAAAACACGGCTTTTGTTTGACTGCCTCAGTAGTTTGTTGGACAAACCATACAATTAGCCGCAAAGGTAATTCCCGTACGCTCATATGCACGTGGAGAACCCCCTGTCGTATTAGTAGTGTAACTTGACATTGATCACGTTCAAATACACGTACATAAATTGTTAATACTTTGCAATATTGTTAGTATTTCTCCCGGTTAGTCCCGGTTCTTTTAATAGGCCATTCTGCTCAAATCGCGCGGATCGTGCATGTCTAGTCCCGCATACTGATCTCGCAAAAATGGTGCGGGATCCCGCGTTCACGAGATTGGATTCCCTAGTATGTATACATGCGATATTGAAGCCGGCTTCAAGCCAGCTTGAATCTTAGAAAAATCCATGTACATATACGCAGATCGAATTCAAGTAGGATCGAGCCGCTTCGATCCAACATTTGGGGCTGGATCGAATCGAAATGTCGTCGTTAAGAGGTGAATTCAAAGATTGAGAGATCGACAAGACAGCATAACATTTTTTAGGTTATGTTATTTTTATTGTTGTGCCTTCGTCGTGTTGTGTGTAGAAAAATAAATTAAAATATTAGTATTACAAATAAAGACTTTCATAATGACACAGGGAAACAACAGTAAAACGATATCAAAACTACAAATTGTAGGTTATGTTCATTGCTTTTCGATTACGTTTGAATCCATTTAAACTTCAATTACTCGATCCGACGAAGTCAAATACGCAGATACACTTTCAATCTTTCAATCTCTGGATCGTCCGATTGGGTCATGTATACGTGGTAATAAAATATCAAACAGGATTATATCAATATATAAATCCACTTTCTTCATAAGTTACTAACCAAAAACAGATAATACAAAAAGAATATCGCCTGATTATCAACAATAAAAATATTGATAAAAATTCATCTAAACCTCACCATTTCCAGTGTCCTTGGATCAGTATCTAACAACGACTTCAAAGTGGTTTTCCCAGCAGATACTAACAAGCTTGAATAAACAGCTCCAATTTTCTTCAATTGTTTACAAACAAATTCAGAATTTTCCCACAATTTTGCCTTTAAGCATTTCGTTATTAAGACAGAATTTAAAAGAGCTTTGTATACATTATTTGCTAGATTGTTTTCTGACAGACGGACATACTCTAGTAAACCTGAAATAATCATAAAAAAAATACATAAGGTTTGTAAGACTATTTTGTGAATAAATAAATTGATTTAATACATTTCGATAGTCTTTCCCCAAGTCTGCACATTTTCAAAGAGTCTTGAACTAATGATGGTTCGGGAATTGTTATGTTACCGAGGACGGATTGAATTAAGCTGGAAGTAATTGAATATAGTTAGCAAATAAAGAAATAAATTACAAGCTGTAAAGATTTATAGTTAACAGATAAATAAATTCGGTTTTTTTACCAGGAAGCCTTGTTTTCACAGTTTTTTACTTTTCCTTTAATCGGAAATCGTATTGGTTTGTTGTTTAAATCATTTAAAGTCTTTTTATCATTAACACGAATTGTAAACTCTGAAAACTCCTTACAGTGGATTATGGTGTTTAGAATATCAAGTAAAGATTCGTCTCCTCTTATCTGGAAATTTTATAAATAAATATTTGATTATAACTATAAAAAAATTAAAGATACCTTTCGAAATAGTTTCATAGTATCAAATGAAATATAATATCGCGCCATTAATCTCCCAAATTCGGTTGCACCCACAGCAATTCCAAACGCTTGATCCTTAGTGATAAGCTGCTCAGTTTCCAAAGCATTGATTTGAACAAGGCACATTTCTGCAACAAAATAAAAGAATTCGAGACTATTATAGTAAAATAGTAAAAATTTAATATTATGAAATTTTCCATTTCTTCCCCGGCATGACTATAGGTCGAGAAGGGTAAGCAGACACCGTAGCTTCTATCGTCTTCGCTTAGTCAGAGGTCGTCTGTGGTATAAGCTTCAATGTGCATCTCAACTACTTGATTCTATTGTTCGTAGTTTATTCCACCGGCATCGAAACCATTCAGCATCCAGTTTTATAACAGATTTTTTACGTGACTTCATTTGTTACTTTGTAAGGTGTTTACATATAATAAAGGTGAATAACAACGGAAAACATGCGCCATCAGAAGCATCACTGCATACCGTGACTGTATTCTCGACAGCTGCTGTATTTCAAGATGTACTTTGTGGCTACAATAAGCTTTCAATGGACCCAACTAGATTTGTGAAGATGCGCTCAAGGAATAGATCGTCCGTTGTCTCGATGTAAGATTAATCTCCTTAGGTTGAATTCCAGAAGGCTTAGGATTATATAATAAAATCTCTTCGTGCAGTGCGGAAAGTTGATATTTGAATACTGGCACTGAAGTTGCAGTACACTTCTACTTACCGCATCCGAAGTGGATTTCCCCTGCTCTAATGACTGGACTGACCTTTATTTGCACGTTACGGTTTTGATTTAAGAAGGATGGAATTTACATCTTTAATTACAGTCGAAAAAACTTCTTGCCAAAAATTCTTATAATATTTTTTTTATCTAAATTTAAAGTTTCCAGGTACTGTGCTTGACCCTCAAAATCGTTGCCTGATTAATTACAAAGCCAAGGGTCCATTGTTGCTTAAGCTGATTACATCGGTGGTTGGATATCTTAAAATCTAACAAAAAGAAATATATGTCTATCCAGAATCCAGTGCGACCTTAAGTTATTACTGCACATCAGACATGATCTTCTCACTTAATTAAGATGTTTAAAAAAAAGACGTGTCGAAACGAATGTAAAATAAATAAAGATTTTGTGGATAGCAAAAAATATGTGCGTGTTGAAGACCTTGCGCTTGAGATAGACCTCAAATTCTCACAAGCCATTATCATCGGTTGGTGTCTGGCTGATGATGAAAATTAAGATTTTTTTAGCATTAAACGAAAAGAGATGTTGCGATATTTTAAACATAACAAGCAGCAAGCGAAACTGTTGAGTGGTTTAATGACAAAAACATGTCAATCATATTTTTGGATGATTCTTTTGCATAACGAAATGTTTCTTTTTGATTATAAATGTAAGATGAAAACCGGATATTTATTAATCTAAAGCTTACATGGTTATGTGTCAATTTGAGAATTTTTGGCAAAACATTAAGAAGATTAAATAAGATTAAAACTTAAACATTTTCTTAAGATGTATGAATAGAGTCTGAAGATTGCTCGTCTGCAATTTTTCCTATTATTAATGTCGAATTAAGATATTTTGCATAGAATTAAAAGAAGGATATTGCACATTGTATAATCGTAGAAAGTTGCTAACAATTTATGGAATGGAATGTTGTAAGCGTTATTAATGAATTGTTTTGTATTACGTATTTCCTGTTGATTGAAATTGCCCGATTTTTTTAACAATTTGAATCTTTGTAATAAATTGTTAGTGACGCAAATTAACAGTAGCAAGTCTTCAGGCTTTAGTTAACTTAAGATAGAATCAACAACTGCACTACTACTTAACAAATAATAAAACCTTTATCAATAAAAAGTTGATTTAGGAGTAGTTGCTGATATCAGGGTTCACGCAATTTGCACGTCGACTGAAAACGACACTGTTCAAAAACCTTACTATGGTTAACCACGAGAGTTCGATATGTGGAGTAGTGTCCCCAAAGCTGCTACAACTGCATCTTTCCATCTTTTCCCTCGGCCTGCCTACGGGTCTTTCTCCTCTGATGATGCCAGTGAAGACCTTCTTTGCTGCTCTGCCCAACCAAGAGAAGTCTCTTGAGTTTTATGAACGTCACTAAGTCAATGTCTTCATAGTCCCTTCCTGACAAATTGAGCCTATTATGCTTCTCAAAATTTTCCTTTCAAAGGAATTTCCTCTATCCTTTGTGTGAGCGTCCATGCTTCACTCCCATAGCAACAGGGCGAATTAGTGTCTTATATAGCGTAAACTTCGTCTTTCGATGTATTGCTCGAGATTTCAGCAATTTATGGTGTCCGAAAAAGGTTTTGTTTCCCCTAGTGATTTCTTCTAGCTCTTCGTTTTTATTCGTCATGGTTGAGCCTAAATATGCGAAATGGTCAACTACTTCTAACTTATACCTTTCTAATGACTGCTTTCAAGGCTAGGTTGAATAGCATAGGCACCAGCCCATCCCCTTGTTTGAGCCCTTGGTTAACTTGGAAAGCATCTGTAAGAGTGGGTTAATTGTATCAGACGTACTAGTTTAGCTGGCATACCTAATTCGAGTAGGGTCTGAAGTTGTTTCCATCCATATTTTCGTTATGCAATTTTTCTACTACCACTATGCTTCCCTTTCTAACGAGTTAGCGGCTATTCCATCGATTTCCGGGGCTTTGTTATTCTTCAAGCTGTTTATTAAGCCTTTTATTTTTTCAAGCATCGCGGGTTCCATGTTAAGGGGGTATTCTCATGTGACCACTTCGATAAATCGGGGCTTCCCTCAGGTCACAAAAACTGGCAGAAAATGATGCGTATGAAACCACCGAAGGGTCATTGTATGGTCCAGGCGTGGCAAATTAGTGTAAGTATAAATTTTCCACGAAAATTCTGCTCTTGAAACTTTAAACGCATTTTTCTCGAAACATTATTTTCTAAAACTGTCATGGTCCTAAAAAAAAACTATTCAACCGATTGCTTTAAAATTTATATATCGTCGCTTAAGTTCTAACACCACGTAAGTCAAAAATAGCAAATTTACAGGATAGAGAAAAAACTGCGTAATTTTACATGGATACCACTACAAAACAATTTTATAATTTGTGTACAAACTACACTTATATTGGATTTTGCTTGTTTCTGATTGGCTGAAACAATGCGTCTTTCGATTCTCTAAGAAAATGCATCAAAATGTCAAAACCGCCAAAAATTGACTTACGTGGTGTTAGAACTTAAGCGACGATATGTTCTTCTACTCATTAATAGTTATCGTCCGTACCAAAATTGCTTATTTTCGAAAATATTTTCTTATTTTTTTTAAACGATTGTTTAATGTCTTATAAAAAAAACCCCTAAAAAGAGGTAAAATTTATGCGTTCACATGAGAATACCCCTTAATACCATGATCTAGTATCAAGGCCAGACCGACTTTTTGAGGCCCTGTGCAACTTGCTGCCCCCTAAAATTAAAATAAATTAAATACCAAGCTTTGACTAGTCCATACATAGTAAATTTAAAGTCTCTGGTTTTAAAGGTACTTAATAATAGTTCAGGATCGGTAGATGAACGACCTTCACCGATAGAGTAACCGAATGAAATCTATTTTTTATAAAAAAAATATGCTACGTTTTCATACGCTTTAATTTTTAAATTTCGAAGCTTTACAACTCTGACTCTTGAACGGCTTTTCACAGGCAACCCTGTGCTTATCGTTTCGCGATAAAATTATCTTTATTTTGACACATAACTTATTTGGTTACTCGATCAGTGAAGGTACCACTTTCGATTCAGCTATTTAAACCTGGCAACCCTATAGCCTTGAACGGAAAAAGTTAGGCAACCGCAACCCTATGTTTGCATAATCTATAGGTATCTTACTTTCGATTAGTGTTAAATTTTTTTGGTTACTCGATCGGTTAAGGTATGGCAAAAAAATTGATTATTGAATTTTCAATTAAATATAGCCTTGAACATATTTCGTTAGGAAACCCATCACCGTTACTTTTGTTGGCATATTTTTTTCATAACAAATAGATTTCATTCGGTTACTCGATCGGTGAAGGTCGTTCTTCTACGTATCTTAGACTATAAAGTGTGAATAACTTTCCCGTAGAAAGTAAGGTATACATTTTTTTACCTTAAACCGCCTAGTTATATTTTAAAACTAGTTGGGATGTGGGTTTGACCCTTTCGGTCCACACACTATCAACTTCCCAGTATGATGAATGTTGAATATTATCAATGGATATTTTAATAATAAATGAACAATAATAACAGCAAATTGTAAGAAAAAATCACACCAAATTCATATACATACCTGGTTCTTCAAACTAACACAAATCCTATACCTAATAGCAAAAATCTTGTAATATTAAATAATATAATATTAATAAATTGTCTATTTAGAAAATAGTAATAGTTTTAGTAGTAGTGGGAAATTGGCTAGTATCAGAACTGTTGCCAAAGTAATCCTGAGAGTAGCTAGTTCAAATAACAATAAACTAGGAAGCAAATGACATTTTACTAATTGTCAAAATTCGTGTTCCATTGGTGATGTACTCGCAAGCCCAATCGATCGGAGCTAGTTCTTCTAGGAGTTCTTGTCAGACTTGACCGAAAAGGCCAAATATTTCGTAACTACTGGAAATTCCGGGATGAATTTCAATTTCCAGAACTTGTAGGACGTGGAAAACAATTCTCTCTCCGTCATAAAAGAGCTTATCTAAGAGTTTGAAAAGTTCGTGATGTTTGTAAAGGGTTACGTAATTTTTGCACGGTTTATAAAAAGTGCTCGGATTTTGACAAGTGATATCTTGTTGGGAAGCTATCACTCTGCTGAATCCAGAAAATATAATTTCATTTAGAATGTGTTTCATTTCAACGAGTTTATTAAATATTAGAAAAACCAATCAATTTAAAGTGCTTGTGACCCTTAGACGAAGTTTTTTCATTTAAAAAAAAAACGGCTTGACCGAATGTTATGAAATTTTTTACAGAACATGTTTTCGTTAATGTGCTTCGATCGGCACCTCAACAAAGTCTATATCATTTTTCGTCCCCGCGGCCCGCGGTATCGTGCCGGTACAAAAATCACGAACTTCGCTCAAACAAAAAAACGGCTCAACCGATTTTTTATGAAAATCTTTTCAGATCATATTTCCTTTAATACGCTTTGCACGGCACCTCAACGAAGTCGATATAGTTTTGGTTCGCGCGAAATCGTGCAGGTACAAAAATCACTTACATACATCGTCTAACTAAACAATGAAACCGTTCGACCGAATTTTATGAAAATCTTTTCAGATAGTAACTTCGGTAATACGCTACGATCCACCCCTTAACAAAGTCGGTATCATGTTAGTTCGCGCGAAATCGTGCTGGTACAAAAATCACTAAGTCGTTCAAACAAAAAACGGCTCGACTGATTTTTATGAAAATCTTTTCAGATCATATTTCCTTCGCGCATTCGGGCGAAATCGTGCAGGAAAAAATGACCACATACGTACGCACAGACACATATATTTCTTCTCAAATGTTTGCTTAAAATGCTTTTGGGACGTTGAAACATGAAAATACATTGAAAATTTCGATTTGGATTTTCGGACCGATTACAATAACTTCCTACAGTAAAAAGTAATACAACATTACAGGATTACATGTACCCAACTACACGACGTCTTGAGGTGGATTCAGTGTTTACGTCTTCGAAACAAACATAATGCATTTCACAAGGAAATTTGTACAATGTTTTTGAACCCCGCTTCCCAGTGCCGCGGCCAGACAATTGGGGGCCCTGTGCAAAACTTCAACTTCAAACGGCCCCACAGAGTCCAAAAAAATTTTTCGTTCGCTTCGCTCGCGCATTTACCTTCAAATAAACTCCTTACCACGTCAGAATTTTAGCCCATACAGTGATTTATGTGGCCCGTGCTGATTTGTGTGAACCGTTCAATGAAGTAAAAATGCAAAAAATTAATCAAAACGATTTTTATTGCCAACAAAAACATTTTTCCTCGCTTCGCTCGCGGGGCCCCAAAAACTCGGGGCCCTGTGCAGTTGCACACTCTGCACATATGACAGCCGCGGCACTGCCGCTTCCAAGCCTTGTAATCCATCAATTTTATGAGATCTGGCCATAGTACAAATGTTTGCCCATTACGAAGCTGCCTAAAGTGCAACAAAACGCTCAACACACTACTCCCCGAGGGTGACCACCAGGCGAAGATAGGGGATCAACGAGGCTCTACCACTAGCGCCCCATAACAGCACAGCACGTATCACGAGTCACAAACCATTTTAGATACAACCCTGCAAACAATTTCTCGGAGGCTCGCTTCCTCGGGCCATTCTCGATTCAAAAACTGCTTGCGAAGGGTGCGAGAAATCAAGATTCAAAACGCAAAATGAAAGCTTTCCTGGTTGATTTGTTTCTCCCAAAGCCTTCATGCTGTAGAAAAATATTGAGCTGATTTCCCCTGAATGGGACTTCAAATCTCAAAATTACACTAATAACATAACGTCATTTCACCAATTTGAAGTCCTATTGAGAGGAAATTTTGAGAGCCTTTGGTTTCTCCTCAACGATTTGTTTGGAAAGTTTGAGTTTTTGACTTGTTTTGCTCGGCGGAGTGATTTTCGGTCAATGTGTGTGTGCGTGTACATGAATATGCAGGGCGCAGTAGCCCCCCCAGTAGGAATTCTAGGTAGCACTTACCGATGGAGCACTGATATAAGTAGTCATCTGGTAAGGGGTACTTCTATTTTCTTAGGTGTTAGAAGAACCCTTATATAACGCATTACAAGAGAAGGCAGATGGTAAGGGGTAATCCAGAATTAAACCCAAAGAAGTTAGAAATTTGCCCGATGACTCAAATACCATTCCAAAAATACGAAAACAAATGAGTCATCGGGTAAATTTCTAACTTCGTTGGGTCGAATTCTGGATTACCCCTTACCATCTGCCTTCTCGTGTAATGCCTTATATAAGGGCTCATCGATGTAGTAAAAAGTAAGGCCTTACCTCCTATGACATCGTGTGTAAAAATAAGTACCTCTGTAAGGGGTATGGTAAGGCCTACCCCTTACTAGTGAGGGCTCATTTCAGTACTTCTGTAAGCTTACAAGTCCTACTGGGCCAGTAGGACTTGTAAGCTTACAGAAGTACTGAAATGAGCCCTTACTAGTAAGGGGTAGGCCTTACCATACCCCTTACAGAAGTCCTTATTTTTACACACGATGTCATAGGAGGTAAGGCTTTACTTTTTACTATATCAATGAGCCCTTATATAACGCATTACAAGAGAAGGCAGATGGTAAGGGGTAATCCAGAATTAGACCCAACGAAGTTAGAAATTTACCCGATGACTCATTTGTTTTCGTATTTTTGTAATGGTATTTGAGTCATCAGGCAAAATTTCTAGCTTCTTTGGGTCTAATTCTGGATTACCCCTTACCATCTGCCTTCTATTGTAATGCGTTATATAAGGGCTCTTCTAACACCTAAGAAAATAGGAGTACCCCTTACCAGATGACTACTTATATCAGTGCTCCATCGGTAAGTGCTACCTAGAATTCCTACTGGGAGCGATTTGCTATCGATACAAGCATGCGATTCGTTATCAGCACGAGAAAGCGATTCCATCTCTTGGTCCGCTTTTATTGCCTTCGAATTCGTTAAGGAGTCGTTTACGAGCCCGAGTTCGAAGCAAGCTTTCGCTTTTGGCAAATCGTTCTCGAATCGTTTCCGAATCTAAATGTTTGCAGGGAAGATACATTTTATAGTGCAAGTACCAAGAGCCTTGAAAAGATAAACCAAACATCATTTTATGAGCTTGAGTGAAAATACTTAAATTCTATCCTATCCCAAAGCGGTGCAAATTGTGGCCCTAAGAACAGGTATGATGTCCGCTATATCTAAGAATGGGAAAAAAATTCCCAACTAACAATGACAACACGAAAACCTTATCCTAATATTTAAAAGTAGTAACAATGTATGGTAGATATCGGTCACCAATTTTTGTAAGTTTTGAATAACATTTAAACAAAAGAAATTAATATATTTTCACTATCTTTCGTTACTAGCTAACATGCTTAAACAATTCTCATCTCACCTTCCAATTTTTTCTCGACTCTATCTCTAGTCATTCCAGCTTCAAAACCATAATGCTTTGGACATTTAATAGCTCTAACATACAAAAATGTTGAACGAATCCATTCCATAGCGACTTCTAAATCAGTGATCGTCTGCAAAACAATTTCCGAGTTAAGATGCTCCGCAAGATGTTTATGAAGATGCGACTCAACAGGTGTGGACCCACTAACAAGATTCTGATACTTTGCCTGTAAAAACAAAATAAAAAATTATAACTAAAGTAAATTTTGTAAAGTAATCGTTATTTTAAGGTTGTTTATTAGACATATCGCGCATTTTTCACATTTTTTCCAAACAACAAACAATGAGGTATCCCCTATGTGACATTTAATGCTTATATGCAAGAAGGCAGATCATAACCAAAATATCAAACTAATAAATCACCGATTTCGATCGTCGAATGCACCTTTAATGTAGCATGAGAACTTGACAATAGAATCTACCTATGAAGCATCTTCCTATGGCCAAATTCTTAGCACATATATTGTTATTTTTAGGAAGGTGGAACTAGCAATTTTCTTACTGCACCTTGCATCTCAACTGCAATGACCTGGAAGAAAAATAATGCAATTCTATGAAACCGCTGCAGCAGCCACTGGGTGCATTGTCTTAAGTATTGCTTAAGATTAACGAAATCAAATCTGTTAAGAGTGCTCAGAATGGGGCTTTGATGGCTTCTGTTCTGCACTTTTTTTTGAGACCGTTGCCTGCGGATTTGAGTAATTTATGTAAATTGTAAGCTGTGTTGACTCACATGTTTTCTGAATGTTTGATTTTCTTAAAGAGATTTTCTGTGTAGTCTTGCCAATTTTTTTTGTCGCTCCAGAAATCGTGGGAAATTTGACAAATTAGCGTAAAAATTGTGGTCGATGTGGGTGAGATTTTCGTGATATTTTTTTAAGGGAAATATTTAAATCATAAATCATTGAAAAATGCTAAAGAAATATTAGCGTAATTTTTGTAGATCATATAATGTCAATGAGATTTTTAAGTAAAGCTGTCTTCTTGACTATATATGGGCATTGCCAGTAGGTACTAAAAACACACTAACAATAACTAGATGTTTATATATTTTATGACAGATTGAAGCACGTTGATATTCTTAATTATTGCCAATTTGGTGTAGCAACCAATTTAAAAATATTAATTAAAAAAATGTGGTTAACCATTTTAGCTATAACAACAAAGTTTTAAGACTTTTTTTATAGCACTGTGAAACAGTTGAGTTGATAATTAGCTTTAAGACTAATTGTAAAGCCTGTATTTGGTTTTATATAATTGATTTTTGAAGGTTATCATGGTAAATAATATTTAACAATATACAGTTTCATACGGTAAAAATTTCAATGGGCAACGAGTCAAAGAGTTGGCAGCTAGTAAAAATTAAGTGGTTCGACTAACTATATTTCGCTTTGACAGACATGCGCTACGTTTTTAAGCTGGCGATGGTACGTATCCCAGTACCACTTCAATTAGGATTACTATCCTGTTAGTATGAAGCTTTGTATTCGCGAATCCCCTGCGAACCCTCTAACTCGAGATGGGTCCACTACCCGCAAAAATGTCATATTATAAAAAATGCTTGAAATTACTTGAAAAGCTTATATACCAAACGGCAGAAGATTGGAACGACACGATTTTTTCAAGTGCCAACTCCCCTACTATTAAAGCGGGGATAGAAAGCGCTGGTCTGTTGAGCATAAAATAGAATCTGTATGGATCATCAAAGGGAGAAAACCAGATCAAGGTATGAGCACAAATCACTCACTAGCAGCCCGTCCTAAGGTACCTGGAAGTGATGACCGACAGGAAGCTAAATTTGAAAGGTCTTGCCGCAAATTTTAAAGCCAACAATGTCGCCTCCTGATGGCGATGGTGGTTAGCTCAGTACTACTACACCCAGCGCTGAGCAGGAGGGCTTGCAGTGGGGCCTCCGGACGTGGAGGATATAGGAAATACCTCCACCGTTTCGGGCACGACGACTCACCGCTGTGCCTGGCATGACCAGGTGTTCAGGAGGACGCAAAGCACGTCTTCTTTCTTTGTGCGAGATTCGCTGAACATAGGCCGCAGCTTAAAGGGATGGCCACCACCGGAGAACATCCAAGGACGCATGGTGGGGTCTGAAGATGTGTGGAGGAAATTGAAAGCGACGCTGAAGACCATACACAGTAACCCGGTCTCTACACTGGCCATCATCCATGACAATCTCAATCAAAATGGCCTGTGTAGACGCCTTATGTCTCATACCGGGTTTTCACTAGTAGAATTAGTGGTAGAGTATACTGGTCGAGTACTAAATATTCTGGGAACTCACCTAATGAAAACTCGGTTATAGTAGAGTAGAGTGGGATAGCACCGTGGTAAAGTTACTCTACCACTTAAAAGTACGCCAGTTACTCTACCGCTAATTCTACTAATGAAAACCCGGCATCATGGCTAGACATCAGATAACTTGAGGATTACGTCACGCTGACATTTGGCATGCCATGGATGATGGCTAGTGTAGATGCTGCCTAAGGTGAGGCTAGAACAAGCCAAGAGAAGGAGAGTGAAGGCAAAGAGGTATTGAAGGAGGAAGCGGTTTCAGAAGACTGAAATGAGCTATTCAATGAGATATAATCAGAGGCGGGATTCAGGGGTGGGGGCAGGAGGGGGCAACTGCCCCCCAATGTTGGGACAAATTTTTCAAATATATATTTCATTTCGCGGATCTTCAAATTTATATTATAAAAAATTTTTTTCTGCGTTTTGAGAAGAATTTTAATAAAAATTGAGCCAACCGAAATTTTATTAAGCTGAGCTAATAACTAAATTGGTAAACTTTAGTTCAGTATTATAAAACGCGCGGAATAATGTTCGGCGTTACTATTAGTATCCCGTATTAATAAATCATCTTTCTTGTAATTTTAAAATATGAAATGAAAAACAGTTTGATGAACTATTTTTTAAAATTAAAGTAAAATTACAAAGAAAGATACTTTTTTAACAGAAGCTATTCCTGCGACAGCAAAGTTGGAAATAACTTCACGATACTTGGCCACTGGTGATTCCTTTGGTACTTTGGAACAAATGTACCGTGTGTCAAAAAGTACGATTTCGTTATTTGAAATGGATGTTTGCGATGCAATTTATTTTACCGCCGCTTCATATAAAATTAGGGTTTATCAAAATTTTGTCAAGGCTTTAAATAAATCTGGTGCTGCCTTTTAACATTTATGTAGTACTTTTCCTAGTCGTTCTGAGTCGAAACTTAAAGAAGGTATTTTTTTCGGGTCGCAAATTACAAAAATTATGAGGGATGATAAGTTTGAAAATTGTCTTTGAAATATAGAAAAAGCTGGTTGGAATTCTTTGCGAGGTCATCCGAGAGCTTCTAGGCAGTGATAATTACCAACAATTAGTGACTGGTTTATTGCATTATTTTTTTCAGATGGGCGTAAATATGTCCCTAAAAATTCACTTTTTACATTCGCACCTCGAGTTCTTCCCTGAAAACCTTGACAATGTAAGCGATTAGCTGAGCGTTTTCACCAGGATTTAGATTCGAACGAAATTATCAGGGATATTGGGATCAAAATATGTTGGGTGGCTACTGTTGGTCTATTATAAGAGACACTGGAACTGCAATTATAAAAAAAGCCTAAAACAATTCATCTACATAGAATTTTTTATTTTTGTTTTTGTACTTATTTTTCCAAATAACAAAAATATAAATATTTTTGAAATGTCAAGTGTTTTTTATTATTTTTCTTAAACCTATAGCAACCTAGTCATTGAGAGAAAAACACTTTTCATTTCAAGGACAAATTTTATGTAAATTTTCGAATTTTTAATTTCACAAAAATTCTAACGGAAAATTGCACCAAAACGTTGACAGTACAATCACTTTCACGTAAGTAAATAGAACCCGGTTCTATCTACTTGCGCAAGTGGAACTTCACTGTCATACAGTGTTTACATCGCGTAAGTGGAGAAGAAAGTTCCACTTTAATGTCAAAAATTACTTAATTTCAGAAAGTACTTGCAAATGTAAAACTTACATTAGATAAAGTATTAAACGCAAATGAAATAAACGACCAAAGTGTAAACGATATTTGCGAACATTTAAATTTAAATAAGGAGGCAATTATTGCAGAATTCAAGTGTTTCTACAAAATGGAACTGATCTGCGATAAACACATTTCAGAAAGGGCAACAATAAATTGTAGAAAACAAACTGAAGGACGCTTTCCCAATGTTTTTGAGCTTTTTAGATTAATTACACCATACCTATGAATTCAGCGAGTTGCGAACGCTCTTTTTCGTCTATGCGCAGACTGAATATTTATTGCAGAAACACAACTGGGCATGAAAGGATGTCTTCATTAGGATTGTTAGCAATTGAACGCGATATTAGTATAGATATACATAAGACTATAAATACTTTCAATCTTGCCAAAAACCGAAGGTTGCATTTTAATTAAAAGAATCTATTAATGTAGATTTTAAAATATGTATCCTACAGTTATGTATAAACTATAAACATTTGTGATCATAATAAATAATAAATACTAACGATATTTCGATATATGTTCACTGAGAAAAATGCATCGTTGAATTAACAGTTCGGACCGTTCAAATAAAACTGCAGATCGTCACTTCTGCGTTCTAGATTAGTTGTTAATAACATTATTAATAATAATCAATTAAATAATTAACAAAATTGAAAACAATGAATGTAATTGCAGCACAATTAATTAACTTAAACCATTAATATTAACGAATAATTTCATGTTTATAGTAGCGCCCAAATTTGCCGCCCCAATAAAAGATCCGAAATCCCGCCCCTGGATATAATGAACGGGGAGCAATTACCGCAGTATAACGTTTTTGAGTACTGGGTGTAAGATATTCTCCGCTCCGCTGATCTAGCAGTATTCTCTTAATCAAGGTAGAGGATCATGAATTTGAAGTAAATACAATCATTCGCCTACTTTGCAACAATTACACAGGTCAACAAAAACAAATTTTTTTTGAGTCTCTATATTAATGATGATTTTCTAAGCCTTTATACCAAAAATAACTAAAACCATCTCTTTGACTCTTGAGAAACTTTGCTTTTGTACCGTTAACAATGATAATAGATATTTAAGCTAAGCAAATAACTAAGCTGACCAAATAACTAAGTATTGTTAATCTCCTTATATGAGGGAGAACGATTTGAGACTCTACAACGGCGAGATCTACGAGTGCTGTTAGTATAGCCATGTCAGTTCTGGCACAGTAAAGTCACCGGTTTTAGTCTGGGCTGTGAATATGGGCTTAGCTTGAAGCTTGGGTTTTGGTTTGTTCTTGGCTTGAAGCTTGAACAACAACCTTTGTGGTGAGTTTTGGGTGGACATAAAAGCTTTCGATGAGCTTTAATATTCTAGAGATATCGCAACAAGCTTTGATATTCTGGACTACAACAGATAATGTCACTGCTTCAGAACGAACATAGCTATACAACTGGAAGTAATTCGTTAAAGCTTCCGTCAAGATTCTGAAGCTTTTCAATATTTAAAGAATTTCTATCCTAGTTTATCGGAAGCAAAAGTAAAAGCTGGTATGTATTTTAGTCGGACCACAAATAAAGAAAATAAAAGCCAGCAATGAATGTTTACAGCTACTCAACACTCACGAAAGGCAAGCATGGGACAGCCTCAAAGCAGTGGTTCATGCTTTTTTCGAAAACAATAGAGCTGGCAATTACAAACAGGTTATATCAATTACGCTTGTTAACTTTAAACACAGAAAACATTGGTGGTTATTCGCAAGATCAAGGTGAACGTTTTCATCTACAAAAGCAAACTTTTTCAGGTAAATCTATTTTTAAAAATCTTATTTCTTTAATTATTAATGCGAGAGAAATACAAATCAGATACGCAGAGCTCAGACTCAAAATTTGTGTTAACCGGTGTTATAGAAGTCGATACAGTCGAACCAGAAATACGCCCGCGGTTCCTAAAAGCTCGGTAAGCTATGGTGGGCAAAATATAACTAGCTCGTATAAGAGAAGAGGAACCTAATCGGAAAATCTTCTCAGCACTGGATTTTATACCATAATAACTTTTAATACTATTTAAATATATTTTATTCTTAACTAAATCAATTGCCTTATTCCATCGTCCATAGAGCCTTGTTTTGACGAACACTTATTTAGAAAAATCGTTCATTCATAAAAAATATAAGATTGTGGGCTTTTCTCTTTCCCATTGACTGTTTTCCAGATCATACATCATAACAAAGAATTCAAGTACAATTTCCATACAATTTTCGCCAGTTTGCTCGGAGACCATTTAACCCTCTTAAGCATGGTACCAGATATTGCATCAAGGCACAACCAATATGACAAACTGATAGTACAAGAAAATTGGTAGTATCTTAGTTTATTTAATTTTTTTTTCGATTAATCTTCGTAGCAAAACCCCTAATTTGCATTATATCAAATTCAATGCGTTCAAGCTGGTGCTAGATCCTCATAAAACCATCATATCTAAGCATACATAATTTGGACCCATGCCCACTGGGATTGAGCTCTATCAGAATTAAAAGAATAAACAACAAGCGTTTTAAAAAAAATTACTGATTAATAAAAACTCTTTAAAAAATATAAAAACCGGGAGAAATTATTGCTCACTACAAATATTTAATCCATAAATCTCTTTACATTCCTCAAAAGAAGATGTGGCTGCAATCATTCATCACATTGCAAAGTAAAGTACCACACACAAAAAAATATTTCATTGCAGATACAAAAAAAATTGCTTTATGTAGTACCCTTTCATCTTTTTTTAAAAAAAAGAATTCCTTGAATGCGATGACAACGTCTGAAAGAATTATGATGGCACACCATACAACGCGGATAGACTAAAAAGGATTTGGAATTAAAATGCCAGTTGGTGGTATTCTCGTTATGATTTAATAGGTTTACCACTTTTTTTTATCATGCACATTGTTAACGTGATCAATAATCACGTTGTTTGCTACTTTCACCCAAATGGTGGCAGTCACTTGGTTTATATTTAGGTTTCTATAGGGAAAAAAATCTAGAATGTAATTAGATTTATACTTTTGATAGTCAAATAGAATAAAATAGAAAGGAGATTTTATGTGTGAGCGAGCGCGCTTGAAAACACTCGAACACTGGATTGAGTGAGATTCGATCGAATGAATGTAATGTAATTTACTTAGAAATACTTATACTTATATATTTCCTAAAACTCCAAAAAATGTATTAAATGTGATAAAAAAATGCACGTTAAATCTACATATATGAATGAGTGCAATATCTCAAAGACAACACAAAAATAACTACAAAACCACCTTAGTCAACCAGATAGCATCATTAAACTTAGCATTGCACCATTAAACTTAGCATAAATCTAAAAGTTACCCTAAACAACCTTAACCATACCTTACAATAATATAGCTAAAGGCATTCACAAACTTACGCAATAACCACAAACCCATATAAACTCCACTTAACCAAAGAAAAGTAACCAACATATTTGGAAATGTGATTATTTTTACCATCCTCAAAATTACACTAAGAGACGACACACTAGAATGAAAATATCAAAAAAAAATGTTTATCTCAACGCAAAAAAAATATATATATAAAAAATTTTCATTAGGTTACCTTAAAGCCTCTAGCCTCACCTAGACACGATTCTGTAGGTTACTACATAACTACAGCTTACCTGCTTACCACCTTCACCACCAAATTACAGAGCAGAAATTATTGCTAAGAATTTTCTTATCGCACACTCCAAATTGCCGACCAACATCATGAGGAGGAGATGCTCCATACAAAAGGTGAACCCCTTCGAGTGACACTTTGGACAAAAAAGAAGACTACCCACTAGACCCAAAAGGGAGTTTTTCTTCCTATAAAATTTGATTGGGGGTATCACAGGTACAAAAACACCCCCTACCTGCCCCAGGTTAGATACTGAATTAGGAGAAAAACATGGAACTTACGATAGGTGGGGAATCCTACCAAGTTATAGCAAGTCATCTGGGTAATCTATCACTATACCTTAGGAGATGAATTTGTGTAGTAGTTGTGCGAGTATCAAGATAGAATAAAAAGGTGTAATTTCTAGGTTTTGGCGGTATTCTTAGACTAACGTTGGCGGTTGGAAGTACACAATCTTAAAGGTGTTCATATTTGATACTTGATAAAATCAAAGACGGTTTTCGTTACATTTTACTTATTGCAAATAGTGAAAAATATTTTATAATATTAACAAAATGTGGAAAAGTATTTTTGTTTTAATATCGTTGGTGTGTTTGGTCTCAGCAATGCCTAAGCCTCAGGATGAAGCTACCGGAAAACCGGAACCGGTAATGGAAATATATTTAAATTGATAAGGAACTATTGCATTTTTGGATTATTATGTGGTTATGAAAAGTGATATAATTTATAAACTTTGTAGTTGTGTAATGCTTAAAAACAAAGTTGCTAAATGTTTCAACAAATCGAACTTATCAGTCAAATCAAAATTTAAGGAATATTTTTTGTGACTGTGAAATAAGGTTTATTACGACTTTCATTTTCAAAATAAGCCTAACTAGTCTAATAAGGTTGATCTGTGGAATAAGTCCTTGTGAACAGTTTTTTCTTTGCATTTTATTACTTTGGCTTTATAAATATTGCATCAAACGTCACTTGCTAATTGTGCACTTACAAAAATTATTAATATTCCAAAGCAGCAACCAATATTTACTCGAACATTATCGTGACATCGGTTTCACACAAATTTTCATTATTATAACAAATGTTCAATGTCCATCCTTGAAAAACTGTCCAAAAAAGATTTTATATAAAATATTTGATCTATAATTTTTGAGATAAGATTTCAAGAAAAGTTGGGGATTGACGTGCTTTCATTTCCGTTCATGACTTTTTATTTTCCTGTCTAGCCTAAATTTTTCCTTTGGAAGAAACATTGCTGGTTTGTGGTTGCTGGCTAAATTTGTGGACGGATCGCGTTTTATTTACTTCTGCATACTCCCCTATGACCGTTCTTTTCCAAGTAATTTTTCGGCCAGTCGCTTGTGCGATTTCGTTGTGTGAATTCCAATCCAGTGCAAGTCTATCTACGATGTCGCTTTTTTCTCAAAGTAAGGTCAGTCTAATTTCATTTTCATCGAGTTCGCTGGTTCAATATTCGATATGTGGCACAATTCTTTGTTTGAAATTCGGCCAATAGATTGTACTAAATCCTTTTTTACGCATTTCTTAACCTGTAAACTTTTTGTTAAAGACGTATTAAACTTCAACTGTTTGTTAAGGACGTTTCAAATTCAAGTTTCTATGGTGACTGTGGGGTGGACTGCGCTAAAGGGGTGCCAACATACAAGTGGTTTTCCGGTTCAACCTTTATCAATTATGCAGCGAAGATAAGTAAATCTATTTACTTCTTCTACAGTTTCACAATTCCACATATTATATTGGTGTTTAATTTTAGCATATTTGTTTTATTGGCATTCATCGCTAATGGAATATTTTTTCTTCTTCTGCTGCTCCTTGAATCCCTCGTTAGACATAGGGCGGAACAGCGCTGGTTTGCGAGAATAGTGACGCAACTAAAAATGTTTGATTTTAGAGAATGACGTTTTTAAATATTTTTATAAATTACTCGAGAATGTTTTGTCTCAAATGAATAATGACGATATATCTTTCTAAAGATAGTTGACGCGAAATCGGCGTTGCGTGTCTGTTTACTATAAATTATCAAAGATTGTTGGTCATTTGGCATATTTAGTTTAATTTTTCAGAATTTTAAATTGCGTCGTTATTCTCGCAAACCAGCGAGTTGCCCTCTAGTGGATTCTGTTTTGTGCGACAGCTCTCAGCTCCATTCAGGATCTCCCAGTTGTTGTGGTTCCTGCTAATAAGGTTCTCCTCCACGTTGTTCTATGTCTTGTAGTATTTTTCTTAAATGGCGCTACTGCTATTGTAGGACTCTGGCTTCTTGAAGTCTCTTCTTTCAGTCGCCTCTACGTTTGACTAGAAAATGGCACATACTTGTCAAAACTCCTGCCGGTAATTGAAGGGATTCTGCTAGTATACCCTGATGAATTACTCTGCTTTCTTCAATATTAGCTTTCATAAACTTATTACAATTTCTGAAGGTATTCCAAAAAGGATCTTAATATTTCCCGCATTTCTGTTCTCTCTATGTTATCAAACGCAAAAAAATCTACACAGAGAAGATGTAAAATATTTACATTGGAATTCTCTTGACGAAAACCTGCTTTTTTCCATTATAATTGGTACAAACTCTGTGTTCAGCCTTTTAAGCATGATGATTGCAAGGACTTTATAGGCGGTATTAAGGATGGTACCACCCCACATATCATATCATATCTAACACTCACTTTTTTAAGGAGCTTAGTATCCAAAACAACTTGCAAAATCATCAAGAGTGGTACAGTTTTACCAGATACGTTTAATGATGTTATGTAGTACATCAGTTCTCGTTTCGACCGATGTGATACCGGTTGCTTTGCCACTTTTTAGTTTCATAATTGCTGGCTAAATTTCAATTTTGCTCAAAATATGAATTTTGTTGAGTCTTCCAGATGGACTGTGGTTGCATTGGTTTATTCAGCAAGTTGGTAAAATATTGATTTCAGCATTTAAGTTAAAGACCTATAGTTGTGACAAATCTATCTTTAGTATGTACGAGTTTGGAATGGCAGGACTGCAGCCATTCTGCAGTATTCAGCTAGAGACTTCCAATTGCTGAATACTGTAGAAAGTCTCTTAAGAGAGGTATTAACGTTTCATTCGGTAATATCTAGATAGCTGATATATTCCTTTTATACTGTAAGCATTAGCAGCATTATTCTTGAGCCAGCAGGCTATAGCTATCTCGATATCGTCTTATCTCTCTTCTCGCATTACGCTTGATTTTTCTATTAAGCACGTTATATTGATGGCTAAGATCATTCAACAACTTTATTTAATTAAGAGCGTTATCGATTATATATTTTTTCTTTGGGTTATGTGCTCCACGCATTCCTCGGCAGTGGTTTTAAGAATATGCCCATTCGACTGAATCTTGTGTCTTGCGGAATTCTCCAACTTTCATTTTAATTTGTTGTTCAACATTTTGCAGTATTTCTTCATTTTGAATTTTGCTGTATCTATTTTCTTAAAACTCCCATTGTCTGCTGTATATAACGTTTTATTTTATTTAATTCACCTTTTTCCTACCAAGATTATAATGATCTGTGAAGACATGTTCACTTCGCCTAGAACACACGTCTAATAGCGACGCTTTCCATCTTTTATTTATAGTAATATGATAGATTTAGGTGGTTTTATGTGTACCTTTATGTCGAAACACGCTTCCACATATTATATCGTTATTATGGCAGTAGAATTCCCCAAAGAGTTATCCGTATTAGTTCATTGTTGGTGCCAAGCCCTTCTTTTCCCACAATGTCTTTATAATCTTGGTTGCTCTTACCATTTTTTTTTCTCTATGGATAGACTGATCATAACTTATAAATTGAAAACTTCAAGATTACTTCTTATTCCTATTTATTTACATAAAGTTCCCTTAACAAAAAATGCAAATCAAGTTCAGTTCGCACACCTAAACTTTATTCCCATGAAACAAAATTGCAGTGCTTTCAAATAACTAGTCAAGAGACAAAACCAAAAAAATGTGAAAAAACCACCAAGTTGTGAAAGACAATTTTTAATTAAGCATTCACACGAAAACATGAGAGATTAAAAAGTGCAAGTGCAACGAGAATATCTTATTAATAAGATCTTTGAGTTATGTAAAATTTCAAAAGGGGAAACAACGAACGAACAAAAAAAAATATGTTGTAAGATTAGAATAGAACCCGCCAATCAAACCGGAAGATTACATTAGTACTTGTCACTGCAATATAATTAGTGTTAATTAATGTTTATATAGCAGCATGGGTAAATTTTAATCTTCTAAAACGAAATTATTTATCTATTATTTCAGTATCAGTACGAGTATACAGTAAAAGATGCCAAAACGAAGACATTTTTTGATAAAAATGAATCTGGTGATGAAACTGGAAAAGTAAATAATTTTAACCTGTAAATAATTATATTATCATCACAATTTCTTCTTTTTTTTATAGGTACAAGGAAAGTACAGTGTATGGTTACCTGATGGTAGACTAATGACTGTAGAATATTATGTGGAAAAGGACAGCGGGTTTAAGCCGGAAATCAAATTTCAAGATGCTAATCCCTTCGAGTAAATAATTTACAAACAACAAAATTATTTTATTTAGATAATAATGTTAATATTTGTTTTAATTTTTGTATATTTTATAAATAAAAAAACTATGTTCATTTAAATTCACTCTTAATTAATCTTATTACAAAATTTTAGTCTGTTATTACTTCTAAAACCAAATGTTTTTCTTTTGTTTTGGCCTTGTTAGACGAGCTTTGGTTTTAGCAGATTTTAGTCCAGTCCAATTTTATGTTTCGGGTATAACACTCCCGAAAAGTAGTAGAACGTTTGTTTCGGTGGAACAATCGCTATTATATGGCCTTATTGTTGAATCCGCCGGCAGGGAAGTGAATGCGAATTTGACAGGTTGATTGTTGAATCCCCCGGCGGGAAAGCGAATGAGAATTTCACAGCCGAAAGTGGAAGTTAAATTAAAAAACCACTTGTTTGGAGTTATGTATCCCAAACTAACTGTCCATTCGATTGTCATTGGAATTTCGAAAATGAAATGTGCCACTTCATATGGCAGTTGCGCTCGGCGGATTTAACAATCGCAGCG
This sequence comes from Thereva nobilitata, assembly GCA_963855945.1. NCBI lineage: Eukaryota > Metazoa > Arthropoda > Insecta > Diptera > Therevidae > Thereva > Thereva nobilitata. Next base: position 87,218,477 of record OY979697.1, read on the forward strand.
ACAAGTGAAAGTGAAACTCTTTAGCGGCGGGAATCCCAAATCCGCCGGATTCAACCATCAGGCGCATAGTATTTTTACCAAGACTGCTTTATTTCTACGCTGGCTCAAATCGTCGACGCCAGAGCAAATGGCGACATCACAAATTAGTTTTACAGCTATTTTTACGCTTGGTCTTTGGGACACAAATGTGTTTTTCGAAGCTCTGCCTCAAATAAACAACTTTGATTCGATATCTCTGTTGAGTGAGTAAAGTTGGTTGAGAGTTGTTGATAAGGAATATAAAACGTGCTTTATCGAAGGCATGACGTAAAGTCAGTGAAGCTGAGAAGTCGATTGAAAGATAGAGAGAAGTTCCACAGAAAATTTAGCCCTGGGGCGACACGGATACAATACAGAGAGGAAACTCTGTATCTAGTTCTTTAGAAGTAAGTCATTAACAATAGCTTGGAATTTTGTCAACCTGAGAGATATCTAGAGCAAACAGACCAGATTCACCTAACCGATGTATAAATTTGTTTAAGTGCCCTGTTAGACACACAAGAAGGTCGCCAGTAGATCTGAGGAACCATTCTTCGTCTAATATTTGGTTGGGTTCTGGATATTCCATTCATTTTTATTCATTATTGTTTCTATGGTTTTGGAGAGAATAGACGTAATTCTATTGGGCGGTAGTTGGAGGAATCATTTTTATTTTCATTTGGGCTATTTTCCAAGGGTATGTATTAATTCCTAAAGGGCCCCCGAGAAGGTCAAACGGTTTGACTCAAACCTTACGTGTTTGATCAAACCGTTTGAAGTCGCTTTGGAATTGCGACAAACTAGACGCGCAGTTTTAAAGTCGCTTCAAACCAAAAGGATCTATTTGCCATCGTCGCCAACAACGTATCGCTTCGAAATTTAGCCCAAGACTGATGAGGTTTGATCAAACGTCGCGAACACAATCAAACGGCGCTCAAACAAACCAAAATATGAATTTCCATCAAACGGACTTCAAACATGTAAATGTTTGTCAAACCTGTCAAACCAACCGCGTAACCGTAAACGATCAAATTGGTGTGACTCAAACCAAAATCTACGTGTTTAATTCAAAACGTTTGACCGTCTCGGGGCCCTTAATAAGAATAACAGGGAAATAAGCTTACGCAGAATTTTAAATAAACGTGAGGCACATATCTTTTGGACCATTGCGTATATTATCAGGTCCAGCCAGCATTATTGACATCAAGCTTCCTTTCCTAAGGCACGTATTCAGAAAGATATTGCACGATTATGTAGCTAACAACATTATCGATTGGGAGTACAAAGGATTGATTCCTGAACCTATTATTATTATTACCACATAAAAAATCATTCATTCTAAACTTTAACTACAAAACAAGTCTACATAGTATACAAAACGAAGTCAGTCAAGTCTATACTGACCTTGTGCAATATCAGTAGCATGTTCGGTATTTTTGTTAAAATTGTTTATGATCATTTCAGTTAATCGTTAATTACTTAACAAATAAAACATTTAAATAACTTACCACATTTTTTTGTTGTGTCATAATAACAGCAACTCCCTTAGTATCATACTGCGGTCGACCAGCCCTGCCAATCATCTGTAATATTGCACTTTCTGGATACTCAATTACAGAACCGCAAACAAACATCTATAAAATTTAAATTAACAAAAAAGTTTTCGTTTTTAATAATGTAAAAGATGCGCACTTCAGTTGATTTAATAACCACGAGATGTGCTGGCAAGTTAACGCCAACAGCAAGAGTGTTCGTTGATACTAGAACTAATATAAGAGAACTTTTAAAAGCTTTTTCAATATTTGTTCTATCTTCATAACTCAATCCAGCATGATGATAAGCAATTGCTTTTATAATTAAGTTTTGTAGTTTTGTGTCCTGCAGCCTAAAAAGGTTATTGTAGCTATATATTAAGGGTTTTTTTTATAAAATATTACTTTCGGGAGAGTTGAATTAAAGCATATTTCTGATTATCGCTTAAAGGAATCAAATGAGATTCTTTTAGTAGAACTGCTGAAGCCATTTCAACTGCTTTTCTACTGCTACAGAACACCTATAAGTACAGATACAGATTTAAGCCCAATATTTTTCATTTAATTTTAATCTCTTACCAAAGTAGGCTTTCCTCCAGAATATCTTCTTATAACTCCTGATAGTTTATAGTTTAAACTCATATCAAATTTAAATCCAGAACAATTTGAACTAAACCCAAGTACATATTTATCAAGCTTAACTGGTCGCTCTTCTTCAGCAATCCTTATCAATATAATAACTTAATATTAGTAACAATTTATAAAAATTACAAAATATTTACTGATGGAAACAAACTTCATCCTTTCCACCCAACCAAAGCGCTAGATCCTCAATATTTGGTATAGTTGCTGAAGCTGCTACAAATCTCAATTTCATCTCATTTCGCTTTCTCATTTTCATATAAAATTGAATAGTTTTCATTCTTGATACAATTGTCTCCAGAATTGGTCCACGAACATCTTCATTTAACAAATGAACTTCGTCTATTAGAAAAAGCTTAATAGACACAACAAACTCCTCATTCTCTTTCCATTTTCGTGTTAAGGAATCCCATTTTTCGGGGGTTGTTATTATTAACTTTACTGAGCTGAGTTCATTAAAATCCAGGACATCGCTGTCTCCTGTTACTTCTTTACATGTTATGCCCAAAATTCCGAACTTTTGAGTCCAATCGTAATACTTTTCGGAGCATAAAGATTTTATTGGGGCAACGTAAATTATTTTGAAATCTTCGTTGGATGAGTTGGCACGCAGTTGTATAAGAAGTTGAACAATGGCGAACTCAAAAATTACTGTTTTTCCGGATCCAGTTGGGGCACTTATTATAATTGATTTGTTTGTACAAAAAACATCATTGAATACTCTTGATTGAACACTATTGAATGTTCTGTAGGAATTAAATATATGACGGTAATTTGAAGCTATTTAAAAGAAGGTTAAGGAAAAGAATCAGGTGAAATAATTAGAAATGTCTTTTCCTTTAAGTAAAATTTTTCCAAGCTTTATGATAATTAAATTGTGATAGTATTTTATCTCAATTCTATTAAAATACTATTTATTAGAACGTAGGACCTTAATTCGAATGGAGTGCTAGAGGATAGGATAAGGTTAAGAGAAGTCAGCCACGCGTTTGAATCCTTGAGTTGAAATATCTGGTCATTCGATCGCAGATCTCCACTCAATGGCTAGGTCTTATTAGAATTAGACAGTACTTCAGAGGCGTGAAGTTTGTTGAAACAATTCTTGCGGGCTCAATCAAGAATGAGTTCGACATCCCTCTTGATTGAATTGGACATGAGCTCAGTTATTAAGATAAGAAAAGGAGTGGTGAAAGAATTGAAGACCTCTAGATTTATTGACGTCAAACTCTTCAGAGACCATAAAGAAACCTTCATACATTGAGAGGTATACTCGGGGAAAGGTGGTATCATTGCACAGTCGAATAAAGAAAAATTCGAAGTGAACACAGACGCTAGTAAATCGATCTTGGATTTGCTTTCTGTTATCACCTGCCCTTGAAAGTAAAGCAACGGGTTATGGATAAACCGAAATTCTTCTTGATGAGAAGTATCAGAAATTTTTACTGGCAGCAGTAGCATTGAAGATCTTTCTGTTGCTATCAAATGTTGTCACTTTCCAAGACAATAGGGAGATCTCCTTCAAGAATTTCTGAATGGCGAAATAGCTGATGCATTGGAGGTCCACCAGTGTCTGATATTTCTACGTTGCTTCACAAACGTAGAAGTTAGCAAATCGATAAACCAACTCAAAAACAACTTGGCCTCGGGTGCCGACATGCTCGCAGAGCTGGTTAATTATGGACGCACCAAGCGATATTCCGACATTTCACTTAACAATGGAACCATCGGCAGTGCAAAGGGACATTACCTCTAAGCGTTAGTCTTTCATGAAATGTGAAAATATGAGAACAGGAAGCGATTCAAAAAGACTGGAAAAGAGCCATCCTACGCCCTGTAAATAAAAAATTAGATATCTGCGTATATTTTCCGCTATAGAGTAAAACAGGATAGCTCTATACGTTTTGCATTGTACCACCACACCGGTTGTGTCAGGCAAATTATATTATTGTCTACATTTTCAAAACTACACGTCTTTATAGGGTTGAACGTCGGTTATGATAGCACAGTCATAGTAGAACTCAATAAAGCTATGAGAGAATTCGGCATCCCCAAAAACCCACCGCACGAATGTAGCAGCCCTCACAAAATTTTACCGCTATAACCATAGCGATTGCTCCACTGAAATTAGGAACCTCCTGCCTAGACAACTTTTTCCCGCAACACAAGACTAGCCAACTCGGCTCACCGCTCACACTGCAGTCCACCTCTTCGTGCACATTACGGTGTAGAAGTTCGTTTATAAATAGAACAACTCGATTGTGGACGTGGTTTTTAAATATTACAATACTTTACCTCTCAATAATAGCAGACGACACCACTAATTTAGAAATACTTCAGAGCCACAAAGCCAAAGCTCTTCAAGTCCAAGCACCTAATAATAACGTTCAAACTATATAGTGGTGCAGAAGATGGCGATCTTCTAAGTACTCACAAATTTATTGGAGACGGGTTCATAGCAAAGACACCTATAGCAATGTTCGGGAGCAAGGTTTTCTCTAGGTGAAGATGCTCGTGGACCATATCTATGTGCATTATCGAAAATAGATGTCGAGCAGAGTAAACCGCGGTAAGTTAGATGTAATGGTGTATGCATTAAGTAGATTACGTGGAACACGAGTTTGATGTGGTAAAATCATTTATCTACCTTGGGTCAATAGTAGCAGCCGACAATAGCATGGAACCAGAAATACGCGCACGACTGCTAAAAGCCAACAAAGTCTACTATAGTCTGTCAAGGCTCTTCAAATCCAAGCATCTAACCATAACGTCTAAACTTTTACTTTAAAACGATGGTCTTACTGTCTCTCACATATTCATCCGAAACGTGGGTGCTAAGCAAAAAGCACTCGAACCTCTTGGCAGTGTTCGAAAGGAAAATACTTTGGAGGATTGTTGGCCCCTTATGTGAGGAAGGACGATTCCGGAGACTACAGTGACGAGATCTACGAGCGCTATCGCGACATAGATGTGGTGAAGAAAATAAAGCTCGGTAGACTCCGGTGGGCAGGACATGTAGCTCGTATGAGTGAAGATGAGCCTGCTCGGAAAGTTCTCTGCGGTAAGACGAAGGATGGCGTAGACCAGGACGCTCAGAGCTTAGGGATGCCAAACTAGATGACATCGGCTCAGAATCGGGACCGGTGGAGAACAGTTGCGAGAGGCCAGGACCGGATCCCGGTTGTAGATGTAGAGCCGTTAAAGAAGAAGAAGATTACGTACAGCAAGTAAGTAAATAATGGCGATTTAAGCATATATAACTAAATCAGTGAAAATGTTCAATTGATGAGTACTAACAATTCTCGGTTACGGATGCGAGGCGCTATGTTAAATCCTTTATAATATACTGAAAGTTGAAGTTTTTGTATTTTGGCTTAATATAACTAGTAACCAAAGCTTATGTTAACAGAAATCAAACCAATCACGTGTGTAGCGTGCAATAAAAAGGATACGAATTTCTTCAATCGATTTTAACTCAGCGCAATTCTGCACAAACCTAGCAGGAACCTCCGGTTGCGGGTTTTCACTTGGCTTTAAAGGATTAACATGTAATCCTTTTTGTATGCACATTTTCTTACTAGCAAAATTCATTTTAAAATAATCAAAAATTACTTAACTGTTAACTGTTTTCAATATGGCGGTAAATGTCACTTCCTCTTTCGAGAGTACTAAAAATAGTTCAAATATTTTCAACAAGGAGGAATTTTATGAAAACAAAAATTATTTACTTATTAAATACATTTGAGGGAATACATTAAGATACACAAAAAAAAATTATTTCAAAAATTTAAAAAAAAAATACGAAGGAAGTATTAATCGTCGTCGGTTTCTTCATTTTCTTCCTGTATAACTTTAAACTCGCCGCTGGTACTTGCACCTTGATTGGTGTCATCCTCTCCTTCGTGCAGCATTTCAGTAAGAACTTCTACAAGATTCCGGGCTTCGTCAAGCATTTGTCGGGATAGATTAAGTTCCTCTTCCAATCCCTCGATACGTTCATATAGGCCCTTATTTTCTTCTAGAGTTACTTCCAAAGCCTGTCGTCTTTTTTCAGCTAAAATCTCCCAGTAATGTTCTCCAGGATTCTCAGTTGTGGTAAGATCCTCGACTGTTATTTCTAATTTGGCAGCAACAATTTCTTTCTCCTCAGTTTGAGTTCCTTTCGTTTCTAGTTTTTTCTTTTTCGCTACCTCTGATAAACCGATATTGCCACTGAAACTAGAGAAGTTTGTTTTTATTCTCAATTGGATTTTTTATAAACACATATTATTTTTAATTCTGTAATTTGATTATTTCGTAACAGGCTACACTCACCTTTTGGCTTTATTGAACAGTTTACCTCCAATTGCTCGGCCAACTAAATTTTCTTTATCAACTGCATCTTTTTGTAAAACTTTAAAGGTCTTTCTTGAATTTTTCACATTTTCCTGAAATTTAAAAATGTAAGCCCCATACGCATAGTAATTAAGTAAAACTTAAGGTGCGCCACTTTTCTAAACACAATTTTACCTGCTGCTCTGCAAGGGACTCGATTTTAATGAACACTTTCGCTGGTCCACTCGACATTTTAAAAGTTATAATAAAACTTAAAATAAATATTCCTTCAGCAAAATGTTTATTCTCCCGTTTTTTTTATAACACCAACTCCGTCACGTCAAATTTCGTTTCATGCCGCGCCAAAAAACTGCCCTGAAGATAGCTGCGGTTACGTTTCGTTTTATAGCATTGCCATTTTCGTATGATCAAAAAACAGTCAAAAAATAATAAAATATAACTTTTGTTATTAATTAATTAAATGTTTTAGTTTGCAATATATTATTTTAATTTACTGATGTCTTTATTACCCGTGTCTACAGAAACAATTTTTGCTGCAATGGAAATAAAGAGTTTTATTGCTATGCATTTCTTTTTCAAAAGAAACGGTCAGATATTTGTTAGGGTGCTTTCCGTTTAGGATACAGTGTGCCATCGTGTCTCTGGTTCAAAATAAAGGCCAACGGGGGGGGGGGGGAATTGTATCAAAAATATGAAAAGTAAAAAAGCGGTTCTCGCGCGATTACTGACCAACAAAAAGTTGAATTCTCGAGAATTTTCAAGAAGAGCAGGTTATTTTTAAATTTGCCTCTGCAATTTTCAATATTAATGATTTATTTCGAGAATTTACCGTTTATATTGCACCCTTTTAAATACACAACGGAATAACCTTGTACTCAACTTTGACAAATGGCAACTGAAATTAGACTCTGACGCATCGCCAGTAATCGACCGAGCTAAAACCTCTGGCACTTTCTGGCTGTAGGAGAAGTAAAAATTTCCCCGCTTTTTGTAGCCCGAAAAAGTAAACGAACAGAAATCTGGCGGTTTCGGCGCTTTCTGGCGCCCGAGGGATCCCACAAGCGAGTACGCGAACACACTTGTTGGCACAGTGGCCGCTGTTTCTTAAATGGAAAGCAGCCATAACAAAGAGAAGAACTAACATAGGAAAATTAGTGGATAGTTATGTCCTGCGGGTTGTGTTTTTTTAATCTCTTTCTGTTTATTTTGTTGCTTTGCCGTGTCTACACGGTTAATTTCTATTCATAATTATGTCGCAAATATTTCCGGTGGAGACCTCGGGTTAAATATAATCAAAACCCGCTGTAAATGTATCGTTGATAGTCACGTGTGCACTAACTTTGACGTTCCAATTATCAAAAAAAAAATAAGTCGAAAAATGATTGTAAACACTTGAAACCAATTTGATATTGTTTGTGATAATTGAAATCTCAAAAAACTGGACTCGAACGAACAAATTTAAAAGTAATGAACTCAAATGGAAGTTTCCAAAAAGTTCGTGATGCTGGCCGAACAGAAAGCGATGCTACCCACATAAGATTCAGAGAAAAACAAGAAGAAATTAACATCGTTTGCCTCAGTTGCGGCCAAAGCTTCTTAGCTTCATCTAGAATGGATATTATCCGTCACTATTCTGAAACTAGACATAATGAATATTATGCTGATTGCCTATACTGCAAGGGAAAGGTGCACAGATATAATGTGGCTAGAAGTAAGATAGAAATTTACCACGATTGTTCGAGATGGAGACGCGGCCTGGATCAGTGACCGACCACTTGCCAATGCCTGATAAAATAACTCAGATACTAACACTATTTATGTATTTACACCCAAGGAATCAAGACAATAAAAAACTGTTTTCTTTAATATTCTAAATATTTAATTTCTTGTTTTAAATTATAAAAAAAATTAATCATAAACGGTAATGAGGATAATGGTTTCAATTCTTCTTAAACTTAGAATTCCCTGATCGCTTCGGCGGCAGCCACCGGAGACACGTCGAGTCCACAGTCAGTTTTGGCTTCTTGAATTGCGGAAGCTGCAGGTGTTCCAACACCGTCTTTGGGGTTACACAAATTACATGCTGACCTTTCCAGTACTTGACCATCTTCATTGACTGCAAAGTGTAGATAATATCCTCTTGGGTGATCCCACTTAGCTCGCTTAATTCTTTTATGGACTGCGTCGTTGTTCGGCATTCCTTCATTAATTCTAATAAGGTGTAAGCCCAGTAGCTTCGGTAGCTAAGGCGTCCAAGATCAGAGAGTGGCTTTTCCGGACTTCCAATGATACCTTCTCGGCGCGATAGTTCATAACTGAAAGCTATTAACAATTTACCATAACCTTTGCGTTGATAAGGGGGTAGAATCAGAATACAAGCGACATTGTTATTATCTGGAGATTCTTTCTCTTTGGAAAAGTATCCAACAATGTGAGCACCTTTCTTGTCAATTTCACACAAAACATAGAAGTAAAACGGCTCAACATCGTAGTAAAGGGTTTTATGATCCAAAAACAGCTTCGCCATAAGGCAAAGGGTCTGACAGTAAATCTTATGGTCCTTGCCATCAATTTCAAATATAGATATAGTTCCTCGCCTGTAGATTTCATTTCCTGGCGGCTGTCTCTGTGTACATTCTGTTGCATGGTAGCGATAAGTTTTTGCAAACTTCATATACTTCAGGCAGTACTCGCATACGTACAGCGTCCCAACTTTCCCATATTCATCGGGATAAGGAGAAAAATACCAAGTATCTATTTCAAACCGTCCAATACGTAACTTGTCAATATATTTCACTTTTGTAATTGCTTCATGCTCCTTCTCCAGTGCAGCAGTTGTTGGATCCATTTCAGCGTATGTTTTCTGGACATGATTAATCTCATCGTGTCTCCGTTTCTGGTTCCTCGTTAGTTTCCTGTCTGAATTCTCAACCGGTGATGGATTTTCAAGAGAGGCGATTTGTTCCTTACTTAATTGTTTTAAAGTTTTTGCATTATTATTCGATGAGTCATCAGGATCACCATTTTCTGTCTGGGTAGCACAGGTGATCCGATCTCGAGACACCCATTCATCGAGACGCCGGTTAAGCCCAACGTAATGTACGTAATATTCATGGACATCAAATTCACCACATCGTGACTGGATTATTTGTGCTGGATGTAGATTACCATCAGCTCGCCGTATTAAGTAAACTTCGCCAGTATTTATTTCTGTACTTTCATCAGAATTTGCTTTTTCCGATGACTTTTCTGTCATTTTTACATCTTCTGTGGTGACCATAACCTATTGATTCACTTTTCTCTGTAATAATACCGAATTATAATGTCTTTTATAGCCAATTTTATATTAATATTGTATCTTTGTTTTACTCGATTCCGTAAAACTAATTATTAAACATTTTACTGAAAATGCGCGTGAAATAAATGCAAAAACAAACAAGCTTTAGTTTTATTTCGCAATTTGACAATACCATTACCGTTTTCTTCATAGCGGAGTATTTAACAAAGAACTAACCAAAATGGTCTAAACTTAGGTATATGCAAGTTGTGTGCGTTTATATGGAAAGCTCGTTTCAAATTTTTTAGCTACCAAAATAATTAAATTAAACATTTAAAATTACCATTTTATTCTTTTTGATTAAGTTAAATGTTAAATTACGTACTGTAAAATATTCTAGTTAAAATGGGAGAAGTGTATTAGATTGTTTGTTTTATGTTAGAAATTTGTAATACAAATTCTCTATGGCTTTAATTACTTATGTTACAAGTTTTTTATGAGTAATAAAAGTAAGATGCTCTTGACATTAGAATCATTATTATTATTAACCGTAAAAATAAAAATAAATATGTTTAAAATTTGAAAATTTTGCACAGTTTTCTATCGAAGGGGAAATAAAAATGACATGCTATTGAACCTTAATTTATACCAAAAATATCGAGTCTCGTAAAATTAATTTGAAAAAAAGTAATTTTTCCCCGCCTTCAGCCATTTTCATATGGGACGCCATATTTGACAGGATTGTGCAGCCGATTTGTGGTTTTACTGGCTTCATATTATCCACTATTCAATAATAAACCAAATAGTTAAAATTATTTACTATTCAACATTATTGTTTAGCAATTGATAATATTAAAATCAAAAATTGATCTACTTTACAAGAAAATGTCGGGCATTGCTGTAGCGCGTTTAGGCGAAGAGCGGAAAGCTTGGCGTAAAGATCATCCTTTCGTAAGTTTTTAAAATTTCAACAATTTTTTTTATATTTAATACAAAATCAAATTATATTGGTGCTTTTAGGGCTTCGTTGCACGTCCTACAAAAAATCCCGATGGTACATTGAATTTAATGATTTGGGAATGTGCTATTCCCGGAAAGAAAGGGGTAAGAAATAAACAATTACTTGGGAATATGAATTAATGATTTTTTTTGTGTTGTGCTGTGTTTAGACACCATGGGAAGGAGGCTTATATAAATTACGTATGATTTTCAAGGATGATTATCCAGCAAGCCCGCCTAAATGCAAGTTTGAACCACCACTTTTCCATCCAAATGTTTATCCATCAGGAACTGTGTGTCTATCATTGCTTGATGAAGAGAAAGATTGGCGTCCAGCAATCACAATTAAACAAATACTTTTGGGAATTCAGGACTTGCTGAATGAGCCTAATATTAAGGATCCCGCTCAAGCTGAGGCTTATACTATTTATTGGTAAATAATTATTTTTATCTTTTGTTTTATAAGTAAGATATTTGTTAAGAATTGGGTGAGAATTCGCGTATTAAAATTGGTAGGTTAAAGAAAACAAAAAATATGGCATATTAACGCGCTTCTAGGCACGTGCACAAAGTTTCAGGATCTTTTGTTAATATTTCATTTTGTTATCTGAAGAGTTTAATTTTATTTCAAGTTATCTAAATATTTGAAACTACTTGAGATTGCAATTAATAGTGATTTTGGCTGCGATTAGCCCGAAGATACATTATTTCAGCTAGCAATGTTGTAACGACAAAACCAACCTACCAGTTGGACGAGCAGCTAGTTAAATATCTGTGGAGGCAACTTCGTGCAAGGTCGTGCTCAACTACAAACATAAAGGATAAATTGCCTACATGTACACATAATGAGTTTTTAGCACACCTGTGTACATTCACGTCGATTTTGTGGCAGAGCCTATAAATTATGAGAGTAAAAGAGGTCCCATCGAGTGCACTGTGCTGACAGGTGGCCCAATACTCCACACATTTTTCGTAGGCTGAATGAAGTATGATTCGACAGGGAATCCCGTTTTATAGATTTTCGTGTTATCCTCATTATATTAATACTTGTTTATTGTTAGCAGTTTTTATATAGCACCACTTTGTACATTATTAACTTAGATCAGTCTTTATCAATTTATATATTTCTTTCACGTTACTCGTTACTATAGGCTAGTCGGTGAGGAGGAAAATATGCTAAAAAATAAATTTTTGGCCCACGGGCGAGATTATTGTTGGAATCCCTTCGTAGATGAACACCCTAAGTTTGCCCACAAATTGGTGGATCGCTTGATTTTTTAATTAATCCTGAATATTTCTAGATTTCGTTTAATATCTCAGTTTCTGCTAATTTTTAGTATAACATGTGCATCGGGAAAGTCGTTCGATAAAAATGAACACTGATAGAAGTTGCTAGGTGCAATTGTGAAATTCCAAGTAGTTTCCAAAGTTTTTCAAATTACGTTTTCTTCATTATTTTTTTCTCAAACACAACTGCACATAGAGGGTTCAAAAGATAGTGACTGTGTTGTCCCGATAATGTATAAGAAATTTCAGCAAGATCGGTTCGTTAGTTTTTGAGTAATCAACGATCTATTCTATTTTAAGTCCTTAGTTAACCATTGTGCACACAATAGAGGACTGAAAATTGAGTATAAAGAACCACAACACCCTGACCCAGTTGGCAACTACACCCTGGAGCAACAATAATCTCGCTTGTGGACCAAAAATCCAATCAAAATGCCTCACCGACTAGTCTACTATGTTAGAGAAGCACAGCGAAGTGAGGATCATGACAGACCTCTGGCAGCATTTTATTCATCGCAATGCACTGACCGTTAGTCCGTTAGACCGTTAGACCGTTGAATACGATCGTATGCCAGGGCGTGCCACTTTGGTTTTAACATGATCTGCACAGGCCTTACAGTTTTATAGCTTCAATTGACGGGAAACGCTTTGCTTTAAGTGGAAGTCAGGAACAAGGGCATAGGCAATAATTGTTTTTGATCTATGATATTTCTTAAGTAGAAACCATGAATTTTTGTTCCATAGTCCTGACCATTTTCAGCAAATATTCTCGCGCAAACGCTTAATAACACTCGCTTTTGCCATCGATTTGCTCAAAAGTGCTCTACCAAAGAACAGAAAGCGCAAGTTCTTAGATCTGTACCTTACCGACAGGTTTGAAGTCTTTTAAATTTAAAAAGTCATGCCCAACATGACGTCTAAATAAATAAATAAAAAAAATAATATAAAAAAATTAATAATGGTAAAAGAATGTTTGGAATCATCATCAGATGACGACGAGGAATATATACAATTATTTAAAATACTAAAGAAATTAAAAAAAGAGAATTTTTCTGACAGTATTAATATATTCAGAACCCTAAAATGTGGAAATGTAAATCAAAACAAATCTTGACAAGAGTAAAATTCAATCACAATGAATTCAAGAGCAAGCAAAATTGAATCAAAGCAATTTCATGTTAGAGCGAATTACCCTTGCTCAGCTACAGAAGAAATGTGCTCACGCTCTCAACTAGGGCTGCCAACTCAATGACGCTATTAGGGTGGTCAACTACACCTTAAAACGAAGCGATTCCAATAAAAATCTCGCCTGTGTGGGCTAAAAATCCAATCAAAATGCCCAATCGAGTAGCCTACTATGTCAGAGATCCATAGTGAAAGAGGATCGTGCCAGAAACTGCCGCTGGGGTTAAGGTGTGCCACCTTCCTTTTAATATGATTTTTGGTCAGACCATACGATTTTATACATAGCCTCACTGGACTAGACTGAAAATGCTTTCTTCGAAGTGGTAATTTTAGCTTCAGGAACAGGAAATATGTAGTTCCTAAGGGGAAAGGGGCATAGGCGAGAATGGTATTTGATCGGTGATTTTCGTCAAGATGGTCAACACTTTTACGCAACGATGGCTTTGGCAAAATCCACGTTTGAAATGTCGGTCTGAAGACTCTTCGCTTGACTGACTCATGTTGCGGCGACAGTTATGAAGAATTTTATAAAAGTGTGGTTCTTAGGTCAGGAAATGATAATTCTAGCTTTCTTCTTTTGAACTTTCTTGAAAAAATTTACCTCTTTTTAAACTAGTCATGAGGCGGCGCTTCGTGGCTAAAATACATGTTATAATGTCATAGTACTTTAAAGATATGTTCACCTCTTCAGACAACTTTCTAAGGCTCGTAAGAACGATTTTCTGGCATCAAATTCTTGGTTTTGTTAATGTTTTCTCCGTTCGAAAGCATTGAGAGTAAGACTCGCCCAGAAAGATGAAATCAAGTATTACTTCTCGGCCCTCTCTGAATGCTTCATTCATATGTCTCTGGTTTTGACATGCACAATTCACCGTAGATGGTCTGTAACAATTTTAGTAATTCGACGCACGGAATTTCGTTTAAAACAGAAAATTTAAAGAAAAATTTTTTTTTCAACTATGATGTAATTTTTTCATTGTGCTTTTTTCAACTATGAAGTAATTTTTTCATACACTCAAAAGTATGATTAATATGAAGACACTCAATTACAGATGGGCTCAAATGCTCCGTGGTGTAGCGTTACCAGCTGCCAGACCATTTTTTAACAATATATTTTAGGATCATCTTACTATTTACAACTAGTAGTATGTAATCTAGATCCTTTCTGAAAATAATTTGTAGCTTGATTCTGGAGACTTGCAATTTCAAGTCAGTTCCCATTGAAATTCAGACTTTTGGATGATTGTTTTTATGCTTTGATATCTGATCGTTTTCTGGGGCGCTTTGTTTGATATTCATTCGTCATATTAACAGCCAAACACATAAGTATCATAGCGCACTTCTAAAGAAATGATCAACTTGATCAGTATTTAGTTTTTTGCTTATTTAAGTTCCACGTCTACTCGCCTTTCCATGCGATCTTATCATGATCTCACCATGAACGGATTTGTTAACAACTTTACAACTATGCCTAATCTAGTTGAATCAAAAAATTGCATGTTTTATATTTATTAAATTATTCTTTTCTTTTCCAGTCAAAATCGTCTTGAATACGAAAAAAGAGTTCGAGCACAGGCTAGAGCGATGGCATCAACTGAATAAAAACTTCCAGCTATACAATATTATTATATTTTTTTCATATTAATGTTCATTTATTTTAATTAATCTGGTTACAACCACGTTGCCTAGCTGCGCACACGTTCAAATCAGAATACTTGATATAAACAAAAACAAACAAAAAACAGCAAACAAAGCAAGCAAGCAAGTGGGTCCTTTTGAAGAAAGGAAACTAAGAAAAAAACCTTTTCATAACTCGATTAGAAGATATATTTAATTTTTTTTATTGTATTTAGGTAATCAAAAAAAAGTTTTTTAAAAAGCAAAATAAATGAGTATGTATTTCTAATTACAAAAGATCTACAAAAAAAACTATTCTTAAGAACTTTCTATTATTTTTGTTTAAATTAAAACCTTATTGAAATCTTTTAATTGGATTCTAATTTCAAAGGTAGACATTTTGACAATTTTAGATAAGATTCCACGGGCATGTGATTTATGTTAAAAAATTACGTGTATATAAGAATAAGGATGCTTTCGGCAAATACATGGTTTTTTTCTTACCTTTAAGTTTTCTGATAAAAAAAACAATTTTAAAAAATAATTTAATTTTTACATATAAATAAAATATATTAAATTATATGCATTTTTTTTATTTCCATTCATTTTTATTTTTTATAAAAACCTTGAGTCCACGCAATGGTTACGCGTTTGAATCAAACAGGGACCCTTGTGCTGAAAGTCGAGTCGTCACGACGCCACAAGTCGTTTAAGTTGAAAAAGGGACGTTTCAGTCGAATTACGACTTTCAGTACAGGGGTTTAAACTCAACTTAGCATTTCCACTCTAGGCCTCTGTGCTGAAAGTCGTAATTCGACTGAAACGCCACTTTCTTCAACTCAAACGACGTCAAGAAACGCGACTCGACTTTCAGCACAGGGGCCAGGGATTAATACCGCTAGGGTTGTGGTGTGTTAAAAAAACAGGTGTGTAGCAAAATGGTGGGATCGGATTGGGAGGGCTGACAACCTCCTGGGCTGTATTTGGTTTCCCGAGTCGATATCGACTTCTGTCGATAGATAAAAATGGGTATTTGGAAACACGATATCGACAACGTTATCGTCTCTTTACGTGTCGATCATGGAGAATATACAAGGAGGAAAAACTCTTATGGGGAAAATGACAGGAAATGGATGGGTAGAAGAAACTAAACTTCTAGTTCATTTTTGGCCACAGATGTCACCTTTGTCCGATGTACCCCACATGAAATTAATAAAAATTCATTGGAAACATCAAAAATTGATTAATTACGAATAATAGCATTGATATAAATTGAATTTAGAAGCTGGTAAACAACTGTAAGCTGGTAAACGTGAAATATATTAGTAATAAAAGAACTTTGCCATGAACCGGATAAATACAATCGGCCATGTTTTTGGGGTACATTTGACTGCAGCGCCACCAATAATCAAACGAAAATTGACAACACGGAGTTTTATCTCCTTGTATAGCCTCCATGGTGTCGATAAAGACTTTGACCACAGACTTAACTATCTGTAATACAGATGTTCCGCTTCATACAAAATTTTGGCACCAGGAAATTGCTGGGTAGGATTTGTTTCGTATCCTAAGGCGAAGCTTTAGAATACACATTCCACAAAGCTCTCCACGCATTTCCCCAAGTTCTCTGTTGATAGTCAAAGGAAGAGAGGAAGGGCAGGGTGGCTACGGAGCTTCATTCCACACGGACGAAATGTATTTTTTCGCCTGCTCCACCCCTCACTCACTTTGCCTTACCAGCCAGGCAGCAGACGAAACAATTTTTTTTGAATAGCCAAGTGCTCACGCGCAGGATGGATTTTTTTGTTAATTGCCATTGTGGCAGGTCATGATTTTGTTTTTTTGTTGTTTTCAGGCATTCAATGATATTTCTCGGATGAAATGGAATATTCTATTTCGCTACATTTCGGATTTCCCGGCCTAAGATTTCAGGTGCGTGGGACATAATCTATTTGAATTGTATTTGATTAGCCAAGGGCTCAGGCGCAGGGCACCGCCGGATGGATTTTTTAATTTCCAATTTTTATATGGTTATTTGAAATGGTGAATTGTCGCAGGTCATGATTTTGCTGTTTTGTTGCATGCAGGCATATTATTTTTCCGATGAAATGGAACATTCTTTTTAGATTTCTTTTCGTATTTAAGGCATTATGCTACATTTTGTTTCCGGCCGTAGATTTCAGGTGCGCGAAATATAATTTATACTTCGGAATCGAATAAAAAAAATGTTTTACAAATTGAATTTATGTCTTTATTACTTGAGTTTATAAAATTGACCAACTCTAACTTAATTCTATATTAATTATGCACCTAACAGGTGAAGACTAATTATGCTGATTTCTAGATTCCTATAGATTGTGAAAATTTTCATGGCTCAACGTCTAGACCAACGGTAGGCAACCTCCGGCCCGCGAGATGTTTAGAAGAAGTTATAAAAAGTATTTTTCGATGTTTGTCGTCTAGTTTAAATTGAATATTACATCCATTACATCTATTAGACTATGCATCATTTCTTTTATCACCCCCATACACAAACCGGTTTTATAGACAAGAGGTCGCAGGGAAGTTTATTTTATCCTAATTTTGCCTCAGAAAATTTGTCAGACTCACCCATCCATCACCGTAACACAATTATAACATCATTCTCGGGGGTATGAGGAGACTATGAGTAACTCCCCATCTCATTCGCGTTTCGTTGCAAGAAAAAGAGACAGAAAAATGAATATTTAGAGGGTTATACCTACATTATACACAAACCTGTTTGAGTTGAGGACCGAGTGTTGGATAGTGTGATTTACCCCATTAAAGGGGTCACTTCAAATGCAGACAAAAAATATAGTGTTGGTTACGACACGATTATAAAATGAATTGGTAAGAGGTGGCTTCAAATTAGGCGAGGGGCGATTGTAATGCCAAAAACCAGCAAATTAAAGAAAGAAGCTTATATGCATTAAACTGCCTCAGAGTAAGTAAGAAATCTATGCCTCCACGATGTATATTTATATTTTACAATCTCACTTCACCTAATTTCAATTTGGAACCTTTGCTGCCTCAACAAAAGTAAGAAATGCCTCTCCAGTTCGTATTTAAAATCTCACCTCGTCTCAGCTCAGATATTTTACTGCAGCAAAAAAAATAACAAATGTCTCTCGTATTTACAACCTCACCTCACCTCGCCTCATTTTAAGTGGAATTTTACTGCCCCTAAAGAAGTAAGAAAGAAGAAACTCTTGTCTCTCCACTACGTAACTACAATCACATCTAAAAAAAAACTGATATGTGATCTTTTGAATTATTTTTTTGCTCCCCACCGAAATTCGACGCTGTTTCCATTTTCAGCTATTCTTGATTTATCCCGAGTTTGAATGTCTATTTTGACGGGGTATAAAAAAAACTGTGTACACCCATGTTTTAGGCCTGACTCTGACTCGATGTGATCTATTTATCCCTAACGGTATAGGAAAATTGTTGCATCAATGCAATAAATGGATTGAAAGGGTTGAAATGAATGTGTTCCTGTATCCCTTGGGTTTACACGCTCATATCAAGAGTACTAGGACATTATATTTGAAGCCTCAGTACAATTTATCGTCGTTTAAGGAACAAAAGTACTGCCCCACGTGTGTTAATCAAATACCTCACAAAGCTATTGTAGCTAGAGGTTTCTAAAATTAGTGTTCTATTAAGCCACGTTTTTAAAACTTCAACAATTCAGATACAGCACAGATAACATTTCAAACTAAGCGCACAGCTACAATTGCAAAATTTTCAAGATTTTTTTTTCATCAAAACTACAGATAGTAATTTTTATGATTATAGTATATTTCGAGGTGAATTTCCTATTTCAATTGCTTTCACTCGACATTTTTTTTGAAAACTAAAGTAATCCATATATCATAGAGCTCTTGGGGGGGTGCCCCTCATTTATCCCCCCCCGCCCACTGTATTCCCCACCGTGCATATTTTATTCATTTACCCTGTGGCCTCGCGCAGGGTAGCAAATATGCCTTCATTATTCCCTGGTTGTTGATTTTTGAATGTGCTCCACCTGAGCCTTAATTTATAAATTAGCCTTGAAAATATCAGTTGTTTTCCTTATTAAATTTTTTTTTCTTAAAAATTTTTGAGCCGATTAAGTCTGGAGCACCACTTATAGATATATACCAAAATTTGTATTGAAACTTATTAATAAGAATTAGTGAATGCTTTTTACCTATGTGTTTAATTATGAAAAAAAAAGTTGTAGACTTTGTCACATCGAAATAATATATTGAACTTGAATCCTTATCCTTGTTTTCAGAAGAAAATCCGAATATGTATGATCTGAAAACCCAGCGATCAACTTCCACCGATCGCAACTCAAATTAACTTCAACCAATAAAATCGATTATGTCGCGTGAATTACCGATACCGCCTCTAAGCCCCACGTGCATTAGTATAACGTGTTACGATAACACGATAACCCCATGTCCTACGCCCGACCAAATTAGGAAGCTCATATTGCATGCAGATCCAGATCCGGTGGTCTAGACCAAGGGTGGGCAACCTTTTTATAACATGGGTCAGCATAAATATTACCTTTTTCCGCGGGCCGTAATAGCCATTTGGCACGTTCTTGTGACCTATAATTTTTATAAAATTGAGCCGGACTTGCACTAGGCAGTACATTTGTCCCTTACACGATGGTAAATTTTACTGAGGCCTCAATTTTTTGTCCTACTGCTGGTATATGAGTGTGTGTACCGAGATGTGATTGTAATTACGTAGTGAAGAGACAAGAGTTTCTTCTTTCTTACTTCTTTAGGGGCAGTAAAATTCCACTTAAAATGAGGCGAGGTGAGGTGAGGTTGTAAATACGAGAGACATTTGTTATTTTTTTTGCTGCAGTAAAATATCTGAGCTGAGACGAGGTGAGATTTAAAATACGAACTGGAGAGGCATTTCTTACTTTTGTTGAGGCAGCAAAGGTTCCAAATTGAAATTAGGTGAAGTGAGATTGTAAAATATAAATATACATCGTGGAGGCATAGATTTCTTACTTACTCTGAGGCAGTTTAATGCATATAAGCTTCTTTCTTTAATTTGCTGGTTTTTGGCATTACAATCGCCCCTCGCCTAATTTGAAGCCACCTCTTACCAATTCATTTTATAATCGTGTCGTAACCAACACTATATTTTTTGTCTGCATTTGAAGTGACCCCTTTAATGGGGTAAATCACACTATCCAACACTCGGTCCTCAACTCAAACAGGTTTGTGTATAATGTAGGTATAACCCTCTAAATATTCATTTTTCTGTCTCTTTTTCTTGCAACGAAACGCGAATGAGATGGGGAGTTACTCATAGTCTCCTCATACCCCCGAGAATGATGTTATAATTGTGTTACGGTGATGGATGGGTGAGTCTGACAAATTTTCTGAGGCAAAATTAGGATAAAATAAACTTCCCTGCGACCTCTTGTCTATAAAACCGGTTTGTGTATGGGGGTGATAAAAGAAATGATGCATAGTCTAATAGATGTAATGGATGTAATATTCAATTTAAACTAGACGACAAACATCGAAAAATACTTTTTATAACTTCTTCTAAACATCTCGCGGGCCGGAGGTTGCCTACCGTTGGTCTAGACGTTGAGCCATGAAAATTTTCACAATCTATAGGAATCTAGAAATCAGCATAATTAGTCTTCACCTGTTAGGTGCATAATTAATATAGAATTAAGTTAGAGTTGGTCAATTTTATAAACTCAAGTAATAAAGACATAAATTCAATTTGTAAAACATTTTTTTTATTCGATTCCGAAGTATAAATTATATTTCGCGCACCTGAAATCTACGGCCGGAAACAAAATGTAGCATAATGCCTTAAATACGAAAAGAAATCTAAAAAGAATGTTCCATTTCATCGGAAAAATAATATGCCTGCATGCAACAAAACAGCAAAATCATGACCTGCGACAATTCACCATTTCAAATAACCATATAAAAATTGGAAATTAAAAAATCCATCCGGCGGTGCCCTGCGCCTGAGCCCTTGGCTAATCAAATACAATTCAAATAGATTATGTCCCACGCACCTGAAATCTTAGGCCGGGAAATCCGAAATGTAGCGAAATAGAATATTCCATTTCATCCGAGAAATATCATTGAATGCCTGAAAACAACAAAAAAACAAAATCATGACCTGCCACAATGGCAATTAACAAAAAAATCCATCCTGCGCGTGAGCACTTGGCTATTCAAAAAAAATTGTTTCGTCTGCTGCCTGGCTGGTAAGGCAAAGTGAGTGAGGGGTGGAGCAGGCGAAAAAATACATTTCGTCCGTGTGGAATGAAGCTCCGTAGCCACCCTGCCCTTCCTCTCTTCCTTTGACTATCAACAGAGAACTTGGGGAAATGCGTGGAGAGCTTTGTGGAATGTGTATTCTAAAGCTTCGCCTTAGGATACGAAACAAATCCTACCCAGCAATTTCCTGGTGCCAAAATTTTGTATGAAGCGGAACATCTGTATTACAGATAGTTAAGTCTGTGCTTTGACGTTTATTAAAAAGCTCAATTTATGCATACAATAAACTTTTAACAATTGCTATTTTAATTTAATATACGCGGTTTGCTGCACTTCGAGTATATAACACAATTTGATGGTTTTGTATAGCAGTGCTTATCTGTCGATTTGTTCGAAATTCCAAATATGAAACTTAGAGAAAATCGAGAAGCTTTTTTTGTCGAGTCGATCCATCGACTCGAGAAACCAAATACGGCCCCAGGGTGGCAGCATGTAAATTGTTTCAATTCGATTGTTACGAATTTTTCGTAATTTGGCAGCACGTCGTTAGTTCAATCGATTTGATATTTGCTTCAATTTCTTGGATTACATGTAAATTTTGTATATCAAACTCGTTTCAATTTATATGCCACCAACTAGAATTTGAAACGAGTTTGAGTCAAGTCGAAACAAAAAGTTTGTAACAAATTACGTGCTGCCACCCCTGGAAAAGTACGGGTGGACCTGGGAGTTCTGGGGTACAGAACTATACACTGCCATCGGTAAAGAACTGTAAGGAGAGCTATTTTGATTTGTAGGTACCACATCGAAAAATGATCACCATAAACAGTGGGCCGCTGTGTCCACGTGTAGGCAGGCGTTGATGGTGCAACAGCAACAATGGAGATCCTGGATATGCAGTGAAGATCCTTCAGATGCTTTGTGGCATTAACCATGGAACGGAAGCATTACTGAAAGCACCCGTAAAGTAAATAAAAATGGTCGTATTTAAAAATATGCACGTGCGCAACTATTCCGGAGTGATGGAAGTGCCATGATCCCATGAGAGAGGAGAGGCTAATATGATCAGGCTTGTGCCTTCCAAGTAAGGTTTTTGTGAGGCTAATAACCACACCTGTAAAAAGAATTATTACGCAACCAGCAACATGCCTCGGTTACTGGAACAAACGACGACGATCACGTCAACGCAAAAGGCAACACGATTTAAGAATTTTCTCATGAAACGTTCGAACTCTGCACAGAACTCAAGCTACACAACACCTAGCCGATACCCTGTCAGAGTATAAAGCTGACATTACAGCAGTCCAAGAGATGTGGTGGGCAAGGTCGAAAATAACTAATTTTTGCTCAAAACTCATAAATTCAAAATGGCCGCGAAAATATGACCGACGAAGTTGCAAAATGTGTTCCGTTTCCAATGAAAATCGATATCTGGGGGTTTTTAAGGTAGCACGAATTTATGATTAAAACTTATAAATTCAAAATTGTGGGGCTAAGTGTCATTTCCCGGTTAGCTGTATGTAGGTTGTGCAAGAGTTGGAAAATCTTGACATTATAGCTACAAATGGAAAAACATTGAACATAGTGTATCCTGAAGCTCTTAGCAATCGGTTCAGAATTGGTAGATCAAGGGGACAGGTGAGACAAATGGCAGCAATTAGAGCGGCTGAGGCAAATGAACAGCGCGACGCACGCTTACAAGAGAAATGAGCCAGAGCATCTACTTTGAGAATGACAAAATCACGATTACAGCATGCCCATGCACACCAATGTTATGATTGGTCCAATGGATAAATTGTGGCAATAATGTCATGATTTAAAATTTCAGAAAGCGGCTGGAATGTGATGTTCCAATGGCAAAGTTGATTTGTCACAATTGAATATTCCATCTGACTTACTTGGGGCTTACGTGCAAATTTGTATGCTTTTCTCTCGGTTGCAGTGTTGCCAACCCCATCCTGGAGTAAAACTACATACATGCTTAAACAAAACTGTAGAAAACTGTAAATATTAATTAAAAGACGGTAAATCTACCGTTTTTTTCTTATATTGTATTATTTAATGGTAATAATAAATAAAACAGATAATGGGGAAGTAGTCCAGTCAAATGGTACTTTCGCTGAACATTTTATGAAAACAGCAATTTTTTTTTTGTAATGTGTAGGGGGGTTGGTTGGGAGTATAAAACCGAATTTTCGGGATCCGGAGACGTGACGTTCGACTGCCATCTTGTTTTGAGTGGTACAAATAGTTTTCCTTATTTCTCGGAAACCCTGAGTCCTATAGAATTTTTGTACAGATATTTTTTTTTAGATAATCAAATTATCTACAACTTTCGTAAATAATGTTTTGCCTTAATATTAATAATAAGAAAGATATGGACGAAAAATGACAAAAATTTTGACGGTGATGAAATCATACATATTTTTTTTGAATTTCTTAAAATAGGCATTGTGCGTATCGAACTCGAACTCGAACCAATTTTTAATTTCTGATTTTGTGTGCAAAGCACCTCTTATTGTGGTCGTAGTAAATTTATTTCTAAGTTTCGTTTTCATAACATTAATGCTCGAAAACAAGTGTTTTACCGTAGCCGTACCGTAGCGGCAGACACAGAAGCTTTTTGGTCAAATTCGATAATAGTGGAAATTGTACATATCCATCGCCTTTATTAATTGAGAAACATATGGCCTACTACGAGATAGATGGCGCTAAATAAAAAACTGTAGATTTGCAGGCCTAAACTAAAAACTGAGAAGATTTCCAAAAAACTGTAAATCTACAGTTAAAACTGTAGAGTTGGCTACACTGCTCGGTTGCACGAAGCTTGGGCTTAAGACGGTGATTACACTGTTCGTTCCTACGTACGTTCCACACGAGCTTTTTAGATGAACGGGGAAGTGGAGATGATGAAGGGCGTCATCTCCACTTCCCTGTTCATCTAAAAGCTCGGGAGGAACGTACGTAGGAACGAACAGTGTAATCACCGTCAACAGGTTCCAATTTGAAATTAAGTGAGGTGAGATTGTAAATATGTATTGAAGACATTTCTTACTTCTTTTGCGGCAGAAAAATATCCAATTTGAAATGAGGCGAGCTGTGATAACTAAATATAAATATACATACATCGTGGATGCATAGGTTTCTTACTTTATTTCTTTTAGTCTGAGGTAATTTAATGCATATTAGAATCAAGCTCGTGAGAAAGCTCTTCATTGGTATTTATTTTCGTTGTTTCTTTAATTTGTTTGTTTTTGCAATTTTGGCGTTACACAATGGCACCTCGCCTTATTTGAAATATGACATTGTACTGGCATAAAAGAAAAAGAGGCTCCGCTTTCAAACAAAACTATCCAACACAATCTCGTACAACTGACAATTAGTTATCTTGAACTACACTTAAGTAAATTTTCAAGAAAATTCCTAAACGTTCCGGCACCCAGTTGAAAAACACTGGTCTAGGGCCACAATACGCTTTCTTACAGGGCTTGAAAAAGATTTCGAAACGCTTAAAATGAAGGATGATCCTGGATCTAAGGTTACTCCTTGCACATTGACATAATAGCCATGTTCCTTTTCTACTTTTAAGTACTCCGGAGTAAAAAATTAAAGGAACGCAAAATTTGTCGATATGAGTAAAACCTATGAATTCTCTGTGAGAGCAGGAGTAGTTCCAAGTAAATACGAGTAAAAAAGAGCAGAAAAGGAACACGGCTAATACCTACATAATAGTTTTTCTTGAGCGTGGTTACAAAGCGGTTCTCTTTTGTGCCTTGTACCTACCCACCACCAGGATTGCTTTCGGAATTAATTTTATTTTGATGATTACCTTAAATTTAAATTCACAGATAACTTTGCCTCTTATATCGAGCCGCCATTGATATATTCCTCTTTCTTATTATAGAAGAATTAAGGTAGAAAATAAAACTCAACAAAAAATTTGGCACTTTAAATTTATTTCTCAATATTATCCGATGTCAATTTTAAAATGTTTATAAAAGAAGTTTGAAAGTTAATTAAGTAAATAAACTACTTAACAATATTTTTTTTTCTTTCAATGTATTTAAAAAAAAATTAATTAGATTTATAACCACTTAAAAATTAAACAAAAAAAAATATTTTTTTATTGCCCTCGAAGGAATATTCTTAGTAAAAAAATTAATTAATTATTTAGAAACTCTCCTTTAAGGATAAAAACCAAAAAGGAAATTTTGATCAGTTTTGCTTTTTTTCTAGTTGAATTAAGGATGTTATGAAATTAATTTAATAAAAACAAATCCCACAACTTTTCGGGGATCGTACAATATTATTTACGTGACTAACTTTAATTATTTTATTTCCCACACGCAGGACGCAATATAATTTTTTTTGATTTTGTTTGGTTCAACATTGATTGTTCAGTTAATTAATTAATTAATTAATAATTATTGTGTTTTTTTTGTTTAAAAAGAAGTATTTATTATTAGATAAGGTTTCTTGTTTGCATTTATGTTCATTTTGAATAAAATTAATAAATGGCAATTATGCTTTTGCAATATTAAATTATTAACAATACTTTTTTTTATATATTTTATTGATATTAGTTAGAGAGGAATGGACGTTAGTATTGAATGTTCCAATACTTCCTATTTTGTTTCTTTACTAAATGGACGGATTTGTTTTGTATGTGTTTTAGTAAATTGTTTTATAATAATAATAATAATAAAATAATGAAGCGTATAGCGATTTGAAGAAGGTTGTTAGATGATGGCTTTTCCTTTTATTTGCAACGACGTCAAATGAAACCAAAGCCAGAGGTTTTTTGGAGGGTGTGTGTGTGTTTTGAGGAGTCTACTTCCTGGTATTTCCGCGGACTTCAATGACTACTGGCCCTCCATCATTGCCTCTTCGGTTTTGTTCCTCCATATACTTTAAGTTAGACATTGGTTCGCCACGGTATCGACTTGTAGTGACACTCTTTCGTTCACTAGACTGAATTGTCTCAAAACCACGTCCATCTTTCAGAGGAATCGTTTTCTTTGCATAGCTCTGTACGGTGTTGGTAACACTTGGACGTTTTGGATCTTCAGATTTTGTTGTATACTTATACGTTTCAGCATAATCATCGGTGCTTGAGCTACCGCGTCTTATAATACTGGCAGTGTCTTTATTAATTTCAATTGGTGATCTTGATCCTAAAGAAGATGGCTCTCTATCTCTGTTAATATTATTTGGATATTTATGATGAGCAAAACCATTACGTATTGGTGATGGTTCATCATCACCACCATGTAGTGTCTTATATAATTCAGGCGCTTGATCCTGAAGTCCTTTTAAGAACAAATTCCTTTTCTCATAATTACCATTAACATAGTTATTATTATTCGATGAGTATTTCCTTTCGCATAAATAATTTGGATATTTACGATCTTCATCTATTCGACTCAAATCCTTTTGACTTCGACTAATTAAGTTGACTATTGATGGACTCTTTAATTGTGGCCCAGTTTCATGTAAATGCGGATTAGATTTGTACATGCTGCTTGTATAATTGTTTTTTGTCAATTTTTCTATATAAATTGGACTAGGATCATTGGTGCCATTCATACCATGCACATTAAAACTTTTGCTACGATTTAATGTTTTGTATGTTCGGGCGGGCTTTGCTGGTCCAGTATTTTGTGTTGGTGGCTTTACGGAATTCACTATCGATACATTTATTGTTGATGAATGCTGATTTGGAGGACGATGATCTAGCTTACGTGGCAATGTTTGGGCACTTCTGTAGTCATGGTCCAAATTTGGTGTTGATCTTAAACGATTTTCGCTTTTATTATATCTACCCAAGGTGCTTGAGGTGACATTTCTGAAATGGAAAATAAATTTATGTAAGTCATTGTGATTTAATAGTAAAATTTCTAAAATTAAGCAGTTTTGTTTTTAAAAATATTGGTAAAAATCTAATTGAGATTATAAATTACAAATCACAATGAATAGAGGTGCAAATTTTAAATAAGAGTTTAAAAAGTTTGTTAATCTCAAATCAAAGGGATTTTTTTAACACCAAGTATGACAACCATTTTTGAGTAAAGGGAGAAGAATTATTTGGTTAAATGGTGATTGTTCCTTCCTTAGCATCATTAGGTTTAGAAAGTGCTTAAAACCATCTCAACGAGAGTGCAATGGATTGTTCACGTCTCCCTTGCTTTTATTCTCCTTTTGGCGAGGAGTTGTTAGAAGGTAACCTGCCTCATGTCCTCCAACCAATGGAAATCCGTGATAGCTAGAAACACACAATGTGCATTGCTTTATCGGATTCTTCAATTCAAAGCTGTTATCTTCAAGAATTTTCACTCTTTTCAGCAGAGCCGGATTTACGTGGGGGGCCTTTGTAAGGCTAGGTACTTGAAGAACTGAACGTTCAAATGAACGAAATATAAAATTTTTTTAACTGCGAGCGAGGTGATACTCCCAGCTGATAATGTCACCATTTACTAATTTGGGTATGCCGAATTCAATAAAAATAAAATCAACCCTCTAACTTGATCGGAAACTACCCCGAGGACAACCCTTATTACAAAAATTGAGTGTATCGGACACTCCGCCAATTTTTTGTGTAGAAATACCCCTACCCGTAAGCTACCCTTGGAGACCAAAATCAACCCTATCGGTGAATCGGAAGCCACCCCGAGAGCAACCCCTTTTACTACTGCTTTTACTACTTCTAAAGCCCTGTACACACTCAAGTGACACAAAGGCAAACGTTAATGCACGTAGAGAAGACGTGCAGATATATACCTACAGGACGAAAGAAAATGCTACAGTTACATTCGTGCAGATGGCGTTCGCTCATACGAAGCGGTGCCTGCACTATGCCGTCATTGCTATTCGCTGGGACAGCACCTCACTGACATATGGCCGCAAATAGGGGTTGTCAGCAAGTATTTGGAAATATATTTTATTTTTTTTTTAATTTTTTTTTAGGGCTGGCAACCCCTATTTGCGGCCACTTTGACAGAGGCAACCCTATTCTACCGTGTAAAGAAAAATATTAGATTTAATTTGATATATAACTCAAGAGGATACGTTATGAGCGTATATATTTAACAGAACTTACACCTGGCTTAAACATACTTGCGGCCATATTTTTATAGGCAACCCGGCATAAATATATTTAAACTATCAATAAAAATAGCACTTTGAGTAAAAAACAGATGAGTGCAGAAATTTGCAGCCGGATCTTAGGCTATAATAAACGAATCAGCCAATAGTTCGAATTGTCCACTGGAATTTTTTTTTATGAGGCAAGATCTAAACTCAGGAATCACCCTTTGTAGATACTACGTACCGGCACCAGTCCATCTCGTTGGTCACGTAATGGTGCTATGTGTAGTAGTAAGCTTAGTACAGGAATACAATAGTTTCGAGGTTATGAGGAGCAAGGAGGCAGCGCCGGCCATAGGGTAGAGCGAGTGGAGCGGTCGCTCTAAGCGCCAGGTGGCAAGGGGCGCCATAATGAATGTGAAAAACAATTTCGAGCGAAAAATAAAGTTTTGATGGCGCCTTTTGCAATAAAACATTATTTTTGAAAAATTTGGTTATTATTATTTATTTAACACTAGCTTTCGCCCGCAATCTCGTTCGCGTTGGTTTTGCCGCGCCGGGAAAATTTGCCGCCTATATTCAGAACTTCGCCCATAACATTTTCCCTTTTTTCCCCCAAAAAAGGTCATTAATTTTGCAAAATTTTTGGCGCCCACTGTACACCTCAAATATTCACACTTTGGGGCCCCTAAAAAAATTAAATAAGTACATTCCGGCTTGAGACGATCATCGGCAATAATTAAAATTGTGTGTGCTATCTTTTTATCGTGGCGACACTACTAACACTGATTCGATCCTCAAAAGGGCCGCTGCTGTTTCTCGTTTTGGTATTTCGTCGTTTCGTGTTGAAGCCGCCTTGGCCAGCTTGCACAGATACCGCCCCCGCACGGCACTGGAAATACAAAAATTTCTATAATTTACAGGGTGTTTTAGACTTAAATGCTAATCCGTTAAGGGGTGATTCCTGGGAATATTTGGAAAAAAAATTGTTCTAGGGAGAGCGGTTCTATCCGCACTATCCACTGAGGTACAGGGTGTATACGAAAATACGTTTTGAAAAGTTTTGAATGTACTTAAAAGTTACGGTTTTTTAGGTAATTCTATTCTCTTCCATTCCTTATAAAGATCAGAAACTTGAGTGGCCACTACCTCACTGGTTTTTCAAAATGGAAGGAAGCAGTTTTGGAATTGTAATATTGAACGCATTACAGGTAACGCTATACACCAAAAGTACCAAAAAGAAAAGGGTTGCCTATAGTATGATCACGATTCCCTTAGGCAAACTTAGATATTTAGATAGAACAATTTGAGGCATACAATTAGAATGATAAAGTTTTCACTATATCAGAATCTCCTTCGATTATCGGTTCAAGTTTTCGGCCAGACTCACTAGTCCGATCCGAGTGAAATCGGGTATGATAAAAAAAAGTTTCCACTCGCTTTCCTACGATAATAATCGCATCAAGTTTCCGGTCTGAGCCGACAGTTTAATGCGATAGCCGGATCCGATAGTCGGATCGAAGTGGAAAAGTAGCCTAAAACAGACCCAATACTACTGAATCTTCCCGTGAAAGTTCCGTCGCAATCGGATTAGCCGTTTCCGAGAATAGCCTGGACAAACAACAATTTCAAAATACATACTTGGATTTGTTTTAATAACCCATTACATAACCATATGGGATAACAAAATGACAATTGTTTCACAGATTATCACAGATTTCTTATTCTATATTAATACAGAAGATAAACTGAAATACAGTTTATGTGATGTGAAAGCGTTGACCAAAAGGCGCCGAAAGATAATCTCGCTCTACCCTGATCAGGGGCTAGGGCCGGCGCTGCAAGGAGGAGGTTGAAGGAGGTGGCGATGAACCCTGCGTTTGAACTATAGGATTTTGTAAGTTCTATTAAAGATTAGACAGTAACTCTTGAGTTTGTTATAAAATTTTAAGGAGAGATGGAAATTTAGCCGGTCTCTTTCATCGGTCTCTTTTTCGTCTATGTCAATGCTGTCTCCCGGGGGTTTGACACACAGCCACACAGTCTTTCGCATGATGTGCAGATCGGGGAGCAAAGTAGGCCTGCCTTTTTGCATCCACCATTGCGTTGGCAGCCATTTTTACATTTTCAGGAGTAGCAGGTTGAAAGTCGTCCACTTGTTCGGGTCTCTTTGTTGCTCGTCGAGTGTGGTTTGATAGCATAAACTCTCAGTGAATGTTGTCTTGCTGCTGCTTCAGTGGGTATAATGAGGCAGGCAATCTCGTACTGATGTGCGTGAGGGTCTTTGAAAGCATCAATCGCGTGCAGGAGTAATATATGATCTGATACGGTTTTGTCAGCGGCAAGATGAGGATTGTAGAGAGTTTGGCTGGGCTATCTTTGTTTTTCAATCAAAATCACCAAAATGTCGATATCTTCCCCTACAAATGTCACATATTCATTTGACGGACCAACATAAGAGCTGTTGTGATAATTACGATATCGACATCCTCTACGGCTTGCTGTGCATCAATTTTTGCATCATAAAATCTTTCCATTAGCATATATCCAAAAGCTCTTGTTTGCAAGGAAATTTTCCTGCGAGACAGTGGGCACCATCGGTTCTGTAAATGATATTGCAACAGATTGTTTTCTTTGCGCTTCAATCGTTCTATGCACTTGGTGCTTTCAGAAGCTTCGTCAGGGTAGCCATTGAAAATGGCAACGGCATTTGAATTGTAGTTTGAGTTGACATACATATGATACATTACGGCTGGAAATTTCTGCATATGTTGGTTAACCCCAAAAACCCTCCTTTTTGCTTCGCTGCTACGGAGAACCGATAGTGTGGGATCGTGCCTAAAAGTAACTTTGCACGCTTTTGGTTAGGTGACGAAGAATCTGCCTTATTACTCATTGGTGATAAATTTGCCTTGGAAGTTTTCATTTCCAGGTAAAGGTTGTTTTTATATTTTTCAAGACTACTTTTTGTAATAACTCCTATTTCCGTTTTTTCTGAACAGATGTCGATCATTCATATATTCCTTAAGAGCCGTGATTTATTCACTCGTCTCAAAATTTATGACAGGTTTTTTAAGGTGTGTCCTTCTTCTTAGTGTAAACCTCATAAAACTTGTAAATCTCATCAAAATCTTTTACAAATTAATTAACAGATAAAAAATCACTAAAAAACTGCTTTCAATAAAAAACTCATAACCGGTCACATAATCCTCCCATAATTTTTCTCCCATAGTAATCAAATTAACAATGATAATCTGTGAACAAGACAAGCCCTAAAATCCCGGAGAGAAGCTGAAAAAAAAACATCGTAATTAATCAGAATCCGATCTAAACTACAAAATGCCACACACATCGACAAGCCTCCAAATTCCCACGGGATTCTATTACCCAGGATTTAATGCTTGACCACCGCACCGCCATCCACCACTACCACTACCACTATCAATCAACTGAATTTCAATGGTCAATCTGACCAGAGGAGGAATTAAGAAGAACTTTTTTAAGCTCTTAAGAACTGGGATCTGAGCGAAGATATACTCAGGTGCGACTTAAGGGTCATCGATGGATGGACTAGACAGATGCTCTCCAATTCAATCGATGTAATTACCGTCACCGTTGTCCCTTTTCCCCCATTTACCCACCGCCAACGTCCAGACTAATCAAAATGGCTTTGGAGACTCCGTGGACATGGGACCTAGGGACGTCTAGTCACTTAATCGAGAAACAATCTTCAGGGATCCGAGAATCAATGGATGCCTGCCCTCCAGGTGTGGCTGCAGAGGAGAGTAATTAAAGAAATTACCTGAAGAGGATAACTCCTAATTGTTTTGACTCTAGTGATTAAATTGCGGGTACTGAGGGGAGCAAAAGGATACTTACTTAAAGGTGTTATGCTTGCCAAATTAGTGGTGAAAATCGGTTCTATTTCCATATTCGTTTTGCTCCTCACAATTCGAATCGGTTGCAGTGAATGCGTTTTTTGTTTTTGCATCGTGCACTGTGAGACATTAATTTATGATTTCAGAACGGGTTCCGCCTTCTCTCTTTTATATTTTTGCACCTTTTGCGCGCCCCACATGGCAACATTGTTGTGCATATATGTAACGTTCGCTGTGAATTAAATAAAACACCAGCAACTTAATAATCTGCAGGAGTTTATCGGTGCCTGAGGAGTTTCTGACCGATGAATCCATACCATTCAAGAATAATCGAAGACCCCCGAGAAAATTTCAATTAGACCGGATTGGTTGTCTACGTAGCCTGGCATTTCCTGCCAAGGTTGGCTCTCTGGAATATCCCCAAGACAGTGGGCGAACAACTTCAATTCATGAATGGCATCGAAGTTGTTTGGTTGCAATTTCCCACTTAGGGATAAGATGCACAATGTTCAGATTCCCAATATGCAGCCGATTACTTATGGTAAAATCTCAGCAGGATCCGCTGGCCAGGAAACATTAGATGCCCTCCCAGGGCGGTATCTGCTTTGTTGTTTATTGCTGCGATTACTTGGGCCAAGCAGTAATTGATTTTAATTAAGTTAACTTGGAACAGATGTAAGTGAAGTGCCCATCGTGGCCAAGGTCTCCTCTCTAATGCCCAACGCTATCGCACACGATATATCGCATTGGTCGCCTACGCATGCACTTTTGTCGGTGCGACTACCTGCATTCACCTGGGGACAACTAATTGAATCGATTCTAGTCCAATTTGGTAGAAGGAGGGCTGAGACTTTTCGACATTGGAGACCTCCTCCCAGGGTTCAGATCATCGATGGCTAGGATTTAATTAGCTCGGCTTGTACTTGTGTGATTTGTTTATCAGTTTTATAGTTGTGATCTTGTTGATGCTTTAGGGTATGTTAATGTTGCTTTAGTTAGCAATGTAATTCACAAATAACGGTTATTTCAATAGATGCGGAAGTGTTCTCATTTAGCTGGAATATTGCTGGGGCGTGGTTGGCCAATGACTACAATATAAGATTGGAAATTGGAAGATAATGTTCGTGTTTACCTGAGGATTTGAATTATTTTTAGAACTTTGCGTTACATCTTATTTATTTGAGAGGCTAAGTTTAAAAGTTACCCTTTATACTACCCGTCCGTGATGTCGTGCTGGTCATGGGTCATTGTCGAGTAAA
Organism: Thereva nobilitata; assembly: GCA_963855945.1. Lineage (NCBI taxonomy): Eukaryota > Metazoa > Arthropoda > Insecta > Diptera > Therevidae > Thereva > Thereva nobilitata. The sequence continues at coordinate 87,251,870 of OY979697.1, forward strand.
ACGAACGAAGAAATAAAGGACAGGCGGAACAGGCTAGCCCAAGTAAAAATTTGGCCGAGTTTTATGCATGGAACTAGCCAGTTTTTACTAGTCTCTGGCCAGGCTCTGTGTAGGAAAACGAACTAGGCACTGTCTAGCAACGTCACGCACTTCCTGACTAGCCGCTAGCCAGACAAACTAGTCTGGCACTGGCTAGAATCTGTCCAGTTACGGAAGTGACTAATTTTAATGTAAGAAAAAAAACACGAACATCGTACAACTTTTGTTTTTATTTTTTATTTTGTTTATACAATAATTTTTTATTAAAAAAAGTCTTTCTAAAATTCACTCACTTTTTTCCATTTATCTTGAAAACAATTTGCGATAATATTGTAATAAATAAATAAATAAATGAAATACTTTATCGTTTCAAATTTCAATAACAATTTCTTTCTAAAAAACAAATTATAAAATTAATTAGTCTTAGAGCAAGCATAGTATCAAACTTTGACAGACGAGATTATGGATAGTATCTGGCATGAAATCTCAGCCCAGTTTTTGCATACAAAAATCTTGACAAGTTTTGGATAGAAAAAACTGTAACAATTTGACTGGCTAAAACCTAGCTAGGTTCTGACCAGTCATAAATTTGAATAGTGTACACTGACTAGGAACTGGGCAGTTTCTGGTCAGATTTTACTGGGCTAGTTGAACTGGCCGAAGTCTGGCTAGTGCCACTTTCGGACTGGGAAAAATCTGGTCAGATTTTTACTTGGGAGTCTTCGGTTGGGAGAAAAACATTGCCCTGCCGACAGGAGCGTATGCAATTCTATGAAACAGTCGCTTTGGTAAAAGCGATAAAACTTTGGCCACATGGCTGTAACGAATAGCAAAGGCTGCTGTCACCAATTTTTGTGAGCGCGGTTTTGCATCTTATCTAGCCTCGACAAAGCAGTTTTCGGAGTCCAAGCTCAGATAAATGAATTGTATTCAAGCTGTGGTTAAATGTAAGGGGACTTCCATAAATTACGTGAGGTGATTTTGGCGATTTTTCGACCCCCCCTTGGTGAGATGTCGTGAGATTTGGCTCGACCCCCTCCCTCCGCCCTCAATCTCACGTGAGAATTTTAAAATTTTAAAAAATTTGTAGGATTTACACTATTATGCGTATTTTTTAGTGTAAATACCTTAATCTGTGCTTGATTGCGTTGGATTTATTTAAAAAAACATAATTTGTGTTAAAGAACAGTACCACAAAATCATAACAGCACCAACTCGGCATGCACCCAATATAAACTACAATACCTGTGGATTACCATTTAGCAGGCGATTCTGCCTATCCTTTGGAAATCAACTTCATGGTGCCTTAGGGTGAAAACACAAAGAAAGCAGGTTGCCTGCATTCCTATTGCCAGCGTCTAGTGGCGCCAATCAGCACAAAGAATGTATATCCATTCTTTGTGCTGATTGGCGCCGCTAGACGCTGGGAATAGGAATGCAGGCAACCTGCTTTCTTTGTGTTTTCACCCTTACAGGGATAATGATTTCTTAACAAGAGAGCAGAAAAATTTCAATTCTAGTTTGAGCTTAACTTGTGTATTTGTAGAGCAAGCATATGGAATATAAAAAAATTTAGAATTTTGCAATATATTGACATACGAAGGTTGGCTTTGGCATCCACTGATTTGTTTTTAGAGAGTAACGACTTGACTGTTTGAATAGTAATGGTAGAGCCATTTATGACTATGGAGATATACAAACTTCGGAGCATTCTTCTATATATGTCATCGTTAGGTAAAAAACCTGTGACTGAAAGACCCAGGGGGGTTATCCTGGAATCCGATTCGAAAGTCATGAAATTCGGAAATAAGAAAATGGTATCTTCCACCAATGCGAATTCGAAATAAATTTGTCCGCCTGTTATCGGATTTCAGTCCGTGAATAAAGCCATTGCCGCATGCGCTGCTTTTATTTGTTTGTTTTAAAATATTTTAAAAACTCTTTAAATATTCTTGATACAATTTATTGTTCGCATAAAAATGTCAAATTAAGTTAATAAATGAAGTTGGTTGGCTGAAAATAATTTCTTTTCGAAGATTTATCAGGCATCGCTACTAGCTTCCGTCTGCTTCCTACTTTCGTATCGCCTTAGAAAAGCGGAATCTGAAGTCACAGCCAGCTTCTCAAATTGACGTTTGAGCCGCCTGTAAATCAGGATACAGATTCAAGAAGTGCGGATCTGTCCACTTCCATTCTTCACAACTCTCGATAATGATAACAAAAGGTTTTCAAAATCTATCTTGGCCTCTAGTAGGTATGTCAGAGCAGATGGTCGTCGATTCAAAATTCGAGTCCTGTAAGATGCCTTAGATAACTAATTATGTCGCCTGGTGCAAATGTCTGCTTTTTGTAGTGACAATGCATCGCAGATAGCGTGTGTTCTGACTGATGTGAAAAGAGCCGATTATTAATATAATCTCTATGATTGCAATAGGATTGGGTACATTATGCACTTGAGATACTTAGGAGGGCATTAGGTTCCAGGTTTTTCAATTGGGTTTCTAGGCCTTTTTGTTTTGTTTAAGCTTAGACCGTCACACTAGTTCATTGTAAGGTCGCAATCTGTCCAAAAATGGTCGTATAAATCAATGCATACATTACTTTCGCAGTTTTTCCCAAAAAACTTTCCATTGTATAAAATGATAAGAATTTTTCAACACGTCATACACTCTTCATTCCCAGATATTTAAATTCTTTTCTTTACTTTTTTTTGGATGTTACAGTTGGATGGTATTTAAAACAGTGAACAAATACAGTGTAAACGGCAGTGCAAAATTTTTATACCCAATTGCTATTGAGTCGAAATATAGTAATAGTATCACGTATACTTTTTATGTAATGGATTCATTATTCCTTCTCTATTTGCAATATGTATTGATAAAACCTTTCACCATGTTCATCTGATTCTGCACCAAGATTTTCGTGAATGAAATCGAAGTGCGGGTCCAAAAAGACGATTTTAAAGATTTTCTCATTTACAGATATTGTACTTAAAATTGAAAAATACCCATTTTGAGGGCTAAAACCCCCTGAAAAGTGGGCTTCTCGGGGTATAAAATTGGTAGACTTTATAACCCCTTATTAAGGAGCCTAAAAAGAAGCGCTCTGCCAATTTTCAGCCTGTACCTAATTATTTCCGCTATATCGCTTTTTTCGGCTTAATTTACCTGTTCTATTAATTTAACTCAGTTTTCTCGCAATTTTACACTGTTTCTTGCGAAAAAAAATTACGTGATATTTGCGGAGACCCTCCCCCTCCCCCACGGTAGATTTGGTGAGATTCGGCTCGACCCCCTCCCCCCTAAACACCTCACGTAATTTATGGACGCCCCCTAATAGAGCCCGCACCACAAAAGAAGGGAAATGAGTAGGCATGTGAAATTGTCATTGAGAACATAACTGAGGCGGTAATTTGTGTTTTTAAACAAGCAGAGTAACGTTGCTCGCTTGTGGGGACTTGACACTCTCACTGCGCAAGAAAAAAGCGATTTTAAGATTCCCTTCTTTTATGGTGTGGCCTATACTCGTAAATTGCGGTCTGAACTGCTGCATGCATATGCTCGCTTAGATTTATGTCTAAGATGCTAAGATATACCCGCCTATTCTACATTGTGACCAGTCATAGGTCACAAGATTTTGTGACTCATGCTTGTCATTAAGAGTTTGACTATTCTTGTGACTAGATATCAGTTTTTTTTTGGTATTCTAACAACCCAGTAACAAGAAAAATCTTAAATAATTCACCTCTAATGGTGAATTTCTATTCATGTACTGAGATAAGTCAAAGTCTGGGCGACAACGTAACCAACGTACGCCAGAAAATATTTATGCAGTAAGGCAGAATGTATGTGTACGTCCGAGCACCTCTCCTAGAAGCTGGCTGTGTATCAAGTCTATGAGAAATTTTGAATAATATGTTAGAAACCTGCTGTTTATAATTTTGTGACCTGCTATTTATACAGACAAAATTTTGGTAGCCAATGTAACTGTTTGCGGATTGTCAAAATTATGACTGTAAAATTAGAAAATCAAATTGTCTCAAGTTGAGACTCACCACACACTTGTGATTGCGTTGTGACTTGTGACTGCTTTAAGAATACGGGTAGTTAGTTACATAGCGTTCACTGAAATGAGCGGACGATTAGTACAGGTCTTATTAGTGATAAGACAGCACTTTGTTTTGGAAGCATTGAGTTCGACACGATTTTTGCGGCCCCAGTCAACAACCATTTCGGTGTCCGTGTTGATTGAATTGGACATAAGCTGTCAAACATGAATACCAGGTCTGGCACGCGATTGTCGTACATTAGTGAATTGTGTTCTCTAGATCCGATACATCTCAATAGTACTTTGTTCGAATGGCCAGAAAGAAAAATCTCAATCCAGTTTCCTCAAAACTAGGTCGATACCAATAGCTTAGGCTTAGTCAATATAGACGGAGAGCCAGCGCCAAAAAAAACTGTTTGAATTTACTAAGCCTAGTTTTTTTTATAGGTGATTACCATTAGGGTTTATACAAAAACCGACTTTTTAAAAAACCGGTTTTCGATTTTTAGCTTTTCCATAAAACCGGTTTAAACCGGTTTTGAGTTTTTACAAAAAACAAGACAAAATAATACAAAAACGGAACACATAGGGCATTTTCAGTAATGCAGGTTGTGTGCGGAACTGACTTATTCAGCAACACACTTCCATTGCTGAATAAGTCAGTTGCGCACGCAACCTGCATTACTGAAAATGCCCGTAAGGTACATAAACGTAAATATACATACATAAAATTATAAAAATAAAAAATTAACAAAATAATATCCTTAAAAAATTACAGAATTTAACAAATGTTTTAGATTTAGGTAAATTATTATTTTACTTCTTTCTTTTTTTTTTAATAAAATAGAACTTTAAAAACCAAAAAACATCAATATTGCTTATTCGTGCCCTTATTTTGGGCACAAAATTGCCAGAAATAGATAATACTCTTTTGCTTACTATTGAACTGGGCTTTATTGTCTTCAAAGCATTAAATAGTAAATCTATATTTTTGTCATCTGCTGTAGCATAATTTTCTTAAAACATCCATAATATTTGCTCGGATAATTTAATAATGTAAGTTTTTTTAGCTAATGGGAGAAATTTACCATAAGCATTTGCGCAAACGGTCGGTGAATTTTGTAAAAAGAGGAGCAGTGTTATTAATCCTGTGTCTATCCTTTCTTCAATCCATGTTTTTATAGCATGTAATAAATTGAAATTAACTTCAGCTGCCAGACCTTTCGCTGGGTACGTAAAACTTGCTGAGTATATTTTTGCTTACATTCAGCTTACATAAATTTAAAACCGCCTATTTTTTTTCTGAAAAAACCGGGTTTCGAATTGCACAAATCTCTTTTAAAACCCGGTTTTCAAAACCGGTTTTTAAAAATCGACAAACCCTAATTACCATGGTTGTGTAGGCAAACATACTGCGGTCAGTCAGGTGAAACTGAGAACATGTGGCTTCGGTGAGCTATCAAAGATGTCGTACCTGAAGAGGTAATAAAATTAATTTACTAAGGCTGTAAATTGTTATACAACTTGTATATTGAATATAAATAAAAGTTGTGATGGTCAGTCAGCTGAATATGGGGACGGAGCTGGTCAGTCGGCCGCAATGTATGTGCAAAAAAAATGTGCAGTAAACAAAAGATGAACACAAAAACAACCCAGTAGGGAATAGAAACTTTCTAGAATCGATTCCGTACATTGTACTTCGAATGCGTAATGTATTCTTTCGAAACATCTCTTCGATTAATTGCTAGGTCCTAGGGTCGAAGGCATAACGACAACCTTTTGCATTACAATTCATTCCAATAAAAAGATATAAACACAGATAAGTAAAATGCAGATGCCTTGTCGAATAGGCGAAACGTGTTCCATGTTGCCGAAAGCGATCCAAGCAAAATATTTAAATGTTGCAGCCATGTAGCTGGCTAGAGCATGGCCACTTTTGGTCGAGCTCCAGTAACACACAGCAGCGTAAAATTTGTTGAGAGTGACGTCTGCATTGAAACATTGAAACGCAATCCCTCTCGATTCTGAAGTAAGAGAGGAACTGTACTAATAAATGATTTGGCTTACGTTGCCAAATAGAAAGAAAATTTATTTAATTAACAATTTCTTATATACTAATTCCTATTAAGTACAAAAAAAAACCCGCGAGCGATTTTGACCTTAAAGGGGCGGCATCGGCGGATGTGCCCTGGGCAGGAAAGTGCCTAGCCGCGGCCCTGATCTTGCCATCATTGCCTGGAGGAAGTTTGACTTGACCATTACAGAGGTTATGAGAACAGCTCTCCGAGAAGTTCAAAGTTGTACAATGGAGGGCCTATCAATCAACCCAAATAAGAAAGTTCTGGTCCCTTTTTGCAAACGTTACAAATTAGACCTAAGTACTATTTGTATCCGGGTTATAACAGTTGAGTACTCAGGTTCAGTCAAATATGTGTGACTAATGCTCGACAAGAGAAGGACCTGAAACGCTCAATCAACTACACTATGTCATCAGTAAAGTCACTAGGAATATATGGGCATACAGAGAACTATAGAGTTGGCGTTCTTACGGAAACACAAATCCCATTCAATATCTTGGAAGAAGCGAATAAGGCCCAACCAGTTGACTTTCGAATAGTGCCGACAGTTCTGATGGTGGGGCAGTATATGAGAAATTAGCGCTTGCTAGGCAATGGTCCGAGTGCCGCGAGAGATGAATCAATATCGAAGTTGTACAGCGTTGGATGAAAAACAAGAGATAGGTCAAAAGAACATGTACTCCTTGGGCTGGACTGCCAGGCTCAGGGGCTGATTATATTATGGACATTGAAATGTTACGCAACGAAGATTTCACACTCCGGATGGGAGGATAAGAATATGGAGATATGCTCCGAAATTGCATAAAATGCAAATAAGGAGGCTGCGATACTGATATTAGGACTTACATATGTATAGGAAACAGTAGAAAATGACATGGAAGAAATATCTTAACCCAAAGATGATTAAAATCAGATGTATTATCTATCGTAAACCTTTTGAAAAGTTACATAGTTCCTAATATTCATGTAAATTGTGATATGATTGTGCACTAAAGTGTACTCAGACACCTGATATTAATCTAAGTCAGCATCAGGTAAAATTTGAATTTTTTTTGGTCATAAAATATTTACTTTAACATTGAGACTTAAATCATACTCTCATTGTCCTCTTGTTTTGAATTATTGAAATGCGGAAGACTTTGTGCGAATTATGGATTATCCAAAATTGTACAATATGACAAGATTTCCCGTAGTGTTTCTATGTAGGCAGTATTATTCTGAGATTAAATCTCCAATTTCTATCGTCCTTCATATTACTTTCTACAAATTCAGACTTCACTTAATTTTGTAGTGTCAATGATTAAACGATGTTCATTACAAATATGGATATTCTTGATAATGCGCAATAAAACGAAAAATTCTTCCCGTACATATTATATTCAATTTCTATCCATAAAATGATGTTGTAAATAATCGAGAAAATACATTGTGTTAGCTTTTACCCAATTAAACAAAACAAATGATCGCGTAAAACCTTGTTATGCCCAATAATAAATATCATAATAATAAAAAAATCTATAATTTTTCTATGTAGGACACTCCTTAACACAACTTTTTAGCCAACTTAAATCAATTTTCTACATTGAAAAATTGTTCATTAAATTTCCATTTAAAGAATTTATGAATGAATTTTTAACTGAAAATTTATCACCAATTCATTTCTGACATTGAAATGTCGCCGTCGATAAACTTGACCATCTGATCTTGTCGCGGTATGATGAAGTGATTCGTCAGCCGGGTGACACCGTCAACCTTAAGCACTTTTAAAGCTGTCCGCGATCAACAAAAATTGTTTCAGACCGATCTGGTCGAAACGATATGATCGTTTGGATTGATTTGCCCCCATGTTATCTTTCTTGAAGGTGGTATACCAATTGCTTGCCAGGTGAACTACTTGTGACAACCACAAGATCAGACCAAAAGTGAACTGATATACACCAGTATGAATCTATTAGCAGGGCTTCCATGCAACGTCGACAGATCGTTGTCATTGTTATTACTGCTGGCAACTTGCGACTGGTCGGCGTATTGTTGCCCATGTACGGTAACTCATTGCCACTCCTTTTAAGGCCAGGGCAAGGCTGGGAAATCTCCATTTAATGCTGGACTCTACAGCTTGTTGTTTGTTGTTGCTGTTGTTGGTGGTAGGAATGGATAAATCTGATCTCGAGCCAAAGTATGTTTACGGTAAAAAGTTTGCTGAAATGGATCTGGATCACGCCTAACTGTGATGTGATTATATAACGACAAAATGAAAACAAACGACCTCTACACGTCAGTGACAAAGACACGTAAGTAAACATATACATTATCTTCGTCGCGTTTAAGAAGTCCACCCTAAGTCGCTTAGAAGGAATTCAATTCAAGGAATTTTCGCCTTTCTAGGAATTCAATTACACAAAAATATCTCTGTTTTTCCCGCTCAGTAGGTCGTTGTACTTTTGCTCCCGTAAAACGCCCTGAAGACATCTCTCCAATAAGTAAAAATTTATAAAGAAAATATTTTCCGCCTTTTTCTGTAACGTTTTCCTTCCTCCCTCTGAAATTGTCCGCGTAATCACCATGCGGAAATTTATTGCGTGAGAAAAGACACTTTGTGGGATGTAAGAGGACTAACAGGAGATTTTCTTGTGCCTCTTATTTTCCGGGGCTTATGTTCTCCGTGGGGCTCAATGAAATCGAAGGTAGAGGATGGCCCTCAGAAATTTCCTGAATGGTGTAGAGATAGATACCAGCTTATGTTGGTGGTGGCTTCATACTATGAATGTGAAACGTTTGTTTGATCTGAAGGTACACAACATACACAAAAGCAAGTAAATATAGGGTTCTTGAATCTTCTCTAAGATTCTATCATTGATGTTTCTTGTTTGTTTTGTTTGTTTATTTATTGTTTTCGATTTTTCTTTTCAATTCCTTTTAGCAAGAGGTGAATGAATGCCAATGGCAATAAGCAACAGTGCTTGATTTTCTACTTATGTAGGCGATTTGAATGAGAATAGTTTAGAATATGTTATGTGATTGAAATAAATTTAAAGTGACTCATAATCAGGTGATAAGGGTCAGAAAATTTATAGTAAATGGTAGATAGATATTTCCTTAGGTTTTTTTTAATGGGACAAGTATATGTACAGCAAATAAAAGGCAATGTAACGAGCTTGGGTGTAGATTTTAAATAGTTGGTCCTTACTGCAAGCTTTAAAATTTTGACAGCTAAAGTCACGCATATGGGTGATTGTCACGAAATGGTAGTTTTCGATGATTATAGGTTTTTCTTCTGCTACGATTGCGGAATGGAATTTTTCGGGCCCTTATCACTTTTATATAGTAATCATACAATTCCCTCATCCTGAATTTCCCTCTTACATACTCGTGAAAAAAAATGGCAGCCCTAAAACCACCAAAAGTGTCGCCTCCGTAACCTGTCCTTTTCCCGGTTTTACGTCACGGATCTGTCATGACGGAAACATAATACGCCATTGGTGCTCGCGGGGTATGTCAAATTGTTCCAGAGGTTATTCACCACCGATCACAGCAATTTTGAGCTCCCCCCAAAAGTGCGCCAGGTTGAAAGTTCCTGGCTGACATTTTGTCCGTTGTTTTTTAATAATTATTATAGAATTTTCAAATCTGGAGTTTAGAAAACAGATATTGGTTGTGAAGGGGGTGCCACATAATGGAAATGAAAATTCACACGTTATAGAATCACAGTGTTTGTCGGTCGAAGGTGCGAGCAGCGATCATTGTATTCAATAAACATCAACACTCGGAAAAAATACCGAAACAACCAAAAACAGTCGACTCCATAACGCGTGTGTTTGTTACGAAATCCAATTGAATCCTTCTCGTTCTCGGACTTCATTCACTGAGTTTCTTTGCTTTTGAGTAGTGAGCAAATTTTCGGAAAAAATGTTTACTTTTAATGGTGGACTAAGAAACCTGTTTTTCTATCTAATGTCGCCTCCGTAACAGCTATCATTCAATTTACATGTACATCAGAGCTGGACTGGCTTACCAAGCTACCAGGATTTTCCCGGTGGGCCGTGCCGAATTTTAAATCAAAAATGTTTCTCTAAATAATTTTTTTTTGAAAAAAATTAAATTTTCCCACAAAAAAATAAAAAAATTTCAAATTTCAAACGTATCACAATTCTTTTAAAGAACACAAATCTCGCGGTCTTCTATGAAATTGCCAATTAGTTTGTTGAAGACTGTTATTTAGTAAGGATTGGATTGTGTGGAATTTAAAAAAAATCAAAAAAATTCAAAATGTCAACGAAACGACGAAGAGGTTGGGAGAAACAAAAAATTAAAAAACAAGAACTTTTAAATGCGCAGCATAAAAATTGTCCGGACATTATTCGTAGGAAATATTCCAAGCTTTTTAATTTTGGAAAAAAAGGTATAGGTTAGGTTAGGTTGAAATGGCTGCTCCCCCACTAGGGAGCCCACTTAGGCACACCATTGGGCCCATTGTGATGCCATTCTAGTGTTGGGACAAAAAAAAAGGTATAGCTTAACTACGTAATTTTTGGAGAAAAAAGTAGTGAAAGTTGAAATTGTAGTTAAAAAAACCAAAATTTTGACATTGACGACTCATAACTCTGGAAGTTGGTAGGCTTGGTAGTACCAAAACTGGCGCTTAAGTAATCCTGAGAGAAGCTAGTTCAAATAACGATGATGATATCATTTTTGGTTTGCGCGATATCGTGCAGGTACAAAAATCCCGTACGTTGTTTAAACAAAAAAACGGCTCAACCGAATTCTATGAAAATCTTTTTAGATCATGCTTTAGTTAATACTCTTCGATCGGCACTTCAACAAAGACGATATATTTTTTGGTTCGCCCAATATCGTTCAGGAAAAAAATACTACGGGCGTACGCACAAACACACCTACACATACACACACAGTTCTTCTCATAATTATGCTTAAAGAAAAACTTTTGAAAGCAAAAAAGAACTTCACTTGATTGTTAAAACAAAATGTTTTAAAATGGGCCGAAATTTTTGCAAATTTTTGAATTTCGCGGTCCTAAATTCATTCTCAGTCCATTTCAAGTGGCTTCAATTCGATTTTTTTAGTTCTGGTCATTTTGTATTTGGATTGAAGTTTTTTATTAACCGCGGGTTTTCATTTTTTCGACTTTCAGATCGTATAATGTTCTCTATTCAATTTGATTTCAAGAGTGAAACCGGTTATAAAATGAAAAAAAAAATCGGATTTTCCTGTCGCCTCCGAAGCTCTGTAACTTTGATATTTTCAAATAAACATATTACTGGCGACTCCTGGTGTAGATTGTGGTAACCATATATTATATAGATGCTTGAATGATATTTAAAACCTGAGAAACATTGCTCTTTAAATAGTTTTTTATCCATTCCTCAATACAATCGAAAAACTACTATTTCGTGACAATCACCCATATATGTGATTTCAATTTACAACCAATTTTTAGGTTGAAATCACCTTAACATGACTTTACTTAACTATCGGGGCGGGAATCTAACTCTAAGGTCTCACGGTCTGTTTTAGGAATTAACAAAAATCCTTTCCAGAAAAATTGTCTAAGTTTTGTAAATATGAAGATGAGATTAAATACTGATTTAGTAGGTTATCCTAAATTAAAACTGTAAATATATTTAGACCAGTAATAAATGATTCCGAAGAAGAGTAAGATAAAAAAAGTATGGTGGCATATAGACCAGTTTCCAAAAAAAAAAAATAATACTGCATATGCAAATTGGAAATACAAAAACTATTGCATGACTGAATTGTATAATCTCCAATGCATTTGTAGTGTTCTCTGCTACCAACAAGAGAATGTCGACACAAATATTGATTAAGGGAAAATTTTTTATGTAACATAAGGCCATCCATCCGATGGCGCTACAGCTCAAATCGAGCTTTGGCTTCCTCTAGGGCATTTCCCCAAGTTTGACGGTCCCTTGCAGCCAGTTCCGTATGTTCAGCATTGTCTCTGCGTCAGCCGTCCCAGAGTCTGTCAATCTCCTCCTGGGACTACCCGAAATTTCTGATATCATAAGCCGTTTTGGGATACGATTGTCCTCCATTCTGAATACGTGGCCGGGCAGTCTTAGTCTGTTAATTTTTATTAAAGTTGAGAGTTCTGGGTCGTCGAAAATTTCATACAACTGTAACATATGCCCCTATGCTGAAAGTCGTATTTTCTGTCATGTGAAGTGCAGCTCTTGAAGTCTTTAAGAGCTTCACTTCACATGGCAGAAAATTCGACTTTCAGCAAAGGGGCCATAATTCCAATTCATCGAAAGAAGAATGTTGGTTATCATCACCAAAAATTTTCGGAGTAGTTCGAAAGGAGCTTTGTACGTGCTCCATTTATCATCTAAGAGTGTTCTTGGAAGATTTAAACATAATAGAAGTTCAGATAGCCCCAGGCAATACGTCGGCACCCATGATGGCTTGCATGAGAACACTAATGATCGAAGACGAGCTATCGAAGGATGTCAAAAAATTCACCAGATGGAGTCACTCGCATAGGCCCGCAACAATTGAACCGGGGTTGAAGGGGGGGGGGTGGTCAAGTGGGAAGGACTTCCCCCGGCCTCAGGTCAGAGGGGCCCCGAAAATAGATTGAAACCCAACAAGTTAAAACCTTCATATGATGGGAATTAGCTACGCCTACGAGGAGAAGATAATTCTGTGCCTAATAGTGAAGGTTCCCATGACAAAAAAGGTGCCCCACCGAACACCTCAAAATTATAAAGTGACAATGGCTGCAAAACATGTAAAAAACACGTTACGCCCGCCAGACTAATAAAAATTTGTTAATTGTTATTTTTTATTAATTTTTGAATTTAGCTGAAAAAAATTATTTTTTTTTCAAAGCACCTGCTTGAAATTTATACAATTTGTCGTAAATAATGAGCTATTTTTGAAAAAATTTGTGTGACTGACAAATTTTGTCAATTAACTTCTGACAGACCTTTTGTTATAAATTACCTATTTTTTTTATAAAAATGCACTTCATAACACCTTCTTGATTTTTTTTTAAAATAAAGCTTAAGATCTCTTCTATCTATTACAACTTGTCTGGCTGACAATTTTTGTTAATAAATTTGTCAGAATGAATTTTGAATGAGCTGTTTGCATCGTCTTTTTCAGGCGACGCTTCAAAGTATACAGCAAGCAAACGCGTCCAACTTAACCGGTTTGGTGATGGTGAAGTTGAACGTGATTATGGTGTTGAACGCTCTGATCTCTGGAATTCGGCAGTTCTTCTAGTAAACATAAAAAAGTGTGCAAAATAATTCTATAACCACGGAGTCATCTAACGCACCATGTAATAAGGTCTATTAAGACAAAAATTAGTACCTATCCGGTCTCACTAAAATCTTGAGGGTCAAAGACTTTTTATTGAATTCATGGTCCTCCATCGGACATCTGAATATGTAATTTCATAATAAAACCTTAATTTTCTTAAAACTAAAATTGTGACTCAATAACTATGGTAAAAATCTCCGCCTTCCAGTACAAAAAAAAATTGCTCGTCCTTCATGCGTATAGGTCCTTCAACTTAAAAAACACCTCCGACAACATAAAATGTCAAAATACTGAAGAAACGCTACATTTACGACCCAAATTAGCAACACAAAATTATAGTGTACAAAAATTCATTACATGTCCTCGAACTCATGCATACATGAACCATAAAAAATAGCCACATTTTTTCCGCATGCGCATGGGAATTAATAAACTCCCAACAATGATCGGCATTTAAAAAAAGCATAGACGAAAAAAAAACATACTCAAAAACAAAACATGAAAATCGTGCTATAAAAAAGTGAGAATTTTGGTGGTAGTCATTCCGTCGTGTCAAAGCATCAAAGAAAACATGTTTCCATTTAATAGAAGTCGATCAGGTATCACCTAAATTATAGCAGCAACAGCGCAACAAAAAAACCGAACTAATTTGCCGTGTAATTAAAAAGAAATACAACGTGCCATTCCTAAGCTGTGCCTGCAACAAAACGGAAGCTTTGACGGGCCTTGCAGGAGCAACACCCGACATCTTTGATCAGCATCCATAATTATTATTAATGTAAGATCAGAGTATGCTGAGATCTGCTCTGTGCGCTCGGGTTGGCAGCTCTTTTGCTGGCTTGTTGTGTTCTTTGTGTGGTGTGTGGATCGACTTATGATGGTGGACTTCTTTCAGGTGTGTGGTTTTTTTTCTCCAACTTATTTTCATCTCGCGCAAGCCTTTAACTAAAAACGTCGATAAGCGCAAGCGCGAACGGCTGAATATGTAAATTTTTGTTTATGTTTCAAAGCGATTCACATTTGCATACCTGCTTTCAAGGTGATTTCGTTATGGAAATCTTTGTGTAAATTTTAAAAATGCAATATACAAAAAAAATTATGAAGTAAATATGAAAACAATATTTTTTTTACTACGTTGTTAGAGTAACATATTGGCTAGGAGCGCAATACTGTGTTGTATGCAGATAAAGGATGTCTTATTTTAAGATAGTTACGAAAAGCGGTACTGGCAAGCAAATCTATTGATCTTCACTTATAATCTTCTATGATATCTTTGAGAGGGTAGCAACTCTTGGACTGTTGGCAACATTGTAAACAAATTCTCGTCTTTCATAGAAAAAACAATAGAGGTATTTTTGAATTTTAAATTTTATCTTTAACGATGGCGGCATTGTTATAAAATACCAATAAACTTTCCTTTTCGATAGATAAGTGCTAAAATCTACCGTTAAATGCTAAAATTTTGTGGGAAAAAAGGTTTGTCTTGTCTTTAGATTTTTTCTTTTCTCATTTTGTTTATTAATATTAATATGACACATATTTGCAAAAATTTTTGTTGTAGAAAGTACAGAGATTCCGGGTGTATTTTTTGGTGGTTTTCCAAAAGTTTTAGTTTTTAAAAATTTGAATCAATTAATTTCCATGTAGATTTAAAAAAAAAGAGAGATCCTGTCATTTAGTTATAAATATGAAAATAATTGATCAAAATCCCAATTGTGTAACTTGTACTTATTCCTTGTTTTTTTTAGCAAGCTTGTACTGATTCCTTGTTTTTTTAGCAAAACGAATCGTTGAAAGTTAAAGTCATCACCACATGGTCTAAATTTGGCAAATGGCGTCTCATGTCATTGTGACTTGGCCATTTGTGAAGTAAACGAGAACAAAATGTACGTGGACATTCTAGCTCTGTATGTTTACGCCACACGGGATCCCGCGTGCGCAAATTTTGCGTTTTCTTACTTTTCGGGATCGAAATTTTCGCTTCCCCTCTTTGCAAATAAGTTCCCGAGGTTTCGAGTCCTCGAGTCGCGGCGACTGTGGCTGGCTGTCAAAGTGATTCTGTAGTGAAATTTGAATTGTCAAAAGCAATTGCCACTTGTCATGTCAAACCAAAACGATTACGACGTGCTGAAAATAAGTTCTTGATTTGGTGCCTTGCTACAAGATTGAGAATAATTTCATAAATAAATTAGTTAATTTATAAATTAATAGTTTTATCTCACTATTTTGAGGACGCAAGTGATTTTTAGGTTATGGTCTTCTTGATTTCCACGAAACATCCCAGAACATCCCAGAAAGCGTTTTTTTACTTTCCCAATTTTATCCCCACTATTCAACTTTACTGTCAAAAATCTCGGGATCCCGTGTAGCGTAAACATACAGAGCTACTATGGATTGCTATACTCATCAAGAACGCGTAAAATAATTGTATCAATGTTTTTGACAAATAATCAAGTCAGTGATTTTGACTCATTGTGAATTTCGATGACAATAATCTGCTGGTGTGGCACCAAACCGACAAATACTACGGCGTTTAGAAAAGACTGGTCTAAAAAGCTATCGAAGCAGGTGTACTCGGCCCTGGAGCAGTCGTTTGGCCAAGAATATCGCTGATGTCCGAGAATTCAGAAGATTTGATAGACGTTCTTTGTAGCGAATATTGACGAAAGTTTTCAAGATGTACTCCTTCAAACAATGCATTGGGTAGTATCGGCAGACCGCTTTCCACAAGCAAACTATACCCTCGCCACACGCACATTGTTACGACGGATATTCAGTATCGTAAACGATGAAAACCAGCGACGCAAATTTCATGTTCTTACAACTAATACAGGACCATCTATCGGTCGATAGATTATTGCAAAAAGTTTGCACCTTTGGCTTTTTTCACAGTGTCAGCTAATTTTGATTTTAATTTTATTTGAAAATTAATAAAAAATATTAATTGTTTCCAGATTTAGTCCGGGGAAATTAGCAAAAAAAACGCACGAAAGAAGACAAAATTCGGAAATGGCTGAAAATTGGTCCACAGCTTCCTTGGGACTTTTTAAGAAAACAATTTCGGAATCACAAAAACAACATGGCCGCCGGAAATATAGCGGGTTTCCGGTGTTTTCTTTGTATCTCGGTTTCTATAGGTCGTATAACCCCGTACAAAGGCCCTAAATGTTGACAATGAAATTCTCTACAACTTTAGTTCTTACAAAGATGTTGACCCGATTAACCCTTTCAAAGTTATTCAAGGTTAAAGTTATCAAAAATCACTTTTCGGCCACAAAATCACTCAAAAACTGTTTTTTTCAAAAATTTGTTTTGATCAGTCAATACGAAACGTTATTGCCTACAAAAAAAGCCTCTTGTCATTTTTTCGAAAACTTAACCCTTTCGAAGTTAATCAAGGTAAAAGTTGCAAAAAATCAGTTTTTGGTCAAAAAATGACTCAGAAACTGAGAAATTTTTTTTCATCTATTTATATAAAAGATTATTGCCTACCCTAATGACACCCTTGCCATTTTTTCGAAAACTTTTCGAAATTTTTTGCAATTGTTTGAAATTGTTAACCTGAACGAAATATGACGTGCCGTACCGTAACCTCAGTCAAGTTAATTTTGACATATTATTAATAAACGATTGAAAATACCTAGCTAACTCTATTTCTATTTAAAACGACTAGTCCGGCTTTTAGGGCAAAATGTGCGGCTTAAATGTAACGCTGTGTCCGGCCTATTTATTTTTGGACCTGGCAACCCTAATTGCAGCGCAGGTTTTATGAGCCCAATTTTAATCAATCCATGAAGGACAGGCCACTAATATGGGCAAAAAACCATAGACACCTTAGGATCAATGACTGGAAACAGGTAACTTACAATTATTTTCTTTAAATCATATATTCATAATTTTCTTGAAAATATAAAAAAAATCACTATTCTTAGGTATTATTTAGCTATGAATGTCGCTTACAAGCGGCGACGGAGCATTCCAGTTCGTGCGGAGAAGATAAAAACTATAACATAAGCCTGAACCAAAATAGACGTAACGTAACGTTAACAACAAACCAAAATGATTAAAAAAATTAGTGTAATCTCGTTTTAACTAATGCCGCTTACGGGTGCTTACCTTTTGTGCAAATTTTACGGACATGACATTTCTAAATTGAACGAACATTCTTTAAGGTTGTTCGTCAATTTAGTTTGGTGCCATGTAAACACTTATGTTTGTACCTTACTTTGCTTTAGATTACGTTACCTTACGTCTTATTTTGATTCAGGCTATAGAGATGCGGCGCCAAAACAATTAAACATCGCCGTGCCAGCTTTTATGATTTGGAGTTGTATAAGCAGTGATGGCTTTGGTCCAATTCATTTCGTCGAGGAAACTATGCGAAAAGGTAAGACCAAATTGGAAATATCTTTCGTCCTACTTCTATATGTACTAAGTGTCCCGTGGCAGATTTAGGATTTAAAATTCGAATATTTAACTAGCTAACGATTCGCGCACCATAGCCCGCAGGCAATTTTGAACATGTTAGATATTCATAGTTTAAGTGACACACCTAGTGAAAATTTAATTACAACGTAGGTGAAGAAGTTCCGTGCAACAGATTCAACCGTAAACAACCCACGGCCAGGCCTAAGCCAAAGATCAAGCACCACCCTTTTAAGATCCATTTAGTGCAGGTTCTTAAACTAGATGACTAACAGCGTGCAGTGCGTAAGGAGTTCTGTGAAAACATGGTAAGCCGATTTCGAACTGTAAACATAATTCAGTGACGAAGCATAGTTCCATTTAAATGAGTTTGTCGACAAGCAAAACGGACGGCTTTTGGGCACCAACAGGAGGAAAGCCACGAAACACCAACAAGCGCTGCACAGCCCAAAAGTGACAGTTTTAGGGCCACTTTATCCACGAATGGAATAATCAGATTCTTGTGGTGAAAATGTCATAGTTGACGGTGATTCTTATCCCGGCATGATAAGCGAATATTTTATGATGAGATCTCGAGAGCATGAATGGTACACTTCGACCACCTAGTTTCAGCAAGATGGTGCCACACCTCACACAGCGAGAGTCATCATGAGCCTTCTCCGTGAACTATTTATTCCCTTGAAAACTGATAAGTCGATTTGGTGACATCGTGCGTCCACTCAGATCGCCGGATTTCAAGCCCATGGCCCATGGACTTTTATTCTGTAGGGTTATCTTAAAGCAAAAGTGTACGATAGCAACCCAATGAGCATATCAGAATTAAAAGAACTAGTGTCGCCTGTTGTCGATATTCGACGAAACTTATTCTAAGAAAGAATAAAACTCTTCGGTTAATTCGACCGGTTAAAGTAGGTCATCGAAGCATTGGAAAACACAACCGGCTTATAAAACCAAATTCAGCCATATTATACATTTGTATAAAAAATTAAATGAGATCAAAGTAGTAGTTGCACTTTTTCAACGGCCTTTCTTCGGACGTTTTGAATATCAACAGAACCTGAAAAAAGGCGAAAACGCCCTCTAGCGGCAAAACTATGTGGAATTCGAAAAAAACAGGAAAAACCAAATTTGTAGAAAATTGTATACCCTACAACTTTGCTCTTTTGATACCTTCACCAAAAAGCATAGTTTCTCCTCAAAATAGAGAAAAAGGCGAAAAAACGGTATAATTCACACATTTCTCAAAAACCAACCTTTTTTTCAAGCTGCGGGTTGTGAAAATCATGTTTAGACAATCCAAATCCTTCACTTGGCACCGGTCTCATCGAGTCATAGCTGTGGGAAAAATTTCTTTAATTTTTCCGAATTTGAGCGAACTACTTGTTAAATTTGCACTTAACAGATCAAATAATAATTCAGTATAGGTAAAACTTTACCTGGCACGTACCTGAATAAAATATATATTCTGACCATCTATGAAAAAATACCTTTCGTTTGATATATGTTTCATTAAGATTCGTGCACAGGAAATAGGTTAAAAAGGGATCACAATATTTGGCTTTGCCTATTAATATATAGATGTATCGAGTGAGAAGAGAACGCTATTCCTCTCGAGAGAATCGTGGAATGTGAATTTGTTTCATTTACTATCCTAAATCTTCCACGGGACACCCTGAATATCAATTCCAAACCGTATGTTCGTTACCATTATATTTTCATACCAGAGCTTCTTTCCATACCTAAAAATAGATAAAGTATTTCTTCAACGCTGAGGAATTGGATGTCCTTTCTTGGTCTGACAATTCTCCTGGTCTAAGCTTACCATTTGCTTTCGGTTCTATATAGTTTTAGAAGATCTAGTAACTTAGGCGAGAATAAAAACTAAAGGCTCATTCTTAAGTCCTTCAAACTATTTGTTAATGTGAATTGGTCTCCTTATAAATTAATGCAACTGCGAAAATGGGATTGAAGGTTACTCAAGCCAAAGCGAAATATCTCTACACATTTAGAGGAACCCACATAAGACAAAATGTTGGAATTGGTGAAAATAAAGGTAGGCCAACGCTTAGTTTACCTGCGACCGCTGATACAAATAGATGGTGATAAAATATGAGGAGTAGAGATAAAAACTAAAGTAGGATTTGTCGCAATAAATGTTACTTTGGAATTCGACGACATCTCACTTCACGCTAAATATCTACGGCAACTAAATGTAAGCCGTATAGAACCTATATATTAATACGCAAGCACTTTTTTTGTACAGCACTTTATTCGACTTCCACTAAACCGATTTTCCTCAAACTGGTTTTATATGGAAGTCGGAGTCGTAAAGGTGTGCACAAAACAAGAATTATTCATTTATCTCAATTCTGTCACTCAGAAATGAGTATTGCATTTCCCAATATAAAATGATAAAAGGACAACAACAATATAAGGTAGAAATTACGGTTAGCATATAAACAGGCGAATATAAAAATTTATTATTAAGGTTTGTGAATCGACTAAATTTCATGAGCCTAGATTGCTTAGCGAAAGTTTGCCGTACTTCCTTTTCACTACGCTTAAACAAATCAAATTGGCATTTAAAAATTTTGTTTGTTTTTGTTTTTGTTTCAACAAATTAGATTAGAAATAAATGCATATCGCAGTACGGCAAGAAAAGTGCTAACAGTCACCTGGCGGCAATAACTCAAAACAGCCAATTTTTGAGTTGTGCCAGTTTTCTTGCCGTAGTGCGATTGCATGTCAGCGTCATTCCACTTATGTTGAAAAGGTTTTTCTTTCTGTGGAGATTTTTACCGTCCCGGCAAATTTTAATTAAAAAAAATAAAAAAAAAATGATAAAAAAAATGGAAATTATTATCAAAATATCACGGTAAGCGATGGTGTTTTTTAAAGGAAGAAAGTTTTGTTCAAAGATGCGATTTGAGATGATAATGTAGTTTTTAATTACACTTTTTTAAAACAATTTTTTTTCTTTTTGTTTAGAACTGATAGAGAAATTAAAAAGTGGTAATAGTTCAATTAAATTATTACTGAGTTATTTAAAATGCGTAGACGTCAAACTTGAACGGAACGGATTGAGAGAAGGGTAGGGAGAGAGGGTCGAATTTCGACCAATGGGCGATTCTAGTTTTGATAAATAAGCCTGTCTTAACGTTGTGGGCTGAAATCTGGATCCTATAAAGGTTTGATATTACAGGATGGAAAATGGAACGCAAGATTCTCCAGAAAAAGATATTTAGATTCCATAGAAGAATATCTGAGAAAGGTGCTAGTACGAAATTAAAATTCAGTAGCGAGGATGAAGAAATATGCTGATTGCAAGGTCAATGGTAGGCTGTGATGATAATGACAGATATAATCCTAAAGCTGCGCTACATCAAGTTATCAATTTAAACGTTGTTGTTAACATATGATTAGAACATCTTTAAACTAAGTTATTTACATTTATTATTCAGGAAACTTTTTGTTACACTTCACTAAAATATTAACCATAAGACGCAATTATAACAAAAAAAAACCCAAACCGCAAACGAAGTCTCCAATGGAAAGAAAATATAAAAAATATATTCAAAATCTGACTCATTTTTCACATTAAAAATCTCGAGATGCATCTGCAGGTGATCAAGAACACACCTGACAAACTCGATCAATAGACATGACACATTACAAATTCAGCGCAAATAAATTTTCAATAATTGTACAGCAATTAACTAGACACAAAAAAACAATTCCTTTCTATTCTGTAAACATACATATGAAAAATAAATTCTGCATATGTGTACATAGTAAGGAGTTCCCAGAAACTATATAATGACGCGCTGAAACATTCAAGGTACGCACATTTTTTTATCTCCATCTTTTAGGTCCCAAACGAAAAGCAGAAGAGAAGTATTTAAAATTCCAATCGAAAGATGCTCAAATTACGTCATCTTCTGGGACACGATCACCAGGTAAAAAAAAGGCAAACATAAATTAAGATCTTCATTTGGGGATTATCAAACGGACATTAACCGGGCACTAACCGAGATTTTTATGATTTTCGAATGGACATGGAAATATTTTTATGATCGTCGTAGTGATCTTAATTTTTCTACCATCAGATGACGATCACTTTGATACTGGTTGATTATTATTTACATTTTTACGAAATTCACAAAAAAACACTAATTTCCTAATACCGATCAATACGAATAATATACGATCAATGTGGCCACCACTAATCACGATCACATATGAATGGAATTCTGACACGATCAAGGTTGAAATTGATGTCAAACACGCCTGATCGGTTGATTATTATTAATTTATTACTAATTTAGTAAAATTAAATAAAAAAAAAACAAGATATGATAATTTGCCGCGCACTTACCTTTGTACATATACTTCGCGATCTTCACCGTTTTGCCTACGCACTCGAGATTGCTGCTGCTGGTGTTGTTGATGCTGCAGCTGCTGCTGATGCTGAATATGTGATGGTCGAACTCCGTCGTACTTATTCTCCTTGCCAAATATGCTACCGCCATAAGGATCTTCACCCAAGTAATATCTTTGTTTCGGGCTGGCCATCATATCGATATCTGATGAGCCACGACGATCTCTATCACGATCACGTTCACGCAGTCCAGCCGTTGTTGAACTACTGACGACACTTGATTCTCGATTGATTGTCGCCGAGTGTGGCGGCTGATGGTGTTGCGGCGTAAGCGTTTGTCCACCAATGTGACTGTCAATTACGTTGTATTGTTGATAAGTTGAGCCATTATTGCCAGGTGGCGTCAATTGCTTACCAGATGGCGAGGGCGATCGTTCGCGACTTTTGCTCTTTGATTTCATTTTAAATTTTCTCTCAGCACTAGCTGAACGGATTTTTCCAACTAGTTTCCGTAGCGAATTGCCAATGGCTTGACCAACTTTAGTTGTTTGTTTTGGTGGCGGTGTGGTTTGTGTCTGGGTTGTTTGCGTTGCCACTGTCGGTCTATGATGGCCATTGTGATGGTTATTGTGGCTAGTCGATGATGATTCTGATGCAAATCGGGTCCTTTGATTACTTTTCCGGTTAATACCATTAATACCATTTGGCGTCGCAGCTAAATGACCATTTGTTACACCGGAAATTTGAGTCGGTGAGACAGAACGGCTACGTGGTGGCGGCGAATAATCTGGAGGTGGTTCTTCATGTTCTTGACGTATTAGAACTGGCGAAGGTGGTGAATAGCTAGTTTGTTGACGGATTTTTTTTTCGATAGCTCGTTTTCGTTGTGGCACTGAAGGTCGTGGGTTGACATCTGGATCGTAGATATCTGGTGATGGGGATCTTATACCACTGTCAGGAGTTCGCAATTGTGGCGTCTTTGGTAATCGAGTTTCAGTAAAATATGTCGATGATGATACATATGCCGAATCGTCTCTCTGAATTAGTGAATTACTTTTATATTTTTCACGTTCATCTTCTATTTCTCTCAGTACTGACGAACGGACATCTTCTCTAGAATCCTTGACATATCCGGAATCTTCACGTTTTAAATATCCATTTGATTTTCGCTTAAAATTCCGTTCATGGTCATCATTTGAGTCTCGGCGATATCGAACATCAGTTCTGGACCCACTCAAGTATCCAAGGTCTTCTTTTTGTGTTTTAATATTTTTTGAATCATCACTATCTTCCCGAGAATCTTTGCGATATCGAATGTCATTCCTCGATCCATAGTTGTTCATTAGATGCTTAGCGTTCTTCTGATGCAGAATATCTTCCTTACGGACATAATCATCCTTTACCGGTTTCCCAGAGTATCGTAGCTCATCACGTGAAGCCGCATGCCTCAGACGATTCTTTTCTAATGTACCTTGCAATTCATCCCGAAATGCCTTCGTTGCGAAGTGCTTCGGTGTAGATTCTTTCCGTTCTGCCCAATTAGAGATACCCTGAAAGTATTTGGTCTTCGTTCCACCTGCATCCCTCTCGGGCACAACAACTTTTGCTGTTGACGTTAAGTTACCATTTATGGCTTTTCCATTCGGAATTGTTTTGACTGCTGTTGCTGTTATTGGTGATGTTGCTGGTGATGTTGTTTGATTAGATTTTATAGTTACATTAAAGAATGTCTTTTTTGTCGGTTCTATTTCAACGGCATGATCACCATCTCTAGATCCTTCGCGGGATGATGTTGTTGATTCGCTACCGAAATGCGATTCTAGCCATTTCATTGTTTCGCCCTTGCGGGTCTCCTCTTCGCGATCGAAATCTAGAGGTCGTTTTGTTAGAGCATCTTTACGATCGGCTAGTATTGCTGCCTCTGTGAATTGGTGAATATTTGAAATTCTGTTTTACAATGGGATTAAAATATAAATTTACCTTTTTGCTGTTGAAGCAGTGACTTCTGTGCCCTTCTAGCCTTTCGTATTCGATCGGATAAGCTGTCCCAATCGTTAAGTCCTTCAGAAGGGCCATCTCGTTCCATTTGTTCAGTTTCTGCCGCGTACCTCATCTCTTTGGCTATTACTTTACCATCCGCAACATATTCGACATTTTGTTCATCACGTTGCTTATAGTACCTCTGTGAGGACTCCTGGCAAACAAAATGAGTTATTGACTCAAAAAAAAAACTCTCAGAAAAAATGTTTTAAACTTACAGTCTTGTTGACCTTCTCTCTGCTTCCGGTCGAGTGGTCGTCCTCGTCTGGCAAGTCCTCATCTAAAAGCTCCTCATGCTCTGTAGTCTTCTTCTTTTCGGTTACCAGCGTTCCATCCGGCTGCGCCAAGCACTTTTGATCTACGTCCTCTGTGTCAACAGTTTTGTGCGCCTTAGTTGACTGATGAACTATCCTTGGGCCAAGCGGGATTAGTTGCTGCTGGTGCTCCGGCGAAAACAAGACTTCATGGAGATTATCGACGCCACTGTTTACTGCCTGAACAAATGCCTAAAAATAAGAGTAAAAATAATTTTCTTAGTTAGTTGGTATATGACTTGAAGATTTTTACTTAAGATTAGGACGAGTATGAAACTACTGTACTCGAAAGCAGTTGCCCGGCATGAACCCTGTGCAGGCTACCAAACCATTTAAGCTCCGCTCTATGTCTTAACAGTTCTGGCTTAATCTTTGTGCAATGAGGAATATGTAAATTAGCTGATTCCCCCTAGATCAGCTCTAGTCTTATTCAAGCAAGAAATTTTTCGTTGTGAAATTATGCAAAAGATGAAGATTCTTTTTTTAGCTATAGCAATCGAGGCACAGGAAGCGCTGTGACCACTACAATATCTAAAAGTGTGTGAAAGTCTTGCTCTTTTCTTTTGATCTTTTCGATCAGGTTCTTCGTATCGTACGAATGCTTTCACTTCTTCTTCGATTTCGTACCTGGGCATGAGTTTGCTGGTCTAGCGATTGTTTTGTCCACTTCGATGGTGATGATGATGATGATGATGATGCTGGTGATGCTGGTGTGGTGGTTGTTGTGGCTATGGCTGATGGTGTCCAAGATAGTGATTAGCACCAACGATGCTGCTTTGGTCCGATTCGTTTGTGAATGGTGAAGATGAGGAGAAAGATTCATTTGAATAATCACCGTCGAGAAGTTGTTGTTAAAGACTTTTGTTGGATGATGTTACGGAAGCCCAATGTGAATTGTGATGTTGCGTAATAAGAGGTTATGTTTAGTGATAACCATGCGATAAAGGTGGGTTTTTTTATTGAGTGTTTTCGGATTGATGAATCGTGCGGTTTGCGTATTGATTTATTGCGTTGATAATTGTATTAGAGGGATTGCGATAATTAAAGATGGTTGGTTGGAGTTATTGAAGTTGACAGATTGCGTATTGTGTAGCTTAAGTTTTGCGTAATGGAATTAAGGTTTTAAGCATGTTGAAGCAATTTGTTAAAGTCTATTTAAACATGACTTTGTTGGAACTTTAGAAAAAAAACTCTAGAAAAAACGAGCCCATAGCAGCTAGTGGTTTCGATGGCATACTTGAGGTGTGGGAGAAGTACTTTAGAGATTTATCCAAGGAAAGCATTACACTATTATTATATGGTGAACATCGCGTGAGCATCGCGGCCAGGATTTCTGATAAATGTTTTTCTTCTAAGCCAGATCAGAGTAGGACATTCACAGAGAACATGTGTCGTCGCCTTTCATGCTTCCATCTCCTGACAGTCAGAGGCTGTGAAGGTGATACTGCAGCCGTCATGGTCTGTCAGATATCCCACCAACAGCGTCAGTTGGGCCCTGTTTAGAGTGATAAAGCTACTTAGGGCAAATGGTCTTATCAGTTTTTTAGCCTGTATAAGACCTGGGATTGATTCCCAATAGGCTAGTTTCACTCCCTTAACTCAATCGTCTATCACGGGCTTGTTGGTGGACCATGAGATAACACAGAAGAGTTCTGGGCTCTGGACCAGCGTCTCAGACTCCCCTCGCAAGCTTGGTCGCAGTCTCATTGCCTTCGATAAGCCAGAGTCGGGGGACTCGGCAGAACGAGACCCTATTTCTCATCGCCAGACTCCGGAGTACCTCAAAGTACTCTGCGGTTTTACTCCACCAGATCCCCATTCGATACTATCTTGCTAGAATGTTTACTTCGATGACGAACAGGAGATGGCTTTAGTAGTAGGACAATGCGGTCTCTGGACCAGTGACGTCATCGGTTGCGGGCTCGGGTGTTATTTTTATCCGGGACAAGAACCTATGCAGCAAGCTTTTTGCCGTGAGCTTGGCGCTATCTGTGTGAAACTAGTTGAACTTCGCTGTAGTGTGTCTTGTCTCGGGTAGGCTTTCATGCTTGGGTTGAAATCGGGGGTTTTGGGTGGAGTCTTGTGGAGGTTAGTGTATCTCGGGTGGGCTTTCATGCTGCAGGAGTCTTGGGTGGGATCTTGTTGTGAAATTTGATTTGGCTGTGCCTTGGGTGAGCTTTCACACTGGGCAGGGCGTTTGCGTCACTATCCTAATTAAGTTAACGATATAAATATTATTTTAGTGGATTCTAGAAGATGTTTCGGTTTATCTATGTATATAGGTTGGAGCAAAAATTTCCTCAAAAAACGTGAACTTACGAGTCTTAAGGGGTAATATCACCCTGTGCTCACTAAATTTCATGTGATTTTCTGAGACGTACCACGAACGATAGGAAAGAGAGATATGAGTTTTTGTGCATAAGAAAGTACTAGTTTTTAGCTACAAAAACATGTTTTATTTTAATTTTACGATACAAAATGGCGGCCAGCGAGGAAAAATTTTTTGGACGGTCACAATTTTTAATCTGGAACAAAAAACCAAAAAGTTTCTTAAAATATAGTCCAAAACCTAGCGAACGTCGTAGGATTTTTTTGATAAAGCCCTAATACTGCCTTCCTCACTTATTATGGTTAGAGGCGATGGCAGGAGAAGGGGTAGGTAATTTTTGTAGAGGGAAGACAAGAAAGAGTGCAAGTTACCTAAGTCGGAAAAATGGAAAGGCGCAGGCGCGGAGTGGATTCGAACCACGGACCTCTGGGGTGATAGTCGGAGATTTTAACATCGAAGCATCAATCTTGACGTTCGTAGGAACCAAAACGAATGACGCATTAGAACGAAAGAACAGCTTAAAGGAATATATGACGTCTATCATTATGAGGATGCTCCCCAAGAATATCGTGTACAATCATGCCCCTGGCCGAGGTCGGTTTAGAAATTTTCCAAAAGGTGCTGGTTGCATGACATTGACCGCATGTCAAAACATCGACACCACTTGTTGGCATAGAGTTGTTGCATGAAACTCATCTATACCTGGCACGTTTCTAATTGGCTGGAAATGAAATTATGAAACAAGCAGAACCATCAGTACCAGTTGGTGGTTTGTCCACTGCAATTGCATATAACTTATCGTAGGACATTTTTATTTGCTTCCACGATGGTCTAATTGGCTGGAGGCGGAAAAAGTTTAACAAAAACGCTAGCCTAAGACATGTGGGAAAAAGCTCCCTAAACCTAAACAAATCAAATGAGCAAGCGCCATCGATATCAAATTTCCCCAATCAAAATTTCCACTACAAAAAAGCTTTCAACCTGGCGAAGACACGAAGCTTATCAAAATTTCGCCTACAAAAGAGCTTTCATCCTAGTGAAGGCACGAAGCGTATCAAAATTGTCCATATAAAAAAGCCTGACAACACCTCGCACACGTAGACGATGAGCTTTTGATACCACTTTGGTCGTTTTTGAGGGAATGTGTAAAACTCCATGTTAAATTGAGCCAGAACCCTCATAGCTACCCTACTGAAAACTATTCCACAGTCGAATTGTTCTATTTAGAAATGAACTGCTAGACCCTTCTGTGCGCCTAAAGAAAAACTCTGCAGGGTGTGAGAGTGAGCCACCTGGACCTTTGGTCTTGCCGCGCAGGTATAATAGCATTTGTTTCAGTAGAACAATAACATTACAACGTCGGCTCAACGAGTTTATAGAGGATCAAATAATGCCATCACTCACTAATAATTTTGATGGAGCGGTTTTGTACCTTGTTATGCCATGCTAAGCAGGTTTTTTGAGGCTCCCGCCTAGTTGTACTCGAGGCGGGGCCGAATGTATTACTTGTATATTGTAGTCCGTTCTGCTGGCTGAAGTAGGAACATGTATCTCTTATTAAATTCCAAGCATTGCGATGTGTTTGGCGTTTTGCAATATGTGATCGTTCCATCGCAGATCCTCATTTAAAATTATGCTTATAGATGTTTAGAGATGACAGAGGGAAGGTTGTTATAGATGAGTCAGTAACCCAGTAGGAATTCTAGGTAGCACTTACCGATGGAGCACTGATATAAGTAGTCATCTGGTAAGGGGTACTCATATTTCCTTAGGTGTTAGAAGAGCTCTTATATAACGCATTACAAGAGAAGGCAGATGGTAAGGGGTAATCCAGAATTAGACCCACAGAAGTTAGAAATTTGCCCGATGACTCAAATACCATTACAAAAATACGAAAACAAATGAGTCATCGGGTAAATTTCTAACTTCGTTGGGTCGAGTTCTGGATTACCCCTTACCATCTGCCTTCTCTTGTAATGCGTTATATAAGGGCTCATCGATGTAGTAAAAAGTAAGGCCTTACCTCCTATGACATCGTGTGTAAAAAAAGCACTTCTGTAAGGGGTATGGTAAGGCCTACCCCTTACTAGTGAGGGCTCATTTCAGTACTTCTGTAAGCTTACAAGTCCTACTGGGAACCCTTAAATACGTTGCGATTCTTCCCAGTAGGGAAAAAACGCTTCGAAAAGCCTTTTAAAGCGCTTTTTGAAAAGCTTAAAGCCCGGGTCACACCGAACGCGGCGCGGCGCGGTGCGGCGATTTTTGTATGAAAAATAAAATTAATCGCGCCGCGTTAATATTATTTTTCATACAAAAATCGCCGCACCGCGCCGCGCCGCGTTCGGTGTGACCCGGGCTTAAAGCAGTTAAAGCGCGTACGCTCTGTAAGAAGCTTCATGTTATTTTAACATTGCATGTCCGCAGAGCTCAGCACTTTACTGCTGAGATTGTGCTTTAATACCGCTGTTGTAGGAAGCAGAAAGAAGCTTTTACTGCTTTATATTTGCTCCGCAGCAAAGCACTTGTGTTTTTTCCGTATTGCGGCCGTATTCAAGAATGCGTTCAATTTCCCTGTTGATAGTGTTGGACATGCACTCATGAGCTAAGAGACAAAGTATAGCACGTGCTTGACTTATATTGTCGAAGGTTTAAGTGTAATGCAGAGCACCATCATCAGCGAAGCTTTGTGAAGTACAATGGAGGTAATTGAGGGCAGACAATTTATAAAGACTAGAAAAGGGCCGGTCCCTGGGGAATACCGGTCAAGATGGTTTTTGGGTTAAGATCCGACGCCATTCAATACTATTTTGATTGAACAGCCAAAAAGAGAAAGGGCAATCCAGTTTTTCAATTGAGTCGACACCAATCGCTTGGGAACCATGTTCTATCAAAAGCCTTGGAGATATCAAGAGCAACTAGACCAGACCATGCAGATGAATGCTTCGGTTAAGGTGCTCCGATATACGAGAAGGTCACCAGTAGATCTTTAGGATTTGAAATCGTACTGTCGGTCGTGCAGAATTTGGTTGGATTCAAGGTAACCTTTAAGTTTTGGAAGAATAGAAGTAATTGATATTGGGCGGTGGTCAGTCACCAATAAGTTAGAACTAGTGCCGTAACTATATCGAACTGTGTGATTATAACCTCCTCGTGGTGGCCACTGAAAGCTGTCCTGAAAGCTTATCGTGTCGGTAGTTTTTGCACTGTCATTTAACGATCTCCTCTAGGAACCGGACGCACCCAGTTTTATACTGAATTATCCTGATATGGAGGCTTTGTCAGAATGGATCTTCCTCTTTCTACCATTCTCATGGGACTTTTATGGACCAATTAGACTGGAGAAGGCTAGGGAAGGAGGGTCGGACTGAAATTAGGCAGCCCCACAGAGCACACTTTCGCAAACGCCATCCCAACAGGCCATCCCATAGTCGCCGCTCTGCTCAGTTTCTGGAAAAGTGGTAGCACCCCATGTCATTGTGGAAGCGTCTCATGCCGGGCTCATCTGGTGTGCTGTTTAAACGGTAGCGGTCAAAAGATTCTCCAGTAGAGCAGTGACCCCAGAAGAAGTAAAGGGGGAGCCGCAATGACCATCTACCGGGTAAAAAGCAGACCCAGACAGTCGTCGATACCAATTGCTTGGAGCTAAGTTTCTGGACCCACCAGAGGACCAAAGCAAGGAGTGCCGGAAAGGAATTGGAGAGCCCTGCTTTCGTGAACAGATATCCAAAGCAACCAGACCTTTACTCACCCAATCGATACAAACTTTGGTTGATGTGTTCCGGTAGACATACAGTAGAAGCCCGCTAATCCGGCACGTTCCGGACTTTGTCAGTTCCGGATTACCGAAAATACCGGATTATTGAGCGGAGTCTAAAAATAGCCGTTATGGCGAAAATGACGGATATGCCGCTAAAATTAGACAGTCGAAAGGTAATCGTTGGTGTAGCGGGCCATTATTCCGTGTTTTAGTGTGTTTTCTCTGATTTAGGTAGCACTGTACTAGAACAACAATGTACGTTCATGACAGAGGTACAACTGACAAGTGAGCACGACTATCCCGACCTCTGCCGATTGCCCGCGAACTCTGCCGATCGCACACGAACTGTGCCGGACGCACCCAAAAGGCTTTTACAATGTCCAAAGCAATTTTTTTGGAACCCTTAAACCGATGCCGGATTATTGAAAGTCCGGACTATCGGATGCCGGATTAACGGGCTTTTACTGTACTATGCATGACAGTGGTGTCGATATTGGCAACTATACCAGATTATAAGATTTTTTTAACACACTTTCTCATGGCCATATCGCATGCTGTGATGCCTGATACTTAGGCTGTATGACATTGACACCCCCGGTTTGTTTTTGGGCTGCTCGAGCTCTTGGCAGAGAACGTATATTTCAAGAGCGAATTCCCAAATCATTTAGGCTTTTTTTGTCTTGGTCGTCGTCTTTTGTCCCAGAATCCGAGGCATGTTACTCGTTTCATAATAGTCTGTCTTATCGGTGAAGTTATATCCAGCATTACTAGCCCGATCATATTAGACTATTCTTTTTAACAGGGTAGTTACCAGTGGCCACCGCTTGGAAGTTATTGTCGCACTTATAACAGTTCGTATTGTTACGGTAGGTATATAATGTCTATCTATATTATCTATATTAATAAAAGAAAGATTCTGTATGTATGTTTGTACATATGTATGTATGTGTGCGCTATATCGAGCGCACCAGTCATCGCAGAGCTTCGAAATTTTGCACGAAGGTCCGTGGGGGTCTCCCATGAAACACCTCGAAGCCCCATTTTCAAAATTCAAAATGGCCGCTGAAAAATTACCGAAATTCAAAATGGCCACTCAAATGTGAATTCGTAAATTGTGTTCCGATTTCAATGAAATTGGGTATCTAGGGATTTTTAAGGTCGTAATAACGAATTTGTGGTCAAAATTTAGAAATTTAAAATGGCCGCGCCAATATCAATTGTGTTCCGATTCCAATGAAAATCGGTATCTGAGGTTTGAAATTTTAAATTCAAAATGGCCGCCGAAATATGATCGAAATTCAAAATGGCCACCCAAATTTGCAATTGTGTTCCGATTTCCATGAAAATCGGTATCTGGGGGGTTTCAAGGTAGCAAATAACGAATTTATGATCCGAACTTATAAATTCAAAATGGCCGCGTCAATATGGTGGACGAATTTGCCAATGGCGTTCCGATTACAATGAAAATCGGAATCTTGGGTTTTTTAAGGTAGCAAATAACGAATTTATGATCAGAACTTATAAATTCAAAATGGCCGCGGACGATATTTTCCAATTGTATTCTGATTCCAATGAAAGTGTATATCCAGGGGTTTTTAAGGTTGCAAATAACGAATTTATGATTAAAACTTATAAATTCAAAATGGCCGCTCCAATATGGCCGACGAATTTGCCAATTATGATCCGATTCCAAAGAAAGTGGATATCTAGGGGTTTTTAAGGTGACAATTGTGGCCCGATTCCAATGAAAGTGGATATCTAGGGGTTTTTAAGATGGAAAATAACGAATTTATGATCAAAACTAATAAATTTGGTATGACCGAGGTTACACGATGCCATCTATCGCATCCAAAAAGTTCGATCGGTAAGAACGGGACGGAAGCTGTGGTCGGAACGAACACTAAGTAAGAAGGGGGCAGTGTAACGGCTAACCGAAAAGAGAAAAACAAACACGCAGGTTAAATTTTAAATTGGATTTAATATGGGTTTTCATTTTTTTAGGTTCAACCAAGCGTTGGGCACTTGATTTCCATCGGTTCAAGGTGAAACTTGGTACCCTTAGATTTTCGATACCGCTGAATACGAATATCATATCAAAAACCGGTTTTGACTAATGACAGCTGTCAAAAAAAGCTGTCAATAGAAATTAACCATATAAAAGGTATAAATCATATTTTGCAGATTTGTTGTTGCTTTCACTTTTTTCCTACCGCGGACAGTGCACACATAAACTTTTTTATTTAAAGGCGTTGCAACGCACGCGGGTTTTTTGCTAGTATACAATAAATATGAGCCCTCCTTTTCCACTGATAACCAACCATCAAGACAAACATTAATCTACAAAAATCTATTCAGAATATATCATTTCTTGTCAATTTATTAAAGTTCCTTCAAAATCTACCAATTGATAATTCTCAAAAACATCATTCTGAAGATGTTTTCCAGAATATTTCTTATGTTTCACTGCGAATCTAAGAAGTGCAATTCATCTCACACCTCTTAGCTTCATCTAATCAACTATAATAAATCTTCTCTAAATAATGAACTTCTTTCAACTTCTCCCAACTTTATGAAATGTAGCAGAATGCATGATGAAAAAAAATCGTTTCAATTCATGATAGTCAATCAAACGAATAGGAAGTCTCCAGTCATCTCGAAAAATCAATTAACCCATTTTAAATCTATCAAACCCATACAACACTTGAGTAACTGGGTTTTATCTGCAATCGGGTGAAAGAAGATCATTAGTCTGGCACTTGAGGTAATTGCAGCCAATTATCCTCGAGTCAAGCCGCAACTTGATATGAGATTAGGACTTTCTGATGACTTTTCAGGTTTCACACTCAGTTACCCGCAGCTGTTTATATGTATCACCTTCGCAAGTCATCATTACAACCACTTCACATCACTTCACATCACCTACAGCTGAGAGAGAGTCATATATTGTTACTAACTACTTAACTATAGCACATAATATTGGAGTACTGTGTAACAACCGTACAAGTACAAGGCTGAGAAATTTTTAAGAATTACGTAAATCCACCAAAAGGAAAATATGCGATTATCGCAGAAAGATGAAGATATTTTTCACGTACATAACAACGATTTTTCAGGTTCAGAAGAACGCAAAAAAAATGTGAGAGGAACAGCAACAGAAACAATCAAGGCATGACCTGTAATTTTTCTCTGCCTTCGCAAAGGTGATGAAGATGTCACCGAAGATTAACCGTCGGTCATCTAAGGTTAAACGCCACAGAGTCTCGTTCTAACAATTTCCAGGGTCACAGAGATTTATTTTCATGAAATTTTCATTTTTTTTCTTGTTCATTTTGTTTCTTTGTAAATTTAATTAACTTGTTTCTCCGTCAAGGGATTAAAGGTGACATTCTGAAGGGCTTGCACCTTGAGTTAAAGTGGACGAGAAGAACAAAGTTGAGAAAGAAACCAAAGAAAAAGCACAAATTTGATTATAAATTCTTCGTAATCTTCTCAAATATTTCACTCAAGGAATGGACAAATCCTTAAGGATTTAACACAAATTCATTGACCTTCAAATAAAATGTATTTTATTTTTTTTTATTTTCATTTTCAACGCGCCGCCTTAAGGTCCGTCATTGGTGTCAGGTGTCGCCAGTTTATTATTCAGCTCAAGTCCCTTAATAACTTTTCGATTTGATTTGTTCGAAGACAGTAGAAAAAACAACATCATCGCATAAAAATTTATGTCGCATCGAACTGGGGTTCTTGGAAGTCCGAAAAATGCCATCTTAGGAATTTCATCCAGAAGCTATGTTCTCACCAGAAGAATGAGCCCTCTGTCCTGTGGGAGATATTTCATTTTAAT
Organism: Thereva nobilitata; assembly: GCA_963855945.1. NCBI lineage: Eukaryota > Metazoa > Arthropoda > Insecta > Diptera > Therevidae > Thereva > Thereva nobilitata. The sequence goes on from OY979697.1 coordinate 87,286,423, forward strand.
GCAAATCACGTCTCAATCGCGGAAGAAGCTTCACGGAGAATCACGTTGTGTCGATTGATACCGGTTGATTTTATTGGTGGGTGGATGAATAGTTAGAAGCAACGCACTGGCTTGGGAGGAGACGGGGGCAAGCTCCGGTTTTGCATAGATGATGCATGCTTGTTATATCAATCACAAAAATTTTCGTTTTATATGTGACTAAGATACAAACAATAAATTCTTTGGTATAATAAAATTATGTTTGCAAACTTTGAATGGTGAATGATATTCTTAGAACTAAACAAAAGTTGCTTTAATAAATAGAACTACTTGAAACTCAAAATGAAAGTTCCCAGAAAAAAAATTTAGCTAGTTAATTTTTGAAAAGCATATACGCTCCCGCAACTAGCACGCATAGCGAACAAATGCGCTTGCCGCACGGGTACGCACGCTCTCGCTACAGGGCCGAAAATCTAAAAATGCCCCCCCCCCCGGGGATATGCAGGTCTCTACAGATATGAATGTATTCGTAATCGACAATTCCAAACACGCGTGTCGTTTTACCAAGCGGTCCCCCTACTCAGTACTAACCACGTCCAATGCTGCTGGACCTACGCAATCGAACGAGAACCGATCTATTGAGTATGCTAATGGCACCCTTTATGGTCACATAGATAATTGCTCGTTTTCTTCGTCCTATACAATTTCTTAAAGCTCCAATTTTCCTCTTTTTACTTTAGAAAAAGTTTGAGCGCACCGTGCTTCGTTTGGACAATTCCGTGCGTTTTTTATTGGTACGTGCCTGTAGCGGGCTGCATTTGGAAAAGTGGAGTTTTTACTCATCCGTACCGTGCCAGTTTTGGGTGTTATACAGGAGCATTGACGCTGTGCATGCCTGTATTTGACACGTGTCGGCGACAACAACAAATGGACAATCCTTGAACGACTTTTTGCTAACTAGTCCAACGATACAACCTAAGCTGTTCTGCACCTTATTGAATTGGGAAGACGCCAAATCGCTGTCCATGCAGACATTGAGAAGATGTATCGGATGGTCCAAGTGGCACCGGAACATGAAACCTATCAAAGAATTGTCTGACGACATCCTACGAAACGCACCATACAAAACTAAATGCTGACCACAGCCATCTTTAGAACAACAGAGGTTTGCCTTGGCGATCGGAGCACTCAAGCAGCTGGAAATCGATGAGAGCAAAAATTTCCCAATTGCAACGAAGGCAACTCATTCTGATTTTTATGGAGACCACCTATTGACAGATGCAGACAAAGCGCTAAAATTGCAAACTCAACTGACAGCAAAAGAGAAATCCTACTCACAATAAGTTTTAACCAATAGCTACTGACGAGTTAAATCAGGCAGAACGGATAATATTTAGGCAAGTTCAACAAGATGCATTTGCTCAAGAACATCACAGTCTACAACTATCAACCATCATTTGTTGACAAGCATGGTCTAATCAGAGTTGATGGACGGTCGAAGAAAGCCATGATTCCGTACATACAGACACATTCAACCATTTTACTATGAGGTCATCATGTCACAAGGATATTAGTTGGGCGAAAGGGGGAGTGTGCAGACAGGACCCCACTACCTCATGTTGACCCCTTGTGGATTGTCCTATAAGGCCCACATAGGCCATCTCACGCCTTGCCTCAGTGGCGCTCCGTCATAAGGAATGCCCCCTTGAGTTAAAATCATTGCTACCCGATCCTGAGTGAAAAAATGACAGAAATATTTGAGAATTTTGGCGTGAATATGTGAGTAATAAGTGGGTCGGTGTCGAAAGCTTCATATTTTTAAACGCGAATGTCGTTTTACCAATGCGGTCCCCCCACTAAGTACTAACCACGTCCAATGCTGCTTGACCTCTGTAATCGAACCAGGATCGGTCTAATTCATATGCTAAATGACACCCGTTACAGTCACCATCATAATTGGCTGAAATATGAAGCAAAAACTAAAGTTTTGTATGAGTAAACCTAAAGCTTAAGGGTATTACTTTAAAGCTTTTAAAAAACTTTCTGAATACGTAAGGCAGATGTTGGGTTGCCCCATTTCATTTGTAACAAGGTTTGCCTCATAGAGCGCTTATGAGAAATTGATACCCGATTAGAAATCATATTGGGGCATGTCTAAAATAAAGTTCGGCCTGCAAGGGTTTTTTCTGGGATTGCCTAAATTAGGACAACCTAATAGATAACGCGAAAATATATCGATATGTATATTAGGGGTACTCATGATGTGTGTTACTAGCTCTCATCAACAAAACGGAAGTACTCTGCTTCTGATCACGAACTTCTCGCGATATTCATATGCAGCGATCAAAAATTTCCGTGACTTTGTTGAAGGGCGCAATTTCGTGGTCTATATAGATCACAAACCCCTGGTTCGTACCCTTCGCACAAAGACCAAACGATTCCCGAGAGTCTAGACAGACCAGATATTGGTGTAATTTCTCAGTTTACCACAGACATCAAACCAGTGCCGGCGGATCGTGTTGAACCCGGGTGGGTAGTCAGACAAACACCCCCAGAAACTGTTATTTGGTATTTTACCTAAAAAAAGGTAGGCCCCTCATTGTGAGTCCGGATATGAGCCTCCGGTGCACAGAACAACGTGAGAAGTTCCGCAGGGATCCGTCCTTGGCGCTCTCCTGTGGATTACAATTTATAATACGCCTCTCAAAAAAGCAGTTGCGATCGGGTTCCTGGATGAGTTCGTGGTAGTAGTCGTAGGACGAAGCCTCAATTTGATCGAATTGTGCGCGAACGAAATGATCTAGGAGATTAAAGCGTGGTCTGAAGCTTGCTGAACATTCAACTGAAGTTGTTCTGATCAGCAAACGGAATAATCCTAGGTCCATAAAAATCAAGGTATGGGAACAGATCATTCACTCACAGTCCGCCCTAAGGCACTTGGGAGTGATGATCTACCGGAGGCTAAATTCACCTTATTTGTGACGTATGTACATCCAAGAACGCTACGCAATATAGGGGAGCTTAGACCGACCCGTCGTCTTCTGATGGCGATGGTGGTTAGCTCAGTCTTGGTATATAAGTAGGTATGGGGTCACTTTGTCCAGACAGTCCTAACTTTGACATTATCAGCTGATGGACACTTTGGCCAGACGGGAGGTTTCTTGTCTCTAACGTCATCATCATCAAATTAAAAGTCCCATCAAAGGTAAGAAAGAGATTACAACAGCTGAGTCTAGGCTGTCTGGACAAAGTGACCCCATACCTACTACCAGTGCCAGTGTTGGCAGCATCGTTAAACAAGGCAGGTAACAGCAGCAGTTACGAGCGAGCGTGGGAAAGTCAGTTACGACCTTACGCAATTCTTGAGGAAACATCTCCATCGTTTCGAGCAGGACAACTCACTGCTGTGCCCGGTATGCCCAGGTATCCTGGATAACGCAGAGCGTGTCTTCTGTTGTCTGAGACTCGGCGAATATAGGGAGGAACTAGAGACAATTTCCTAGGTGCACAAACACCGAAAACCATCCTAGGATACATGATGAGAAACGAGGTTGGGCCGAGGAAAGTGGGAGCGACCCTGAATGCCATACGGAGGAAGTTGTGGCTGGAAGAAGCCGAAGAAAAGAAGAAGAGAGAAAGACAAAGAAACGCCAGGAGTATTAGCAGCTAGGTAAAAGCTGATCCATCGTCACCGCGCTATGTTAAAAAAGTCAGTCACGCGGGAACAGTGAGGAGGTGTTTTTAGTGGGTGCGAGTACGGCAAACAAAGATCTTGCCACAAGCTCGGTTATTCTTAAATTTCGGGTGGGTATTTTACCCACCCGGAATTTTCCGCGTGGGTACTGCTACCCACCATACCCACATTATCCGCCGGCTATGCAACAGACAAATCAAACTGCAGAACCTCCGCCAGAGACGACTGGAGAAAACCAAGGCTCGAGTTATACCCTTGACACACTACAGCATCGAATGAACATTGAAGTATCATTCGGCTATGAATGATCATTTGCGCCCAGGGTGTAATGTCCAATGTTCATTTAAAAACTTCATTGATCATTCAATCGAATGAAGTAAAAATAACTTCATTCAATGAAGATGGAAGTGAAATTGGGAAATTATCGAACAACTTTCCATGAACTTTCCAGTAAAATTTCCAACTGAAATACATAACTGTCAAACTGTCATTCTAATGTTAGAATTTTTAAAAAAAATAGTACGGTCCATTGTATATAACTGTTCTTGGGCTTCAATTAATAATTTTTATTAAATTTAAAAGTATAAATTACTATGTAATCACTTTCAGTTCATATATTTGGCAGTTTATTTATTGTTTGTATTTTGACAGTTCCAATGAACATTGAGAAATGCAGTGTGTCACTACTTAAACGAATGATCATTGAAAGCCAATGAAGTTGGAAGAATGTTCATTCATTTTTGCAGTGTGTTAAGGGTATTAGGCTGTAGTGCCATTGAAAGAAGAAGAATTCGTCATCTGTATTTAAGAGCCTCCTGTGCTGAACCTTATGGAATATTGAAAAAAGTTATTATAGAATCATTCTTCATCAAAGCTACGATTTACAAGAATTTGTATTTCTCATCGACTACTCTCGAGTTTCCTTATCTCACCCGTTGTATATTGAAGCCCAAACCTGGACAACTTTAATAGTCTTTTATAAAAAGAAATTTTGTATAGTTTGTGCGACTACAAGTACGTGAACCCCCAGCGCTATAACTCGTGTGTGAATCCAATCTAATGCGGCATAACTCAACATCTAATACTGTGCATGATAACATGCAATATGTTGGCATTAAAGAATATCACTAAGAATATCCCCATCAACCCCCCGCCCTCATATCACAACAACCCTTTTCCTCTTCCTCATCTCTGTGCCAAAGTAAACACTACGTTGAGCTCCTGTGAAATGTTTCCAGCTGAACTGCCGCAGATTTATAACGACGACGAGTGCTGCTGGGGCACTAAGATCTTCTTTCAGAGCTTATCTTCCGGATGAAGCTTCTTATTCACGACGGGTGGAGCTGCACCCTAAAGAAAACGTAGCCATATTCAATGGGAAATGATTCACCTAATCTGGTTGCCTCCCCGTCGTCGTCTTCCTTAACCTTTGCGAAATCCATCACAGCACTGTGGAATGTTAACAATGCTCACCGAATTATGGTCTTTCATGGGTTTTATGCCTTTTTATAGCGCGCACAGAAACCACCGAGAACCTCCGCTGCCGGAGTAACAAGTCGCTATGCTAGATCCATCTCCTTTCGCTATGTGCAAAACATCGAAAAACATCGAAAGTGATGTTGGAGCAGCTCATAAATCGCCGCAGACGAACCGTTTCTTATGGCCACCTTATAAGATGCTGGGGAAGTTGGCCAAGGCGGGCGCTGGGGCTAGAGGGGCCGCCGCGTCTTATGGGGTTTTTCTGGTAGGGCCAAGGAATCCTTCGTACGTGCATGATTGTTGCTCCCTGATTAAATCAATCGAAGAAGTTCTAAAGGCAGAAATTTTCTCATGACATTTCCGCGGCATTATGCTTTTGCGGCTGCTGATCATTTCGCTAATTTATGGAGGGAACAAATCGCAGCTGAAATTGATTTGTTGGGGCCATTCGAGACGCGCCATTATGCAATGGTGGCGCGGCAACGGTCGCTTATGGCTGCCTGAGCTCGTTCGACTGTTGGTAGACAACAATTCAAGGCGGCTTTTATTACCGCTTTCTTTTTCTACAAGGGGAGCCCGTATTAACCGGGAAATAATCGATGATGGCGGATTCGTTGCGGTTGGAAAATTCTTAGTAATTTTTTTTTATTACACAACTATTTTTTTTTTGTTTTTCTAATTAAAACCAAAAAACAAAAACAAAAACTAATTTTCCCACAGTTTTTCAAAATTATTTTCCTATCGATCGATGCTGGAAATAAAATTACGCAAGAACAAGCTCCAATTTATTACTAACAAACAAGTGTCAATGCAGCCACTTAATTTGAAAACACCGGAGACACTTTTAGAAACACCTGGACAGGTATTCAACGATTGCATGTTTCGTTAGTTTCTGTCCCTTTTACCATAACTTAACATAAATGAAAATCACAGCTTCGGGGCGACTTTTATTTATTCTTACTTTAATTTATTTTTGTATCTTTTGGTAAATGTGGCTATAACGAAATGTGCCAACAGGAATTGGAATACGAAAAATTTAACAGGCCAAACTACGAGCGGACAAACTATTACCGACATGCGGTAGCAGCAAACACTTCAAAACACGAAAAATAGCGGACATTTCTAGACGCAATTTATGTCTAAATCTCAGGTAAGGAATTTTTCCAGTTAACCATATTTAGAGATAGTAGCTTGGACTAATAGCTTCAAGTTGCTTGCTGGTGGTTCTGGTATCTTAGTCTATGATGCAGTTGGTCCATATCTGGTTCTGTGTTCTCAGGAAAAGTCACAGTCCGTTTGTTGATTTATAGAAGGAAATTTTTATGCTGCCCATAAATGGGGAGGAAAAGCCACGCCTTTGCTTGCATGCAGGTGATGCAAATTTTTATAGTAATGAGATCTTTATGCATTGTGGGTTTTTATGTGGGTAAAAAAAAATTGTATATATAGCAAAGAGGAAATTGTTTGTGATTATGAAATCGATGGCTACTGATAGTACGTAATAATGTAATTGAGCGTGGTGCGAATATATCTATATATGGAGGAAGCACGTAGATAAAGAAAAGTAGACGTCGGACAAAAGTCTATAGATAAAGAATTTCGAAACAGATATCTTAGACCTGTTTGTTTGTAACCACCATAGTCTGATGCAAATTAACGAAAACAATTTGTATTGGGCATCGATCGATAGAACAGATCAGGTATTTTTAAGTGGTATCCAAAGTTCTTGCTCAGGCATATTTTTTGCTTCTGGTAGGTAAAAAATCTTTAAGTTAAAACTAGAAAATAATTAGAAAACAAACATGGACCTTCTTGAGATTCTGACGTCTGGTAAGAAATCGTGCAATAGTAGCAGTGCTGTCTTCTTATGTCTTATGCCAATGGGCACCTTGTGTCGCTGTGTCAGCGGAAATAATAATAATTTGGGACTTTTAACAGACTAAAATAAAAACATGGTGCGCATCCCAAGAAAGTCAATGTTTGTGTTCTAATTATTTTCTAGTTTTTGGTACAGCTTATGATTTAAAATAAAACCATTTATCTTAAAAGTTTTTTTACCTATTTTTATTGTATTCTTTTTAGACTTAATTCAGTCATTTTTGGATTTCACTTTTTACAAAATTCTGGTGAAGTGATTTGCTATGCAACCGTATTTCCAGCGCCATTTTGAATTTTATAATTTTGACAACAAATTAATTATTTCCGACCTTATACACCCCCAAATAGCGATTTTCAGTGAAATCGAATCATGATTTCCAAAATCGTACCGCCATATCGGCGCCGCCATTTTGAATTTTCAAATTTTGGCCACAGTTTCGTCATTTGTGACCTTAAAAACTCCCCGATACCGATTTTTAATGGATTCAGAACACATTTCCAAAATTCATCCGCCATTTCGAATTTTCAACTTTTGACCACATTCTTGTGGGCCTAAAAACCCTCCAATACCGGTTTTTAATGGATCCAGAACACATTTTTAAAATTCATCCGTCATTTTGAATTTTAAAATTGTGACCACAGAATAGTCATTTGTGGCCCTAAAACGCCCGATACCTATTTTCAATGGAGTCGGAACACAATTGCAAAATTCGTTCGCCATCTTGTAATCGCCATCTTGATTTTTTACAAAATTGTCAGATTGCATTGTCACGGGAACTCAATGCATGTGTAAAGTTTCATAAGAATCGGTTTTGTAGAAGAAGTTGAAAGAACTGTCGCAAGATTTGAACCAAAGAAACAAATATACGAGGTTAAGCTTAATAAAACCATTAAAAAGACCCAAGCAGAAAATATACGAATAGAGAAGTTACCTAGCATGTTACGATACAAGATTTGTATTCATATAGGCTGCTTCAGTAATTGATTTTTTTATCTGATAAATTAATACCCATATTCTAAAAGAAGTCACAAGTCACAAAGTGTGTGGTGAGTTTCTACTTGAGGCAATTTGGAAGTCTAATTTTGGAGTCACAATTTTGAGAATTCGCAATCACAACGATTGTCAAAATTGTGACTGTATGAAGAGCAGGTCACAAGAGTTTAAATAGCGGGTTTCTAGAATATTTTTCATAACATAACATACTAGACAGTCAGATAACGTCGATGGGAGATGCTCGGGTATTCACATACACTCTGCGTCACTGCATCAATATTTTCTGGCTTTTGTTGGCTGCGTTGCCGCTTAGACTAATTACACGATTACAAAGACACCATGAGAGGTGAATTTTTTTGTGATTTTTCTTGTGACTGAATACCAAAATAGCTGACAGTCACAAGAATAGTCACAAACTATCAATGACAAGTACGAGTTACAAAAGCTTGTGTTTAAGCTTTAGGAATCACGTTTTGTTTTACTGTACCGTCATGTCATTACTGTAGGCTCTTCTTAGTAAGATAGTAAGCTTAATTCGAAAAATAGGACCGATAGGACCTGTTAGGAGGGGTCTCGAGAATGTTCACGGCATGAGCCTTACGTTTATCCTAAAGGTTGTAGAATCAGTTCGAAAATACAGACTGTGGGATCAGGCGCGGATCTAGAATTTTATTTTGGGGGGGGGTCACGGAATTAAAAGTGGCGAAAAAAAAATTCTACTCCTAAGGGCCTATTTAGACTGTTCGCTGCCAGGAGGATTCCTCACGAACTTTGCGGATAAAGGAGGTAGTGGGGCAGTGCCGCGGCTGGCATATGTGAAAGATGTGCAACTGCACAGGGCCCCGTGATTTTGGGGCCCCGCTAGCGAGGCGAGCGAAAAATTATTTTGGAATAAAAATCATTTGAATTCATTATGTGCATTTTTACTTCATTGAGAATGGGCCATACAAATGAGTAGAAAATGAACAGAAATCAGCATATGGGCCATTATTCTGTCGCGGGGACGGGTTTGTATGAAGAGAAATGCGCGAGCGAAGCGAGCGAAATTGTTTTTGGACTCTCCCCAAACCCCTAAAATTGTCTGGCCCCGGCACTGTAGTGGGGTTGATGAGAGGTACCACCCCACCTCTCCCTACATCAACAAAGTTCGTGAGGAACGTTCCTGGGAGCGAACCGTCTAAACAGGCTTTTTTAAGGGACAAACACAAAATTAGCAAAACGAACAAAACTAAGCGAATTTTCTCGTGGATTAAAACCAAACGTAGTCCGCTCAAATTAGTCAAAAAATCGCTGTTTTTAGGAAATTTTTCCCACAACTATGAGACCGGTGCCAAGTGAAGCTCTATTTTGTGGAGAACCTATGAATTTTGGTGAAAATATCAAAGTTGGAGAGCATAAAATTACCTACAAATTTTACTTTTACAATTTTTCCCAACTCCGCATATTTTCGGCGATGGAGGCCGTATTGCGCAATTTTTAGATTTTGAGCCAAAATTGTGCATTTGCATGAAAAATTAAATGAGATCAAAATAGTAGTTGTAGTTTTTCAACGGCCTTTCTTTGGAAGTATCAACCGAGTCTGAAAAAAGGCGCAAAACGAGCTCTACCGGCGAAACAATGCCGAATTCGAAAAAACAGTGAAGGCAAAATTTGCAGAAAATTTTATGCCTTATAACTTTGCTCTTTTGATATTTTGACCAAAATGCATAGTTTCTCTTAAAAATAGAAAAAAGGCGAAAAAAACTATAAAATTCACATATTTCTCAAAGACAACCCTTTTTCGAACTGCGGGTTGTGAAAATCATGCTTATATTAGACAACCCATATCCTTCAATTGGCTTCGGCCTCATAGCTGTGGGAAAAATTTCTTTAATTGTCCCTAATTTGAGCGGAGTAGGGCAGAAAACGTTCCCTAATGTGTTTTTGATGAAGACGCGCCCTTTCTTGTGAGTGCAGCTAACTTCAGTGTTTACAAATCAAAATATATAGAAAGAGTATAGATAAATCTGTAGTTGACCTTGAAGGTCATTTTTTAAGGTCGTTGCTTTAATTTGCAAAAAGTTGGGTCGGTTTTGGACGTTTGGTTATTTTTTGTTTTTGTTTTTTTAGTTGGATCAATTTTGTTTTTTAAACAGCGAGCGCTTTTGGGGGGTCATGACCCCCGTGACCCCCCCCTTAAATGTGCGCCTGTGTGGGATTAACATCTACGATGAAGTACTGACGGTACGCCTTCTGCGAAAAGTTGTCGCTTTCGTATTCGTCGATGGTATGAGGTAGTAATAGAAGGCGAGTCAACGAAATCAAAATATTAGGAAACGAAGCGAAATGGGAGACAAGGACGTGGCTCGAGCATGCTGGTCTAAAGGCTCAATTTCGGGGTGCACCTGGCGAGCACGGCGGAAAAAGTTTCCAGGGGCCCAGGCCAAGCCGACTCCTCGTTACTCTCTAAATCTGAATCAGTGAATATTTCACTGATTTGCCCAGCGATTAAGAATTTCACTGGGTTCCAGTTGCAGACACTGATTCATTCAGTTGAAAAAACTGATCATCCCGTGATTGTCGATTGAACTGGGGTTTCAGTGCATTTTCAATGAAAAATACTGAGTGCTCCAGTGAGAACAGTCTGTGGGACTCGTAGCGAACAAATTATTTTATTGTTGAGCGGTAGATAAGAGGCGTGTGGATGAATCAGTAAAGGCTTTGACCTGCAACTAAAAATTCCGGATTCAAACCCCGGACGGGCCCTTCGACTTTTTTCTTTTTTTCTCTTCTTTCTAAAAATCCATTCTGATTGGATTAATGTTGTAAAGAATTACAAACTCTTCGGTGAGAAATTTCATGCATACTCTACATTAAAATCACTGGATACATCAGTAATACCAAAATCACTGGTTCGCGGGGTAACTTGAGAATCACTGGTTGTTTCAGTGAGGCCAAAGTCACTGATTCAATTATAGGATATTCACTGATTTCCAGTTGTCGACATTTCACTGATTCAAATAAAGGCTATTCACTGATTCAGATTTAGAGAGTACCACGATAGCTACAGTAGCGGGGACAGCACTCGTCCCTATGTTGTACCCCTCCTAACCCACCTTGTAATTTTACAGCTTCCAGGATCTGGTTGAATCTCTCTGGTTTGCAGCATGATTACTATCCCTTTGCTGCCTTTGCAGTAGTGCTTGCTCGAGGACTTTTCTTAACTCCAGTTCGATTGTTAGTTTCAGGGGTTTCAACAGAAAAGAGGAAAGGCTTATCGGCCTAACATTTTTAGCTATCCTCTTTTTCCGGCTTTCGGTATAAAGACCACCTTCACTTTCCTCCACACCTGTGGAATATGGCCATGCAGAGGGCTGCTTTTAAATAGCTTCACTATCCAAGGTAGTTCTTTGGTTTCATCTTAAGAAACATACCACAAGGCTGATTTATATGGTGGAGTGCACCGCACCTCCTCCGAGTACACCCAACCTATCTGGTCGCATGTAACTGTGTCATCTTGAGCGCCTTTTGTGGATTTGGCGAAGTGCGTATTTACCAGCAGCTGCAGTGGATCTGCAGATGTGTCCGCCCAGGATCCTCACGCATTCTTAAGGAAGGTCGGGTCAGAGCGCTCCTTTCTTAAGATCTTGCTTAGTCTACCAAAATCTCTAGTTCTTTCGATAGACTTACAATATTCCTGCCAGTTCTCGCTTTTAGCTGCTAGGATAGGTTTCTTATATTCATGGAGACGGTTCTGCCTTGAGCTTCGCCTGTAGCAGACACTGCAGGCATCTCTCGTCCCCTTCCTATATCCACCTTCCTTAAGATTGTTGTCCCACCACGGAGGGAGCGATTTTTTTGTTGCGTTTGATTGGACCTGAGACAAAATTAGACTTCCATGGCTCTAGTAAATCTGTCCGTTGCTCCCTCCAGAGTACTGACCGTTACTGAATCGATAGGTCAATTATAGGCTCAGTCTAGTTGTACAAACCTCTGAATACTTGACTAGATTTTCAATGGTAGATCAACAGGAAGACTAAAGGAATAGGTCAATATAGAAAGTGCTTAAAGATTTACGAAAATTACATAACGCCAGGTGAAGAGAATTGGCAAAATGTTTAGACGACACTACACGACACGAAAAGAAGAGATTTCAAGATGGTTGAGTACTAGAAGGACTGAAGAGCATATTCAAAAAGAAGAAGAAGAGTAGTAGATTTCTTATCCATTGCCTGAGTCTTTGCGACAAGAAAAGAAGAGTCTTGACCAGTAGGAGACTTTAATTGTTTGAGAATAAGTATCTATAGACGAGCAACTGGACATATTTAGATATTATGAAAAAATAAGGTTTCGTGTAGGTATTTCTTGGTGAGTAGCGTTTGAATTTTTTAATAATTGTTTCGGTCCGGTCCGGTTATACAGCATTTTAAAGCTTCCCAATAATTCTAGCTGTTCTTCCTTTAAAGTAATCTATCTCTTGATATTCGTGTTGCGTGATCTCTCACTGATTATATTTTTTGGAGTTCCTTTGTGCTTAAACTTTGGTAAAATTTTGGTCTTTATCCAGCTTACTGCCAGGCATTGAACTTAGACCAAAGTGACGTAAGTGCCAAGAGAATAGCGAGGTTTTAGTCTTTCACATGAAATAGACGTCATATAAACTTTATCTACTACCATTTTTCATTTCATAATGGCGATGCCAATATCATAATGTTGTAGAAAGAGGAGATTCTTATACGATCAAATTTACGATCATAATTTCTCTTTAGGTAGAATTTATTTGATACCAAACACAAGAGAATTCTACCTGGCCAAAGGTTATGTGAATAAATTTCCTCAACTACCACCAGACCAAATCCTAAATAGTTCAAGCTTAACCCATCCATTATTAAAACAATAAAAATCGATATTCTTCTCCATCATTTTACAAAAAAAAAAAAAAAATAGGAAATGTTTCACATTCTTATCATCACTTTACATCAAGTTTTTAATAATTTTTTGCTATGAAACCGGAGGAGACCAGTGCTTCCTTACATAGAACAGTAACAGAGCGCTTAGTTGTTCTTCTAGGTAACCATCATCAGCTAGCAGCAAGCGCAACAGTGATATAATCTTGAATTGAATTCGAACGGGGCAAAGCGCGCTATGATGATAAAAACGTTTCAGTTGAACCCCAGCTTAATGGCCGCGCATGGAACAACTCTTCCGCATTTTGCTGATGCACTTGCGCATGTTCCCCTTGTCTTCATATTCATTTGAAAGGTTCTAGAGTTGCAATTTCATTTCATCGATAAAATAACATTTAAAACAGAACAAGAGAATAAGAAGACGATTAAAAAAAAATAAAATAAAACGGTGGACAACGACTGCCACTACCTGGATGTGCGCTGGGGAGTTTGTAGATACCTGCAGAAGGCTGGGAGCCAGCCAAAGCCAGAACCAGAACAACCGACAAGGGACCAGAAAACTGATCCGAATCACATCAGCTGCTGCTGCTGTACACAAAAGGAAGGGAAATTGAGAAATCTAACCTGGACTTAGAAAGACCCTAGAGCCTGGGTTTCCTCCATAGGTAGGTCCCAAGCCCCGATGATAATGAGACATTTTGTTCACCTTAAACGCTTAACCATCGATTAATGCCCACCGAGGGCGGCTTGTTGGCTCTGTTATAAGGTCGCCAGAGCACAAGAACCGGAGCGCATTCAACCGAGAAGAAAATCCGGCCAGGGTGCTCCGATGCTGGGATATAGGACCCCGTAAAAGTGAAGAGCCAGCGACTCCGTTACTCGATCACGCGTCTTATATTAATATCATTATCATTACTTCCTCATTGAGTAATTGATTGCAGAAAGGTACGTGATCTGCTCGGCAGCCATTACAGGGGTCCGTGGAGGAATTTCATACTGACTGCCTTTCGGTTAGAGTTCTTTGTCGGTATAGAGTGAGCACCTCAGAAGCGGCGCAGTTCTAGAGGACCTCAGCTATATACATATACTACCAAGGCGGCTAGAGGCCCCCTCGACGACGATGGGGCTTAGGTAAGGTTTCTATCAAAGAATTGCACCATGTTGCTTCGGTTACAGTTGATGCTTAGCTTCAAGGTATTCACTTGCTAATGAGCACGATCTTAAGGTCAGTTCTTGTTAGGTCAGCTTTGATGTGTTTTGCAACTTTACAGGTTGGCAAATGGCAAATGAAGTGTAAAGCAGGTGGTGCAAACAATGGTGTTTGTTTATGACCGATTAAAGGGATTTTTTTTAAACGTTGAGTTTGGTTTGGAGCTTGTGGCTTCTGGTTGTGTGTTTTTTTGTTGTTCAATTATTTGGATTAGAGAAATCAAGATTGTTGTAAATTTTCTCTCTCTGTAAGGAAAAATAGTAGAAGAACTGTTTTAATTCGCAGTTTTGAAACGATATTGTAATTATAAACCACAATTCGGACACATACTTTAAAAAATCGATATCAACTAAATTACGTTTTATAAATTTACCATTCAATCTTCAAATGTCAACAATATACAGTTTTCTAAGGCCTCGTTCCCATTAAGACGGACCGTCTGTTTTCTCGGTCCGTCTAAAGAGACGGATATGCCAGTGGCAGTATCATTTATATGAAAATGTTCACATTTAGATGGATCCGGGAAAAATAACGGATCAGGGTTTTCAAACGGACGTTTTGTCACTGCGAAGAGCCGTTTAAACACTTGGACCGGATATAGTGTGAATGAATCCGCGGTAACAAAAATGTTTCTTAATCCGTTTTTATACGCTTTATACATATTAGCTTGACCTGTATGTTGTATGTTGTATGTTTCATGTAAACAAATCTTGCAACTTGATTTTGACCCACTTCCAGGTAACGGATCAACTTGAAATTTTGCACTTATGTATAGTTTGCGTGACAATGCAATCTGGCCATTTTGTAAAAATATCAAGATGGCGGTTCCAAGATGGCGGCCGAATTTTGCAATTGTGCTCCCCGACCCCCGACATGGGTATCAAATGAAAGAGTATTTCAAGTAGAATACAATTAGCTATGTGGCGTTATTCAAAATTCAAAATGGCGGACTATCTTTTTCTTTACAACACCCTCGGTATGGGTATCAAATGAAAGCGTCCGACGAGTATAGTATAGTAAACTATGTGATGTCATTTTAAATCCAATATGGCCGTCACTACAAAATGGCGGAAGACATATAATAGACTAAAAAAAAGAAAATAAAAAATATATAGTTTAAAAAAACTAAAAAATACTCTTTGATTTTAAAATGAACTAAAAAGTAAAAAATAATTTTGAATGTAAAGTTTTTATTGCTCCAGCCAGAATATGGAAACAACCTACTTTTCGAAATGTAAAAAAGCGTGGGCCTTCGCTAGCCTTCCGATGTTAATAAAATAAAAATATAGGAAGAGAGTCCCACGCTGTTTTACATTTCGAAAGGTAGGTTGTTTCCATATTCTGGCTGGAGCAATAAAAACTTTACATTCAAAATTATTTTTTACTTTTTAGTTCATTTTAAAATAAAGGCGTATTTTTTAGTTTTTTAAACTACATTTTTTTGTTAGTTGGTTTCAAAGTAGAAACTTGTGAACTGGGCGGATAATAATGTGGATCTTGGAAGAAAAATATTGTGGTTGAAGCCAAAACAATAAATTCATAAATAAGGCAAAAAGGCAGCTACACGCACCTTGTGCGTGATACCTCTGCAAAAAAAACAATTGTTTCCTCTTCCAATCCAATCATCTAAATCCAATACTTCCGCACTTTTGCTCCCATACGAGCGGAGCGTGGAGCGTGACGGAACTCTTTTTGCTATACTACTGGGATGGAATTTGAATTGGGCAGGCATAGATTCTGAACGTAGAACAGCTGGTTTTGTTTGCCATGCGAATGTGTACTAGAATTAAGGACAAATCTTCATTCCAATGGGCCGACAGACACGAGAGCTCATTCTGCATGCGAAATGTTAATACTCCAGGCAGACACGAATTCCACTCTTTTGTGCGTAACTTTCTTATCTTTACAAGAACAGACATTCTTCTTTTTCTTCTCTATTTATTTAGTCGGCTTTTTGAGTTCTTTCATGAAACAACCCAGCGGAAGAAATTGGGGGCACTCCTCAGGGGAGTGAATATTGAGCCCTGCCAAATATACTCCCGATGGAGCATTACTGGAGTTTTCAGAAATTTTATAGAACGAAGAAAATGGGCGATTATCGTGTTGACTATAAAGGGTAACATTAGCATACTTAATAGCCGGTTCTCGTTCGATACGGAGGACAAGCACGTGGTTAGTGCTTGGACGTGGTTAGTATACATAGTTGGGGGACCGCTTTGGTAAAACCACACTCGCGCTTGGAAAGGAAAAGGCAATTGCAAAAAATGAGCAAAAATAAAAGCTTTTCGGCACCGGAGCTTATTCACATATCCACAGGCCTCCATGAATAGCTCTACTGTAGATATTTAAATATCCTCCTTTTTGTCTCCAACCAAATCGTTGCAGGAGTGCTCATATGGGAGCTCAAAAGGAGTGCTAGCCTAGGCGGACATCTAATGCTAAAAAATATATGAAGAGGGACGGGATGGGAGCACTCCATGCCTCCAAGGGAGTGCTCTTTCATTGTATTTGGAGCACTCAATTTCCCGCTGGGAACGTTCGGAATAGGCGAAGCCCTTCTTGTGTGTATTAGTTTTCAAGCGTAAAATTTCCGTTGAACAACACAGTTGAAAAAATTGGGAGCTCAGGCGACCTCATTAAAATTTAATCCCTCATTAACAGAAAAAATTAAAAAATTTGAAAAAAATTTAAAAAATCGAGAAATATGTACGTGATTCGAAAAATCAGGTGTTCGGGTTTTCTTAATTTTAAGCGGTTTAATGAAAATAAAGTATCAAAATGTATAGACCATTTGAAACTAGACTTTCAATGGTTAAACGAGCACTTATTGAATATCAAAATTCGAAAAAAAAACATCAATAAAGTTGTCCATGCAAGATAAGGGTATTTTTTTCGAAAAAAGTTAATTTCTGGGAAACTATACGTTTTACACAAAAAAACAATCATGCTTATTTAACGCAACACAAGGTATACTCTTACAAATTTTCATGTAAACTGAATTATTTTTACGGGAGAAAAACATTAAAAAATGAAAAATCGATTTTCCGCCATTTCTTGGGAAATTGGAGGTTATGTCTAAATATGTTAAATACAAAAGTTTTAGATTTTTTTATTATCTACAACTTTTGTATTAAACATTTTCCACTAGGAGGTCATGTTTCACCGCAAATCGCAAAAAATCATTTTTAACCCCTAAATAGCATCCCCATTTTACCATTTCTCTTTTTTTCGAGTTTAAAAATTGTTTTTTCTTTTAGTTATAAACTTAACGCCATTTCATTACTGGTCCCTCCCTGCTATTAATTTTTTTTCCAAAAAACTATCGGCACTAGCCTAACAGGCGTCCATGAATATTATATATGAAAAACCATCTATATATTAATACGCAAGCACTTTTTTTGTACAGCACTTGATCCGACTTCCACTAAACCGATTTTCCTCAAAATGGTTTTTTTTATGGAAGTCGGAGTCGTAAAGGTGTGCACAAAACAAGAATTATTCATTTATCTCAATTCTGCCACTCAGAAATGAGCATTACATTTCCCAATATAAAATGATAAAAGGACAACAACAATATAAGGTAGAAATTACGGTTAGCATATAAACAGGCGAATATAATTATTTATTATTAAGGTTTGTGAATCGACTAAATTTCATGAGCCTAGATTGCTTAGCGAAAGTTTGCCGTACTTCCTTTTCACTACGCTTTAAACAAATCAAATTGGCATTTCAAAAATTTGTTTGTTTTTGTTTCAACAAACTAGATTAGAAATAAATACATATACTATCGCAGTACGGCAAGAAAAGTGCCAACAGTCACCTGCCCGGCAATAACTCAAAACAGCCAATTTTTGAGTTGTGCCACTTTTGTTGCCGTAGTGCGATTGCATGTCAGCGTCATTCCGCTTATGTTGAAAAAAGGTTTTTCTTTCTGTGGAGATTTTTACCGTCCCGGCAAATTTTAATTAAAAAAATAAAAAAATAAATAATAAAACAAAGTGGAAATTATTATCAAAATATCACGGTAAGCGATGGTGTTTTTTAAATGAAGAAAGTTTTGTTCAAAGATACGATTTTAGATGATAATGTAGTTTTTAATTACACTTTTTTAAAACAAAACAAAACACAACAAAAGTGGTAATAGTTCAATTAAATTATGACTGAGTTATTTGAAATGCGTACACGTCAAACTTTAACGGAACGGATTGAGAGAATTGTATGGAGAGAGGGTCGAATTACGACCAATGGGCGATACTAGTTTTTATAATGCTCCTAGAACACTTTTGAAGGAGCATAAAAAGGTATGCTGCCCTGCAATGACATGCAATGTTAAAAAGTATATGGAACTGGCATGGGAACGGGAGCGCTGTAAGCTCAAACATGGCTATTGGAGCACTCCATTTCCCGCTGGGAAGTTGCAACACTTCCCTCCTTTCCTTTTACACTTCTCGCCAAAACCCCGCTGCTGCAACAGCGGAATCATTCTCGAGCCCAATGAGTGGCTTTTTCGCTTGCCATTAAAGGCGGAGGCACACCATTGAAACGTGACAAGATCCAATGTGGTGTGACGCGTGTTGAGTCAAATAAAATCGTACATTTTCGGCACGTACCAATCACGGAATAGTCCAAACGACGCTCACGCTTTTTTTTAGACTAAACGGACCAAAATTGTGGCTTAAAAATTACCTTGGTGACAAAAATTACCTTGGTGCATATTCAGTAGACCGTTTCTGGTTCATTTGCGTAGGTCAAGCAACATTGGGCGTGGCTAGTACTTAGTTGGGGGACCGCTTGGTAAAACGATACTCGCGTTTGGAATGGTCGATTACGAATAAATTCATACCTGTAACAGAGGCGTTGAATAACTTTGGCATGAAACGGGCATGGTACGCCTGAGTAAAAATTCTACTTTTCCAAATGCAGCCCGCTAGAGTCACGTACCAATCACGGAATAGTCCAAACGACGCTCACGCTTTTTTTAAACTAAACGGACCAAAATTGGGGCTTAAAAATTACCTTGGTGACAAAAATTACCTTGGTGCATATTCAGTAGACCGTTTCTCGTTCGTTTGCGTAGGTCAAGCAGCATTGGACGTGGCTAGTACTTAGTTGGGGACGGCTTGGTAAAACGATACTCGCGTTTGGAATGGTCGATTACGAATAAATTCATACCTGTAACAGAGGCGTGCATACATCTGGCGGGTACATTTTTACATTTTCATGCTTGTAGCGGGAATGTACATACCCGTACGGCAGGCGCATTTGTTCGCTATGAGTGCCAGTTGCGGGCGCGTACATGCTTTTCAAAAAATTAACCAACTAAATTATTTTTACTCAAGTACCTACCTTCCCTCCCGCACCTAGTACTGAAGAAGGGGCTCTGGGCGGGGGGGGGGTCGCTGCGTATCCGGGGTTTACTCTCTTTTAAGCCAGGGGACCTTATGGATCACCTATCGATTCTCAAGGAATTAAACCTGGAGCCATTGCTGTCATTGTGCGATACCATTCCTGCTACTCTGGACCTAGACAAACCGTTTATGACGATTATCGGAAGTTGACCAGAATGGCAGCACGGTAGAGGAAGCACGGCTTTTTGGTACATGGACGGTTTCAAATTCGATAATGGGGTAGGACTGGGTGTATATGGCCCAAGGAGAAAAATATCCATGGCCTTCCAAGTGTGTGCCTTGTATTAGTAGAGCTCCAAATAACAAGAACATCGTTATTTTCTCGGACAGGTGAAGCTGTCTTGTTGGCCATTAAATCGCACAGGGTGTCATCAACAAAGGCTGTCCTGGATTGTCTCCTATCTCTGAAATCCCTCAGCAGCAACAACAATGTTACGCTGATGTGGATTCAGGGTCACGAAGGTCACATTGGTAACGAAATTGTCGATGGCCTGGCTAGAGTAAGGGCTAACTTCTTATTTGCTCGGCAGGAACCTTTCTGCAGCTGCCACGTAAGATCGGCCATCAGGAATTGGGTCGACCAGCGGTTTCGTCCACTGACCTAAGCGCTCGTCAAGCTAAAGGATTCATTCAAATCGACAAAGCTAACGCGGGCAAACTTTTAAATTTCCAGAAACTACCTGAGTAAAAATAAAACTCGCCCGCAGCTAGCCTGCATCAGGTACGCACTAGCATGAACGGCGCCACAGCTAGCACGCATAGCAAACAAATGCGCATGGCACATTTTTACTAGGGTTTTCTTCGTCCTCTACAATTTTTTAAAGCAATACATTTCGTGCATCCCTGTGGCAGGCGAGTTTTATTTTTACTCGGGAACAAAACTAGCACGCACACTCCCGCCACAGGGATCCACGCTTCCGTCACAGGGATGCACGAAATCGCCTGTATTGCTTTAAAAAATTGTAGAGGACGAAGAAAAGCGGCAACTACCTTGGTGACCATAAAGGGTGCCAATAGAATACTCAGTAAAAAGGTTCTCGTTCGGTTGCGAAGGTCAAGCAGCATTGGAAGTGGTTAGTGTTTAGCTGGGGGACTGGGGGACGTAAAACAACACTCGCGTTTGGAATGGTTCATGCCTGAATTTTTAGATATTCGTGCCAGTGGATGTCTCTAGCGAACAAATTTGCGGGAGCGTGCATCCCTGTGGCGGGAGAGTGGGTGCCTCTAGCGAACAATTTTTTAGATTTTGGTACCTGTGGCGGGAGCGTGCATCCCTGTGGCGGGTGCGTGCATACTTTTGTGGCGTCCCTATTTGTTTGCTATGCGCGCTAGCAGCGGTCGCGTGCGTGCTAGTAAGAAAATTAACCAACTAAATTATTTTTACTCGGGTAAAAATAATAACAGAATTCCTGACGGGATACTGTTCGCTCAATTATCATCTAAGCAGAACAGAGCTGGTAGTGGATTGTAGCTTTCAGTTCTGCAGGCTGTGCGTAACTAGTGGAGGAGATTGAGTCTCCTCCATTGCGACTTCCCTGCGCACGTAACAACTCTGTGCATTTGCATCTCAGAAAGACATTAAAGATCACAAAATAGTTGGGTTTCCTCATGGTACAAGCTTCAACATAGACTGTTTGTTTTAACTATTAAATTTCGAGAGTCCTTGATGGTTTTGCGCAGAAATTTTGTTTGATATAAAAATTACTTAAAACCGCAGGAAGTAACCGATTAATATCAAGAAAACACTTAAAAATTTTCCATAATAAATATAATGAACTTAACAAAAAACTTCCACCACTTAACAGCGCCATTACTCAAATCTCATCAAAAGATACCAAGTCCCAAAAGCCGTTAAAACCCTCCTCTGAACTCCAGAAAATCAAAGGTGTATTTACCCAAGCACACGCTTTGCACCTCAGATTGTCACTATGCCACAGAAATTGACCGAAAATTTACGACTGGACTTAACCGTCAGTGACTCAAGGACTAAATTGCACACTTTATGCTGTGTAGCTGCCGTCCGGCCAGAGGTGCTGTGCCCCAAAGGGGGCCACCGCTGCAAAGCGTGTGAACCGAGATTAATTGCATTCGTATTTGATAGCTTCTCGCCTTTGAGTTATATGCAGTTTCACGCCATGAATTCCCCCGGAGTTGCAACATAAAATGGACAGCGACGTTTAAGCAACCGAACTGGACACTCCCAGGAAAATGCATCCAGGATAAAGTTATCGGCAACCTGCCTTTGTGTCGGGCAATGATCTCGGAGTGTTTATTTATAAAAAGGATTAATTGCAGCTTTCCTTGCGGTTTTATCCAATAAGTTTTAACCCCCCTTGTTCATCCAGCCCTCCCCGCCGGGGTGCATCCCTGTCGAGATGATTAACTGTAAGGTCAGCGGATGCAGCAACTCCCATTGGATGCATTTGACCCTGACAGCATGTTTTCATTTCCCGATATGGATTCCAGAACTAGTTTCCGTCTTCGTTATTTATTGCCATGCCCATCTGCAGTGTGTTTTGCAGTTAACCTTGGAGCACACCAAGAACGCGCGGCGGAGCCCCCGCCCCGTGCAGCAACCACCTGTGTACAACGCAACGTATACTCGCAAATGGTAATGATGCAGTTTTGTTGGTGCATCTACGACGGCACCCAGCAGGTAGTACTTTACCTGTGATGCATCGCAGAACAGTTCCTTTGGCAGCGCGGAAATCTGTTCTTATGTCAGCGGATTCCTGGGAGTTCCTGATGTATACAGCTCCCTGTCGGTACTTAAGGCTAAAGACTTGTCTCCCCTCCATTCTGCTGCTAGGGTTTTTTTTTCTGTTGCGGAAACTATGTATAAAATAACAGAAAGCACACATTTTCTCGAACGGATTACGATGTGGAATGGCGGCGGCGTGTGGGGGTGGCGATTGCGGAAGTGCAAGCGGTAGTGTGTGGACTTTTGCGGTTCTTCTATCTGGGCAGATAACGGCGTACAGAGTGGTGGTGTCAGGCCAAATGCGATGCTGCTCTCGCTATGTTGCTAGAAGATTTATTATTATTCGAGAATTATTCAGATTTATGCCCCGATGGGAGCTGCCCTGGTGGAGTTCAGAATCATTGGAATTTTTATAGCATCCGTGATTAATGATGCAAAATTGTCACGAATGACCAGCTCCGAAAGGATGAGTACAGGCGGTAAGGGTTTTGAAAGAGATGCGCGTTTTTTTTTGCATAAATTAGAATAAAGATTATGAATTTTTTGACCAGGATTTTGTGGATTGAGTCACACTTATTACGCTAATAGTTTAGTTTTGTGGGATTTTTTTAGGTGGAATACAAATGCTTCCAAGAAATTTGGATTAAATTGGGATTTAATAATTCAGTTCTAGAATAATATCAATCAAAAGTCACATAAATTATACTGGCTATTTCTGTGGATTTGTTGATCTGTCAACAATTTGAACTATATTGTTGCAGTCACCATTTTGACAATCCGCAAACAGTCACAATGGATGCCTAAATTGTGACTATGTAAAGAACAGGTCACAAGAGTATAAAGAGCAGGTTTCTAGCATTTTCATAACATTTTACCAGACTCGAATTGACAGACAGCGCCGATTAAAGGTGCTGGGACGTTCACATACATTCTGCCTCAATTCCTGGCATCCGTTGGCTACGTTGTCGCCCAGACTCATTACACGATTACAAATTCACCATGAGAGTTGCATTTTGTGTACTTAGAATACCAAAAAAACTAATAATAGTCACAAGAATAGTCACAAACTTCTAGTGACATGCACTAGTCACAAAGGCTTGTGACTTATGCAGGTGCGGCGGAGCACGTGGGGACGGAAGGAAAAGTGCACACGCCAAGATATTCCATCCTAGAACGTTGCAGGGCCGTCTCGGTCGCTGGCGACGAAGGAACGTGGTCGAAGGACCGCACACAGGCAAGGCTTTTGATACGAAAACTAAATCTATATATATAAAATTCCATGTATGTGTATATGTATGTATGTTCCCTAATAACTCCTAAACCATTCAACCGATCGCCACAAAAATTTAACCACATATTACTTACATCAAGGGGGTGGTTTTAGCATCGGTGCCTACTTTCAAAAATCACTCCTAGGGGGCGCTGTCTTAGAGAGCTTTAAAAAGCATAATAATATACGTTCTACGAGGGTGAAAATGTATACATAGAGGTTTCTGGGTACGAGAAAGCGATTGGTGATGTCCATTACTTTCGCAAAGATGGCGGTTCCAATATGGCGGCCGAATTTTGCAATTGTGTTCCCGACCCCCGGCATGGGTATCGAATGAAAGGGTATGACAAATAGAATATTATTAGCTGTGTGGCGTCATTCCAAATTCAAAATGGCCGCTTACACAAAATGGCGGATTACATTTTTCTATGCACGTCATCCGGTATTGGTATCAAATGAAAAGGTATGACAAGTAGAATACTATTAGCTGTGCGGCGTCATTCCAAATGCAAAATGGCGGCCAACACAAAATTACAGTTTACATTTTTCTTTACAACGGTATCAAATTCAAAAACATTTTTCTTTACAATGGGTATCAAATGAAAGTGTATGACGAGTATAGTACAGTAAGCTGTGTGACATCATTTTAAATCTAATATGGCGGTCACCACAAAATGGCAGAACACATAAAATAGTCTAAAATGTAGAAAATAAAATATAGTTTAAAAAAACTAAAATATACACTTTTAAATTAAAATGAACTAAAAAATCGCCCAAGTTCTGCACAGGGCGTCTACTCCGCCGGCATAGCAAAATCAAATCTGAACGATAAATGCCAAGTCAGGGGATGGTTTTTATTGTCTCGATCAAAATGTCAGATCCCTAATAGTTTCACATTTTGTTATTTGGAATCAAAAATACCAAAAAATTGCCTTTTCCAAACTCTCCTACTGTATATTAAAATTCATATCACCTGATTACTACTATTGGCTTATGGGTGCAGCATAGGCGCACCTGGTCCCAGCTATATTTTATATTAGAGTTATTAAGAACTTATAACTGTATAGCGTAACCTTTTAAAAACCCACCCCATTTTTGTTCAGTCAATACGAAATGTTATTGCCTACAAAAAAACCCTCTTGTCATTTTTGAGAAAACCTAACCCTTTCGAAGTTATTCAAGGTCAAAGTTTCCAAAAACCACATTTCGGCCAAAAAATACTTTGAATAATTCGGAAAGGTCAAGGTTTTCGAAAAAAATTCAAGAGGGGTATTTTGTAGGCAATAATGTTTTGTATTGACTGTCCAAAATATTTTAATCATGGAGCTTTACTGTTCCAAAATAGTTTAGATTTGGTCCTACGGGACATTATTGGCTTGTTTGCCGCCTGGCTGTCAGAGAGCATAAAAGACCGCTTGTTAGCGTATCCCCTTCTAAAGTTTTAACAGGTGCATGCCAAGCGAGAGGGACGGAGCCAGTAGAGATGAACCGTCGTTGAGACAGTGTCATAATCCTGACGGTAGTCAGACGAGACTAGCCCACTGGAGAGCATGCTTTATTTTTTAACATGAAAAACTATTTTTTACTAAGCTTTTATAGCTTTAAAAGAGCTTGAAAGCTTTTATGACGTAAGAGCTATAAAAGCTTTAGAAATATGAAGCTTTCGTTCCGCTATATTTAAAATAAAATAAGAAAAGCTTTAAAGCTTTTTAAAATACTGTAAAATCGCTAAGCTTTTATGACGTCACATGAATTTGGTTTTTGTAATATAAAAGATTTTTAACTTATGGGGAATGAGTTAAGTTAATGAGAATTAGTAGCAAGCGTATGAAGAGCAGTATTCTTCTTGCGATTCATGGTAAGATCGGGGGCAACGAAGTGGTAGACGAATTAGCAAGGTTAGGGGCGCAAATGCCGGTGTGTCTGACTAAGGAAGATATCGCCATGCACTTCCTTACAGTAGAAAGCTTAAGGTGAATATGTTTTACATAACAAGAAAATATAAGACCACTTGTTAGCGTATGCCCTTCTTAGGTTTTAATAGGCGGGAAAAGCAATTCGCCGTCAGAAAGCCTTGATTGATAACGGATGTTGCCAATGTGGTGACTAGCTTACAAGGGCTGCAACGGTTGCCAACGGATGTCAATAAGAGTTGCACATTTGACGTGCAAAATGCTTTTAACATCACGAAGTGAAGCGAGATCGAGGGAGTAAGTAAGTATAGTACAAATTGCGGAGTCCTCACGAGCTCTGTCCTAGACCCCTTCCTGTGGATCAACATGCACGATAAAGAACTAACGGTATGCTTCCCGTATGTGGCCGAAATTGAGATAAAGACTTGGCTCGAGAACGCTGGCCTAATCCTATCTGAACACAAAACGGAACGAGTAGCAATAGGAAAAAGGTGGAAACTATAGCGCTGGAAGTAGGTGACTAGGTCATCAGATCTAAGCCCTAATTAAGGAATCTGCGATTGATGATTGAACGAAGGATCAAATTCGGGGTAGATGTGGTCGACACGGTGGAAAAAGTGTCCGCCATCAGCGCAGCACTCGATAGGGGACCCAAACCAAGAAGACGCCTGAGTGGTTAGTTCGGTCCTATTGTATGAGCGCCAGTGTGGGCAGCGGAATTGGACAGAACGGTCAATATGATGAAATAAACTCGGCGTGACCTTCGGATAAGTGCCTTTTGAGGATACTGTGCATATCGTACTATATACGGTGAATCAGAATGAGATATAGCAGGAATGACTCCCATTGATATTCTGGCTGCGGAGAATAAGAGCTTGAATGAGCCGAAATATGCAGACGAATACTCTTTAAATGCCAGAGAGGTAGCACCTACATAGCTGAGCTAGCCCCGTGTCATATGCCGGTCACGCGGGGAGAATGGAGGACCAAAGTGAGGTGAGTTTTAGGCCTGGTTAGAGACCCACAGAACCGATAGGCCGTAGCTTTTTGGTGTTATGCTGCCCAACTATTGACGCACCCACTGGCATTTACGTAGCCAGTGAATTGGGTAGCGAGCTTTGTGGAAGTCACCTTTCTCACAAAGAAAGCAAAGACAGAAGGTCAGAAGGACAGGAGGCTGATCCAATTGCCCCACTGTTCCAGCTGTGGTGAGCACCCCGAAGTAATGCCTTTATGGCTTGTGCGGGTCTGGACTCAAACCTCATTGGAAATTTTTTGGTAAGTTTAGTCAGTAGAGAAGTCCGTATGAGTGCCGTTCCGCGATGGTATCTCCTCTTTGCACGTGGGCCTCACAGGCGGTCGAGCACACATTCTCCCGCTGCTCGGCTGATGAAAGATTCTCATCACTGCCTCGTAAAAAAAGTTCCAAGTTTTTTCTGGAAACACAGTAGCTCGTATGACCATTAATCTTTATTTGCGAAACCTGGAGATTCCGCCCCCGATTCTGTAACCCACTTCTCTTTCTATATTACAGCCATCCGTGTACTATACTAGTCTGTCTTTTGTCTTCCACTCACGAGAAGACTATCTTTTCATGTCCCCCGAAGGAGGCTTAAACTTTGATATCTTCGCGCACTAACAATCTGATAGTATTTTCATTTCTCGGATCCATTCCATAACGCTGATAGTTGCAGCATGTCCCAACTGAAGGCCCAGACGAACATTCGATTTTAGCCTCAATATAGATGGATTTCTCTACATCACAAAACGGAAATGAATGACATTCTTTGAATCTTACGTTTTTTTGTAGCAAGACTATTAAGCTTGGTTCTATGGTACCATAATGGTTCTCCATATGTTATCACGGGCTTTTTAATGGTCGTGTATGTATGTAAACCAGGTCTATTTTAGTCCAATATATCACAAAGCTTCCAGTCACTCTTTTATCATCTATATTCGCTAACTAGCGTTTTCCGCCTTCCAAATAAAAAAACTGCACAAACTTTTACTCACATTCCAATCTAAGATACAAAAAAATACCAATCACAAAAAAACGTCCGCCAAAACATCGATTTAACATCCGCAATTATTTACGAATTTCACATGCCCAAAATCTGACATGAGCCCGTACAAGTGCATATCAAATACGATCAGTGATCACCGATCATCTCTCCGCCATGATCCGCATGTTATTTGGCGCCTTGTCATTTGATAGTCTCAGCTTCCATTGACTCAGCAACAACTAACGACACCACCAC
Organism: Thereva nobilitata; assembly: GCA_963855945.1. Classification (NCBI taxonomy): domain Eukaryota; kingdom Metazoa; phylum Arthropoda; class Insecta; order Diptera; family Therevidae; genus Thereva; species Thereva nobilitata. The sequence goes on from OY979697.1 coordinate 87,314,093, forward strand.
CAAAAAAAAATTGGTGAATGACAAGCAGCTTTTTGGATTTTGATTGTCAGCGCAGAAAATTCCTAGGCAAAAGTGATTAATGACAGGCCAAGATCTCTTGCATGAGATCGCTTCCTCGTCAACTGATCGTGAAGAGCTTTGATAGCTCGAAATGCTGCTGCAGTGAATCATTTCGTGGTGACCCTACCTAATATGCATGTGTAAAATCGTATGTGCCTGTCTCTTTTGCATGATTGCAAAAGCCCTGCGAAAATATGCTAAAGTGAATGGACGGGCAGGCGGACAGACGTTAACCCGGTCAATAAGTCACAAGTCTTAAAAGCGAGAGACAATATCTTGTGCCGTACTAAAAATATATCCAACCATTGTCCTCTGCAACCGATGCAGTCAGCTGCAAAGATTCCATTGACCTAAAGACCAAAGCTGGTGCATTTTTCAAGTTGCATCATTGTGACTGCGTCGTTTGTCAAATGATGATTGTCTGATGTTAGTCAGTGGCGATTTCACTTCGGAAAATGGCAACATTTTTTAAAAAATATGCCTCAGCATATTGCGTCGAGGAAGTCGTAACCTGATCAATGGCTTGAAGAATTGAGGTGAGCCGAGCTTGATGGTAGCGTAACTAATTCACCACTCTTAAAGGTGAGGTAATCCCTCGGCGGGTGGATTTTATATCTTATGTTTTGTGTGCCAACTGAGCACACTGTAAGACGTCTCATTTTGCGGTCTAGTGTGGACGATATTATGTAACGATATTTATTATAAGTACGACGTGATTCCTAGCCAAAGCCAACTGAATAACTTTTGAGGGACTGTGGCAGTTAGTTGTGCTCGGCTGTGTGCTGATTTGATGCGATTAAGGACAATATATGAGAGACATTTTCAACGTGACATGAGAAGTAATGGTGGTAAATGTGTGCACTTTGGATGGGTCTTACTTAATAAGTTTATTTACGTGAAGGCTTACTTGTTTGTTACTTACTGTAGTGAAGGCTTTAGTTTAATTTGTTTTACCTGGAATAGAAGAGAAACATTTTTTTAGTAAATAAAGAAAATAAAATAATAAAATTTTAATATAAGTATGCTAAAAATTTGATTGAAATTTGATTGAAAAGCATCGTCAACAATTGTCAACCAGATAATTTGCAGTGTTTAGACCATTCATTGTGATATTATCAGTATTAATACAGATTGTGTCTTGGTCAGTAACGATTAAAGGCGAAGGTTAAGAGCTAAAGAAGGTATCGGAAAAATTTGGAAGAAAAGCAAAGGCCTAAAGATTGAACCTAGTGGTACTCCACAGAAAAGTTATTCCAACTGGATTTTTAGTTAGAATCATAATCGGAAATATTTTTGATTTGAATTTTTATATTTTTTGTGCAAAGTAAAATTAAAATTAAACGGAAAAGGAATTAAGTATTAAACGTAAAAGGATCCACAGCTTAATGGTGTTTTGCGTTTATATTTTGCCATTTATCGGTCAGCTTAAGAATTTCTTTGTTATAGCAGCTTATTGCTGGTTTCAAAACAGAGTGAGCCTTCTTTATATATATTCAAATTTTTTAAGTATTAAGTAGAATTCGCCAGGGCTTTACACACATAAATACATAACGCTCCTTTAATCCCCCACGGGCGGAAGCAGTTGCCCTCCAGCAGACCCTGTTTTGCGCGACAGCTCTCAGCTCTGATCAAGATCTCCCGGTTGTTGCGGCCTCTACTAATAGAGTTCTCCTCCAAGTTGTTCTCGGTCTTCCGACTCGACGGGTTGACCCGATTAACCCTTTTAAAGTTATTCAAGGTCAAAGTTTCCAAAAATTACTTTTTGGCCAAAACATCACTCAAAAACTTGTTTTTTATTAAAATTTTTTTTATCAGTCAATACGAAACTATTTGCCTACAAAAAGCCCTGCTCTCATTTTTTCGAATTGACTCATCAAAATTTTTTTCGAAAAAACCAGTTGTGCTTGTGGCGCCTGCATGGAACTGTGTTTACAGTCATACGCAAAGTCACAATAAGACTCCCACACGATCGGAACGATCAAAAAGGAACAACACCTGTATCACAATGCAGTGATCTAGCTGCTTTCCGTTCTTTCCCGCTCGTTCCTATCTATTGCCTCGATGAAGTTAGTAGGCATCACCATTAACTCACTACGGTACCTCTACATAGGGACACCACAAGTTCGCCACATACTCGCTAAGCTTTTATGACGTCACATGAATTTGATTTTTGTACTATAATTTATTCTTGAAATTTTCATTAGTGGGATCACTGTGGTTATGATGAATGAGTTATAAACTTTGATTGATCGCAATCGTATGAAGAACAGTATTCTTTTGGCGATTCACAGGAACATTGAGGGCAACGAAGAGGTAGATGAATTGGCAAGGTTAGGGGCACAAATGCCGCTTTTTCTGACTAAAGGTGAAACCCCAATGTACGCTTGACTTTGACATATTAAATAAACCAATGCTTTGTTATGGTGCAGGACCAAATGCCTAAGGGACTAAAGCACAAGTTTCACATATAAAAACTGAAAAGCTCTGAAAAAGCTCACCTAGTTCAAGCAAGCATCCGTACATTGGGGTTTCACCTTAAGAGAGATATCACCATGCACTTCCTTACAGTAAGAAGCTACAGGTGGATGTGTTTGACAAAAGTCTTAGCCTGACTAGAGCAAGCAGAGAAGAGCCGACGCAGAGACAGTGCCACAATTCAGTAGATAGTTATAGAAACAACTTTTTTAGTTAAGCTTTTAAAGCTTTAAAAGAGCATTTGAATCTTTTATAAAGTAAGAGCTATAAAAGATTTTTAAATGTAAAGCTTTCGCTATTTTAAATAAAACAGGAAAACCTTGAAGCTTTTTAAAATACAGTAAAATCGGTAAGCTTTTATAACGTCACATGACTTTTATTTTTGTAATATAAACCATTTTTAAGATTTTCATTAGTGGGTCACAGCTTTGATTATGCGGAATGCGATATAAACGTTCATGGATAGAAATCGCATGAAGAGCAGCATTCTTCTGGCAATTCACGGGAACATCGAGGGCAACGAGTCACAGACGAATTGGCAAAACTAGTGGCACAAAAGCTGCTATGTCTGATGAAGAGAGATGCTTTATATTTTAACATGGGAAAACTATTTTTTTGCTAAGCTTTTATTACTTTAACAGAGCTTTTGAAGCTTTTATGACGTAAGAGCTATAAAAGCCCTTTAATGTTAAGCTTTCGTCGCGATATTTAAAGTAAGACAGGAAACGCTTTAAAGCTTTCTAAAACACAGTAAAATCGCAAAGCTTTTATGACGTCACATTTGATTTTTCTAATATGAACGAGAGTCGGTTGTCACAGGGCACTAGCTACTAGCTACTATGCGGCAGATTGAAAATTCGATATCACCTTGCCGTAGCTGGCGAGAAGAGCAACTCACGAAGGCAACTAATCATTGTTTAGCAGTCCGATTAGGATCAGTTACTGTGCATTTGGGAACCATTTCTCAGTGGGCTTGGGAGATACTTCGAAGCTTAAAAACGAATCTGAATATGATATGCTAGGTCTAAAAACACTTCAAGACAACAGCCATAGCGTTTTCACCAGTGATATTATAAAACGTTGTCCTTTGAGAGTCAAATATGTCCACGTTCTAGGTCATTGGTAGGGATGTCACTTTTGCTTACCTACTTACCAAAATTAGGTGAAGGATAAACCGCCTAGATACAGTATTGGTATTGATTTTTGTTACTTTTCCTTTTTACTTTTTATTTCTTCTTTCTTTTGGTTCACTTTGGTTAATAGATTGTAAGTCGGTCGAGGTACAAGGAAGGTCGACTTTATATAAAGTATGGGTCAAGCTGTTTCTTATCAATCATTGACTGTGGGTTTAGTGTGCTTTGGGATGACACAAATGATTTAAATGATACTGCATGACTAGTAAAGATTAAAAACACAAAGACAATGGAATTATTATAAAATGGAATTTTATTTATTTCAGTGAGAAAAGCGCAAAGGCATGGACTATGCTGCTGCGTGGAATCGAACCACAGACCTCTGGGATGTCAGTTCCCGTATTACCCCAAAGGTGTTAAAGAAAAATGATGACAACCCTATTTCAAATATCTGCCAAAGTCATATTAATAAAAAAGATATTATAGACCTAGTTCAATACCAACAAGAGATTCACTATCAGAAAAAGACCTAAAACAACCTAAACGAGTTGTAAAGATTTTTATAGACTTTAACTCTACTTTATTCCTCAACAATTTTATTTTTATAACCCACCCAAAAAAATTAAAGACCTTTATATATCCAAAAAACAAGTAAATCCTACTAGTGATATCCATAATCAGAACGACCATCTCTCTACACAAAACCCATCCGTGCTAACCTGTTACATTCTCCAAAAGTAGTTCGGCAAACACTCAAAGTGACATCGTTCATAGTTTTGTCTTTTTTTTTTGGTGTATGTGCGTTTTTCGTCGTTGTGATCTCTCTCATAAATTTTTATCCAACTCAGCAAAATTCATAATACAGAGCAGAGAAGACTGGTGGTAACCATTTGTCTCGGCCATTTTCATTTTCAATTCACGGCAAGCATAAAAGTCGCTCGTAAAAGAATTTTTATGCGAAACCCTTTTTACCTGAAATTTTATGAGTGCGAATTTAGAAAAGACTCGACTCAACTCAGCAAATCCACAACCTAGTTCCAGTTTTCTACATCCAAAAATGAATGGGGAGATTGGAGCGAAGCGGGGAATCCTTTAGTGCTATGGCTCTGGTATCATAACGTTTTATGAGCGCCTATAATCCAACCATTGAACTGCGTTTGAAATTTTTTCCCATTATAATAATAAAAGGAGGAAGCATAGTTGATGGCTTTGGATAATTCCCCCCCCCCCCAAAAAAAGGGGGAGAAAACCTGAGGCAACTAGATGGAAGGTAACTACGACGGAAAATGGCTTTCGGTGGTTTCACGATAATTAAATAAGCCACAATATCAGGCAGGTACCTGAGAGGTAACTAGTGACACCTCGAAGGTAATCCCTCTCGGTGCTGATTAGGTTGTCTGCTTGCTCATCTCTCATCTTTGCCGCGATATTCAAGAAAAGCTGCAAGCGTAATGAGCCCGAAGGTGGGATAAAGCGGAAAAGTCGCCTATAAAATTGGAAATTTACTGGCGAAGGTCCCCGTCTGGCAGGTTGACAAGGCCAACAAACTTGAATTCACTTGAAGCATTGAAGTGTAAGTGACTATATAGTAGTTGGGCAGGTAGCGGGACCAGCATCTGAAGATGAGAGTCGATGCTGCTGGACGATGCCAAGAAGGTACGCGCATCCGGTAGCATTGCACATATATGGAATATTCATGTTGACCAGTTTGCATGCAAGCAAGTTTTTGAGAGATTGGCGGAGGCTTCTTCTTCTTATATTTTTTACTTAAGCTTATGCTGTGGTCTTTTTTTGCCAGTCTATCAATGATTTCTCAAGAATGTTAATAAGGAAGATTATTTGTTGTTGGTGATTAAATTAACATTCAATTCCGTGGGCTGGAAATTGACCACAAATAGATGGTAAGTAAAGTGCGTTTTAATTTTTATGCGATATTGAAATCACCTGTAAATAAGACTGGAACATAGGGCGTTGAAGTGTTCAATATAAGCACTTAAGTGAAAAATGTCACATAACCGGTTGAAGGGGATAATTTGTAGAACAGCTTAAAGGAATGCCAAGCCATGCTGTAGCCGCCAAATATGGAAAGGTTGTGTGCTAATACGATAGGCTAATGAACATTAAAACACGGAAAATATTAAAGATAATCACAATAAAGCTTTTGGGTTAATGAATAAACGTTTTGTACTATTAGTCCGTCATACCGTTCAGGTCATGGTGGTATGTCGAGTAGTAAGCTTAGTTTGAAAGATAGAAGAAGGCTATGGTAGCAGCGACATAATTTTTTCAGGGCTGTTACATTCCTGAGGTGGTTCAATGATTGATGAGTTTGATGGGCCGATATGCACCTTGTAGAGTCATGTTGAGGCGATTTGCGAGGGGTCGACTCAGATAAAGAAGTGTTGTTCGAGACAGTGCACTTATATATTCTTATATATAGCTGTTGGCTGAAGAAGGAACTTGTGTGATGCTTGTTTAGCGATTTGGAGTATGCGACCATTCCATTGCAGATCCCCAATTAAATTTATGTCGCAGATCTTCAGTTACAGTAATGCCAAAGATGGCTCGGTAGATGATAGTGGGAATTCCTCTGGATAAACACTGAATTAGAATCAAATGCAAAGAGAGATTTAGTGTTACAAATAATGGCGCACAAGTAGGCAAATGATTCCTCAACAATAAAATTGCTAGAAAATTCCGAGCGAACAACTTCCTAACTTAAAGAAACATTTAAAAACAACAGATTCAGAAGTAATTTACGAAAAGCTTTATTTTACACAGAAAGCTTTTTTACTAAGCTGTTATTGCTTTAAAAGAGCTTTTTGAAGCTTTTATGACGTAAGCGCTATAAAAGCACTTTAAATGTAAAGCTTTCGTTGAGCTTTTGAAAATAAAACAAGAAAACCTTTAAAGCTTTTTTAAATACAGTGATTTCAATTAATTTTTACTAAGCTTTTATTGCTTTAAAGGAGCTTTTTGAAGCTTTTATGACGTAAGCGCTATAAAAGCACTTTAAATGTAAAGCTTGCGTTGCGCTTTTTAAAATAAAACAAGAATAGCTTTAAAGCTTTTTTAAAAACAGTGAGCGATTTTAATTAATTTTTACTAAGCTTTTATTGCTTTAAAAGAGCTTTTTGAAGCTTTTATGACGTAAGCGCTATAAAAGCACTTTAAATGAAAAGCTTGCGTTGTGCTTTTTAAAATAAAACAAGAAAATCTTTAAAGCTTTTTTAAATACAGTGATTTCAATTAATTTTTACTAAGTTTTTATAGCTTTAAAAGAGCTTGTTGAAGCTTTTATGACGTAAGCGCTATAAAAGCACTTTAAATGTAAAGCTTTCGTTGAACTTTTGAAAATAAAACAAGAAAACCTTTAAAACTTTTTTAAATACAGTGATTTCAATTAATTTTTACTAAGCTTTCATTGCTTTAAAAGAGCTTGTTGAAGCTTTTATGACGTAAGCGCTATAAAAGCACTTTAAATGTAAAGCTTTCGTTGAACTTTTGAAAATAAAACAAGAAAACCTTTAAAACTTTTTTAAATACAGTGATTTCAATTAATTTTTACTAAGCTTTTATTGCTTTAAAAAAGCTTTTTGAAGCTTTTATAACGTAAGCGCTATAAAAGCACTTTAAATGTAAAGCTTTCGTTGCGCTTTTTAAAATAAAACAAGAAAAGCTTTAAAGCTTTTTTAAATACAGTGATTTCAATTAATTTTTGCTAAGCTTTTATTGCTTTTGAAGCTTTTAAGACGTAAGAGATATAAAAGATTTATTAGTGTGAAGCTTTCGCTGAGCTTTTTACAATAAAACAAGAACAGCTTGCAGTAAAATCGTAAAGCTTTTATGACGTCACACGAATTTGATTTTTATAATATAAATGATTTTTAAGATTTTCAATTGTGAGTCGCTGATTTTCGTTATGGGAAATGAGTTGTAAACGTTGATTGTTTGTATTGATTATAAAAGTTGATTGATTGTGTGAAGAGCAGTATTCCTCTAGCGATTTATTTTTATACTTATAGTGAGAAACGAAATTATTGATAATTTCAACAGAGGATAACGGAACGTTAGGATTTACGCTGGAGACGGTTTTTTATGTGAAAGTAGATGGCAGAAGAAAGAGATTAAATCGAAACGACCGAGAGAGATTGGTGCTGTAATGTATAATATTTAATGGCGTTAGGCTTATTATGATCAATGAAACAGAATGAAACTTTTACGATAAATCGACAACTCCAGAAACCTTCTTTGACCACTAAGGCAACTTCAATCCAGCCATTAAAACTAGACTTTCAACAATCTAAATTTGAAAACAGTTCTTACATAATCCACCCTTTTTTCGAAAATAATTATCCGCCCGTCGACCGCATTTTTAAAGCATTTTAAAGAAATATGGCCACAGCTGGGCAATTATGAAACAAATACTCTCCAATCTGCAAATGCTAAACGTTAAATAGAAAAGTCGTACAAACAGGTTCTCTTTCTCTCTCTTTTTAAAGTTAATTTTGCAACATAACCTTAATAATGTGCGATGAAAATGCGATACGATTGAAAGCCACTAGAACAACAACAATGCACTAGAAAAGCCTTCTTATAGCTCCACTCTCAACAGCTCCGTCATATCATTTGGCGATCTCACGTTGAATGAACATCCCACACACACTCCCGATTTTGCAGTCAAAGGAATTCCATCGTAGGCAACAACTGAATAAGGTGAGATCGGTGCAGCAGAGAGAGGACGAAGTAAATGATGAAAAATTGCAACCACCAGAATCGTATCAAAGATATATATGCAACTAGTCCAGGCGAATTGTGTACAATAATTTAACTCTTTTTTTGTTAGTATTATTAATCCCGGTAATGCGGCTGATGTTGGGCTGCCTTATCGCTTCGGTTAATAAATCTGGATTTGGTTACACAGAAAAACTGGAAATTGACAAAGTTGCGCACAGTCCATGGTGTGTCCATGGTACCTACGTTAGGCCTCAGGTAAACCAAAGAAAATGATCTATCGGAACTAAAGTGATGTAGATCACCGGCTGTGACACCTTGAGCACCACTCAGTTCCTTAAAGCCCTCGGGAATGTGATAAATAAATTTCGTTGTAGATCGCGCACTGGGCCCTAATGCCAGCCCAGTCAGTCTATGGGCCGAGATCAGTAAAATCGGAGGCTGATCAATGGAGCGTAGGTGTTTTGACTGGTGGCCTTATTAAATATATCTTCATGGTTCCTGATGGCGGTGCAGGCAGAGAACGAAAAACGTGACAAGTCATGTTGGTGCAGCTTTATTTGCTGTGTGCACCTTCGTGTAGGATTCAGTCTCAACAGGTTTTTCAAATCGGTGTACTCATGTCGAAAGCATCCTAATTTCTCAAACAACAACAACAACAACAACAAAAAAAGAAAAGAAACAATTTCGCAACATAAAATTCTTTCCTGTCCATCGTCGTTAGCCTCCTCCAATGACACTAAATATGACACCGAAATATTCTCTCAGGTTAAAAAGTTTTTCCCTCGTTCTAGAAAAAATATCCAATTTCAGAACAAGACCGCATTTAACCAGGGTTCTCCGTTGCGCAAATTTTAACGCGTCGTTTGATGTGCGCGAAGTCTCTCCATATTGGTGACATGTTTATATGCGCGCGCAGATTTTATCGAAGGCAAAATGTCGTCGAGAGAACTTTTTGAAGAAAAAAGAACTTCCAAGTCTGGGGGCCTTCGAGTAGGCGGCAAAGTAATTAAAAAGACCTGGGGAACATTTTGTCGTTATTTTTTTGGGGGGTTTGGTTTTTTATATGGAAGAAACTTTTTTTTATCCAGTTTTAGCACGAATTCCATGCTAGGATGGATATAAAATATAGTTTACTGCCGCGCCGTCACACAGGCGGCCTTATGATGGTGTGCGCTCCGGGCTTAGAACTGGTTTGCAAAGATTAAGGCCTGATTGTGTTACGTTACGTCTGCAGGAGGAGAGTCTTTAATTTTCGGCCGTTTACCGCCATCTATATTAGAAAAAAATTATAAAATCGCGTCAGTTGCGCATAATTTTTGCTTTAATTGGAATTAAACTTGACTAGAGATTTGCCGCTTGCTAAGAGCAGCGAGAAGGGGGTCGCAAACGATGCTGGGGATTGCGGATTATGATGCTTTTACTTTTCGCATTAGCATATCGCAATTTGCTGTTGATGCCTGCCTTTTACCTGATACCTGCTCTTGTTTCTCCATTGAATCCTTAAAACGAATTTGCCTTCGTGTCGTGCATAAGCACAAGAACCGATATGCCAGTGCTCATTCGAAAAAAAGGAGGCAAACCAGAGCAACACACCCTCCCAGGAGTCCTGAAGTCAGAGGTGCTAATGATGTGCTAATGTTGCTCTTAACTTGTATCCATTTCTGGGATTGCCGTTTCCACCAGATTACTGAAGGTGGCATAGAAGGTAAATGCGGATTTTGTGGGGAGGAGGTGTAATTACTATTTTGCTAGTACAGCTCCCTTGAGTGGTTCCGCATTAGCCCCCCGGGGGAGCAAGCAGGGATTCTCTTGCACGCACAAAAGGATTGGGGTGGGCTTATGAGATAATTCACTTCTTATCTGATAAAATCCGATTTAAGATTGTTCCAAGGGTTTTTCAAGGTAAAGAAGTCTCACGTGAAAATGGGTCTTTGTTTTATATATCTTTTACAGTTGTATAAGTTGTTTCTACAGTAAATTAATAGGTGTATAAAGAGAGAGCTAAAATAGCCGGGAGGATCATAACTGGAAATTTTAACAAAGTTGAGGTTCTTAAGAAGTTTTGCCCTTTTAGTTTAGTGGTGGTGGGTGGAAACTTGCTTAAAGTTGCTTAAAGTTTTTTTTTGTTGAGAGGCTATGCTTTGAAGATGTTCAGTGAGGTGGAGGAGGGTCGAATATATGTTTCGTTTTGTGATTTTAAGGTAGTTTTTGACCTGAAAATAATTTTGATATGCTATTACATACATATAACTTGGCTTTTCATAGTCTTTGAAATGAAACAAACAAAAAGTTTCTTGGGACTAAGCTGGATCAAGTTTTTGGGACGATTGGTGGAAGCTTTCAATATTTTGAAAAATGAACATTAATTCCTCTTTCTCTCGACGATGGTTCTGTCGTACAATGTTGGACAACAAGCTCCATTCAGAAAAATAGTAGGGAGAGAGGGAGTACCAACCTAGTGATGGGCTTGCACTAAACCGGTTGCTGTCCAATAATATCCCGGTAGAGCGCTGACTGATTTCAACAACAGGATCCGGTTTACATGCTATATGCATAGGCGATAATAAAAGGAAGAGAGAAATCCGAGGTATTTACGTACAGGTTGAAGACAGTAAGAAGGAATAATGTCAAGGCAAGGAAAGAGTAAGGGCGAAGAACCATGTTGCTGAGTTTGATTCGAAGCCGGATACCAATGTTACAGGTGCTGCATTAATAACGTCTAGTTGAGTTTAATTCGACAGCTAATCTTATTTTTATTTACTTTACTTTACTTACTATAGTGAATACCCGGTCATAATTCAATCATTGAAGTGAAGCAGCATTGGTCGGGGTTAGTACTTTGATGGGGGACCGCTGGGAAACACTGCGTGCAATCGGTACCGCTGCTTGGAGGGACGTGCAAGATCGCAAAAACCGAGCCGAGTTTGAAATCAAGCACTGCAATCCTTCATAAATGGCTGCTTAACAAATATAGCGAGTATCTTTTGGTTAAACACTATAGTAAATGAAAATTTATGGTCTCTCACCTTAAGAAAATAAAATAAAGGCATAACCAACAAAATTCTAACCTAGAACTCGGAAGGCATCAGAAAACGATTTAAGGTGATCCATTAAACGAGCGATCCATTAGTACAAATGGCCCTGACCCCTGCCAAAACCGTATTGGGGGCTCGGATGGGCACGCGGTCTAGGTTATTGGCTGGCTTGTGTGTGACAAAACCCGGAGTCGAATAGCACCGAGTCATCCACTGAACTCGCCGTATGTGTGCATTCACATATGCAAAATGCGGGCCTTAAGCATGAAAGCTTCAATGAAAGTTTCAAGCATCCTATCCTAAATAAACATTTTGACAAAAATTCACAAATTCAGAAATAATTTACGAAAAGCTTTACTATTTTTACTAAGCTGTTATTGGTTTAAAAGAGCTTTTGATGGTTTTTTGATGTAAGAGCTATAAAATGTTTTTTTAATGTGAAGCTTTCGCTGCAATTGCCGATCCAAACTGCGGGCCTGATGATGAAAGCTTCAAGCTTTCAAAATTAGGGTTCCAGCGTCTGTGTACAATCATTCACATAGAAGGCTGGAAGCGGTAGGCTTCGAATGAGTCTGAAGCTTACAAATAACACAGATCGATTGAAATAGACTGACTAGCTCGAGGATTGATCGTGAATAGGCCCCTAATGTTGGGCTTTGGGTAATAGACTTGAGCGAAATGGACTTAGGGAGATATCATATATGGCGGCCTGAAAATTGGGCGCTAAAGCATTCCGTCTCAAAAGCCCTTTATAGAACGTGAACGTGTGCATCTAGAGGCAAAAACTCTTCACGACAAGAAAGGTGGCAGATGTGATCAAAATAGAGAATTCCGTGATTTTGTAAAGAATTATTAAGATCCGTTTTTAACTTGGGACAATGAAAGCTCGCACTCGTGCAAATAAGAAATTTATGTTTCGCAGCAAGAAATTAAGTGACTACGTTAATGAAGGTATGCAGTGTAGCATACATTAATAAAGGAATACGTTAAATAAAGGTTTTCGTTGGAAGTTATAAGTAATGCAACAGTAAAGGATAGGCAAAATGTTTTTTGAAAGCTCAATCTATATGTCATATACACATGTTTTTGTGTCAAACAAAGCGTTTCGTTTACATTCATAAAAAATTAAAGGTTTAATTTACTAAATGAAGGACCATAAAATCGTTAAATCTCTCATTATTTAAATCTCGCTACGAGTTTGACAACAGGTAAATCCATAATTGGGAAAGCGCTGCACTGAGGATTTCAACGTCTACGTTTCCATTTAAAACTTTATTATTCCAAAACTTTTATTTCCGAAAAGCTTTTATTTTCGAGAAGCTTTTATTTTTGAAAAGCTTAAAAGCTTTTATTTTAGAAAAGCTTAAAAGCTTTTATTTTAGAAAAGCTTAAATGCTTTTATTTTAGAAAAGCTTAAAAGCTTTTATTTTCGAATAACTTAAAAGCTTTTATTTTCAAAAGCTTAATAGCTTTTATTTTTAAAAGCTTAAAAGCTTTCATTTTCAAAAAGCTTAAAGCTTCTATTTTCGAAAAGCTTAAAAGCTTTTATTTTTAAAAAGCTCAAAGCTTTTTAAAAGCTTTTATTTTTGAAAAGCTTAAAAGCTTTTATATTCGGAAAACGTAAAAGCTTTTATTTTCGAAAATTTGAAAGATTTTATTTTCGTTAAATTTTAAAGCTTTTATTATAACTTTTATTTTCAATAAAAATACCAACCGATATCAAAAAGTTTTTAGTTCCACTTCTTTATTATTTCTTATAACTTTTCAAGGCAAAAAAGGGATTAATCAACTTTTTTTCACTCACTTGTAATGCAGAGTTAAATAGCTGGCTTATATACCATCCCATGGGTCCTTATAGTAAAAAAATAAATAATGTGTGTATCCAAAAGTAATTTTTCCATTCACTTGCAGGAATGCTTCCACAAAGCATATTTGGTGGGTTACATCTTTCTATGGGTGGTTTGTGTGGCCATTTGAAGAGATTCTCAAAAACACAAACATAACACCGTGTAGCTAAATAGAAGCAGCTTGTGCCTGCTTTCCTTGAATTTTCGGTAAAATTTCAGAAAAAGTTTGTGGACGCATACGTTCTTGCGTATAATGGGTTAAAAAACGAACAAAAAAACCTTGTGGCGAACTTAACAGGGCCAGTCGAGCTGGGAATCTGTCGAAGAATGCTCGAATATCGAAAATTGCCAATGTTATAAACCTTGATTACTACAAATTCGCCACACTGTCGATGAGATCTTTCACAAATGTTTGCTGTAATTACTAATTGTACAATTAAAAGTAAGTGACACGAAAACGTGGCATTTTACTGATAAATGGTGTCAATTACAAATAAGTCACGAACTACTGATCGGTGTCACACCACTAAACGCTTATTTGAAAGGTGACAGTTTGAGTGCTACTTTGAGTGTATAAACATTGATAAACAAATTGGTATAGTGGTTGAAAAGTTGTTTGCGTAGAAAATGAATGGAAAATAATGACCACAAAACTGCTTTGAAAAATTTACACAAGGCTCGAATTAGATAATCGGAAGCGTCAAAGATCGTGGGCAAAGATGGTGAGCAGTCATAAGAGTTCGCGAAGCCAGGATCGAAAAATGTGATGCTGCGTGTGTGATGGGACTGAAAAGGAATTGTCCACTACTATGACGCACCTTCACTAGGCCAGACCATTGATTATCAACACTCCTGTGGAAAGCTGGAGAGGTTATGAACGAAAAATTTTAGATTTCAATAATAGGAAAAGTGTTTCTTGCATTACGACAACACCGGACCACATACTTCTTTGATGACCCGTCAAAAATTGGGGGAGTTTGTTGGAAGTTTTGAAACTATAGAAGTTCTTCACCGATGGCGTGATGTCTATATCCGAATCCCGAAATCTGCACATGTCGTACGAACCTCTGAAGACCTTAGCCACGATTTTCCTATGGTAGATCAACTGGAAAGAGAAGCTTAGAATGACAAGAAATATGATGAATGATATCGCGCTAAAAGATATACAAAAATTTCGTATAAAAATTAGAGAGAACTAGAAAAACGAGAGACGACTGGAGGAAGAGAGTTCAAAAGACCCGACTTCTGCAAAGACTGTAGCGACATTTAAGCATAAGAAGAAAACTATAGTACCATTATGGTGAAAAGTGAAACCTCATAACTTAAACAAAAATTAATTAGCAAACACTCAAGGTTAGACAATCATGAATTTCCATGTAGCTAAGCACCTATTGATTTTGTACATTACTTAAACAATTCTTTCACTTTTTTACCTTTCATTTAAACAAAACATTCAGCAAGTACCGAACAACCTCTAAAAACCTAAGCAAATAACCTATACCACGGTATCATATCAATTTTCTTTCACTTTCTGTCAACAAATTTCGTGTAGGTTGGTCATAATGTGGTGCGATATTCCATAATAATCTGGTTCCACCTCCTTTCATGCCATGAACTCTAGCCAAGAGCGTACTTAACAGCAAAACAAATTGGCAGCCAGCATGAACACTATTAACCAGGTACTTATCACCATCATCAATGGTGTACAGTGCAATGGTCTTGTCTCGAGTCGTCGAAGGTACCCTGTTTCTCATAGCTCTCGAATAAAATCTTGTTATAAAACGTATTCTCAATCGCGGCACTCGGAAACCATCACACACACACAGGTAAACTAATGGAAGAAAACCCTCACTGGCAGCAGCATCGTCAGCGTGATGTTATTTGTTGTTGTTGTAAAAATTTTCTCCACTTGATTTCCAAGAAATAAATGCGGAAAACAATTTCCTTGTTCACATAACCTTAATACCTGAGCAGCTAGAGCCCATGAAAGTCCGAGAGATAAACGTGCGCGCACACAGGTAATAACCTTTCGCCTCCTTTTATTGATGAATCGTTCGGTTGTCTGTAAGAGCTACATGCCGTGTCCCCCGTCGACGGTTGTCCGCCTAGCCGTCAATTGTATACAGATAAAGTAGGCCTATGCTCATGATCGCATGTTCCATACCGACCAGGTATGATAGGCTTGTGCTGCCTTATCTGGGGCTTGAAACGCATAAATCTAAGCCAACATGGTGCGACCGGCTCAGGTATCCATAAGCATCGGAATGGGAGAGATGGCGCGCAAAGAAGGCTAGTCCCCCCGCCATCGACGTCACTGGTGCATCTTCGAAAGTGTGAGACACGAAAGGGAAAAGTGATGTCAATTGAACAAACTCACCGTGAATGCATTGGAAATCCTTGTGCTGCCAGCCGCGATTTTAGGTCACTGGGCTAAGGAAAATGAAAGTAGGAGGAGTAGTGAGCTGCATTTGCGTCTTCGTAAGTGCACACAGGTGACGACCGGAACATTGAGAGTTCACCACTTGCTTGGCTGTTCTTGCAGTCGGCAAATCAATCAAGCGAAAACTTTCTCGCACATAAGGTTTTTTTTTTATCCGCAGTATTGTTGCATGCCTCGCGCTCAGGAGGAGCTTATCAACATCAATCAGTGAATGTCTACCTGTGTATTTTCGCGAAGCTTTTCTAGACTAATTCGTCTAGAGCAGGGCAGGGCGGGCGGCCGTGATTTAAGCAGACGCAGCGCCTGAACCACATTGTTTTGTTTTCACTGTACACAGACACACCTGTCCGATGCTTATCAACGGGTCGATTCTCGCCGCGTTTCACTGTTAATTAACTTCTTCTCCACCTGTGGTGAAGTGGTGGTATTCAGAGAATTTGCCAATTATCAGAAAATGCGTTTCGATTCCGGTCGGTTTTTGGCCCCTGATTGGAAAATTCTCCCGATTTTAACCGGAACTTGGAGGCGATTACCCATCAAAATACTCGTCAGATATCGATTCTTTGGCAACAAAACCATTGGCCAGGATATATCCACTTGAATAATGGATACCGATGGATGCTGATACTTTTATCTGATTGATTGCCTTCAATGGCGTAAATGGCTCATTCGGACGGTATATATCCATTGAAGCTCGTCACTTTCCTCTCTAGAGGGAATCCCTCACTCCTCACGTCAGTTGATCGACGTCGTCGTGGATGTGGACCACGTGTGTGACTAATTCGATGAAGAGGTTAATTATGGAATTCACGAATTTATCAGAGCTCTCCACGTCAAGCGCTGCTCTCATCTTGAAATTGACGGACCGTGCACGCTTGATAGGTACTGACTGGGAATTAGTCAATTATGTCGGGTACTTGAACTCGATGAGCGTTTTTTGATTGGCCTCCGACTGTTTTTGGTGTAATTTATTCTTCGTCTGTTCGAATGAAGAACGATGTCGATGTCGATGTTGATGACGACGACGGAGACCAAGACGACGCAGACAATGATTTTGTGTGGCAATGCTGAAAGGTTCTTAATGTTTGGGAAAATGTTTCCGAAGACTTTCTTTCGCAGGAAATACCTTTTTTAGGGAGTTGAACGTCTTCTGTGGGTCTTCGTATTGTTTATGATGGAGGAATCGGCGAAATTCTTTTTGGGGAGCAAAACCATTCGTTTGAGCTATTGTGACGATATTTTTGACTCATTTGAGTCATCAGCAAAGCGAGCTAGCGTTCAATACCCTTTTGATTAGGCTTTCTTGTGAGGAACTGATTTATGTGCGTTTTTTTGTGTGTTTCAAGATGGTAACGGCAACCTGTTGCGAATTTAATATATTGCGATGAAGAAAGCTGTTTTGTTATATTACTATGAGATAACGGATGTAATTTAATGATTTGGCCACTTACACCCTCGACTTTGCAGATAATTAATTTAGATTAATTTGTTGATGAGAGCTTTCAACTGATAATTGAATTTTTTTTTCAGATAGTCTTCAAAGCTTTTGTGTTGTTTGATGACCTTTCGATTTGAGGAGGCTTTAG
This sequence comes from Thereva nobilitata, assembly GCA_963855945.1. Taxonomy (NCBI): domain Eukaryota; kingdom Metazoa; phylum Arthropoda; class Insecta; order Diptera; family Therevidae; genus Thereva; species Thereva nobilitata. Next base: position 87,331,406 of record OY979697.1, read on the forward strand.
AAGGCGGAAGGTAGTAAGAATACTAATACATTTTTATTTATTTAAACAAGAAAATTCATTTGAGACAATATAGCTTTGACTTAAATTATAATCTGACAGACAAAGCCCATTAGTCCGAAATTACCCACAATGAGAGAATACTCTACAGCAGCGGTTCCCAAACTTTTCAGATCGAGCAACACTTCGCAAAATTAATGATTCCAGAGGAACACTTGTTTGTAATGGTTTGTAATGGTATGTTTGTTTGTTTATATTTTTGCGTCAAATCTTGCGACAGCTTTTCAACTACATACTTCTACTAAACCGACTCTTATGAAACTTTGCAATCTGGCAATTTTGTAAAAAAAATCAAGATGGCTGTACCAAGTTGACGGACGAATTTTTGCAATTGTGTTCCGATTCCATTGAAAATCGGTACCGGGAGTTCTTAAGGTCACAAATGACGATTCTGTCGTCAAAATTTGAAAATTAAAAATGTCGGCGCCAATATGACTGTATGATTTTGGCAAGTACGTTTCGATTTCACTGGAAATCGCTATTTGGGGGTATTTAAGGTCGGAAATAATGAATTTGTTGTCAAAATTAGAAAAGTAAAAATGGCGCTGGCAATATGGTATGCATAACAAATTACTTCACCAGAATTTTGTAAAAAGTAAAATCCAAAAATGACTGAATTAAGACTAAAAATAATATATTAAAAATACGTAAAGAAACTTTTAAGTTAAATGGTTTTATTTTAAATCACAATCTCTACCAAAAACTAGAAAATAATTAGAACACAAACATGGAGCTTCTTGAGATCCGTACAATAGTAGCAGTGCTGTCTTCTCATGTCGTATGCCAAGGGGCACTTTTTGTGGGTGCGTTAGCGGATTTAGTAATAATCTGAGACATTTAACAGACCAAAATAGAAAGATGGGGCGCATAAACATCTGTATAACGACTGTTATTAAATAAGGACAAATTCTCTAGAAAAATGTATTTCCAAGCCCACCAAAAGAATATTTTAAAATCGCAGTCATTAAGAAAATTCTTTTAATGTCAGGCTCAGTATTAGACCGCGGAATTCATATATCTGGGGTAGCGTTCAGTCGGTTTTTGCATTTCGATTTGGTTGCTGCATAATATGAAAATCCAGCCTCACACCATACCTGCGATCCATTGGGCGATTGTTTCTACTCGCAATTACTTGCAAGTACATCACCAATGGAACACGATTTTTGACAATTACCAGTAAAACGTATCTGCCCAAAAACAAGTGTAGTTGCGAGTAGCTAGCAGCAGTTTTGAGTAGTTTACCAGTCCCAATGGAGCGCAGCTAATATGTAGTTGTGAAAGGAAGTAAAACATGAACGACTAGTTTTGACAAGTTCGAATACTTTTCTGTTAAATTTAACCAAAAATCACTTAATACCCCGGCTTCACCGGCGAACTGCGCAAGTTCGAGCAAATTAGTCTACTGAGCTTAAAGCTGGTGACATATCCAAGCGTGCATGCGTGGCATTCGTTGACAGATAATATAGAAGTGTGTGTATTCAAATACGACCTTACGAAATATTCCGTGAATGTTCTGCATGCCACGCAAATGTCGGGCTACTTTCAACTTTTTCTGCATTGCCGCATTCGACATAGGACACACAAGCATACAGAACAAACACATGCGACTCGTTACTCAGATTTTTGGGCTATCTGTGAGAGCCGGGATGGAACGCAACCATGCAATTATGTGTCAGTGGAAAATCTCCGCATATCAGGGAGCCGCTGAATGCAATGCATGTACGCTTGTATATGTCACCAGCTTAAATTTTTGCCTGATTTCCCATACATTTTCACATTTTGAAATCAGGAAAAATAAAGCCTTATTTCGCCCAACAGAACATGAAATCAAGCTTGAAAGTAAAAGTTCGCTCAAAAGAGAGTAATCAACTGGAATAGTGGAATGCCATTCCAGTGAGCTTTTGCATTTCTGACTTCTAACGAAAAAGCAGCAGCAATTTCACTCGACTTTAGCCGGATTGAATTGAACTTGATTAAACTGAGGCCGGTGAAACCGGGGTATAATGGACGTTCATTGTATTTTTGTTTTAAGCCAGAGTCAGTCATTAAATCAATTAACTTTTCATAATCACTTGCGCTAAAACCCACTGGCTTATCTGTAACTGGATTCTTATGGATGTTAAAATATATAAAAGTTACTGAACTAAATTTTACACATAGAAACTGTTAGAGTTCTCACCAAAAAATAAAGAAAACTGAAAATCCCATTCACAGTAAGAGTCTCTACTCTAGTGGCGCAGTGAGAGTCGCAAGTCTCCACCACGAAAGTAGATTATAAACCGTACACTGTTAAAACACATACCGAATATTTTTACTGCAAAAAATAGACAAATTTGTTACTTTTCTTATGAGAGAAATTTCGGAACAAATGCAATTAATATTTATACCGAAAATATTTATGAAAAAATGAACCTTAATGAAAAAAAATCATTCCCGTTTTAGTGCATATTTACTCCTTTTTTCTGGAACTTCATATTAAAGAACGAAAATAAAAATTATTTTTTCTCAAGAGTAAATTTGTAGTTTTTTTCACGGAACACTTGTTGCTCTTCCTCGGAACATAGTTTGGGAACCCCGGCTCTACAGTACAAAGGGACACGGTGTACTTATCAGGATTGTGTTTATGTGAAAAAATCAAGCTTATTAATCACTCTTTGTACAATCAGTCCGTCAGTGCAGGTCTATGTCTTATACTCGTACTCTAAAGGTATTCACAAGCCACAACGCGATTTCCCGTAGGTTCCTCATGCGGACCCATGAAAAAAAATCAGCGATGCTGAAATGAGGCATGCCTTATCAGTTTCTCATAAGGGTCCTATGAGTGAAGCAAACCTCAAATGAAGACAAATAAAATGGCGCAATCCCACCATCAGCCTTAAGGTGAAACCACAATCTAAGCTTTTTGATTTGCTTTGCTTTGACATATCAAATAACCCAATGCGTTGTTAAGAGGCAAAACCAAATGCCCAAGCGACTAAGTCACAGCTTTCACAAATAAAATCTGAAAAACTTTAAAAAGCTCACCAAGTTCAAGCAAGGAAGCGGGTACATTGTTGTTTCACCTTTACGTATTCGGAAAGCTTTTTACCCTTAAGCTTTAGTTTTACTCATACAAAGCTTTAGTTTTTGTAGTTGGCTGGATTCATATTTCTGAGGAAGCGCGTACATTGTGGTTTCACCTTTACGTATTCGGAAAGCTTTTTACCCTTAAGCTTTAGTTTTACTCATAAAAAGCTTTAGTTTTTGTAGTTGGCTGACTTCATATTTCTGAGGAAGCGCGTACATTGTGGTTTCACCTTTACGTATTTGGAAATCTTTTTACTCTTAAGCTTTAGGTTTACTCATACAAAGTTTTAGCTTTTGTAGTTGGCTGGCTTCCTATTTATGACAATTATGTTGGTGGCCGTAAACGGTCATTTAGCATACTAAATAGACTGATTCTCGTTCTACTACGGAGTTCAAGCAGCATTGGACGTGGGTAGTGCTCAGTTGGGGAACCGCTTGGTAAAACGATACTCACGTTTGGAAGGATGATTGCAATTGCAAAAGCGGAGCAAAAATATAAAGCTTTCGACACCATTGCAGTTATTATTCACATATCTAAGCCGAAATTCTCTAGTTTTTCGGCCTCTTGTTTCCACTCATGATCGAGTAGTAATAATTGTTCCTCAAGGCGTCAAATGCGGCATTCCTAATGAGGTAAAGCGTGAAATGCAACTTATAGGGCACTCCATTTGTGGCCCACATGAAGCAGTGTGGCTAGCCTCATAGGGGGCCTAGCTGCACATCACAAAAAATTCTAGTCGGGTAAGGATCTTACTTCTCAACCTATCATAAAATGACGATTATACTTTGCTGATGATGGAATTACAGGAGTGTACTACCGACTAACTTAGTATACTAACGACAAAGTGAGTCGTTCAAAGAACACTGCAAGGAGTTTCTTTAGTTTTAGTTGCATTCTCGACCTTAGTAGAGCAAGGAATGAAGAAACGCATTCCCGTCCTTACAACTTTTGTGACGCATTAAGCGACAGAGTTGGCGTTACCACTACGAAAACACAAATCCCAGTTTGCTTCCGCACTATGCCAAACAATTATTTTCGGAATTGTTTTGGCTAAGGCAGAAAATAGTTTTGGAAATTCGCTTTTATCAGGCAGTGGTTACCGAGGTGAGTCATTAGCCGTGTTCCTTTTCTACTTTTAAGTACTCCGGAGTAAAAAATTAAAGGAACGAAAAATTTGTCGATTTGAGTAAAACCTATCTAATTCTCGTGAGAGCAGGAGTAGTTCCAAGTAAATACGAGTAAAAAAGAGCAGGACAGGAACACGGCTATTATTGACAGTGAATGGCGTTGAATGGAAAGCAAGAAATAGGTTAAGTTGATGGGCTCCTATAGATGGACGAATTATTTGCAACTATTTGCCAATAAACTCAATGACAAACTATTGAAATGGTAGCCCAGTTTTAATATTTCAATATTTCGGTTGAATCAAAACCTTTATCCTTAGTATTTCAAGGGAAATTGGTAGTGATACATTTCAGAGATACTAGGTGAGTTCCGGTTGTGAATCTATCTTAACATATTATTATAAATGCTAATAATATAAAATTCTATTTTATCAGTAACACAACCAGGAATCCACACTTAAGTATTAATAGATAAAGAACAAAACCATTCGTCTAAATTTCAGAAAATGATAAAGGCGAGTGCTCAATACTTTTCTTAAATGAAGCTGCAGTCCGGCCTTGATTCGATAACAAAAATTGTTTTCCGAGGAGAAGTTGTCAAACTCTCGAGGACCCTTCGCAGACAATTTGTATTCTTCGGGCCACGGGTTGTCTAATTATATCCCTCTAGACACTAGGTATACTGGAGATTGCTATATTAACCATTCCCCTAAATACTCCTCCTTTTTCCGGGCTTTGGACCGCCAAAATATTCTGGTTCAGAAACTTTTAGTTCAATAAAACCTAAACTGATTCGAAATTTCTTTGAACATCGAAAGTTCCATGATAAAGCTTTTGAAAACGTTGACGTCATAAAAGCTAAAAATTAAAAGCTTTTAGGATATTTGATAAAAGCTATTTAATCGAAAACGAAACCTCTAAACGATAAGCTTTTAAGAATTCGAATTTATTTTAAGTTCTTTAATGAAGTTTTTGTTGCTTTGGTTGGAAGCTGGAATTTATGAATTTTTGTTACTTTTGCATAATTTAAATTTTTTGTTTTTGTGATTTTAATTTTGTTAGCTCGACTGATATTTTCGAGTTATTCATTGGCATTGAATCTGGACAGAATATTTTGGTGCAAAGGCGTTGTCATAAATTTATTGCAGCGTTGGTTGTAGGCTTAAGGACTTTGTTGTAATAAATATAAAAAAATTTCTTTTTTTTCTTTTCAATAGCGTGTCTCTTTGCCTATTAAAAACACTTCCACAATTTTAATTATCCAAAGCACCAAATAAAACTTTGAGTTGGATTACATAATAATATCTCAATAAATACAATCATCCAAATTCCCTTTCCAATACTCAAATGACAGAAATAATATCTGATTAAGGAAGTCAGTAAACATAATACTGATATCGGCCACCTGGTCATTCAGTCATAACAAAACACCGGTATCCAGTCTGAAGAGTGTCACAACAGCAAAGAATTCTCGTGAAAGTTGCTCCTGTCACAATCATTCACCGCCAGAGTCACTCAAGCCTCAAAGTAGCCCCACACACATTCATTTCTAGGAATGGGTCGATTGGCGGTATTTTCAAAACGAATTCACGATAAGGTAACATATGTAGCTATAAATTTGATATCAGTGATATCCAGCAGGTATCATAAAGGGTATCGAGCCGCAGTCTCGCGCTACAAGGGTCTGTTAGTGCGATATTTGTCCCAGTACGAGACAGAGGGACTCATGCTGATTGTCCAGGGTCTACACAGTGTAGCTGGCTGGTATACTGGACTGGCACGAGGGTATCTGGTTACATGGGTTACACGGATCGCTTACATGAGGGTTATGCAATCGGCGGGTGTCGGAACACCAGTTTCTCAATGGGCTGGATCGTATTGCATGCATGCGAGATGCAGCAAAATACATTCGGAATTTTTACCTCCCCCCCTCTGTGTCTCGGGCAACATGACCTCTTCTTAAGCTTCCGAGAAATCAGATGAGTTCCATGTTAATTGGCTTTTAACGAGATCCAATTTGGACTAGAGAACAGCCACTTTCGGTGTCGATTTTAAGTATTTTATCGGGGTTTGCGGAGAATTTATGGCGCCCATTCTGCCCGAACCATAATTTGTTGTGTTTCCATAGACGTGGTCCACTGGGCGGATATTTATACCTAAGTGAGCCGGCCCGGAGTTGGTGTTGTATATATATATATATGTGTATAGTTCTAAATAAGGAATATGTTCCTAACATGGATAATTGCTTACCGATTCCTCCCATCTATCAGGGAACATTGATGAAAGGCCAAACTCCTGCTTCTATAAAGGTTCCATGATTTATTGTAATTGAAAAGGCAGTTCCTGTCCACATAAAACGAAGCTCTTCCTTCCTCCCCACAGTTAAGTTATATATGGTATGCTGCTGCCCCCCCCCCTCTCGAAAACTTGGCAAAACGTTTGACAGGTAAGCAGATTACCTGAGACAGGACTTTGCGGATCCCAGTAATTTGAGCTATTATGTTGGTAGGAGGTAATTAAGGGCGTCCAAATAATATTTTATTGCACACACAGAGCCATCCAATGGGGGTATCCCCCCTTGTCCAATCACCCATAGTCAGCCGGTGGATGGCTCAGGACAACATGGCATGAGGTATCTGGGAGTCTCGACTCTAATCCACTGTCAGGAAGTCAGTAGTGATTACGGCCTTGATGAAAGGTTTTAACTTTTACGTATAGTTAATTGGTTTCGGGTCGTTACTTTGACTGATCTGAACTGGGCATCAGGCAGGAGCAGTCTTTTGGATCAGCCGTGGGTTTTTCGAGAATTGATGAATATTTATTGGTAATAAATTTTTGTGTAAAGCAAACATGTAATTTGCGACGTTTACAAAGTTGTGCAGTATTGATTTGTTTTTTCTTGTTAGATCAAAATTAAATGGTTTTAAAATTTCTTCTTCCTACGGGGGTTTTTCTTTAGTGAGCACCTATACATATACCTAGGCTTTTTTTTAAAAAAGTGCAAAAATTAATTAGAATTTATGAAGTTGATTTATAGAATATTGTTAATTTATATCTGAGTTAAAAACGGGAAGGATAATTACTGGTCTTTAGCGAGATCGTTTAGAGTTTATGATCATAAATAACAAGAACCAGATAAGTAATAAAAAATTCTGAACGGAGAAGCGTTAATGTGTTATTGTCTGTAATACGAAAGTGTACCACATACATATGTATACTAGAAACGAATCTTGCTGAACAAATGTTGGGATGCATTTTTATTGCATGATCTTTTATGAGGGATGTTCGATAAGTATGATACAAGTACAAAAAAAACGAACACTTTTTGATTTATAGCTTTATACAAAAACAGTTATAATTATATATGTAGCACTCGGAAAAAAACACCAGTCTTATGTTTTTTCTGATGGTGAAACTATTTGCGGTTTTGTTGTAGCGAGATCTTCGGATGGCAACACTTGCCTTCCTCTAGGTTGGTTCTAAACTTGAATTTGATCACCTTTTATGTTGTGATATAAAAATTCTTCAAGATGTTATTAAAGCAGCTACAAATCGTCCTTGATATCGTCTAAAATTTGTTTTTTGGATTGAAGGATGGATGTATGTTCTTAAAATATTATGTGATCGACAGTTTAAGATGATCACCAAGATCAGTATTTTGCATTACTTTAGAGTTTTATGGGTTTTAATATTATTCAGGTTTTTTTCGATGATATTTGCAAAAGCTACGATCAATATCGATTTTCTAGTTTCCAATGTAGTTGAGGTTCGATGGATCACTTTGGAGACTTTCTTAAAGAACATGCTGCCTGGCTTCCAAGTTTTTCAATAATGGGTTAGATGTGCTTTTTAGAAAATTCTGCCTTATCTAATAAAAAAATTATTTTTGATAGTAGTTCATTTGAAAAAACTACTGATCTTGTCGACATTGTTATGAAATATTTCTTAACCAATGTTATTAAGATTTCACTGAAATTTCATCGAGTTTGCACAGACTTATCAAACTTTCAACTCATATATGTATTGTTAATAAATTCAAGACATTGAGTAGATAGGTAGGTAGGTGAAGGGCTGCCTCCAGTGCGACCGGGGACCCAATTAGCGCTTGGTGCGCCGTTTTGTTGCCACAACTCGTGTACCTTATGTTGAGTGATTGTTTGGTCGGGTGTGACGGATGCCTAAAGCCATCTTGGCTTAACATTGATCAGATCTTCAGTCTGGAAATCTCTTTTAAGTCTTCCAAAACGTAACTGCCTAGTGTGCGCTGCTTGGCTTTAGCTAAAGCCGGGCACTTATACACGAAATGAACAAGTGTTTCTCTCTCGTTCCTTTCCCCGCAGCTACGACAACAGACGTTTAACGGGATGCCCAACTTAGCAGCGTGGTCTCCTATGGGCCAATGTCCCGTGATGATTGGCGTGATTCTGGCAATATTTCGTCGGGGTCTGTTTAAGAGGCATATTGTTTTTTCTTTGTTATAGGTCGTCCAAGTCGCCCTAGAGATAGTGCAGGTGTCCAGTGTTCTCCGCACTACAAGCAGTATTGTATCCGGCCAACCGAAATCTCTTTTTAATGCTGTCACTTATCCATCGCTCTTGTACAAGTAAAACGTTAGCTAGCGCTCAGAGGTACTCCTCTTCGTACTGTCGTCAGCACTATGATTGACAACAAGTTATAGAATGATGTGTGGCCTTTCTGTAAACATAGTGAGACGGACGCAAAGTTATTTCTTCTACCATTTTAGCGAATTTTGTGAACGTGTAAGCCTCTAAGTCCATTCTCTGCCAATTGAGTGTTATATCTCCAGACACTCGACTATTTTCTTACAATTATTCTTTCCATGATCGTAGTTGGAGCTTGCTTGTGGTAGTGGCGACACGCACCACAAAATTTGTAATGTGTTGTTTCATAATAAATCTAACGATCTTTGGCCACTATTTTTGAAGAAAGGGATTCCTGAACCTGTTTCCAAAAGTCAATTGGCATGCATACCATATAATTTGAAGCAACATTTTAGGTCACTGTAAAAAAAATATGTAAATTCACAGTGCAAATGTACAGTAAAATTACAAATCGCGATATTAAATACTAATTTACTACACAATTATTGTAATTTTACTATAAATTTTGTAATTTCACCTAAAGAAATTGAGAATCTCCAATACTGCATGTCGTAAATGTTGATTACATGAATGTGACCTATATTTTACACAATGTTGTGTATTTTTCTAAATCGTTTATATAGGAAAACTACAATATTTCTTACTATATTTATCAATGTTATGTACTAAAAAAATCTTTATACTTTATACACTTTATACTGTCATTTTACAGTAAGCGGCGTAATTTTAGAACATAAATTATCAGTAAAATTACAAATTGGTTATTAGGCTAGTGCCGATAGTTTTTTGGAAAAAAAAATTAATAGCAGGGAGGGACCAGCAATGAAATGTCGTTAAGGTCATAACTAAACGAAAAAAACATTTTTAAACTCGAAAAAAGGGGAAATGGTAAAATGGGGATGCTATTTAGGGGTTAAAAACGATTTTTTGCGATTTGCAGTGAAACATGACCTCCTAGTGGAAAATGTTTAATACAAAAGTTGTAGATAATAAAAAGATCTAAAACTTTTATAATTACATATTTTGACATAACCTCAAATTTCGAAGAAAATGGCGGAAAATCGATTTTTCAGTTTTTAATTTTTTTCTCCCGTAAAAATAATTCAATTTACATGAAAATTTGTAAGGGTATACCTTGTGTTGCGTTAAATAAGCATGATTTTTTTTTTGTTTGGAAAACGGATAGTTTCCCAGAAATTAACATTTTTCGAAAAAAATACCCTTATCTTGCACGGACAACTTTATTGATGTTTTTTTCGAATTTTGATATTCAATAAGTGCTCGTTTAACCATTTAACCATGGTCTATACATTTTGAAACTTTATTTTCATTAAACCGCTTAAAATTAAGAAAAACCGAACACCTGATTTTTCGAATCACGTACATATTTCTCGATTTTTTCAATTTTTTTCAAATTTTTTAATTTTTTCTGTTAATGAGGGATTAAATTGTAATGACAGAACTTAAATAAATTTAATTACATAAAGAGTGGCAAAATCATCCTGAAAATTTTAAATAAATAAGAAATAAAATAACAATTTCGTTTGAATTGAATTACGCCGTGACTAGGTAAATGTTTCCAGATTCGTCATAAATTTTTTACAGCATCATACTCAATATGGTTTTGGGAGATTTTTTATACATTATTTATTTTAATTAATTTAAAAATTATAGATTGACAATATGACCGTATTATTTCCAAAAAAGATAATCCAAATGATTTGTATGAAATCAAAGGAGTTTGGTTCGGTCGAGCAAACAAAGATTTGACCACAAATACAAAATAATGGAAAAATTAACAGCCGCTCACATTCATCGAAAATCTCAAGCTAGTTATAATAGACTATTTCTTATTTCTTATTTATTTAAAGCTTTCAGGATGGTTTTTCCACACTTTCTGTAATTAAATTTATTTAATGTAAGTATAATATTATATGACACTAAGTTCTGTCATTAAAATTTAATCCCTCATTAACAGAAAAAATTAAAAAATTTGAAAAAATTGAAAAAATCGAGAAATATGTATAGATGTTTTCAAACTCCGTGACACAAAAAATTCGAATTCGTTCTGCGCACCTCGTTGCCAAATTTTATAAATTTTGTTCTATCATTTCCCCTCTCTTCATTTAAAAAGGCAACAAACCCAGAAAAAACTCAACAAAATTATTTGGGAAGGGATGCGCGCATGCCGAATGAATAAAGTTAAGTTATCTTTATATGTATTGAGCAGAGCTTTTAAATACATGTAAAAACCTCAACCAACCAAGTAAATCTATCCATCATAATAAGCATAATTTTATTATAATTATGAGAAATATTTCTCATCCCTAAATTTATAACAATTAAAAAAAATGCTGAAAAATCCTTTTTTAAATTCATGAGCATTTTCATTCATAAATTGTGAACTCTTCGCAGCCGCAAGCAACGTAACCTCCCCTGCCAGAAGCGCGCATGCGACTGGCCGAAAACGTCAACAATCCTAGTATCAAAGTATTAAAAACCCAAATTGGGTATTTTTTAATAGAAATTGCTACAAATTATTTCTGTAGCAAATATGTATGTAAAATACAAAAACCTGAAAATTAAAAAATATATAAAAAAGGACGATTTTCATTCATAATTTGTAAAATTAGCAATACGCAGTCGCGATTGATTAAATGACAGCAAGTGATTTGATAAGGAGGAGGAGGAGTCAATTCTCGCTCACTTTTTACAATATACAATGGTTCACAAAATTATAAGAAAAATAAAAATTCAGTTTTAATTAGAAAAGTGTTTCCTTTTGAATAAATTATGTTTAAAATAGTTTCTTCGCATTTTGACGTGATAACGTCTTATAAATCGATGCGGTTGGAAGGCATTCACGAAAAAGTTGTAACGAAGCCACTAACGTCCAGTAACGTTACGATGCTCGCGCAACATTCGAGAAAGAGGCTTGCGTTCTTAGCGTCGGAGCAAAAGAAAGAAAACGTCTCAATGGGGGGTGCTACACACGAGACTAATTCGGACGGGTGAGGCTTTAAGGGTTCCAAATGACGAATTTGTGGTTAAAATTTGAAAATTCAAAATGGCGGACTAATTTTAGCAATTGTGTTCCGATTGTACTGAAAATCAGTATGGGGGGGCTTTAAGGGTTCCAAATGACGAATTTGTGGTTAAAATTTGAAAATTCAAAATGGCAGACTAATTTTGGCAATTGTGTTCCGTAGCGTAGACCTGCATCAGTGCAAGCTGCTCTACAACCGAGTACTTCATCAAACCAAACAGCGGTGCAACAGATACAATCTACGTGGTATAAGAAATCGGCTTCGTCAATAAACAGATTCAAATTAACTTTCCTGGACAACGATTTTGGCCACGCTTGCTCGGTTTGTGACAGATTGTGGTAAACAAAATTAGATAACTAAATTTTAAATCTGTTCAGAAAGAATTCTAACCTCTAATTACAATAAATGTTTTCTTTAAAAATGAAGAATTGAATTTATATGAATTTAAAAGTATAATCTTCATTTAATCCTTTGTTCCAAAAAACTTATAACACAAAAAAGACGTTATCACGTTAAAACTTCGCCCGTATACGGTCTTTACAGGAACCCATATTTTTTATTTTACTTACGGTTAAGAAATATTTATCTTCGATCTTCAAATTTCTATCAATTAATAGGAAAATATAAATTTCGTTTTTCGTATGAGATTTTTTAAGCCACTGTGGTATATACAGAAGCTCTAATAAAAAGACAGAGTCGTCGTAATATTTGCAACAAGTTGTCAGAAAGTATATGGGAATTGCTGACAATTCTTTTGCGTGCGCCTTTGGCTTCCTATTTTGGAGCTTAATTTCTCAATAGAGAGAAAGAAAAATTATCTCCAGCTTTTAAACATTTTTAAGAGCTTTTTACCCCAACATGCGTCAAATGTCACGGCATTTGAAAACATCTATACGTGATTCGAAAAATTAGGTGTTCGGTTTTTCTTAATTTTAAGCGGTTTAATGAAAATAAAGTTTCAAAATGTATGGACCATTTCAAACTAGACGTTTCAATGGTTAAACGAGCACTTATTGAATATGAAAATTCGAAAAAAACATCAATAAAGTTGTCCGTGCAAGATAAGGGTATTTTTTTCGAAAAATTTTAATTTCTGCGAAACTATCCGTTTTCCAAACAAAAAAAAATCATGCTTATTTAACGCAACACAAGGTATACCCTTACAAATTTTCATGTAAATTGAATTATTTTTACGGGAGAAAAAAATTAAAAACTGAAAAATCGATTTTCCGCCATTTTCTTCGAAATTTGAGGTTATATCAAAATATGTTAAATACAAAATTTTTAGATCTTTTTATTATGTACAACTTTTGTATTAAACATTTTCCACTAGGAGGTCATGTTTCACTGCAAATCGCAAAAAATCGTTTTTAACCCCTAAATAGCATCCCCATTTTACCATTTCCCCTTTTTTCGAGTTTAAAAATGTTTTTTTCGTTTAGTTATGACCTTAAGGACATTTCATTGCTGGTCCCTCCCTGCTATTAATTTATTTTTTTTTCCTCATTTAAATCCGCTTTGGCACTAGCCTATATTGGAATGTAAGGTTTAAATTTTTCCTCTCATGGATATAATTCACAGGTAACAATGGAATACTAAGCATATATACCCGATTGTTCTTAAGTTAAGGTCAGACCTTTGACTTTGGTCAGGGTCTGGGCAATTCTTGTAACAGCCAAGAAATTTTTGATAATTTTTGATGCTTAGGGCCGATGCACAATTAAAGCTTCAAGCTGGAAGCTTCAGGCCGATGTTACAATTGGGGCTTTGACTTTACTTTGACTTAACTTCGGGCTTTGATTACATGTAATGTCATTAAAGCAGATTAAATAAAAGCTTCGACTGAACTTTGTCTGCGACTGTATTTCGACTGCAGTCCGGCTTTAAGAAAATTCAAAGTTTCGTCCGCCTGCAGCCAACTTCACTTTATCTGGAAAAACTGAAAACAACTTTTTTAAAGCGAAAGGAACGGTTTTGAATTCCGAGTATTTTTAATAGACTGCGAACAACATTAAAAAAAATTCCAATTCCTTTTCAGACATTTTAAAATTTTGATTTTTCTACTTTGCTTCTGCTTTGAAAGGAAACAGCTTATTGCAGTCAAAGCTACAATTTAATTTTAAAGTCGAAGTCTCCGGGGACTTTCTTTGCAGTCGGAGTTGAAGTCGAAGCCAAAGCCTCAATTGTAACACGGCCCTCAAGCTTCAAAAATTAGGATAAAAGGGTTTGTACAATGATTCACATTCACAGCTTCAAGCTGCAGTGCTCAAATAAAGTAAAACTCAGATGAAGCTTTTAGTTTGAAGCTTGCAGCTTGACGCTTGCAGCTTGACGCTTGCAGCTTGAAACTTTCATTGCAAATCGGTTATTGCATGGTTAACAAAATGCTATTTTTATGTATAGGGAGTGGGCATACACAAAAGTTTTGGAAATTTACAAAACTATGAAGTGAAAGCTCCAATACTGATTCCACAAATAATGTATACTTACTACACAGTTGGTAAAAATACGTAAAGTAGAATTGGAATATTCCTAATAATATATATTGTAAATTTATAAAACTGCTTGTGAATAAAACTTCGAGTGTTTTTTTTTGTAAAATTACCACAGAAATTTTTTACAGTGCAGGTTGAGAACTTGCAAAATAATGGTCACCCATTTTAAGGGCTTTCTGGAGGGCACAAAGATGTCCAGTGGAATCATATCTTTGCTCCGGTTGTAAATAAACTCCTAAAGCCTCTCACTGGTTACAAATTGTTTCCGGCCTCGGTAACATGGTCTGTCACCGTGGTACTAGCTCCACGTTAAAGCATATGCAGCACGCAAAATTTCAAAGTGTCAGTGACATAACACAAATCACAACAAAATCATAAAGGCGTGGTGAGTCACAGTTGTGATTTTTTCCTATTCTCATGCTTCAGACTTGTGATGACATATGGAGTTGGTCACAGGGGGTTTGAACCAACTGAAAAATAATAATAATTGAAGTTTTTTGGTTAGCTATAGGAGGGCATTTAATTTTCCTGCTAAATCACCCCAGACATTTTGCATCCGCTTCGGGTTTGTGGGGTAGGGATTTTCGCATGATTCCGATAGAATTCGATGAAATATTCGAGCTGTTCCGGAGAGGTTATTTGTTAAGGATTTATACTTTCTCTAAAGCTTTAAAAATAATGTAAGCAATCTAATTTCTTACTACTTACAGAAAAATTTACCTGTTTTCATTTTTGCGTGTGTTTAATGATTGACATTGCAGTTGAGAAGTTTATCACAATTTCACAACGTTTCACATTTCACTGGTTCTACTACAATTGTGGTGAAATTCTTGTGATGAATGTGAATGAAACAGCTAATCTATCACAAGATTCGTTACAAGATTAATCTTGTCATACTTGCTTATGACTGTGACCCGTCACAACTCAGGATTGGCTTATTAATGTCAATTATAACAAAGCGATTTTGGTAACATATCTCAGGAATCGAACATTTCCAGGAGCTATAACTTATATGAAGAGCAATATTAAAAGAATAGATTGCCAAGGCTTCACCAAGTTACTGCGGGATGGATGCGTATATTGCACGAATGACTCTAAATCAGAGGCGGATGCGGATGCCTGGATCTAGGGTGAACATCTCAGATTTAGTAGACTGAGCTTGACTGTAGAATTCACGCAAAAGTGTAGACTATATTTTCATGCATGATATTTCAGATGAATGCGGGCCGAGGATGGTAGACCATCATAAGATATGATTATATTGCAATGATATGAAATTTTATTTGATTAGTAATACAACCAGGTATCCACATTTCATCGATATACAACAAAACCATTCATTTTATTCTCAGAAAATTTCAAAGGCTAGTGTTCAGAAATTACTCCAATTCGATGTTAAAACCGAGACTGATTTAAAATTTTTTAAACCACGTCGAAAGCTCTATTTTAAAGCTTTTGAAAACGTTGACGTCATAAAAGCTGTAGAATTAAAAGCTTTTGGGATCTTTGATAAAAGCTTTTAATCCATAACTTTAAATGCAAAGCTTTTAAGAATTCGAATAATTCGAATCCAAATAATAATCTTTTAGGAATTCGAATTTATTTTAAGTATTTTAATTAGGTTTTTGTTGGAGACTGCCTTGGTTGGAGACGGGAAATTATGAATTTTCCAAAAAATTAAAAATGGTCTAACCCGGGGGTGGCCAACAAGTCCATCGCGATCGACCGGTCGATCGCAAAGCCAATTTTAGTCGATCGCTCGTGATGTCTTTGTTTAACGTGTTACAATTTGTTTAACGTGTTACAATTGTCCATTTACACTGACGCTGGCTGTCGCCACATGCTACCCCTCTAATGACAGCAATATCGCAGTGGAATGATGATTTCTCTTCATCTGCGTGATACGAAATACTTGGGATTTATCTCCAACGGACCTTCTTGTGGTGGGTTCAAAGATATTCAGACTTTATCGTCTCTTTTGAATTTTATTTTTGAATTCCTTTACAAATTCACATGCTTTGATATTTTCCGGGTTGTCAAAGTGCTCATATTGCTGGCTTAATTGCTGTTCGTAATCCTAAAGCAAATACATGGTGCGTGCGGTGCGCGCGACGATAAATATTATAGAAATGCCTGCCTTCAAATGCGATCTGACATAAAGGTGCGGGAACGAAACGAACTCACCGCAAAAGTTGGTCTATTTTAAACTTTTTCCGCATTGCCATATTCGATATAGCCTGCCAAAAACACAAGCACCACACACACGCAACAAACGCATGCACTCGTCGCTTATATATTTTTTTTGTTATATGTGAAAGATGAGACAGAGCGCAACTATCTGTCAGCGAAAACTTGCGGCATATTGCGGATCAGTCGCACGCATTGCACGCCAGCATGTATTTGTTTCCAGCTTAAGAGTATTAATGGCTTGAGTCTTTTGTTTGGTAGCACTTGATCGCTACCTTTAGAGGAGTTCTGTGAACGCTTTCAATCATTCAGTCGCTTACTAACTCCTGATCATTGTCTTTATCCGCGGATGAGGTAGACAGTGTAGTTTTTTTATGAGTAATTGTCAAAGTGGTTCAGGAACGTAAACTCGAATTTTGTCTTCACTGATGTCGCTGTAGACTTTCCACGGGCCAGTTGGGAACAACAAACTGCTTCTGCAGCAAGATTCTTTTTGGTCTCGTAACAAATTCTGTAATTTGTCGTAATTTGACTGGGCCTCTGCAAATTTCTTGAAATCTATTGTCTCTGTTGTTACATTTATATTACCTTAATTCTGAATAATAGATCTGCTATGTTGTTGGGCTTCCCTTCAAAGTATACGTATGTTCGTTTAGAACTGGGCGATGAAGTCTAGCTGTCGAAGTTGACGTGGTGATGTTTTTGGATTTTTGTTTAAAAGCGGTGTAAGCCGTTTGTGGAATATACTAAATTGTCGTTCTTCCAAATGATAACTGAAGTGTGTTACCAGTTGATGCATCGCCAGAAGTTCTCTGTCATACATGCTGGTAATACTTTTCAGTGGTTTTTTAGCTTCCGAGGAAAAACCTAAAGGTGTTGCAAATCCGTTGATATACTGTTATTGGATGGCATGGCGTGAGGAGTATGTGAGCCGTTTGCGCTCTTTTCCTTTTAAGATCCATTTACACTGACGCTGGCTGTCGTCACATATGTACGAGTATTGCACACCTCTTCCCGCACTTAGGCTACGGGTATGAAAACAAGTCGATCGCGACACATTTTTGTGATAAAAAGTAGATCTTATGTATACAAAAGTTGCCCACCCCTGTCTAACCTAACAAATGAATTTTTATCTTCTCTAGCAGCCAAGCTGCAATCAGAGTGATAAGGTCCCATAGGATGAAATCTAAACTACGCTGGAATTGCCAACGTGCCTTTGTCGAGTTGGGAATTTTCAATTGAGTTACGCTTGCTTGGATTGTTTGGTCATCTGTGATTCAAATCCAACGAAGAAGTGGTCCCTCTGTTCCAGTACTGGCTATTGAGGCATCCGCCAGCTTGGTAGGAGGTCCGGGACCATCAGGAATAAGTTGTTGCAGTTAAGACAGCTGATTTTACACGACTACGAAATTGGTCCCAATGTCACAGTAAATGTGGCGGCTCGCTTGTGAGACTTGAGACTCTCATCGCGCATGGAAACATGGATCAGATTACTATTTGCTCTGATCGATACAGTCAGCACTTTCTGGAGAATGGTTTATGGAGAAATTAAATACCAACTTCTTCGCTCTTCGTGAATACGTTTACTGCTGGCAAAGGTGCTTTTATTAATTTATTCTGTTTTTTATTACTCATTGTTTGTGAATTGTTGTGGTGATTTCTTTAAAGTATTTTTTAATTAGTCCCCGAATGCGATAATAGAAACCCTATAAGACCACATTCAAAGCGGATAAAATTTGAATTTCAATGCTCACTTGCGGGGGACAATACTACTAACTTCCATAAATACTAATTTCTCAAAGAATCTTTAGCCCTTCTGTACAATCCACAATCTTGCATCTCTAAAGGCAGAACAACTTAAGTTCCACAGTCCATTTATACATGGCATACACACTAAAGAATGCAAAATACGAAATCATTACCAGCCACAAAAATGTCAGAAATACTCGAGGCATGAAAATCAATAAATCCAGCAACAACAATAAATTTTTATACCGTTTCCCAATACTCGTCAAATATTTCAGTCATTCTGGTGCTGAATACGTGTTATGCGAAGGTATCACGTTCCTGGAGGAATTTCATTGTCACTTCAGTACGGAACACCTTCGGCGAAAGACTGTGGCAGGGCTTCAGGTGCACAATATACCTTTGCGCCTCGTTTTTTTTCTACACGTATAGATATGTGTATGCTTGCCGTATAAATAGGATGGAAAGGTACGACACTTTCTTAGGACATTTGTGTATGGTACGAAAGGAGCTCTACGGGCGGCGGCACAGGGTTTGTTCGATAGTGTCGTTCTAGAACTGCAGAAATTATATTCAGTTGGTGGTGCTCATAAAAATTTCAGCTCGTGACGTGCAAGACAACGAAAATTCTTTGGCATCTCGCTTGAATAAACTCACATCGATGGGTTCTAGCTGAGCTGAAGAGGAATGGATACCTTCTGGACTGAGATATACGTTACAACCCGAAAGCTATAGAGACGATGTACGACGAACAGAAGAAGATGTTTGGGGAGTTGCTTTCGATGTTAAGACACACTCTCACGACGAAAAAGTCTGGAGGAGGTGAATTTTCAGGTAAAAGTACTTAAAGGAATGAAACACTCCCTGGACTAATATCTGTGGAATCCAGACCCCAAAAGTGAACTTTTCTCGATCGTGATCGGATTTTTTCGCAACGTTTTTTATTTTTTTTCGTCTCCTGTTGATTGATGATTGCGGCGGAGTCTTTTGACAGATCTCATTGGCCTGGGAGGGGGTTTTTGGATTTGTATGTAGCTTGAAAGAATCTAAAGAGGATCGTGAAGAGGCGGAATGCATTTGAAATTGTCATCTTTTCACTTTCTCAACTAGGAATTAGTTGGAGGATTGGTCGCAGAATATTGTCGTCGGGCGCCTCAAGAAATCAATTCCGTGTTTAGTCTTCTATGATATTATATCTCCCCAGACACAGAAGAGTTAGAAAGTCGTCACCAAATTGCCAACCAGGTTAATTGGAACTTCCCAGCCACGCATAGACGTCTCTATGATTGTTTCGTATACTTGAAAAGGCATAGCTTGTCATCATCATCAATTCAACTCAGAGCTGTCAATACTTATTAAATCACTTTCGTGAAAGTTTCCCACAATTTTTTCCATGATTATATCTCTCACATCCCAGCTACAAAATGTGAGTGAATGCGAATTTTTTTCTTCTGTTCGCATCAAGAAAATTGCGACTTTGTTGAGATCTTCTTCACCTTCTTCTAATCAGCTTCTTATCGGCTAACACAATCTGCATCACCTCAAAACAAACACGCGGCGGTGCATAATTTTCAAAATCGCTCGACTGTTAAAAAAATACAACTCCACAGAAGAATGGAAAGATCAACACACCTGGAAGTTGCTTGAAGTTGTGAGATTCGACTTAGCTTCCTCTACATATTTTATGTCCCGCCCAGCACCTGGTGTCGCTGGCACTAAAGTTCATCTTTAGTTGTAATAAAATATTTCTGATAATAGCTGCAGCATTCTGGAGAATCGCCCAGCACCACTTGAGAGCAATAAGATCGTTACTCTTGCTTTTTTTTTGGATTGGGGCCAAGTAGCAGAAAAGCTGCTGGTATCAAGAGTTGACCTTTTTAAGTAACAAGGTACAAGAGAGTCGACGCGGCCAGGTGAGGCGACGCGACTTCCCTATATAAAACGAACTAACCAAAGTGCATCGACCTTGAGAGCCTTCATTTTCAGGAAGTTTGTTGCATGATGTTGTTGCAACATTTTTTAGTTCTGTTCTGGTAGTTTTTATTATTATTATTACTATTTTTTTGTGTACACCGCTCCATATCATAAAGATGTCGGGGATTTGCGAAGAAAGGGAATCTCTCTCCGAGGTAAGAAAGAAGATGCAATTTTCTGCTGGGGAAACAAGGGTCGACGACGACGGTCGGTGATGAAAGTAAAAATGAAGAGAAAAGAATTAACGCAGTGCGAAGAACTAGTCTATCTGGGTTTAAGTAAGGCAAGACAAGCTGGCTTTGGGTAGATTCTGTTTGCATCTAGCTTTTTCAAGATGAGGAAAATAACTGGATTTTCTGGTATGTTGTCGCTTGAAAAAATCATGAGTGATGAGTTGTGGTCTTTCTATGGCTGGTTACTATCTTGTTTTGTGGGTAAAGGATTCGTTTTTTTGTATTTTTATTTTTATGGATTAATAAGCGAGGAATGTTAGGAGATGTGATGTCTGAGGCTGTTTACTGAGTTTGGTGAGGAATATTGATGAAACTTTATACAATGTTTCATATTTCCGTATTTCATTTTTTTAAAAAAAAAACTAGACAACTCAAGTATTTCTGTAATTCTTAAAATGATTATTTTTTGATTATTATTTTGTTTCAATTTGCAAAATATGAATAATAATTTAATCAGTCGCCCAGTGGCGATCAGTCATCAACGATTTGGGCTGTAGGCCATTGGATGGAAAAAGGGTGAAACCCGCCTGTTTGAAAACTTCAAGCACCCACATATGATTCATCATTTGAACGCCAAAGTAAACAGAGAATCAGTATACAAGCAGTACGTTGATACCCACAGCTTTCATGAGAACACAAATGACAATGGTCTAATGTCACTCCCAACCAAATAGACCTCGTATTTATAGATAGATTTCTGCAAGTTTCTCCAGCGCGGATTACAATCTATTAATTCTAACGGGTGACCCAATTAGAGGTACTTTTGCCAGTAGTAATTTTGTGACAGATCAAGCATGAGTTGTGTCAAACTGTCATGGTATTTTTGATCACTATTGTTTGACGTTTCATCATGGAAATACCAAGTCCCGCACAGCTACAAACTATTAAGAAGAACAAGCCCTGTTCAAAACTTTGCTCAGCGATGTGGCCCATATCTGGCTTAAGCAAGGCGATACCTTTACAATAGAGGAAAATAGGATGATATTGAGGTATTTTTTTTCGGGTAGAAGGAATAAAGCTAGACTTTTCAAACTTTAGGGTTTATGAATATATTTATTTAACATTAGGGAAAAAAAATTTTTTTTTGATAAAAACAAAATGGCGCTGACTGCAACGACTTCCGTCAAAGGCCTTCTTTTGCGTTGCGGGAAAGATAGAACCTGCTAGGTTGGTGTGTAAAATATTACATTTTTTTTTATTAACTTCCCAGTAAGAAGTTATTGTAATCGGTCCGAAAATCGGATTCGAAATTTTCAATGTATTTACACGTTTCAAGGTCCCAATAGAATTTTAAGCAAAAATTTGAGAAGAAATATGTGTGTGTGTGTGCGTACGTATGTGGTCATTTTTTCCTGCACGATTTCGCGCCAACCGAAAAAGATATCGACTTCGTTCAGGTGCCGTTCGAAGCGTGTTCAAGGAAATATGATCTGAAAAGATTTTCATAAAAATTGGTCGAGCCGTTTTTTTGTTTGAACGACTTAAGTGCTTTTTGTACCAGCACGATTTTGCACGAACCAAAAAAGATATCGACTTCGTTAAGGTGCCGTTCGAAGCGTATTAAAGGACATATGAATTGAAAAGATTTTCATAAAAATCGGTGGAGCCGTTTTTTTGTTTGAACGACTTAAGTGATTTTTGTACCGGCACGATTTCGCGAGAACCAAAAAAGATTTCGACTTCGTTAAGGTGCCGTTCGAAGCATGTTAAAGGACATATGATCTGAAAAGATTTTCATAAAAATCGGTCGAACCGTTTTTTTGTTTGAACGACGTAAGTAATTTTTGTACCAGCACGATTTCGCGCGAACCAAAAAAGATACCGACTTCGTTAAGATGCCGTTCAAAGCGTGTTAAAGGAAAGATCTGAAAAGATTTTCATAAAAATCGTTCGAGTCGTTTTTTTGTTTGAACGAATACTGGGAAGTTAATCTTGTGGACCGAAAGGGTCAAAAGCCACATCCCAACTAGTTTTTATTTTTTTAATATAACGATTTTCAGGGGTGATTCCAAAAATCCCTCTCATTCAAATAGAAAAAAATATTGTTAAGAAAATATATTCCAAATTTCATAAAGATCGGTTAAGTAATTTTTGAGTTAGATTTCCCGCAAAGTCGAAAGTAGGTCTTTGGCGGAAGTCGTAGCAGTCAGCGCCATCTTGTTTTTATTAAAAAAATTTATTTTTTCATAATGTTAAATAAATATATTCATAAACCCTAAAGTTTGAAAAGTCTAGCTTTATTCCTTCTACCCGAAAAAAATACCTCAATATCATCCTATTTTCCTCTATTGTAAAGGTATCGCCGGCCTTAATGGGTCGTGAGTAGTACTCAGTTGGGGGACCGCATTGGTAAAACGACCCTGGCGTTTATAAATATTAGGCTTTCGACACCATCGCAGTTATTACCCACATTTCCACTCGGGATGATCGAGTAGCAATGATTTTTCCTCGGGGGTAAATTGGAGACAGTAAATTACATACATTTTATTTTCTACTTTTTAGTCTATTATGTCTTCCGCCATTTTGAATTTGGAATGACGCTACAAAACTAATTGTATTCTACATGTCATCCCCTTCCATTTGATACCAATGTGCGTGGATTAGGGAACACAATTGCAAAAATCGGCCTCCATTTTGGAACCGGCCATCTTGATTTTTTTACTAAATGGTCGGATTGCATTGTCAGGCGAACTATGCGTATGTGCAAAATTTGAAGTTGATCGGTTATTTTACCTACTTTTTAGCCTAATTCATGTATTTAGCCATTTTGTGTTGGCCGCCATTTTGAATTTGGAATGACAAAACACCGCGAAATGTATTCTACATGTCATACCCTTTCAATTGATACCCATGTCGGGGGTCGAGGAAGAAAAATTGAAAAATCGGCCGCCAGCTTTATTTTTGTACAAAATGGTCGGTCACCTTGCATTGTCAAGAAAACTACTATATGTCCAAAATTTGAAGTTGATCGGGTTCAAATGATGAGTGGCTTTAATAACTTTCTACGCAATAATGGTGGACTCCCTTACAAACTTGCATTCCCTATTGCAACCCCTTAAAGCCTTTGTTTCGGGAGAAAACCTCTTTCTCCAAGGTCTAATCAATATCTGTACCAAATTTCATCAAAATTGGTTAAACCGGTTAGGCATGAAAGCGTAGCAGACAGACAGACAGAGTTACTTTCTCATTTATAATATTAGTAGGGATTTATTCCAATCTCCATAGTAACTAACCATGACAAGAGTTACAGTGTCCCTGATTAAGAATATAAATAAGCAAAATTGTGCCCATTTATGGTTTATGCTATTCCTACATATAGTTTCGTAGTTGGGATATGCCATTATAACTACGAATAGAAAACGCGATTTTGATCTGGTATGCTATGCCACGTCCGTTTATCTTCTCTATTTTTCTAGATATTAAACGGGAGCGGATACTAGCGATAAGAGAATCAATGAACAGTTAAAACAGTTAAAATAAACCAAAATACTTTGATTATTTACCGTCTGCATGATAAATGTGAGTTAATATTTTATCCTTAACATTTTCAGTAGTTTTATGTACCTACATAGTCACCACTCCTTCACACATGAAATATTCGTGAGTTCCAATTTTCTCTCTCTATTTCACCCCTCAACATGAAGGCTTGTCAAGTGAATTTTTATGATGCTTTGTTTTATTACCTTTTTATTACCTCTACTAACTGTTGTACGATATAAACTAAAAAAATTCCAAGAACTGGAAATAAAAATAATTTTAATTATTAGAGGTCAGTCAGTCTGCATTTGTAATTAAACTAAAAGCGGACCGTGAAACCTCGTAATCAGGGACGAGCCCATCGACCCATTTGTTTAATACAAGTTTTGAGTATTTAGTACATTTTATCTTGCGACTTTTTTTTCATAAATAAACTAGAGGATGGAATGCATTTTAAAATATGTAGTTAAAGTGAAGGTTTTTATATGGCAGTTCTAAACTAAGGAATTACTCTTTATACTACCAGTACCTCATGCCGTTGATCACGCCATGGTGCATTGCCTAGCAGAAAGCTAAGTTCGAGGAATATAATGGGAGTCAGCGGTATGTTAAAGGAAATTGAGATGAAACCTGAATTTTACCTTGCTACCAAATGCTGTAGGACAGTGATTCCCAAACTTAGTTCGGTCATGGACCCTTTACTATAACAAAAACTTAATCATCAACCCCCAACCCCAATTGAATTAATTCTTATGATATAATAAAACCTACTAAAAATAATTTATTCTGTTTTCTCTAATTGCACGTATAGGTAGTTAAATGAATTAAGTGCACATATCTAATTTTTAAAAGAATTTATAGTAACTTGTAGTCGGTTTCGTTTCTACGTTAATAAGATTTGTCACTTTACCAAATCCACGTTCTAGCAAATATGATGACGGGAAAGCAAATATCACGAAAGTAGTTCTGTACAGTACCCCATAATGCAGGGTACAGAATTGGAACCTGCCTTTGAAACCAAAATTGGTGGAATCCTTCTTCCAACTTTGGTTTTAGCTCCCCATTTGTGGATATTTCAATAAGTTGCTGTTGTATAGATATCAGCGCATCTGAGACATCGGTTCTACTTGAATAAGGGTCCAATACCCAATCTGGTATGTTAATGTGAAGAATGGCATGAAATCTTTGTCATAATGTAGAGATGTTAAGCAAATCTTCATGGTTTTTCTGAAATTTTGCAAGATTTGGAAACTGAGAACATGCTGCTCTCCCCATTCGGTTTGTATAACAAAAGTTTTGTAAAAATGCAGCTATAATACTTTTAATTTTCATAAAATTTAATTTATCGCCTTGCAACTTTAAATTGAAGGGTACAGGGGAAAAACAACGTAAGTCCATAAAATCAAATTTCGAGAAAATTGAAATTTTGCATTTGAAGGCTTGTTGTTTTTCCTCTGTATGCGAATTCTTTTCAATTGATTTATATGGGCTGGGTTTGATATTCATCAAAATTGAATATACGAGCTAAAAGCTTCTGTATTTCTTCAATAGATTGCAGCAGCAGCACTAACTCGATTTCGAAAAAAATGGACTTACGTTGTTTTTCCCCTGTACCCTTCAATTTATTTCATCAAATTTGGTGAGTGAAACAAGGCTTTGTCGTTTTTGGAATTAATTAAATTAAGTCGCTTTCTAAGAATTGTAATACTGAACAGTCCATAAAATCTATCCAAATATGCATCATCGAACTTCTGTATTAAGTAGTAAGCGAGTGCATTCTTCGTTTTCCAAGCAAACTTGGGCGAATAATCTGCAATTCAAGCTATTACTTGTTGCCGATGATGCTTTGTTTCCTGGCAAAGTGGATTCGTCAAGTTGCATAGAGAATTGAGTTGTTTTTAAACAATTTTCAACGTCCTGAGCCATTTCGACAATTCTTCTTGTACTCAATGGAGTTATTGTTATGATATCGAAAGCTGGTTTATGTATCATGGTGCGTATTACTTCAGCTACAGCCGGTAAAAGAGATTTGGTCGTTACAAAATTAGTAGAACCTTGTGGCACCCAACTCCGCTTTGAACATGATATTTTACCCATAGTTGTTGCGGTTGCCGTTCCGGTGCCTGCTGCATTTGCTTCAGTTCATGTATGAACAGACACCCCCATCGAAGATGAAAATTTAAATTTAGACGAAAATACATCCTTGAACACTAATTTAGTATTTCATTACCGATTTTTAAGAATTTACCATTTTCGCCCCTCCATATCTACTTAAGTATTGATCATAGCGAAAAAGTGTAAAGGACCTGTTCTATATAGTATTTTATGTAGATTAATTTAGTACATATATAGTCATTTTTTCTCGTCAGGCAATAATTTTTGAGGTTATTAACGCAAAATTGAAAAAAGGGACCGGTGCGTTAGCTCCCACCCCTTTTACGGTACTTTTACTATGTTGTAAAGGACACCTTCCTCTACAACTGTGCCAACATTCGCTTCTAAATGTATTTTTTCCTCTATTTTTCCTTCGTTGGACTAAACAAGGTGCCCCCTCACTGCTTGTCCAATGGTTAATGGTTTCAACAATTCTTCGCACTTATTTCACTGTAATTCAAAACGGAACTTTTTCCTTTTTTCTGAACTTTTTTAACCTCTTCCAAAGTTTCTTAGTAGTATTTCAATAATTTTTCCCACTTTTTTCACTGTTTTCCTTTTTTCTGGACATATTTGACAATTTCAAAAGCTGGAACTCTTAAAGACTCCAGCGGTTTTGGTTTTTTTGCTATTTACCATTCAAAAATAAGTGTCACTCACTGATCTGTTTTCAGTGTTTCAAAATACTAAAAACAGATCAGTGAGATACTCCTATTTTTTAATGGAAAATAGCAAAGAAACCAAGCTAGCTAGAGTCTTCGACTATTCCAAGAAGTTTTCAGGTAACTTTTGAGGGTTTAAAAAAGGCTCAGAAATATGGTCCTTAACGACCTACTTTTTGAATTACAGTAAAATATAAGGTAAAAATTTGCTTCTTTTTTCATATTTTTTAAAAATAAGACCCTTTTATTTCTTGATTTTCCCATCATACACAATTGTTTTTATTTATCAAATGAAAGCCGCATTTCTTACGATAACAAAGATACCCTATTAGTGAAAATAGGCCGTTGTCTCATTAACGTTTTATTTTAACTCATTTAACTACATTTTGTTCCCAACAATAAAATTCAAAACGTCCGATGCCGAAAACGTGGAAAGATAGACCCCCATTTGTATGTTGTTTGTCGATAATTTTTGTGCACTATATACAATCAACCGTTGAACAAGCTGTGGCGGGATACCCTGTATATAATAATTTGTCTATGATGAAACAATGTACGCATGATCGATTTCGTTCTCCGCGCGTGGTCACGCGGTAAACATCGCTGAAAACTTTCGATATTTTTCGCGGACCCTTTGTAGTTCTTCGCGCACCACCAAAATAATTTTAAATTACCACGGACCCCTTGGATCATCCCATACACCCCCAGGGGTCCGTATGTACCACTTTGGGAATCACTGCTGTAGGAGATACCGACTGCGTAAGATTGTCCTACTGTCGAGGTCTTCTGATTGTTTATGAACGCATTATTTTTGTCTGTAGCGGGCTAATCTGGCGTTGCTAGTATAAGATAACCGCGGAGCGTTTATTTCTGTGGTACAATCGCTACAAGAGTAGCGATAAAGTTTTGTCAGAAATGTGATACATTACTGCAAAGGCTCGATATGATGGAGCAAGTTGCATAATCACCGATGATCTGAGGCTCTCTGTATTTTATCTTTACTA
This sequence comes from Thereva nobilitata, assembly GCA_963855945.1. Classification (NCBI taxonomy): domain Eukaryota; kingdom Metazoa; phylum Arthropoda; class Insecta; order Diptera; family Therevidae; genus Thereva; species Thereva nobilitata. Next base: position 87,359,255 of record OY979697.1, read on the forward strand.
CACCAAGGTGGGCCCCAATTGAGAATTCTTCAATGTCCTTGTTGATTGAGTTGTACATAGGCCCGATATCATAGAGCCTAGGTCTAGCATGCACTTGTTTCGCATTATCGAAAGTGAAAGAGTAAAACAGAGTACGAGCAGAGCTGTGAAGTGAGTTGGAAGGGGCTGAGAGTAGATCATTTTTAAAAGATTCGGACAAGGGCAGGTGGTACCATTGACCCTACTGGACACTGGCAGAGATCGTGTGCGATATAGATTTGGCACCATGTGTGAAATCCTACCTAAATTGAACGACCAGAAAGGTGATTCTCAGTCCAGTTTTCTATAAATGAGTCAATACCAATGATGCAAGTTACACTATCCATCATTTCGTTTATTACCGCCATACACAAACCGACTTTTTAGGCAAGGGGTCGCAGCGAAGTATGCAAATTACACGCATGGCATATACTTCCCTGCGACCCCTTGCCTAAAAAATCGGTTTGTGTATGGGGGTAATAAACGAAATGATGGATAGTGTGACTTGCATCAATGGCTTTCAGTTTAGCTAACAGAGCAGGGTGCCATACTCTTTCCAAGGCCTTGGAGATATCTAGAGCAACCAAATCAAGCTCATTAAATCGATGCACACTTTGGTTGAGAGCTTTTTGACATTCTAGTTGGTCCAGTTTATTTAACTTAGCCAAGAGCTAAAATTATCGCTATTTTTGTTTAACCAGCAAATGCGTGATAGGCTCCCATAGATGAAGTTACTCAGCATCCATCGATGATCCAAATACATAAATGAAGGAAACAAATATTGTAGTTTTGTGGACAGTAGTAAGTCAATATTATTCTTAAATATATTTGAAATTTTTGATTAAATAAAACTTCTCGAAATTGTTTTTTTCTTGTCTTACGAAAAATCATTCAATTTCCTTTTTTGTAAATGCACGAAACCAAAACGCGTTACTCAATCGGATAAAATGCGCACCCATCAAAAGTAATCGATTTCAATTCATTTCAAACAAAAAAAATCTTCACAAAAAAATTACCTAACAGTCACGATTTTCCCACCTGTACACAGAACAACAACATCACCATCAACGACCCTGTGAATACCTGGGAAAAGGTTTTTCAATTCACCAAATTGGATCAACCCCTCCAAGTCGTCAAAATCTTTAATCCGTAATCCGTAATCAATCAAAATTCAGTTAAAATGTCTCCGGTGTGTTGTGGTCTCGATGACTCCCCGGTATTAGGGCGCTGCACGATGGCGGCTCAATTGGTCGCGATTAATCCATTAATTAATTGTGTAATAATTAAAATTAACAGAAAAAATTCAAATTCCATTCGATTCGGGGCCATTTTCAGTGCGATTAATTCATGATTTTGCGTAGCATGGCCGCAGGTTGTCTCTGGCGGTCATAAATCTCGAAATGTTCTCAACCAGAAAAGCTATTTTATACGGAAGATGGATTCCTTTCTGGGTGTGCGCCTCCTCGTCTCAGGTAAAAATCAAATAAACTTTTCTCTCCATATTTTTACCGGTGTTTTACCTGGATGTTCACCTGAATGATCCGGCACCGGACAGTCAGTCGGTCCGTCGCGTCGGCTGGCTGATCGGTTGAATGGTGGTCGCAGCGGCCTCTTGTTTGAGGCGGCAGCGGCAGGTGGCGCGATATTTCTTTAATTTTCTCTCGGAAATTATTTGTTTGTTTGTTTGTTTACCGCTGTGTTATTTGATTATCAGATTACGGTCGTGATTTCATTATTTGTTAGCTAACAGCGCGATGCTGATGACAACCCGGCGACATGAATTCCCCAATGCCTGCGGAGCTTTCTATTTTTAGACATTTTTTTTAAACAGGTATTTATTAAGGTAATCCAGGTGAGGTGACCTTTTGTTGGGTCGGAATTAATTTTCATCGCATGGTAAAGACGAGAGTTTTTTTTTTTTAAAAAAAAGGTTCAGCTGATTAATGACTTTTCTTTATTCTATTAAATGTGTTAATTTTTGTCGAGGGATACCTTTTATTCTTCGTTTTCGTTTTTGTTTTTTTTATAATATGCGACTTTTATTGTTAAATTCCGGGAAAAAAGTTTTCGTGATTATTAATTATGATGCTTTACAGGTGATGTAACCTGTATGAAAAACTGTTGAAGAAAAATGTTTTATGGCAGTTTTTCTGAATTATGGGAAACGACTTTTATTCGAAAATTTTAGGCATTTATGTTAATTGCTCTATTTAACTTCCTGTGAAAATTACGATACCCTCGCACATTTTCACTGCAGGAATTTTGACGATAAAACTGCTCATCTATGAAACTATGAAATGTTTCTTTTCTTTTTATATTATAACACACAAAAATTATTAATTTTATTTATATTAACAGTCGTTATATAAACATGATTAGAAAAAAACCACGTGCTATGCGGAATTGAATTAAGAATATATAGTAGTCCAGTCAATGACCGTTTTCCCTTATAATTTTGCGAAACAACGATTTGCATAAAAATTTGGATTTAGGTTCTGCTTACCGTCTACTTCAAAGTTGACCCAAACCAAAGTTTCAACGTGAAATAAACAAAAATCAATGCATTTTTCATAAAATTTTTTTTAAAGTACTTGATTTTTTTAAAGTACTTATTTTTGTTTTTCTATAAAAGTCCCTAGCATTAAAACTAAGCGAGTTATGACGAAAATAAAGTTGGACCCTATTTTTTCGGCGCCAAAAAAATGTGAAAATCACCTTCTAATTACCACCCCCATTGAAAATAATCGATACCACTTCACAATTCACTTTATTAATGTACTTGTAATAGGCTCTAGAAGTTTGACGGATTTACAGTGCTTAGTTTTGAAAAAATTGGAGCTTGAAGTGAAGGGGACATTTTTGTAATTTTGCTAAAATTGCTTTTGCTTCTAAAAACCTCAAAAACTATTAACGATACGCAAAATTTTGTAGAGTACACAATTGTAGGTTTTGCTTTTCTAAAAATTTCCTTCTTTTCTTTTTTTTCTGTAGTATAAAAATTCAGCAAGATATGGCCGTTTACAGTTTGCATATATTCGTAAATTGTAACTTGTTCAAGCCCTTTCAGCTCAAACCCTTTCAAAAATAAGGGCTAAAAGAAAATTTAATTTATATGAGCTTATAGCTCTTGGAAAAACCTACAAAATATTTTTTTGATGGACTTGATAGCATAAAAACAGAACGAGTTATGGGTAAAAAACCAATCACATGTTTTTGTAATGAGAACACGAATATTGGAGCATTGACACATTATACCTATATTTTAGGCAAAGCCATACCCAGTGGGAAAAACTGGGAGCGCTGCTCAGGGGAGCTTACTTTGAGCGCTGCAAATATGCTCCCAAGGGAGCATTACTGGAGTTTTGAGAAGTTTTATAGAACGAGCAAAAATGGCAATTATCTTAATGACCATAAATCGCGCCACTAGCATACTCAGTAAACCGGTTCTCGTTCGATTACAGAAGTTAAGCAGCATTGGACTGTGGTTAGTACTTAGCACGGGGACCGCTTTGAAAATCGAAACTCGCGCTTGTGTAAAGACGATAAAACAATTGCATAAGGCGAACAAAAATAAAAACTTCGACTTCCGGAGTTTTTTCAAATATCCACAGGCGTCCCTGAATATTATTTATTAAAAAGCTTTTTTATAATACTTCTACAACGCTTTTGAATGAGCATAAAAAGGTATGCTCCCCTGCAATGACATCCAATCCAAAAATTAAAATCCATATAAAAATTAATTACTTATTTCCCCTATTTTTGATGATTGCAAATTTTGATCAGTAGGGATTGTTTTTTAAGGGTTGATATAATAAATACATTATTTTTTAAATAATGAAAAGATTCTATTATAGTAAAAAACAATTTTAAATAAAACAAAATTAAATCATTCCAAGTTGCTGAATAACATTTTTCAACATATAGGCTAGTCGGCGAGAAGGAAAAAATGATAAAAAATTAATTATTGGCCCATAGGCGAGATTAATGTTGGAATCGCTTCGTTTTAGGGTGTAGTTAAACACCCTAAGTTTTCCCACAATTTGGTTGACCGCATAAGTTTTTAATTAACTTATTGTGAATAAAATTTGCAGTGGGAAAGCTCTTTGTTATGAAATTCCCTAAAAAATAAGCCCTGTTAGAGGTCGCTAGGGGCAAGGGTGATATTGCAAACAGCTTCCAAAGTTTTCAAAACACGTTATTTTCGCTATTTGTTTACAGGAAAACAACTACAGATAGAAGGCTGAAAATTCTTGAAGATGGTGTTTGTGTAGTCCCGGCAATGTACAAAAAATTTCACCAAGATCGGTTCATTACTTTTTGTGTAATTAACCATCTAATTTTTTTTTAACCTTAATTCACAATTCTGCCATTTTTTGTAAGATCAGTTATAATTGGGAAATTCATTTAGAAAACTTAAGAAACAATTGAAAATGAAATCCCGTTGGAATTTTTGAAAAATCGCTATTTTGAAGGATTTTATGAGGTTTTTAGGAACGTATCTTTTTATATGCGATAAATAAACAAATATAAAAAGGTATGTACCTAAAAAACCTCATAAAATCGATCAAAATGGCGATTTTTCAAAAATTCCAACGGGGTTTTATTTTCAATTGTTTCTTAAGTTTTCTAAAAGAATTTCCCAATTATAAACTGATCTTACAAAAAATGGCAGCATTGTTAATTAAAGTTTAAAAAAAAACTAGATGGTTAATTACACAAAAAGTAATGAACCGATCTTGGTGAAATTTTTTGTACATTGCCGGGACTACACAAACACCATCTTCAAGAATTTTCAGCCTTCCATGTGCAGTTGTTTTCCTGTAAACAAATAGTGAAAATAAAGTGTTTTGAAAACTTTGCAAGATCACCCTTGCACCTAGCGACCTCTAACAGGGCTTATTTTTTAGGCAATTTTATAACGAAGAGCTTTCCCATGGCATATGTTATACCAAAAGTTGGCAGGAACGGAGCTATTGAAAGAAATATGAAAAAAATGCAAATTTTATTCACAATAAGTTAATTAAAAAGTTTTGCGGTCAACCAATTTGTGGGCAAACTTAGGGTGTTTAACTACACCGTAAAACGAAGCGATTCCAACAATAATCTCGCCTATGGGCCAAAATTGCCATGAAAATGCCTCGCCGACTAGCCTAATAATTTTTTAATAATAACTATTGTAGGGGGTGGCTTTTAGGGCCGAAACTGTTTAATAAATCATAAATTATGTCCCTTAATGTCAATTGACGTTCATTCAACTTATTTAAAGATGATTTCAATCGATAATCTACAATTCGAAAATTGTTTTCGAATAGGGGTAGTTTTCACCCCTAAAAAATAAAAAGCAACCCCCGCCACAGGGTCAACTTTGAAGTAAAAGGTAAGTAGAACCTTTTGTGCAAATCGGTGCTGTTTCGCAAAATTATGGGGTTTCGACGTATTTTACCTTCATTGACTGGACTAACAGTCTAAGGCAGTCTCAAAATTTATACTTAGGTCACGAGAGGCCTAATTCTATTGCAGATAGTATCATAAAGGATCCCAAAAAAATTCCGATTGGTAGTCCAGTCTAAATAGATGAAAAAAAAACGGAACGGTTTGACGGAAGGGGACAAAGGGTCGCTGCTGACAGGCCCAACATTGCAGCCAAAATTATTCGCTACATTATAGAAATGACTGAAGTATCGTTATGCATAGACGGCGGACATTGAGTGAATTTATAGGATGATTCTTGTCAACCTCCTGGATCGGAAGTATCAGACCTGTGGAGGACTAATGACTGCCCTATACAAGAATATGAGATGAATACGGCAACAGTTGGAACCACTTCACCACTCTATCTGGGAATTAAAACATTGAAAAGATTATGGAGAGACGAAAAATCCTTGTACCCTGAAGCAGCTGAGGTCGGAATTATCGACTTTTATGTATGTAGATCATGTGCTCACATATTGCAAGAAACAATGACGTTACAAAAGGATTTGTTTAGTCTACTGAAGGGAGGAGGATTTCATTTGCGTTCCAAAAGTCGATCTCAGCCAACGATCGTGAGATACAACTTCACCTACAAATAAAAGAAGACAATCAGATGCACTGAAGGAATTTATTGGCTGCCAGTGGGAGACTATTTTCCTTATGCAATAAATTGCGCAGAGTTCAAAGCCACAACGAAAATCCTGTCGGAAGTGGCTAAATTCTATTATCGGTCGCACCGTTTTTCATTTTGGCAAAATTACTATTGCACAAAAGTGGATGGCTGGTTATGATTGGGACGATGCGGTGGTTCAAGACGTTCAAAATTAATGGACCCTGTTTCAGGAACAATTGCCACATATTCAGACCGTCAAAATACCGCGATGGGCCAACTTTTTTAGGACAACGACCAAATGTCAACTGCAACAGTGATCTACATCAGGATAGCCAAAAAAGATAAAACCATAGAAACGAAATTGTTAATGTGAAGGAGAAGGGTAGCACCCACGAAGCCGATGTCACTGACGCGACTGGAGCTATATGGATCAGTAATATTAAGCAGGTTGATGCGACGGGTTAAAATGGACATGCACCAGTTTCCGGCCGTTCAAACCAGGTAGTATTGGATTGAGTAAAATCTCCTGAAAAAAATCAACTGCTACGAAACAGATCTTACCCTTTACGATATAGAAATGTCGACCGCGCTATCAGATGCTTGTGGCGCCATCTCTTTAAAGTACTTTAAAACTAAATTTAGTACGCATTAATAGTGCTTAAATTTCAGTCCATCCTTTACCTTAAAATCTACAAATATATCCAAGCATTTTCGTAATGGTTTTCCCAGCTTCATTCATGAGTTTTTTTCATCGCAAAATTACACACTCAATGTCCACCAAAAAAAACCAAAGCTGAATCACCGTTTTTTCTCCACCACACAATCTTATTAAATCACTAAAAACCACATTCAAATATCGCTGATAAATCCCCCCTAATACTTAAATAAATCATCGAAAAGCTCAATGGCCATAATTTAAGGCCACTGCACACATCACCTGTTCGCGCAGGTAAGAAACGCACCAAATCAGAAAAAAAAAGTTCTTGTTACCTTCGGATTCTTTTTCACATTTCTAGAATACAAAAATGCCGGCTTCGATAAGAAACAATTAATTTGAACAACTGTAAATCTCGATAATCGTACAATTAGACAACGTTTAGCATGCTAAGTTCGTAACGGTTACGGTCTGTATATATGCATGCATACATAAGGTAAGGTAAAAATTGAAGGTGCTACTATAGATGTGCCGGGCTGAATGGGTGCGAGATATCCCAGGTGTGAAAAAGGTACGCAATCACCTGATGGTAACGAATTTAAGGAATTTTACGGTTTTTTGATTTTGGAGATTTTTTTTTTCTTTCGTTGTTTTTTTTTTGGAAAGTAATGTTGTGTTTTTTTGGGAGTTCGCACAGTTTTGTTAGATGACAATGTTGCTCCAGTTTAAGAGGAGTAGTGTTGTTTGCATTTTTTTAAAGTGGTTTGAGATGTGCGATATTTGATTTGAAAAGAGATTTGAACTTTCTAAATGTTTACAATGTAAAAAAGTAAGTTTTTAGTTGGTATTTTAGCTTTTTGTGTTTTAATTCATTAATTCTTTACTATTTATTTATTTATTTTTTTATTTATTCGCCTTTAAAAGACTTCTAGGTATGCCATGCGATTATAAATTTTCTTTTTCTCTTACCAGAGGGCGCCATGAGATCCAACACTTTAAGCCAATCTGTGTAGGGTGGTAGGTTTGACAGTTACGCAGGTCGTGAAGATTTCTCAGAGCAAAAAGAAGAAACTTCTGAATTTATTCAATCCTGTTGCTACTTTTTGATCGACATGATTTAATACCTTGGTGTTGAAGTAATAATACTGCAGTTGTGGACATGATATGAAATTTGGACATGAGTTCACATTCAAAGAGACAAGTACTGGCACGTGGCTATTTTATGTAATCGAAGACGTAAAAGTACCGCACAGTACCGCCATCAGCCAAGTTGTGAAATGCGTTGGTGCGGATTGAAAACAAACCATTTGTGAAGATTAAAAATAGAAATTGACCCTAGAAGAACATCGGCAGGTATGGGATGGGTTTTAATTTATACGCCGCCCAATACTGGCCAGAAACTCGATACCAAAAGCTTGGAGTTTGGTCAATAGACCATGGTGCGATAGTCTGTCAAAACCAACCACCTCACTCTAACCGGAATGCCTTGATTGAGGTGCTCTTTTAAAAGTGTATTTCACTGGATTATTTTTCATTATTATTGAAATTATCGCGAAAACCAGTGTTTTTTACACCGCGATTTTCGTAATCAGCGACCCAAAAAACATATAGGAAAAGAGTTTCAAAACGGTGTCATGTTTCGACATTAGAAATACAGGGTGATATGCAAAACACTAAAAAAATACAGGTGCGGTTATGGGCCGCCGTGAGGAACAAAGTTCCTTACGCTTTTTCTCCAACTGCGAATGTAATTCCAATATGAAGGCATATGAGCTACATTTTTCAATACCATTCATTTCATTAAGGCATAAGCATCTGTTCTGGATAATGAACACAGGAAAAAGTGTGCATATTCCTTAAGTGCCCCCTAGACTATCAATAATATTGTGCAATAATATTGAGGAAATTACTGACGGTTTTCTTCTTTGCGCCCGACAAGACAATCTTTCAATTTCACCCACAGACCGTCAATAATATTGCGCAAATCAACATATTGCACAATATTATTGACAGTCTAGGGGCCCGATTAGTGTAATAAAACCACAGTGGAACCAGGTTTCCCGCTTCCCGGTAGTCGGCGCCGATGCGTGCTTATAAGCATTTGAGTTAACGCATGTTTTTAATTGGGCCATAGCACAGTCGCGGCTGGTTAAGACTTGTCGGTGCCGACTGTCGGAGCTGATGAATTTACTGGCATGAAAATTTAATTTTCTCTTGCCGGACTGGAAACGGACACTGAAACTTTAAGAATCTGTCGTTATGGTGTCTTAATTTTTTGAATTAATGATGATATTCCCCATGAACTCTTCTCTACCTATTCAAAGGATGTATACCCATTTTATTTGGTTTTATTGTACCAAGTACACAATTTGCGAAATCCAACATTACGAGCGCAACTGATGAGTGATTTTCTGCTTGCACCGAATATGTTTTAGTTCGCCACTGTGTTCGACCTAGGCCGAACGGTACTGGTTTTCGGCAAGCAGTAAACCGCCTACCGCCTTTATGTGATTGTGAAAGCTCAGGTGTCAGCCTTTATACTACCAGTCCGTCATGTCGTTCACGTCTAAACTTCTAGTAGTAAGCTTAGTTCGAAGGATAGAAAAGGGATGTGATAGGTTAAGGGTAGTCTGGAGGGTGCATGAGAAAGAGGAACTTCGCGCTTGATGCTGTATGACTTCTTTTTTTAAGCAGCTAAGCTACAGATGCAACTGTCACGTCGGTTTATTAGCTCGTCGGAGTGTTATGCCTCCTGAAACAAGGTAATCCCGCTAACCAGCCGACAAGGGTTGTGATGCCGGCAGTACCAGACTACCAGGTGAACAACGAGGTGTACTGTCCGCTTGGTGAAAACCAGACCTAAGCGGAACTTTGCAACTTTATTATTAACCGGTTCAGCTGGCAGGATGCCTTATTAGAGAAGTTTCTTTTACGAAGGAGTGGTGAGTGGTGGCTATGGAGAAAGTTAAAGGTCCGTAAATTTTGGTAGGCCTTTCTTAAGTTCTCTTGTCAGTAGTATAGCGTACCCCTCTTCTTGAAAGACAGTTGCCAGGGTGCCTGTGCCTAGGCTTATCACTCTAATGAATCAGGGCATTTAGCTCCAGATTTCGGCGCACACATCTGCCTCTGGTTTGGAGCCATCCGTGTATCATACCAGTCCAAGTCCAGGTTAGCCTGTCTTGTATGTGCACGGAAGAGGACTCATATATGCATGCAGCCCAATAGCATACCAGCTGCGGATATGGAATATCGTCGCCCAACACTAGGGCCCAGGTAACCATTCGCTTTCAGCCGCAGCGCCGCGTATATGGGGTATTGCTCTGCATCAAGGTGTAGTGGTACCAGATTGAGGAGAGTCCAAGACCAAGCATCATACTGCCCTGATATGGTTCCGTGTGACTTTCATATTCCCAAAGCTAAAATTACCACTTCAAGGAAGGCGTTTCGAATCAATTAAGGCCATCAAATAAAATTCGAGAATTCAGCTGAGGGAGCTAAACACCATACCTCAATCAACCTAAGAAAAATGTATGGAGAATTGGATAATGTGCTGGCATACTTGTAGCTATATCCGGCTGTGGTACCCAGGGGTTAAGGCGCCCGAATACCACCCCAGAGGTTCGCGGTTCGAATCCATTCCGGCGTTGTCATTTATTCTCTTTCGCGTGTTGGCGTTATTAGTTCTTTCACTCTTTCGTCTAGTATCTTTTCGACTAGAGCTTGCTGTCTGACATTGCAATAAATGATATGTACAGTACATAATATATCTGCCGAGAGTACAAAGTGTTTTACCCCTGGAGGCTAGTATTTCACATGAAAAAAATAGTTGTATTGCTGTCGAAGGGGCCAAATTTGAAATAAATGTTGATGATTTAACAACTCCAGGTACTTTTAATAATTTTAAAACCTTTAACAAACAACAAAACTTTCTTAGATCCAAACATTAGGTCAAATTGACTTAGGTCATTTACTACTACCACCTGTTTGGGGAACATGGTTTGAACATGTTGTTTTTTTAATGTACATCATCGGATGCAGGTGCAGATTCCAGCTTGGACTGTCATCAGTCAGTGCAAAACCTTCATTTTTTGTTTGTTCTTTTTAATTACAAGAAAAACCCGCAACAACTCAAGGTCAAGCAACATCTCTTCAATTCATAACATCTAACTTTCTTTCTTCATCGCCAATAAAACTACTTTGACCTTTTTTTCACTCACTTAAAGTGGCTTAAAGCTGCTCCTTCAAGTCCGAAAAAAAATAAAGCACATAGAAAAAACCGACCAACGACTTTTATTACCACGAAAATTCAAGGTTTTCTTGTCAAACAATAAATCGATGATGCAATAGAAGACGTGAAACCGCCATTGTCCACACTGCGAAATTAAAATGCTAAAATGTTTTCGGTGGCGGAGAGCTACTAGATTCCTGGATTTGTTTGAAAATGAAAAAAAAAAATAAAGAAACAAAAAGCCGCAGGTGAGGAAATCACTTTTTACAGTCTTGTAAGCACTGCAATCGGGCACTTAGGACAACAATAGAGCCAGCGGCTAGTCAGCCGTTCTAGACCGTTGTTGCTGTAGTAGCTAGTATCGTGTTTCCTCGATTATTCAATTTCTGTTTCGTCTTCTTTTACTCTTCTTCAAAATATTCAATTCAAGTTTCGATATAATGTTGTATGGAACATTTCACCTGGATTCCAGGTGAATGCCATAGTCTAATGGGTTCCGTTCGCACGGGAAAGTGATCAAAGTGAATCTAGGCGGTTCGGGCATACCAGTACCAGATTCCTAACCAGCTGAAAATGTCAGTGCGGTTTCAATTTGTGGGCTTGCTAATGAGGAGATATTTTATTGCTGCTCAATTCTGGCCAAGGAAATGCTTTATTCCGAGTATTCCGAGCACATCCAGCCGTAAACTAAAGGTGAATTGAATTTTCGAGACTTTGTTGCTAGAAGATTAAAGTTACACTTGCTTTCCCCTGTTCTTGGGTTAGTAGCGCGTTGGTATAATATATACTCGTATACCCAGAAACTCCCCAGAGAGAGAGAGAGAGACTGACCAACTCTAGGAATTGCTTGCAACCCCGGACTAAAAGTGCCCCTCGAGCTGAATTTGGGTTAATGTGTAATTTTCTGGAACCACCTTCCTCCCAGTACCTTAAACCCAAACCATCTACTATAGAGGCAGAGGGTGGGTGAATGTGTATATCTTTCTATATGTATATCAGGGTTGCGTAAATTATCAGAGTTTATGGGTTTTGCTCTGTGGATAGTCTATGTGGTTAGGCATATTTAGCTGAGAGTCGGTGTGATAGGAATATTTACGTTTATTTCAGAGCTCTTTGCGAAGTTTCGTGGCAGACGTAGGCCAGCTTAGGATACTGGGGACTTTATTGATAGTCATTAACTGAAAGTAGACTGCGGACTGGTATTGGAATTTCTTAAGTGGCTTATCATGCTCTCAAACGCACCCAGGTGCCTTGTGGCTTGTATTTAAGAGTTTCGCAAAAATATAATTTTATAGCAATTTTATAGGTCGATAGTTTTATTGGTTTTGGAAAATGCGTTTTTTTTGTTGAAAAGATTTATAATTGATATTGAACATTTAGAATTTAGTAATATTGAATTTGTGCCACGAGATCGATTTTATGATAGTGAAATTGTACAAGAACGACAGAACCATAATAATAGAGACGAGGTAAGGAACAGTACAAATATTCAGCAATTAGAAGTCTGTAGCATGCATATATCACGGATATCTGAGTTGGTGCAACGCGAGAATTATGTATTAGTACAAAAAGTTTTACGGATAAATTAATGGATTAACATGATGCTATTGAGGATATCGACTTTGCGAAATAGACGTCCCCGGGATGCCCAGTTGGCGGCGTGATCTCCTATAAGCCAATGTCCCGTGATAATGGCCGATTCTGGTCCTAAGCTTGGATTTGACATAAAGAAAACAGATTTTTAGCCAAGAACTATAGATTTACGAGTACAGACAGAAGGCCTGAAAATAAATAAATCCACGTAAAGGTGGGTATCCACCAAGAGTTTTGTCTCCGCACTATCTCCATACATTATCCGCTGAAGTGTCTCCACCAAAATCAATGCGCGGAGATAAGAAATGTGCGGAGATAATAAGTGCGGAGACTACACACGCACACCGATATTTCAGTGGATACAAAACGTATCCATTAAAAAATGTTCTATGTCGGTGCGGAGAACTTCTGCGGGGACTGTGCGCGGATAAGTAAATGCAGTGGATACTTGAAAAAAGACTTCGAAAAGTCTTGAAGGTGCTTGTTGAGGCCTATCTTTTGTTTTCCAGTGAATATGGAAAACACAAAACATTTTAGGACAAAAAAGGGTATTATTTTGAAGAGATAGATTTTTCTTACGATGGAATGGACAAATAAAAAATAAATAAGTTGTTGTGGGATGCCGAATAAAGGAGTATAAAAATAAAAATAGCAATTTTTGTCCATTTGCACCCTCCCCAAGCCACCCGTAGCTGAAGTTGCCATTTCACCCCACACCCCAGCAAATGGTAAAAAATTTCTGCCACTAATATTTAACAGTTATTTAGCCCTAATAGAACCTACATACGCAACGGCAGACAATTTTTTCAAATTTAACCCCTTTTTACTCCCCCCCCCTCAACCTCCTAACTCGAAATGGGTCCACTTCCCGCAAAAATGTCATATTATAAAAATTGGTTGAAATTACTTGACAAGCTTATATACCAAACGGCAGAAAGTAGGGACGACACGATTTTTTCAAGTGCCAGCTCCCCTACTATGGTAATATATTTAGAGACTTAAATCGGAAAACATAAAACATTGCGCGCACACAATAATTTTATCATTCAAGGTCGTATCCACCTAAAGTCTTGTCTCTGTAGAGTGCGCGCACAGTCCTTTAGAACATAGTTTGAGACTTTTCATATGCTTCCTGCAAGATTTTAGTGGATACGCAATGAAAGCTTTGTCTCCGCACAGTTTGAGATTTTTAATTTTTTGCTCTGTTTGTGTGGATTTTTGTGTGCGCGCACTGTCTGCAGACCGCAGTGGAAACGCACCTTAAGAAAGTTCACTGAGACCGCTTTCCACAATCTGGTTCTCAAGCTGTAAAGTGCAGTGCAAAGGAGTTATCAGTTAAGCCTGAACCAGATATGACGTGCCGGACCGTAAGAAAACTGAACGAATTTGAGCTCAGTTACGGCACTTTGACAGATAGACCTAAATGAAAGTGTAAAGTAACCAGTGACACCGCAGTGAAAAATGAAAATGCAGAGAATAAGTAAAGATTTAAGTGATTTAATTGATTTATTTAAGTTGTGGACGGAGTACAAAAAACTTAGAAGTGCTCGGGAAAAAACAAGAAAAAAAATCGCGAAATAAACAAAATGAGAAGCAGCCACGCATATTACCGTGTTACATTTGTAAAAATAAAGAAATTAGATTCAGCGCAATTTTTTATTCACGCGGGAATGAAAAAAAAATAATTAAAAAATAAATAATTTTTGTTGTGCATATTTCATAGTTTCTTGGTTCAACAATCTAGAAGGCCTTCAATATCTCCTGTTTTATGTCATTTACTGCTCCAAATGTATTAAAAAATTGTTAAAATGTGAACAGATTTTTTGAATAGCTAACGGATGCTAAGGTTTTGTGCTATTCTTCCAAACGTACGGTACGTACCCTTCGAGAATATAACGAACATTCGGCAAGTTCATTAAGTCAATTTAGGTCGGTGCCATATAAACACTCATGTTCGTACGTTACGGTACGTACGGCTACGGTCCGGCACGTCATATCTGGTTCAGGCTACAGTCTGCGACCGTCAGGAAAGTGAGTTCACCACTACTTATTGTTAAATTCCCGTCTGCCAACGAGCAGCTGGAGTTTTTGAAAAAAATCCGTCAACATGGGACGCTGAAGCAACTCAGCCTTGCGTTCGCTTCTGACAGTGTGGTTCGAGTTACTGAAAGTCTGACGTCGAAGAATAGCGACATATATCAGACGGCACGCAAACTTCTAAAGAGGAATCTTGTGACCTCTGTATTTACTAGGCGGGGTCATGTTTATGTCCAGTTTGAACGCAATCAGCAGCCACGCAAATTCACCTCGGACCTGGACCTAAATGATGCTGTTGGCTCTCCCCTATGAGAGCATGGAATACTTGGAACTGTCCGATGTCACCATGGAGCTGAGCTCATTTGAATGCATGCTTTAATATTTATATATATATATTTTTTTCTTCTCTTGTTCACATTTAATTATATTTCATTTTGTTTACTTTTTCATTTAATTTTTTAGTTATAAGTTAACTATTACTATTATGTTTATTATTACTTATTTCTTCCTTCTTTCTTTTCTTTTCTTTGCTCGCACTTAAATTCTACTTCATGCTCGCTTCTGTGTTTATGGTTGTGCATCTTGTTAGTTGCTATTATGAATCATTTTGCTGATCGAGTGCACTATGAGGGAATGCTACTTAATATCCTTTGTTCCTCATCCACACCCAGGACCGGCGCTTGTATTTTTTTGCGCCCGGTGCAGTATGCCATATTTCGCCCCCATCAGCTGTTCATTTTTTAATTCCAGTGATGGAATAAGACAGAAACACTCTCTGGGATTCCTTTAATATATGAAAATGAACGCACGGAAACACTTTAATTTTTTTTCTTCAAAGTTTTAATTTTTTGTTTAAATGTTTGTTTTGTTTAAATTTCTGAAATTTCGCCCAGTCTAATTGCGCCCGGTGCAAGTGCACCATTAGCACCTATGAAAGCGCCGCCCCTGTCGGCACCAGCACCTCAGCCAAATTAGAAATGAATCGCTGATAAAAATTTACCATACCTAAAACCTTCTCGATCGATTTGAGGTGAGAGATCAACGATAGTCTTAGGCTTAGAAATTTGATACCTTGTACACCAAAAACGCATTTCTCAAGCTTTATGGTTAAACCAAAGCTATCAAGGCGTTTAAAGAGCTCTTCGAGGGGAACGGTGTACTTATTTGCGGTTCTACTGGCGATAAGTATTTCCTCTGAATCTTTGCGCATTACCTACCATCTGAATCATAAAATAATGCCATATTAATAAGGCAAAGGAAATACATAAAAGTTTAACTTAAAAACATAAAAACTTGCTGTGGAAGCAATGGATTTAGTTACGGAATAAAAATCGCAAAAAACTAAGACAACACTAAATGGCGGCTATCAACATTATCTTTAACCATGTGAAATCTTTACTCTCAAACTTTGAGTGGCTCTTATAAATCTTCACAAAGTACCGACCCATAATTAGAGGAGGTTTTTTTCATCCTTTCTTAGCGCATCAATTGACGTCTTCTTCTCTAGCTTTAGTACAAGCATTTCCTTATGACAGCTTCAATACAGTTTCATCCATCAGTTTATTTGGCTTAACAAATTAGGAATTATCTAATTACGTTTATGACCAATTACAGACGGCAAAAAAAAAACATTGTAAGTCGTCGCATCAGAACACAGAGAACACAATCTTCTTCTGAAAATTATGAGAACGGCCTTTTTTCGAGCATAGACTGAAGAAGTACGTTTGGGCGCGCAATTGATGTCATCATTAGCAGCTTAAGAACAAACCGCAATTTTCAGCTTTTTGATTAATGTCGAACCATAAGCCAAATCTCAATTATTATCCAAAAGGTAAATGAACCGACATTGAAAATTCCGTATAGGGTAATTACCGGCCACGAACTGACGAGTATGATGCGCAATGATCGTCATGAACTTCAGTACATCGCGGTTTTTGGTGGCCCATCAACGAGGCCGGGGGCATCGCGTCAACGTGTTGTCCATTTCATCGAAATTCTCAATTAAATTTTTTCGTTTGATTATAATCAACCTACAGTGAATGAAAAAAAGAGGAGAAAATGCACACGGCTTCCTAGAATGTTAATTCAAGGATAATTGCCGGCACGACTTCGAGAAATTAAATGGACGATAAAATTTATGGACTATCAAGACGCCCGTAAGTGACCGGGGCATAGCATAATATAGGCCTACATTGGTGTAGAGTTACTGCTGCCGCTGCTGTTTGCTGAAGGTCCCCTGAATGGCCATACCACACCTTGCCGAAGCACCAATCTGGAAAGAAACTCACCTTTGTCGCTATTAATCTTGTGACATAATCGTCGGCTTTAGCTGGCGCTTCAGCGGCAACTCAGACTGTTGGGCAAGACAGTATGTCCCCAGAAACACGACCATAATATATATATATATAGAATGTCACTCTGCAACAGAAATGCAATGTCGCTAGAGCTTGGGTGTTTGATAGGGCGAAACACCGGTGACCATGGATTCTTTTGGTGGCTTTTATGTGGATTGTTTTGCCATTTTTGGATATATATGGAATGAGAGAGGTTTCGGTCAGGTGTAGGAGCAGCTAACTAGCCAAGATTACACGATGGATAGCACCTCTGGCAATCAATCAAGTCGCAAGTGAGTTGTAGTAAAAACATTGCTTTATACTTTCGATGGTGTGTTGCTTAATTGAAATAAAATATTTGTGAGAAATATTTTGGAATTTTCTTGTTGGAGAAATAAAATGTTATGCAAGAAAATGCGAACAGTTTTGTGATAGGATAAAGGGAAATAGGAAGGAATGATGAATGAGTGAGTGTCGGTGATGATTATTACAAAATTGCTTGTGAAAAATCATCAAAAATAACGTAATCAAAAATTTGTGGGAAGTATGGTGACTTGTGTAAAGTGCTATGAACACAAAATTTAATTTCTTCCCAGCGGGGAAATTCGTAAGTACCCTCGACGAATGCGGAAAAGAAATGTTTACTTATCTCTGATTTCCTGTTATATACTCTTGTTCTTCTTTGAATGGAGTACCAGGCTCAAAAGTAACGCGAAGTCAATTGCACAAAACAACAACCCCAATACTCATATTTGTATATCAGACCGCTTCACTCAGATTTCACTTCGCATCTCAGGGCTGTGACATAGACCAAGGGTGGGCAACCTTTTTATAACCTGGGCCAGAATAAATTTTACGTGTTTTCCGCGGGCCGAGTCAATTGACGCCTTTTTGTGAGCTGTAATTTTTATAGGGTTGAACCGGACTTACACAAAGTAATATGATAAATTGTACTGAGGCCTCAATTTTTTGACATGTCCCGGTTCAAAAATAATGTCCTACTAGTGCATCGAGATAAATGAGGCGAGGATTTATTTTTTCTTACTTCTTTTGCGGCATTAAAATATCTTACTTCATTCAATATTTCTTACTTCTTTTGGGGCCCAAAATTTCCAACCAGGAATTAGGTGAGATTGTATCAAATATACATTGTGGAGGCATAGGTTTCTTACCTACTCTGAGGCAGTTGAATGCATATTAGAATCAAACTCGTTAAAAAAGCTTTCAATTGGTATTTATTTTCCTTCTTTTTTTAACTTGCTTGTCATTTTGGCATTACAGTGGCACCTCCCTTCATTTGAAGTATGACATTGTACTGGATCAAAAGCAAAAAGAGGCACATCTTACAAACTCAATTTATAATCGTGTTCTACCCAACACTTAATTTTTAGTCTGCATTTGTGAAAGATGCTCTAATGGGGGTAAATCACACTATCCATCACTCGGTCCTCAACTCAAACAGGTTTGTGTATAATGTAGGTATTACGCTAAATATTCATTTTTCTGTCTCTTTTTCATGTAAAGATTGCGATGCCCTTGTAGTTGTATAATAATCGCGAATGCGAAAGGGAATTTCTCATAGTTTTCGCAGACCCCGAGAACGATGTTATAATTGTGTTGGTGTGATGGATGGGTGAGTCTGACAAATTTTCTGAGCAAAGTCAAACTTCCCTGCGACCTCTTGTCTATAAAATTAGTTTGTGCATGCGGATAATAAAAGAAATGATGCATAGTGTTACTTACCCCAATGGATGTAAGTTTTAACATTAGTACTACATTATGAACATATATTGTATGTTGCTATATGTGTTTGATACTCAATTTAAACTAGACGAATTACACCCAAAAATATTTATTTATAATTTCTCCTAAAGATCTCGCGGGCCGGATAGAAACTTTTCGCGGGCCGTAGTTGGGGGCCAGAGGTTGCCCACCGTTGACATAGACTATGAAAGGCAAATGCAAAGCCTGCAGGTGGAGTCCACTGACTTTCGTTCCTTCATTGGTGGTAATTTAGGGCGTAGTGTCTGGTAATCAAGTCAGCTAGTGCCATCCTACCTACACGCCGATATGTCTTCTAAAAACCATGGGCAAACTTATTGAATGGATGATATATGTACCTATAACAGATTACCCCAAGAGCCGAGAGAGAAAGCGGCTTATTGGAAAGGCAATTCGGCTTCAGGAAGACTAGATCGCCAACTGGATACAATGAAGTATCTAGTGCGCATAATGATAGAATTCTTTGTAGGTACGACACTGCCTTGCGAGTTTGAGGTGGGTGTGAGTTCAGTACAACTTGCGGAGTCCCTCAGGGGTCCGTCTTAGGTCCGCTCCAGTGGATCATCATATATGATCAAGTACCGGGACGACGCTTCTCACGAGAAGTGGTCGCTATCGGCTCCCGCGAGAAGAGGTCGCTATAAGGTTCGCCGATGACATCGGGGTCGCTGTAGTACGAAAGCGACTCGACGAAATCCAGATAGCTGATCCAGCCCCTTGACGCAATGGCACAAGCCGGTCAAGCGGGTGGAAGAAGACTTATGAAGAAAGTGACTCTTTTCTTAAGCTGGGCTAGAGACCCACAGAGGTCACAGGCAGGAGCTTCTGGATAGAGTGTTAGTGAAGTGCAGTGGGCCGCTAATGAATTCGTCGAAGTCACCTTTCCCGCAAAAGAAACATAGACGGTAGGTCGCCGATTCGTAAGCTCTACTGTCCCTGGACTAGTGAGCACTTTGGAGAGACCACTTTTAAGGGTCACGTCGATGACGCCAGGCTGAAGTAATGCCTTTACGGCTCGCACCGGCGCGGAATGAAACGTCATGCAAAAGGGTTGGTGAGTTTAGTCCATAGAAATCTGACATTACTGTCTGAATGCGGAACCCCAGCGATGTCTCTTGTCTTCGGCATGGGCGACAGGCGGTCGCACACATTCCCTGCTGTTAGACCGTTGTAAGATTCTCACTACTCCTTCGTAAAAAAAGAAGTTGAGGCGTTACGAAAGGATTGCTTGGAGGAAGCATTGTGAAAGCCTGAAGACTCTACCAGAAACAACTAGACTCCAAAAGCTCCTCTCCAAAAACTACTGCAACGGAGTGGGTCTTCTTAAAAAGGAGGTATGAGCCACCTCTAACCAGGAAGAAACCTTGAATAATTGCTCAACGAGCACTTTCCAAGGTCAATTCTTCAGATTACTTTTTCCTTGGATGCAGGGTACGGTCATAGGACCATTTTAGACCGATATTCCTGAAATATTTTTGGGAACATCTTCGACCGGGACAAAGTTAAACCAGTAGTGGCCTCGCTTTAACCCTAAAAATCCCTGGAAAATTTAAAAATGCAAACGCCAGAGGTATGCACGCTTCTGTTACAGATATGAATGGATTTGGAATTGACCATTCCAAACTAAAATGTCGTTTAACCAAGCGGTCCCCCAACTAAGTACTAACCACGCCTACTGCTGCTTGACCTACGCAATCGAACGAGAACCGGCGTACTGAGCACGGTAATAGTACCCTTTATGGTCACCAAGATTAATGCCCGTTTTCTTCCTCCTATACAGGGCAGATAGTTGATTTGCTTTTGATTATATATCGGTTAACATTGCGTATTTCTAACTCACAGCAATCCAAACTTTTCCTTTTCGAAACGTCAACTTCCTACTTCAATAAAATCAATTTCATCGATGCAAAAACCCGACTACTGTTTCTGAATTGGGAAAATCGGAAATTTTCTAAAATATCCACCACCATTTGTAAAACCATTTAACCAGTTTTAAAATTATCATTCAACAAAGTGTATACAAAGCTAAAGAAAAACAAATTATGCATATATGTATGTATATAAAGACGCGACGCCATGTGACAGAGGCTAGAAACGCAAAGAAACAGGATTTAATTATCTTTTCATGAATTTCCCTCGAACGCGACATTTCTACAAGACCTCACCAAGAAGAGATCAAGTGGTATTTTTTCGCAGGTGACTCACTTTGAAATTGTTATAAGAAGATTTTTCCATTCAATTTCATGCATGTCCTCGATTTTTCTCTCTTCTAAACTAGTCCAAGCTAGCTGAGCCTGTCGTGCTAGCCTGGCCTGCCTGCCTACCATACGTACTTATAGAGGCGAACGATCCGTGTGAATATAGCCGCGCGCAGCTCAGGTAAAGGCTTCCAAGTCCGCGTGCGCGAATTACTTCAATTAATCACGCAAATTGTCAAACGAGTGGCAGTAGACCACGCAATGTCAGCATTTGCTTGAGGCCCCCAATGACTGCTGCATCCGCGAATGTTAAATGAGGCTCGCAGTTCGGTTTTGAAGACTCCATTCGGAAGATGAATGTCATCAGATCAGCCTTTAGGTGAAGCGGATCCCAGGTGACATGGTTGCGCTACGGTGCAAGGACTGAAGAGTTTCCCGCAGCAGCAGGTATATAAGTAGATAGATAGGCACACCAGTTTTTGCTGGTAGATATTATTCAGGTATTATTCATGGTTTGTCTTGAGATTTTCTGATTTTATTTCGTTTGGTTTTTTTTTGGTTTTTATTGCTTGCAATTTTTTGAAAGACATATCGCATAACATGGGTTCGGTTGTGGCTGAGTGGGATGTGAAGAGACTTGCAGTCAGTAGTAGGGACTGAAGTCAACAAATAATGTCAGAAAGTGGGATTTAAAAAAAGGGCTAAAATTGACAGAAGGATTGGTAGGGCTTGACTTGAGATTTTGATGTGTTATTTCGTAAGTGAATTATTCGAAAGTCTCGACTGAACTGAACGAATAAATATAAAACAAAATTTTTAATCCAACATGTTTTTTATGGAAGTAATCAGCAGATTTATACAACTAAAAGTACTATTTGAGATAATGTTTTTTATGTACGAGGAAGGTACCAGGCAACAACCCCGTCCAAATGCCGAGGATAGGAACACAATTGGTGTTGAAAAGGCACTGTTAACCCCGCATTCACGTAAAACCCATTCTTTAGTATACGTCAGTGACTCGGTGTGCTTGAAGTGTTTTTATCTCCAGCCTGTCATATTCAGGTACAGATCGCATTTTCTATTTTGAGTTTCAAAATCTCTCCAAAGTCACGTAAGAGAAGGTATCCAAATGCAGGGTTTCTGACCCTCACCAGAGGCCGACTTGTTGCGTTGTCTGTCTGGCTTTCTGTCCTTCTCACAGCTACGGCTGTAGGCGTTGTACGGAATTCTCAATCTGCAAGCATGTTCCCCTATGTCTTAATGATGATCGATACGATTCTAGCGATGTCTTTTCGTTGCATCATTAGGAGGAGGCGTGATCTTTGCCCTCTGTATTCAAGCGAACTTTTTCTAATCTTGATGCATGATCTTTAATATCTCCATTTGGAACGCTCTATAAAAAAAGTGGATCGTAATATCTTTCTTCGCCACATAAACACTGGCTTCTGGTGTGTCTACAAAAGTCGCTTCTAGTCAGACACAGACAGACAGACTTACCCTGGCTCTTGGCCTTGGGTTCGTCTGTATTACAAGCTAGGATTGCCAACAGTTCCGTGTGGAAGACGCTAATATTTTTGGTGATTTGGGCAAGGCGAAAACACTCCGAGTCTACACCCGACTTTAATTTGTCACCATCTGTACATAAAAGTATATATGTTTCTTGTCAAACCTATTCTTCTCTGGAGGGAATTAGGACATCGAAACTTTGCTTGAAGTGGGACTGAATATGGGGGACTGTTGCCATTCCTATGGCGCCCATTACACGATAGGTTTTGCTGTCAGTTTTGCAACAGTTTTGCTTACGACTGACGGAAAACCTAACGTCTAAGGTGATGACTGACGTAATCCTCCGTATATTTTGATTTCCATTAATCATGACTGGTGGAATTGATTGCCGCTTGCATGAACGTGTAATGGCCACCTATGGGTGCAGCAGCTCGCTCTCCGTTATCCCACGATCAGCAGCAGACCCTGAACTACGTTAATTACTTCAGTGGTAGTTCTATACAAAGCCCCAGTAACTCTGATTCATGCCCTCCTCACCTCACCTCAGCATTGGTCTAATCACTGCTGTGTAATGCAAGAGCTGGCTTCAAGCCTCTCTTTGACAGAATGTCTGTTTACAGGCATAGAAAACTATGCTGACACTCTTTGTCCTCTCTTCAATGTTATTGAGGCGTTAATTGTGCTTTGAGTTAACAATAACCTCAGCGCCGGGATTGAACTGGGGACCTGAAGATTATCAGTCTAACTGAGACTTTCTTTTAATGCACTCAAAAAAATATGTACATATATGACACTACATTAACATAAAATTGCTTAAGCCCTTAGAAAATTTCTTACCTATCCCTTTTTTTGCTAGCAAGTTTCGAAATGAAAATATGTATCCTAAAAATCCGAAAGCCCCGCCAGGACGCAGGATCGAACTCCAACCAATTTTTATCATGCAAATATTCTTCTTCTTCTCCTTTAGGGGTCAAAAGTACCGCGGTCACTCACTTGGCTTATTGTTCTACACTCCATACCTGTAGTGGGATTCCGTATCGATTTAGAGTTTAGACTTTAGAGTAAAATCTCTAAATTTAGAGTAAATGGTATTCTCTAACCAAAAATACTCTAAATTTAGAGTAGATTTGAGCATTCTAAGTTAGATAGAATGGGCTTTATGCGCCATCTAGTAGAAATCACAAATACACATCTCTGTAATAGACTGTTTTAAACTTTTGTACCAAAGTTCCCTAAATTTACAGTAAATAAGCGATTCTGTAACGCTTTTTTCCTCTAACTTAGAGTTTGATTTTACTCACAAGTGAAATCTCATGTGAGCCAAATAAAAAAGCGGGAAATCTCCCTTGAGAAAAATTAAAAAGCGGGAAATCTCAAATCAAAAAAATTTAAAAAGCGGGAAAATAGTTAAAAATAGGTTATAACTATTACTTAGAACCTGTATACCAACATTTTATTTAATAATATGACATTAATATATTTCAATGTTCGTTTTTTAGTATTAAAAAAATTGCTTTTTTGTTTGTTTCCTAATTTTCTAGGGAATCCAAAAACTTCTCTTTTCTTCTTATTATTCTCCTTCTCAATTCGAAAATAATAATTATATTTTCACTATTCATAATTTTATTACATGGAAAATTTTTTACTAATATATTTTCCAAACCTCCAATGTCAACTGACACTGATCGTTAAGGAATGTGTTTTTAAAAAAATGTAATAAATTCCCACGAAGATCTAGTACTTCGCTCTAAATTGCTTACATTATACCAACTACTCTAACTTAGAGAAACACTTTCGATTTAGAGTTTCTTTAAGTTCTAAACTCTAAATCGATGCGGAGTCCCACTACTGATATTTGTAGGCCAGACCGCTTGATCAGGTTCAGTAATATGCCCTATGGCTTGTCGCTTAGACTGTTCGAAGAGCAGACTCATCCTCCTCAAGGCAAAGCCTGCAGGTGAGATACGCTGTCCGGTAATCAAGCCAGCAAGTCTCCTGACAACCTTTCTACCGCGCCCTTCCTTAGGCGCATGAACAGACGGCAATCAAAGCAATAAGTTTAGTCAACAAGTGTACTGAGTCAGCCTGTGTAAGACCTGGGACCGATTCCCAATAGGCTACAGTCCCTGTACCCAGTCCTCTATCAGGGGCTTGAAAATCGCCGTGACCAATTCAGTCTTCGGCCACCAGACTATAGAGGCATAAATGACAACAGGTTTAACAATCGTGTTGCACATCCAATACCATCATTGGTGGTATAATACCTCATGTCTTACCCAAAAGCCTTTTAAAAGCCCATATAGCCCTAGTGGGTTTTCTGATGGCGTAGTCCAGATGAGCGTTCCTATTCAGTTTGTCTAGTATTACCAGATATTTGACTGAATCTCAGTACTCAACTGTCGTACCCTGGATACATATAGTGCCTAGGTTTGAAAAACGGGGCCGGGACAGCCTTATTTGGGTGAATTGATAGCCCCTCCGTAGTACACCATCTTTGAACTTCTCGAAGTGGTGTTCTAACTTCCCCGAGACAATGTATAGCCGATGACATCGAAACCAAATTCGTGAAATTTATTTTTTTGTGTGGAAAAACCAAGCTTGTGAATCATCCTTTGTACTACCAGTCTGTCATGTCGTTCAAGTCATGGTGCAATGTTTAGTAGTAAGCTTAGTTCGAAGGATAGAAGAGAATAGGACAGGATAAGGGATCTTACGGGTGCTCGGGTAAATGGGTATGAATCTTACGATTGAACTTTGGGAAGTTGCGTGAGTTCGGCGGAAGATTATTCCACAGTCGATTTGTTCTATTTATAAACGATCTTCTAGAGCGTGCGTGAAAATGGGGACCGTGAGAGAGAGCTGAGCTGGCTTGTCTTTTCTTCGGGAAAAGTATTGCCGTGCAAGCAAGTTGGCGATAATTTCAGTGAAACAGTCGCTATTGTAATGTATTCTAACGATGGCTCATGAGTCAATGGTGGCGCATAAGATATCGATTTGATATCGCGGTTGATTGAAGTTGGCATATAAGTTCACGAAAGGTCTGGCATGTGATTGTCTTACTTTGCCGAATTGGTAAGAGTAATGCAGAATACCAGGAAAAGTACGGGTGATAGAATTGACCCCTGGGGAACACCGGCCGAAATGGGGTAGGGCTAGATTCGACACCACCCATTCTATTTTCCAGGAGAAAATAGAAGTAATTGCTATTGGGGGTAGTTACAGAGGTCGTTGGATTCACCTTTTTTGGAATGGGCTGAACATGAGCTAATTTCCAAGATTCTGGATATACTCTCGAGAAGTATGACAGGGGAAAAATGTTGCGCAGAGGTTTAGCCAAACGTGAGGCACATTTCTTAAGTACCGGGGGGAGTATTGTCTGGGCGAGTGGATTTATTGACATCAATTTCTTTCAGACACCAATATACCTCGCGAGTCCTGAAGAAAACCCCGTCCATTGAGTGGATACTTGGGAAGGAGGTCTCATAACAGTTTCGGGTGAAAAAGAATTTGAGGCTAAAAAACAATAAATCGACCTTGGATTTGTTTTCTGTTATCACCCCCCCCCCCCCTAAATGAAAAAAAGATGTAGAAGAGGTTATATTATTCATGATCGAATTTACCAAGGACGAGAAATTTTTACTGCCTGCAGGGATACTGAGAATCTTACTTCCTATCATCGAAGATGATGATTTGACTTTCCTGATGATGGAATTACAGGTGTTTCTCAATTTACTATACTCACGACGAAGGGTCTAATCCCGGGAACATCTGTATGCTCTATAGGTGGATTCTTTAGCTTTGATTGCGTTCATACATTCCCCATTGAACCATGCATTGAAAGTATTCCCGCTCTTTTATTTTGGTAACACACAGAGTTACTGGCGGTTTCAGAGGGGGGTAATTGGGTAATTACCCCCTAAGGATTTTCGTTCTCTTATTTATTTTTATTCTTAAAAATTACCAATATTTCAAACAAAGAAGTTAAGCTATGGTGAATCTAGTCGACGATCTATGACGGTGAATTTTTCCAAAACTACAAAATGGTTTATGAAGAAAAGGGTAAGAGAGGACGATGGGAAGGGCACACAAATTTGAACGAAATTTTCAGCAGATTTTTGATCTGTGTTTGCTTGACAATCTAACCATTTTGTTAAAAAGTGAAGATAGCGGTTCCAAAATGGCGCCCGATTTTTGCATTTTGTGTTCCCCGGCAACGACATGGGTATCAAATGAAAAGGCATGACAGGTAGAATACAATTAGCGGTGTGGCGTCATTCGAAATTCAAAATGGCGACCAACACAAAATGGCGGAATACATATAGTAGACCAAAAAGTATAAAATATAATCGTCAACTTTAAATTTTGCACATACGTTTAGTTCGCCTGACAATGCAATCCAACCATTTTGTAAAAAAAATCAAGATGGCGGCTCCAAAACGGTGGCCGCTTTTTTGCAATTGTTTTCCCCGACCCACCGACATGGGCATCAAATGGAAGGACATGACAGATAGAATTAGTTGTGTGGCGTCATTCCAAATTCAAAATGGCGGATTACCTTTTTCTTAAGAACCCCCTCAGTATGGGTATCAAATGAAAGGACATGGCGATTATAATAATGGCGAAAGACATATCGATACCCTCATTCTAATACCACGTACGAGAAAAATCCCAATTTTTTTAGGAGAAGCAAAAAACTTATTTCGTCTGCATTATTTACCGCTATTATATTTTATAGTAGGACCATAGAATTTTGTTTTGTTGTGACTTTTTCTTTCATGGTTTTGCAACTGGTGTGTAGAGAATTGCAAAATCTATATATATAAAATTCGATGTATGTGTGTATGAATGTATGTTCCCTAATAACTCCTAAACCATTCAACCGATCGCCACAAAAATTTAACCACATATTACTTACATCAAGGGGGTGGTTTTAGAATCGGTGCCTACTTTTAAAAATCACTCCTAGGGGGCGCTGTCTTAGAGAGCTTTAAAAAGCATAATAATATACGTTCTACGAGGATGAAAATACATCGAGGTTTCTGGGTACGAGAAAGCGATTGGTGATGTTACTTTCGCAAAGATGGCGGTTCCAATATGGCGGCCGAATTTTGCAATTGTGTTCCCCGACCCCCGGCATGGGTATCAAATGAAAGGGTATGACAAATAGAATATTATTAGCTGTGTGGCGTCATTCCAAATTCAAAATGGCCGCTTACACAAAATGACGGATTACCTTTTTCTATGCAAGCCATCCGGTATGGGTATCAAATGAAAAGGTATGACAAGTAGAATACTATTAGCTGTGCGGCGTCGTTCCAAATGCAAAATGGCGGCCAACACAAAATTACAGTTTACATTTTTCTTTACAACGCCCGGGGCCCGCCCTCGGTATGGGTATCAAATGAAAGTGTATGACGAGTATAGTACAGTAAGCTGCGCGACGTCATTTTAAATCTAATATGGCGGTCACCACAAAATGGCAGAAGACATATAATAGTCTAAAATGTAGAAAATAAAATATAGTTTAAAAAAACTAAAATATACACTTTTAAATTAAAATGAACTAAAAAATCGAGTGAAGTTCCGCACAGGGCGTTTACTCCCCGGCATAGCAAAATCAAATCTGATCGATAAATGACAAGTCAGGGGATGGTTTTTATTGTCTCGATTAAAATGTCAGATCCCTAAAAGTTTCACATTTTGTTATTTGGAATCAAAAATACCAAAAAATTGCCTCTCCTACTGTATATTAAAATTCATATCACCTGATTACTACTATTGGCTTTTGGGAGCAGCATAGGCGCACCGGGTCCCAGCTAGTTGTATATAATTTAAGACAAGCGTTTTTCAGGAGTAAACTCCAGTCACGCGTCGGAGCTGACACGAACTTTTTTTTTGATGTTGATTGTTTTGTATTTATGGAATAAAAAAAATATGTTTTTTCTCTTTTTAAAATTTCCCCCCTAAGCCAGTTGGCTGGAAACGCCCCTGCACAGAGTTCGCGTTGGCACTACGGAAACACAAGTCCCAGTGGCTTAGAAAAAGTTAATAAGACCCAACCAATTGGCTTTCTCATAGTACCAGATGTTTATTTTGGGAACTGTGTTGGTTGAGATAAAAGATGGAGTAAGGAAATTAGCGCTGAATAGGCAGTGGCCGAGTTGCCAAAGGTAGGGTCTACTTCGACGAAGTATCGTGACTGATGAGTAGTAAGAAATATATCAAAGTGCTGGGCTCTTTGACTTGCAACATCAGGGACTCTCGTAGGGTAATTTACAATTTGATGTAAATTCTGGAAGATTGCAAAGAGCTTTCTTTGCCATTTTAGAATATAGCCAATTTACATTGTGAACGTTGAAATTACCGCCAAAAACGATTTCAGACTCCGGATGGGAAGATTAAAGTCCGGAGATCCGTTCGGAAATAACATCGAAGGCTGAAGTGTAGACTTCATTACTAATATTAGGACTTCTGTTTGAAAGACAAAGGATATTATCCTGCGTGGAATACACTGACCTGAAACTCTGGGATGGTGGTTAGGCGAGACCGATAGTAAAGTTTAAAATTCAAAGAAATTCCAAAGTAAGTTTTCCGGTGTTTTACAACAAAAAAACTAAAAAATATAAATACAAAATTGGTCTGAACCATGCATCTATGATTGTTATGTGAACTCATAAAAAGGTTGACCACTTGCAATTAGCACTTATAGATTTCCTGGCTATTTCCTGGCTCCGCAGAATTATGAATCCACGTATATTTCTGCAGAATTCCATCTATTGTTGTTCGCTCATCCTTATATCATCTCCTACATTGAAATTGCCAAAGGCTATATAAAAGTTAGGATGTTACAACCGACATTTTAGGATGTCGTAATGCAAAAAAAGAAAGAAAATTGTTAACCAACATCAACACTAACAGTAAATGATGTAAAATTTAACGATCAACAATATTTTCCCTGTTGCTATAAATCTAATGTTTTATAGCTAAATGCAACAGGAACCAATCAACGTGGATTCTTTGTCATTTAGAGGAAGAAAAATGCCTCTCGATCTCATAAAATAGTTGGTTCTAATGCCATTCCAGGAGCCATCATTCAGTCTAAACAGTCCTAGCAACCATCATAAATAGAAATCCGCCCTTCAGTTTCAATTTTATTTCCTGTGTTTTGTGTGCGTGTGTGTATGTGTGGATTTTTCCTCCTTTCCATTTATTAATCATAAACTTTAAAATGGTGAACTCCAGGTTCAATCCATTATATTATGGAAAAGTGCCGCCAAAGCAGTAATTACGTAGTTGTAAAATTGCAATTTCATAGTACATGATGGAATAAATGCAGATCTCACAGCTGTGTGCCTTCGTGGTGCAATTCCTCAAAAGGTGAATTCTATTTTTGTTATTTTTTTTTATTTTATTTTTATTAATTTTTGTCCTTCACTACCAGATGGCAGAGGCTTGGGTCAAGGAATTCCAGGTGAGGAGCAGAGATTGAATTATGCAAAACTCTCCTTCCGTGTGACACCGTCCGTCGTTGTTACGGGTTCATTATTGAGCATTTAGTAGCCACAAGGAAGGCCTGAGGTGGACTTTCATCACGAGACGGCCTTTGGTGGCACCATGCCGTAATTACGGATGACTGCTGATTGCGTTGCTGTGTGAAGGAGAGTTCCTTGTCCTTTGTGGTTTTAAACAACCTACGTGATTGATTGAAGACAATCACTGTGCATGCCGGGCGCTGCTGTATGTAGTGTAAGTACAAAATGCGGCAGCACCCGAACGACTTCCCGGATATTATTTGCGGTGGAGCGGAGTGCACTGGTGATTTTCAGCACGAATGACTTAATTGCTTTGAGAGAGGAATCGTCATAATCTTCTTTAAGCTATTTCCCACTTAGTCCAGGGAAATTCTTTTGTGTCGCCTTCAATCTTATCAAATCTGGCAGATCTACTTGGAGGTATACTATATATATGTGTGTGTATATACATCATTCACCAGTTCGCATGATGTTGTCAAGATGATCTCTTGCCCTGTGGGTAGTACTCAGTCACATTTAACCCCAAATGGGTATCCGTCTCGGAGCTCGAGCTTCAGACATTGCATAATTTTCGTGTACTCAAACCACGCGATCATCTTCAATCTTCTCAAGACATTTTAAAGACGCAAGAAGAAAACCAAGAACGAAACCATCAAAAAAACAAACAAACAAAAAAAAATGACAAGAAAAACTCAAAGGCCTGCTTCCATCGTCTTTTGTTGGCTGGAAATCAACTCAGAAAAGAGCGTCATGATCGCGCTTAAGCTGCGCGCGTTGATCATCGCTGTGCGCTCAGCTTCAACTTTTTAAGGGATCGGATTTTATCTCGATGTTAAATAGTCGTAGATGCGCGCCACGGTGAATGGTGCCAAATGATACACCTGGGAATCAAGTAACTGTTTCGGTTTTGTGAATTTTTGACAGTTTTTTTTGCTAGTCTTAAATGTGCTTAAGGCAGTTGCATTTTGTAGCTTTGAAGCATTCGAGTTTTATCTGATAGTTTTATAGGAGATGGAAAAGGTTTCTTGTGATGGGAAAATAGCCTCATTCTCTATGCTAAGGCCTCGGACTTTGTGCTTACTTAAAAGTGATGGAAAAAAAACAAAATATAATCAACGAATTTTCTTTGACGGAACACAGGTGATTAATATCACGGTCAGCACAAAAGGTACAATGTCAAGTTGAGGTGTAATGGTCGCAGTTTTGTGCGCGTTTACGGCTTAATTTTGGGAACTATATTTTTTTTTCTTATTTTTGCACTTCAAGTATATAATTAGATTTTTGGATTTGATTGCAGTAAATTGCAAATTAAGAAAATCCGATTATGATAAAACCGCGCGAGATTTTTGATGGCTAACCCAAGGACAACAGTTTGAATCTGTTAAAAGACGGAAGGTAGCGTGGATTTTATGCTAATTTTATAATATCACAAACATTGTATTCTAATTTTTCTTTCTCCTTTACTATTTTGTAAGTATTTATTTTGTTAAAAATTCGGAAGTTATATTCTTTCATACATTTATAATTAATTAAGAGAACTCAAGACAAGTCACTATACTTAACACTCATAAATCTCCTGTCACATAGCTGTGTATCGTGTCCCAACGAGTAAAATACAGAAGGATACTAAGGCATAGTCTCGCACGATTTTATACATTGTATCTAGTGTAGGTACTACTAGGTCTCAGTGTAATTATATTGTCGGTCTCTATCAAAGGAATGTCACAAGACCATATCAAGCGACAAGTGTAGACATGACAGTCAGGCAAAGCAGGTGCTTGTCAATTGGCCCATATTAAACTGATTGACACCGTAATCCTAAGCCGTATGATGGTTGTTCTTTTTTTTAATGTATGATCGTGTCACTCAAAGTCTAGACGTTCGATTAGATAGAATTTAGCTAGGATTGATAGTTTAAGGAGAGAATTGTTAATTTTTCTTATTGTCGATGAATGGAGGATGAGTATCTTGAAGAGTATGTGGACGTGACAGATCCGCTTTGTAGCTAATTGTTTAAAGTACAAAACTGTTATTTAGAAAGGTGTTGAGAGAAAAATTGTGAAATTATTGAAAGAAAGCTTTCTTCGCCTTATTTTACGAATAAAAATGCTTAAATGAGGTTATTAATCACATAAAAAAGTGGGTTGGTGACACGACGAAGTTGCTCAATTCAAACAGATCAGTGGCTCCACCGCAAACATTTCGATTACTTCTTTTCTTGCTTCTGTTTTATATTTAGCTTTTTCACTGAAAAAAATCTCAAACTTCCTCTTGAAAACCTATTTTGTTGCAACTACAACCCACCATAGCTACTACTACAATATTGGCACTGATTGCAAATGTAATGATAACTATTGCATTTTTTGCGATCTTTCACGACACGCCTGTTAATAATTTATATTTTTCAAGTTATTGAACGCAAATTCAAATTTTGAACGTAAACTTTGTTAAGTAGATTTTTATAATTCTTTGTTTTATTACCGTTTTATTACCTTTTATTACCCTTTTATTACCTTTATAAGAAATTTTATTTTTTTTCTAAAAGGTAATGCAAAAACTAAAAAATTCAAATAATTGGAAATGAAAATACAGTGGAAATCGGTTAACACGAAATCGTGGGGACAGGGCAGGGTTTTCGCGGTATCCGAATTAGTTTGCTTTGAAATATGTATAAACATTGTATTCAGGGTGTATTCAGGGCCGGCGCTTGGGTTTTTTGCGCCCGTTGCAGTATGCCATATTTCGCCCATCAGCTCCTCATTTTTTGATCGCAAAGGACAATGGGAAAATTGCGCCCCCTCCAATTGCGCCCGGTGCAATTGCACCATTTGCACCTATGAAAGCGCCACCCCAGCTTAAGTTCAATGACATTCTTATCGCATTGGAGCAAAGAGGAAAATAGTTCGCCAAGCCGCGATTTCTTGAACGCGAAAAATGTATTTAAGTAGAGCACGTTTCAATCCTTCTTCTGTCACGATCCTGTCAACCCAATCTCGGTTCAGCCTCGTTTCCATTTGATTTCGAATAATCGCAAGACGTTCCCAAGAAGTAGCTTCCTGGAGAGTGAGCTTCTATCATGATTTTACTAGTTTCCTCCTGCTTCTCTGCCATCCTCCTCATTGTTTCATGAACTTTGGGACTTTCCGATATGTTCTCAGAATTTCCTCGACCACGACACTCTTCTTCGTCGTCGTAGAGTTTTCTTCAGTTATTTTTTTTCTGGTCGAGCAGATGAGTCATCGCCCCTCATTACCCAAATTAAGGCCCTTCTAATGTACTTCTTCCGCTACTTCAGTTCCATGCTCTACTAGAGTGTATGGTCGTGGTTCTCTACTGGCGTAGAAGGCAGGGCCGGCGCTTGTTTTTTTGCGCGTGGCCAGTATACCATATTGCGCCCCACTAGCTGTTTTCAAAGTTTCAAATTTTTTTTTAATATTAATTTGTGAAATTGCGCCCGGTGCAAGTGCACCATTTGCACCTATGAAAGCGCCGCCCCTGGGTGTATTTCTTTAGTTTTCAAAGCGGACAGCGGTTGATACGTTAGAGGAACAAAAAATCGTATGAGTGGGGATGGGGAAATCGTAACGAAAGCTTGGAGTATTTCCTATGAATAATGTCCAGGCAATTTTTATGTTACGGCCTTAACATTTGAAGTTATAAGCTATTTTTTCAACATAAGCTTAGGGAGAAAAGTACTAAAAAGTGTGAGGGATTTCAAGTTTTTTCGTGTTAAGCGACGAGCGTTTCGCCATAACAGATCAAATTAGCATAAGAAGCGCATTATCGGACTGGGACTGGACTTTTGTTTCGTGTTAAGCAATATTTCGTGCTATCAGTTTTCGTGTTAAGTGAACTCCACTGTAATTTCAATTTAAGCTTAATAACACGTTCATCATTTTCCTGGATTCCTTACTGATCTGTGATGCCGTGAAAAAAGAGTAACGTGAAATTAGTGGCAAGTCTCTCGGACCAGAAGCTACTTGTTGTTTTATATAAATGACTTAACTTCAGGGGCAACCCACTTTATACAATAATCTTTATGGAATTCAATTAATATGATAGAAAAGTATAGTTTGGAAGAGTACTTATACATATAAAGAGAACAGCACGAAAGATGGCATACGGCAGCTGATTGTACAGAAATACAAAACGTGCAAATATTGATTGATTTTGGTAATCAGTCTGTTACAGGAGTTGATATTCAGCTATTGATGAAATCAACATAGAAAACATAGAAATCAGGCCCGCCACAATGGGTGCGGGTTGGGCAACTGGGACGAATTTCCCCGGGCGTCAGGTTACAGGGTAAATTATTCTTAATAGTTCAGTTACCAACAGCAATCTCCTCTACTTTTTTTAGGCGGCGACCGATTTACTTGAAATTTTAACGGTAGATAGGGAATGACTCAAAAATCAAAGTCTATCCTATGCCAATGTGCGCCTTTTCTTTGTGGGTGATTACCACCTCAACTCGGGGGTGGAAATATTTTTGGTCAAAATAACCCGTTAATCGATAGAGAGGCTAATTTTAAGCAAAAAATATAGTACAAACTTTTTTTGTAAAATTGATATTTTTTTAGTTATAAGCGTTTGAAAAGTTGCAATTTTCATTAAAAAACTGTTTTTGGTCAATAAGTCCAAAAATAAGCGTTTTATCAAAATTTTTGTTAGGACTAAAAATAAAGCTTATAAAAAAACGAAAAAAATGGTTTTTGGAAAGAATGCTCTAGGTATAAAACAAAGCGAGTAATGTTTGATCGAAGAGGACCTATTTCAAACCAAATACTCAATATATACTCGTTGTATATAACGTCGAATAACGGAAAATCGATGCATTTTTCGAGGATAACTTGTATAACATTTTTTAAAGTGTTTGAAAATACCTTTAAAATGAATACTGATAAAAGTCATTTGCATGTAAAATGAATGAGTTATGACAAAGAGAAAGTGTACCGTTCAAATTTTTTTTTAAAAAAATGATCAATAAAACTAATACCACTTCCAGCCAAATTCAAATTTATCATGTTCCACGTAGGATTCACTTTATTTTAGAGATATCTATCGGATCTATATAGTTTGAGTGTTTTTCAGGGTGCATTTTTCGAAATGGGTACGGTCAAAATGAAAAAGGGATTTTACGAATTTTACAGATTTCTGCGTTTATTTCAAAAAAACTCAAAAACTATTGAATTTACGTAAAAAACTGTAGAGTAACCAAATCTAGAATTTTCTTTAACAAAAATTTTGTTTTTTTGTGTATTGCTGTAGCTTAAAAACTGACGGAGATATAGCGGATTGAAGTTAGCTTTATATAGTGTAAGTACCACGTTTGCTTAGCCCTTTGACCCTTCACGTTTTGAAAGTGAGTGTTTTAATATAATACAATTAACACAGTTTTATAGCCAGTGAAATTACCTACAAAATGGTTTTTGAATGGACACTGTAGCTTGAAAATTGACCCCGCTACAGTAAAAAAACCGAACGACTTTTTTTTAATTTTCGGAGCAAATGATTTTCGGAGCTCTTGTATACATACATATACGTTTTACAACAGTACCTGCAAAATAGAAGATATTCTAGAAGCTGGAAGGTATTGCGCAATACTTTTGTACGTAGCTGCTAAAGATGTGCAATTAAATAAAATGAAAAAAATTGACGATTTGCAATTTTTTTAGAGTATAGGTGAATCGAGTGTTCGGGAGTCGGTACCCCGCCAGTATATATACATCCACGGACATATACACACACAGACTAAAAAATTTACTAAAATACTTTCTGGGTAGAAGGGTCGACTTCGAAAAGGGTGGTAAGTAGAGCCTAAATCCAAAATTTCATCAAAATCGGTGGCCTCCGAAAAAAAGTAGAGGTAATACCTCATTTTTACGATTGGGGACTGGACTATAAATACAGATTTAAAAAAAAATTTAGTAATACATTCTATGAAATTTCCATCTCCTTAAAGGCGCCTCAATCATATTTTTTCCCAAGGCCCCACAAGGTTATGTGGCGGGCCTGTATAGGGGGTATTTGTTAAGTTTACAAAGCAGGTGGCTGTTGATAGGTTTTTGTTAGACAAAAAAATCGTATGGGGGGGGAATCGTAGAGCTTCAGCCGCTAGGAATACGTAGAAAAAGTTTTGAGAATAATGGGCGTAAGAAGATAGAGACAATGGGGCAACGTAGACTAGTCATGATTATTATGTAGTAAAACCGATTTTTAAGAAGAGAGAGGTGAAGGGGCGGCATGCTCACCCCCCCCCCCCTTCACGTCTCTCTTCGTAAAACTCGGTTTTACTACATAGTAATCATGACTAGTCTACGTAGCCCCAATAGCATTAAACAGGAATGAATGGAAGACGTTACCGAATCAGGCCAAAGTTCACTCTGAGCTGCCGAGCCAGAAGAAGACGAAAACTACTTTCGATAAGTCATTTTAATAGATGACCAAAATTAGAAAACCACTTCAGAAGACAATGGATCATCACGAAACAGAAAAGCTCTGTAAAAGATTGATCATATGAGACATCCAGAAGAATAACAATATAAAACGAACGATGGGCAAAATGCTGAAAAACGAAGAATATTGGGATTTTGCTCACACTTTAAACCTACATACATATCTTCTAAACGGAGTCACTCAACTTTTTGATCTTTATATCAAATTAAAGAACACACATTTACCAAAAAGATGAGCCTAATTTCGTTGCTTTACGATAATTAGTCTAGGAGTAATTGAAGTTTAAGTAAATTTTAAAAACATTAAATGTTTTTTTCGTAAACACCCTGTATTTTAGTGGATAGTGGGGATAGCCCCCCTCTCTAGAACAATTTTTTTCTCCAAATACATCCAGGAATCACCCCTAAAAATATTAGCCACGTAGTCCAACAAAAAATTTATTGAGCGTCTGATGACCTTATACATGTCGCGAATGAGTCCATATGAGTATTTTAAATCTTCAAAACGGCGATATCTCATGAATGGCTAATCGTACGGGAAAATTTATAATATCTTTTTTTGTAGATAATCGCATAATCTACAAACTTTGTAAATACTATTTTATGATAACACTTACTGTTTAAGAGGTATTAGTAAAAAACGGAATTTTTTTTTGGGGGTGGTTTTTTGGGGGCCAAAAATCGAAAAGGGGCGCTGAAATGATTTTAGTTTTGACTCAAAATGTCTTCTTTTAAGTAAAAGAACATAGTCCAACAGAAAAATCCGGGTTACTTTTCGATCTCATAAAAACTTACTTCAAGCTCACCGTGTATAGTGCATTCCTATAAAGGAGATGTTTACAAAATATATGACGCCCTGACTAAGATTTTGTACAGTGTATAGTTCCTTTTAAAATTGGCTCCCTGAAAAATTGTATGGGCCGAAGAAAACGGGTAATTAGCTTGATGACTATAAAGGGTGCTAATAGCATACTCTGTATATCGGCTCTCGTTCCCTTGCGTAGGTAAAGCAGCATTGGACGTCGTTAGTGCTTAGTTGGGGGACTGCTTGGTAGAACAACACCCACGTTTGGCAGGGACGTTTCCAGCCAACTGGCTTAGGGGGGGTAATTTTAAAAAAAGAAAAACTTAAATATTTTTTTTATTCCATTAATTCCATTTGCACCCTCCCCAAGCCACCGCGAGCTGAAGTTGCCATTTCACACCCCCCCCCCCCCTCCCCACCCGACAATGGTCAAAAATGTCTGCCACTAGTATTAAACGGTTATTTAGCCCTAATAGAACCTACATAAGCAGCAGCAGAATTTTTTTTTCAATTTTAACCCCTTTTTTAAACCCCCCCCCCCCCAAACCATCTAACTCGAGGTGGGTGCACTTCCCGTAAAAATGTCATATTATAAAAAATGCTTGAAATTACTTGAAAAGCTTATATACCAAACGGCAGAAGGTTGGGATCACGGTATACAGAAACAAGGTAATGTAAAAGAGACTGACAGCTACGAATATCGTAGAAAAAGGTCTCCGAGTGACGTCAGCACTAATGCAGAAACAACAACAATAACTTCGATTTTATATGGGAAGAGGTCGCCGAGTGACGTTGCCGTCTTACGATATACAGTCTTTTACATTGGCCTGTTTCACACGGGACGACGGCCAACCAACAGAAATCGTACGATATTCATCTTTTTAGAGAAGAAGGTGAGAGAGGACGATGGGGAGGGAAGATTTTCCCATCCAACTTTCTCACACGATTTTCGATACGACTTTTTGACAGCGGTGTAGTTGTTGTTGTTTTTTGTTCCTTTGGCTGGGAGAATAAAAGAAAGAGAAATGACTTTTGTTTCACTCGGAAAGTACTCAAAAGAGAATTAAAATAAAAGCAACAACAATAAGCTAAAGCGTTTTGACGTACAGTTGGTTGGAAAAATTGGCCCGTGTGAAAACCCGTACGACTTTTTGTCAAATTTCAAAAGGTAAGGCCACGTTCACATGGGCTGCATGCCGCACGACAAAAGCTCTTAATGTTCTCTGATTGGCCAGGAAAAAATATCTGTCTCGGCACATGCTCTCTCTCTTGCACAGCATTGCTGCAAAAATCATGCAAAGAGGAAATCTCTTATCCATGCGGCAAAATCACGGAACTGTCAAGTTCGAGCTTTTGCCTTGCTGCATGCAGTCCATGTGAACGTGCTGCAAAATCACGGAACTGTCAAGTTGAAAATTCCAAATTCGTATTTTTCTTAATTTTCTTTTTTTGTCACTTTGTCTTTCTTTATATTTAGTTATTAGTACTATTGCACTCCTTAACACAATTTTTTTTTATTTTTAAAGTAATCCATTTCACTTTTTCACTTTTTTAAAATCACAAAACAGCTGATTTTTGACAACCAGCAGATGCACCCATGTGAACGAGGAGATGCAGGCATGCGGCAAGCTTTTTGCAGCCTCTCACGAAAATTTCCGAATACTACACGAAGGCAAGCCGAAGACGAGCTTTTGCCGTGCGGCATGCAGCCCATGGGAACGCGGCCTAATGGACGATGACAGCAAATTTTGTTGGTTGGCTGTCGTCTCGTGTGAAACAGCCCATTACCTTGTTTCTGTATAGGCCTGTTTCACACGGGACGACGACCAACCAACAGAAATCGTACGCTATTAATTTTTTTTAGAGAATAGGGTGAGAGAGGACGATGGTGAGGGAAGATTTTCCCATCCAACTTTCTCACCCCTCTTGTCTAAAAAATGAATATCGTATGATTTCTGTTGGCTGGTCGTCGTCCCGTGTGAAACAGGCCATACCGTGGTTGTGACGACACGATTTTTTCAAGTGCCAGCTCCCCTACTAAAAGGAAGAAAGTCATAACTTCTCTTACGGCGCTTGAGCAGTTAACTTCATTTTGTTTACATAGGCTGTTTCCACACGGGCGTACACACGACAGACAGAGTCGTCTGCAATCGTCAATTCTCTTTTGTCTTCGGTGAAAAATCGTATGAGCTTCTACATGAGGGAACAACTTGCAGGCAACAAATCATACTGTCTTTGTTGTTGTTTAAGACATTCTCTTTGCGAACAAAAGGGAATTTCAGAAAAAAACAACAACAATGCAAGAGCTGTCAAAGTGTTCGATCAAAAATCGTCTCGGGTCGGTCCCTTCCAGCAGTTTTGGAAAAATTCATAGATCGCCGACTATACTCACCATAACTTAACTTGTTTGTTTGAAATATTGGTAATTTTTAAGAATAAAAATAAATAAGCGAACGAAAATTCTTAGGGGGGGTAATTACCCAATTACCCCCCTCTGAAACCGCCCCTGACGTTTGGAATGGTCTATGCCGATGCGAATACATTTATAAATGTTCATGCATGTAGCGGGAGCGTACGTATTTCTAGCATTTTTAAGATTTTCTTGTCTGTGACGATGGCATGCTTGCCTGTGGCGGGAGCGTGCATACCCGTGTGGCATGCGGATTTCTTCGCTATCCGTGCCTGGTGCGGCGCGTGCATGCTTTTAAGGAAATTAACCAACTAAATTATTTTAACTCGGGTTTGAATAGACCAGGATTATCAATACTTTCGCTAAATTGCCAAAGTATACGTGCGAACGTGCAAGATTTAGATGACGAAGTTGTAAAAAAATTAATGTATTACTTTTATCAGAAACTGGGATGAAAAATGAAGAATCTGATGAGGGATTTGGTCATGTATACGTGGTAAGTGTGACGTCACAAGTCTATTAGGGTTGTGGGCATGCCCATCGTGCCCACAACGGTGGATCCGCGCTTGTAAGCACTAAGAGCTGGGTACTAAGTGTGAATTCCTGTAGAAAGATAGCAGCCTACGAAAGGGAAGAAATACGCAGAAATTTTGCTGGAATACAGGAAAACAATGAATGTAAAATAAGGACAAATCAATAAATCTACCATCTATATAATGAAATAGACATGACTGAGGTGGCTTAAACATTTAATTCGTCTAGAAGCAAGTAGAATGCCAACAAGAACTTTCTGAAGGCCCTGTAGGGCGACCAAAATCACGGTATTGGGACAACGTTAAGTAAGGACATGGCAAAATGCTCCCTAGCAAGAAACTGGAGAGAAGTCGCACGGTACCGTGGACGTTCGACGGTGAAAATTGGGGAGGCTAAAACCCGCTTGGGTTGCGACAACATCTGATATGGATGAACTGGGGTTTCCAAGGAC
Organism: Thereva nobilitata; assembly: GCA_963855945.1. NCBI lineage: Eukaryota > Metazoa > Arthropoda > Insecta > Diptera > Therevidae > Thereva > Thereva nobilitata. The sequence continues at coordinate 87,399,877 of OY979697.1, forward strand.
GAAAAAGTGAAAATAGGCTAAGAATAAGAAGAATAATGGTAAATATATAGTATAACAGTACCACCTCCGATTGTTTTGAAATTTTAATATTCTATGTATTTTGGTGCGTAGAATCCATTTCTGAAAAAATTAATTCCCGCTGACGCACCTCTGACGCAATTTCAAAAAAAAAACGGAGGGAGATATGGCGATTTTCACGTTCGAAATAAGCGAAATTTGGCAACTTTGAAATCGCATAACTCAGAAACGGTGCGTCAGAGGCAACTAATTTTTTCAAAAATGGATTCTACGCACCAAAATATATAAAATTTGAAAATTTCAAAATGGGTACTGTTATACTATACATTTACCGATTATTACCAGAGGTAATAAAAAGGTAATAAAACAAATTATAAAAATCTACTTAACAGGCATGTCAAGAGTTTGAGCTTGCGTTTCTATAGCTTAAAAAATTTCAAAGATAAACAGGCTACAGACTATCACATTCGTCATGTTGATCATAATCATCATCATACAACAATTAAAAAAACTAGGCGTTTCTTGCTAGCTCTTTTTGGAATAAATGCCAACAGTTAACAACTTTAGATTAATCAGATTAAAATTAACTGAACACTAACAAAATTTCTGTTCAAAACTTAACTGATCAACAATTGTAATCCATAAAAACAACAAACTGCACACACCCACCCAATTAAATTCAATATTTTGTTTAGCCTGCAGTCTACCAGCCACGATATTGATCCACTTATCACGTCCTTGTATCAATGTTCTCATAACAGTTTTTCTCCGCTACTAGTAACAATAACGATCAATTTTAGTCATGATTCATATATACAACTTGTCAAAACACTAAGTTCAAAAACGTGATAAATGAACTCCAACAAAACCTCCCAAAACCATTAACGCAAATGCAAAAATAATTATTTCACGTGCAATTTAATATGAGGCTTAAGTGTTTCATCATACAAACACACAGAATGAACCGAAAAAAAAAATGTTCACAGTTCCATTATAGAATATCACGCAGAAATCATAAATCTGTCTGTAAATTATAAGTACTTTGCGCATGCTCAGCATATAGCCTAGTACTGTACTGTGTAGTGTTGCTTTAATATGTATAAGTGCATATATATAGTAATACTTACTTCTTTTGAAGTCTTTTAATGAAGTTTAATCCAATAAAATAAAGCTGCTTATGCAAAATAAAAAACTTGTTTCTGTTTTATCAATGATTGAAGAACATGACACACACTCTCCGTATTATTATTATGAAAAATTTAAATATTCCTTTCTCTCAATGGTCCTCTCAAGGTCTTAAACTGGGATAAGTATCCGAACGTTGAGTATTTGTGGTTATTTCTGGTGATTACCAAATCGCGCAATTCAATGGAATTTTCAGGTTAGTTACTTTATCTTATTATTTTTTTTACGTGAATAATATGCTCGAATTAACAGGTTCATTGCACGGCATGACACAGAATTTAATTTTCGTTATCGATCACTGATCTCTTCGTTTCGACGTAACCAACATTAACTATCCTATAGTGCACTGTAATCAAGAAACAAAAAAAAATTTTCTTTATTTAGTTTTCCTTTTTCGGGGATTTGTAAGACAAGAAGGAAACGGTGAGGTTAGATCATAACTATCGTAAACATAGGTTCGATTTTTTTTCTGTATCAGCGATCAGTTATCATACACGATCACAATTTTTTTGTTGTAATATATCCGAGCCCGATATGCACTGCAGGTGAAGAAAACTGGTGATGCCTTAATAAAAATCTGCTAGAGCTACTCGACAAGGTCGGATTTTAATTCAGTTGAAGGACACTAAATTTTTTTTATCAAGATCGGTGATCTTGCACACCAAAATTCTCAGTATGGTGATTGCTTGGTGAGATGCAAATTTTTTTTTTATTTGGTGATCTAAGCGCCGCCGGTAGTAACTACTTAAAAGGAAACCGTAAACAAAGATCAACTCGCTATAGTAGATACATTATACACTCAAGAAAAAAAATGTCTAGTTTCCGGTGAATGCAAGATCATCGCATAAAATTTATATGTAAAAAAAAACAGAACCGTAAAAAATCGTTAAGCACATTTTTTAAAAAAAAAAAAAAGATCTAACGATCGTCATTCACTTGGAGCGCATCCAAAAAAAAATTTAAGAAAAACAAAAACGTTTCTTCACACACAGGTGAGAATGACCTTTCGATTTTGGCCAAAAACAGTCCAAATACTTTTGGAAGTCACACAAAGCACAAGATCGCTTTTATTGAACCTTTATAATTCTTTTTTTTTTGGTGAATTAGTTTCACTGCAATCTTACTATAAGAAACCGATTTGATTTCCTTATAGACCGGGGACCGCGCTCTCTTTCACCGATCTTTGCAGGTGGCACGCTTTCTGGCAACTAAAGTCGAAAGCTGGTTTCGTCTGAGCCACTGGCGCATGCGCAGTGTTTTTCTTGTATATTGTGGATGGATTTCTTCTTTCTTGGCTTTTTCAGTTTTCAACACTGGCACGGAGAACTGGAAGAACACTTCATACATAAGATGTTTGCTTGGGCAGCCCGTTACTGGCTTTTAAAGGAGGTAAGAGTAGATTTTAAATGGTCTTGCGGCAGGCGCGATCAGCACCGTGGATACTTGTTTTCTGATAAAGCTATAAACCGGCTTTTCATTACGATTGTCTTTTTTGTTGTTGTTGTTGTTGCTGGTGTTGCTGATGCTGTTGGTGTTTCATACTGTACGTATATATTTGTATTTTAAAGAGAGGAAAAGTTGTTTTGAGAACGCATATTGAGGATTGAGGATATATTTAAGAGAATTCAGAGATGGCAAAAAGGTTGCTGCTGATTTGAAAAAAAATCTCCCGTTTGGGTTGACCGTTACTGGAAGTTGCAATTCCAGTATTTTTAAAAAGTTCGTTTCGCGGGTGTTGAGGGATATTGATTTGTGGTTTTAAATTGCAATTTTTATATAAATAGCTCCTTCAGTATTATACTGGTTATTATTGGATTAATTTTAAAATGTAGATTAATGTAGGAAGTCCTTTTAAGACCAACTTTAAAATCTGCACCTTTTTTATATGTAGTTTTACTGTAGCAAAAACTTTTTTTCATTAAATGTTGGTCGATATAAATTCTGTCAAAAAAAACAGGCCTGAATTTGGTGGCGCAGTTTTTAATACACAACATATGGTAAAGGCGACTTTGAGTGTATTTTAAACTATAATAAATTTCTGGAGTTACATAACTACTTACGATCAATTTGAATCAATCATATTTACCTGAAAATAAAAACAGTAAAAGTTTTAGTGTTACACTTGAAAATAAATTAGAATTAAAAATATATGTGGTTAGAAGTTGGATTAAGCAAGATATATTGGGTATTTTCAATGGTTGAAATTAAAAGTTAAGTAAACTCAATTCTCAATTGAGTCTTTCAGTTAACAAACGGTGAAAAAATTATAACACCTTTATTTTGAGTGTAATAAACCTAGGTTGGGTTTTTTTAACATGGAAAATTACACCATTGCATAACGAACGAAAATGGTTTCATTATTTGGTCTCTCGTTGGTGAAAGTGGTTCAGCTAGTCATGACACATCGACACGACGACGTTCAACACAGTTGGTGATATCACGTGGCATGATTAGCCGGATTATGAAGAGAGATCTGCACCTATACCCTACAAAAATTTTGGTTGGGTCAACAGGTCAATCCTAGCGGACCCAATTTGAATACAGATTCAAAAGGAAAGGACATTTTGGCCCAACCTGTACAAGATTATTCTTAGCGCATGTTGTTTCCAAATTCCAAATCAGGTCCAAAAGTACCGCGACAAAAACTTTGAGCTATTAGACTACATCGTCCGTAATACCTTAGATGTGTCTGCCACGCGCTTGAACAGGTTCACTAGTTTGGTCAGACTTGTCTTTTCAAATCAGGAAGAGTTACACAGCGGTATCCTGCTTCTCACTATCTCATGAGACAGTGACCGAGGACTTCTTTTACTCTTCTATTATACAGGGTGTACTACGAACAGTGACAAAGCGGCCGGCTGTGGATAGGATATACGAACAAACAATCGTATGGGGGGGGGATAGTAACGGTTTAGCCGCTAGGGCGTTTTGAAGTTTCTTTTTAGAGTTTTACATAACGCCATGTATTTTAGTAACCCTGTGAGCTATTTTCATGAATAAAGTATCAGTATACACAGAATACTCATACCAATCTAAGACAGTCAAAATCAAAAACTTGGTTTTTTCACTAAGATTTCAACTAAAACCACCTTTTTCTCCAAAAAATACTTAGTTAACTGATATTTGTTTTTGCAAAATTGAAAAGCTTGGATAATTTCCTATCGATAATGTTTGGACAATTTTTATCCTACGGCTTTTACTTTTGGAGTTATAAGCAATTTTAATGCTAAAATTGGCTCTATTTCGTACTTTTTTAATACTTTTTCACCTAAGCTTTGCTAAAAAGTACCAAATAAGCACCAAATAAGGCCAATTTCAACATCAAACTTGCTAATAACTTCAAAAGTAAAGGTCGTAGCATAAAAATTGTCTGAACATTATTCATAGGAAATTGTCCAAGCTTTCCAATTTTGCAAAAAAAATATCAGTTTACGTATTTTTTGCAGAAAAATGTGGTTTTGGTTGAACTTTTAGTGAAAAAAACCAAAGTTTTGACTTTGACGAATCATTGCTGAAGTTGATAGGGTAGAACCTTGATTTTGACAGTTTTAGATAGGTGGGAGTATTCTGCGTATACTGATACTTTATTCATGAAAATAGGTCATAGGGTTACAAAAATACAGGGTGATATGTAAAACTCTAAAAAAAAAATTTCAAAACGCCCTAGCGTCTAAACCGTTACGATCCCCCCCCCCCCCCCGCCACCCATACGATTTCTTGTATGTCTATCCATAACCTATCCACAGCCGGCCGCTTTGTCACTCTTTGTGGTACACCCTTTATATATTAAACTAATGGGCCTCATCACTGAACACAATTTTGGTCGAAAATAGAGGATCTTCTTCAATGTTTTGAAGAGCCCAACACTAAAACGTTGACGACTCGGAGGCATAGCCGGCGGATAATGTGGTATGGCGGGTAGCAGTGAAATACCCACCCGGAATTTAAGAGTTACCAAACGTGTGACATAATCTTTTTATTTTTGAGATTTCACAGCTATTAAATAGCTCACTCAAAGTTTCCTATACTCAATTTTTCTAGAATTCAGAACTCCTAGAAGAATGCCCATGATACTTACCCCCTATTTTAAAATGGTGACCTCAGACAATAAAAGAAGACGTGCTCGCGGATACCTGAGCATGCCGGGCATAGCGGCAACTCATCGTGCTCGAAACGATGGAGATATTTGCTATATCCTTCCATGTTCACTCATGAACTGCTTGAGGTTGTAATTCTCTTTCCCACGCTTTACCAGCCAAGCCCTTTAAGTGTGCTTTAAAAATTAGCCTCCGTTTGGACAGCTTCGGTTTTGTGCTCAGCCGTCAGACAACCGCTCTCAGACTATGCTCTAATCTTCCAGATCACTTGGTTCGCCCATAATTCCATCTCATAGAGGCGTCGCACAGTGGGGCAAATAGCTCATTTTTTGGACAAGCGATAATTCCCAAGCTTGGAATTAATGAAACTTAAAAAAAAATTTTTTAAACTATTCGTGATAAAATTGCCTTTAATTCTATCGAGCCAGAATTTTGAAATTTCAAAATTAAAGATGGCTAATCCAATATGGCGGACATAAATTTTGTAAGAAAAATACATTTTTGTCAAAAGATTCTTTAATCTTTGTATGAAAATTCATATCTCGAAAAATGCCATGTCAATGGATGGTTTTTATTGTCTCGATCAAAATGTCAGATCCCTAATAGTTTCACATTTTGTTATTTGGAATCAAAAATACCAAAAAATTGCCTTTTTCAAACTCTCCTACTGTATATTAAAATTCATATCACCTGATTACTACTATTGGATTTTGGGAGCAGCATAGGCGCACCGGGTCCCAGCTAGTTACATATAACAATAAAAGCATTGTAGAGTTAATTTTTATAGCATGATGCAGTTACTTATTCAATTAGATTGCACTCAAACTTTAACAAGAGGTCTTATGTCGATTTCATGTCTTTTATTGAAGCAAAACTTCACTTATTCGTGCAAATTGAAAAGGAAATGAATATGAATAAATCAATCATAATTTCTAATCTATTAAAAATGCACATAAAGACGAGTGCAGTAATAAAAATTTACCGGACAAACAAACAAACAAGCAAATGCCGTTCGAGACTATTAAAGTTTCCATTTCCATTAAAATTTATTCATAATTTCATAACAGTTCATAATTTACAAGAAGCAATAAAACAACGTAACATAAGTCTTTCATTACATCTCTCAAGTCAATTTTGCTTTCTTTAATGGAACGTTATCAACATACGACCTCCGCCACCAACCATCCACCGAACGAACAATACCCGAAAAAGCAGCAGGACTGTTTTAAAAACGTTATTTTCACTTTAATTTAAAATGCGAAAAAGCGTTCAACGTTCTAAACTTTAAAAATTGACACAAATCGTTTTCTACTACTCATCAAGAAAGAACCAATCGCCTTGAATGACTCCTCAAGAATATTCACCATCATTTTCTAGAATTGTGGTAGAATAGTAGTACAGATGGTCGCGATCGTTCTTGTGCTGCTTCCACTTCGGCACTTCTTCTCCCCGCGCAATAATGACTTAATCTGTCGGCGGTCATCAATTAGCCTCAAAAACTCACGCTTCCAAGGCTAGTTTTTCTAGCCTCTAACATCCCATCTAGAATTTAGAAGTTTTCTATTAGTTCTAACGGAATCTGAAAACCACTCAGGTAATCGGACATCCATTTACTCTCCATTAGAGGTGGGCCTGAAGAGATCTTACAAAGAAAACTTCATCGGGATTCTTTCTTGGCATTTACCAGACCTTGGAGCATGCGCTCGCCTCCGTTTGGAAAATGTTCAATGAATTTTGACGACGACGTGATTGCTGTGGCAAAGTGTCTTGATTCATGCTTAAAATCACGATCGTGCACCTTCTTGATTGGTTAAGAAGAGATGATGCATTTTTTTTTTGTCATGCTTTTGCGCCATCAAAAAGCATTCGTCTCGAAAAATTTTCAATTTTCGCCATGGAACCGTGTTTTTTCTTTTGAATGATCTTCGAAGACCATCAATCTTCTGCGGCCACCAGTTGTGTGTGAACAATTCCGGAATGAACGGGGCGATCGAGAGTAGTCTCAGTGGCAGCAGTGAAACACACAAAAAAAATCAGTCCTTAATTAAAGGAAACTTGCCGCAAGTCACCGACTTTTGGCTTTTCTGGTGAATTGAAGAAGCCCTTAGCGCAATTTTACCGAAGAAGAAGAAGAAGAGGAGCGCCTGTAACTCATTTTGTACGATCACCATGATCATTCTTGATCAAAGTTTAATGCTACCCTATAAAAATTATTTAACATGACCATGTATCCGAGCAAAGTGCTAACAAAATGTGCAGCCACTAATGCAGAATCGGGTCGTCTTAATGGCGATCTTCAGTGAACCGAAAACGATCTTGCTGACGATCTTTTAAAATGACGATAAAATCGTTCGGAGGCCGATCATTATATGCTGATGACTACAAGATCTAAATCAGTTTCTATACGATGTAGAGTTAATTCGCGATCCCATGGTGGCTAATCTTGGTTGACTGGACGTGTTCGCGCGCTCGCGGATCTCTATGCCAGTGTATTCTTTCGAAGCCCACTGTTCTCGATGCTTTTAAAGGCATCAGAATCATAATTAGGGGAGCGGTTCTGTTCAGCACTGTTCTGCTGTATGATCATTTGCTATGGTGTTGCATCTAACTCCTGCTAATGGCAGCTATGAAATATTATCGCAATTTGCAGTCATTAGCCCGGTGTTAGGGCTATATTTCTGCCGAGTTCCAACTGCCTTTTATGATCGAGATTTTGTATGGGTAATGGACACATAATGCAGTCCTCACTTCAATGAAAATTTGTTCTGCATTTTTATGTGGTCGGCCCCGGCTATCGAATCGGTAAGATCTTTAATGCACTTGCCCGACATCATTTTCAGGTGATCGTGGGGGCCACCACCATTGAGATTCAGGCAGGCTAAGACTATTTTAAAATTCGTATCCAATATGGTACATACGTCCAGGGACGTATAGATAACACAACCTAAAGGCAAATATTTGATCACTTTATCTACCACCCAGCACGATCACTACTCGGTATCAACTGTGCTGTGTCTTAAAGGAACTTTGGTCTTTGGTGTATTTTAAAATTTATATTTATTTTTTCCCTTATTTTTATGCTCCATTGTTAAGAAGATTTTATTGAGGAATAAATGAACTTTATGCCTAGCGAAAAACCATCGTAGACGCCTCCCGGCCATTTCCAGCGTACGCAGAATTATTATAGCGTCTGCTGATCACCACCTTGCACACTACATATATGCAAGCCGATCAAGATCTGTTCGGCCTGTTGTCCTGCCTTCTCTCCTCTTTTGCGGTTCTTTTATATATACATTTTAATTCCTTCAGTTGAGATATAATAAATTCTCTCCTCTATTTTTTATTCCTACCTCAATCGAAGGTCAATACTGATTTATAAGTTTTATCGCAACTTTAATTTTGTACCGCTTGTTTTTTCCCCTCTCTTTTTGTACTATGGCTTTTTTCTGCGTACAACACAACAATTTTTGTTGATCTATAATTATCTCATCGCCTTATAACGTTTTTAATAGATAGTTACCCTATTTGCTAATCATTTAGATGAAATGGATTGATTGATGTGAAATAGCACGCAATGATCGAGTAACAATCATGAAAGAAATAAATGAACGATTGCGCAATGATTGTCCGGTGTAAGTGAACAGCAAAAGCAGCTGTCATAAACATTTTTGCACCCAAATGGTATTCGCTAGATCTGCGTTGCTAGTATGAGGCTGTTTTGCTAGCTAATACTGGCTGAGTAGAAGAAGAGAAAGTACGTTTATGCTTGCGATCGTATGCTAAATAGTTTGTTGTAATTTTTGCATGATCGTGTCTAGTCTCTCAGTTGAATATTTTCGATCACAGCTGATGCTGTTATCGATGTAGTAGAGCAGAGGTGAATGATTGCGATTTGAAAAGGTAATCTCGTATGTATGTTGAGGACAGTGGGAATTTTGATTTGTTGTTTTAAAAATACCTGATGAGACTGAGATTTAAAAATTAATAATTTTGTGATTGGATTTTTTTTTAGAAATCGTGGTTGGAACAAAATTTTTGCAATAATGAAAGTTGAGTCATATAGAGAGAGAAAAGCATTTTGAGTTTGACGATCATTCACGAAGCGATCGAAAGTGAACTAAAGAGATTGAAGAACAAGATGAGGACTTTGATCGCATAATCTGTTTTCATGTTGAAGTATCGCCGCTGTGATCATTTAGTTCATTGGTGAACTAGTGAACTGAGGGTACAGATGTCACTCAAGAGCTTTCAATTTGAGATATTGCACAAACCTTTTGACGATGTTTGCTGCATGGGGGTTGGCGTTATCAGAGAGCAGAAGCGTTGGATATTTGGATATTTTGGGTGGAATAGCCTCTTTTAATTCTATGATCCCATTTTTTATTTTTACTCGGGCGAATACGTAAGGCATTTCCTTTGTAATAAGGTTTTCCTCATACGACTCTTATGAGAAACTGACAGGTGTGGTACCCATGAAGAATGTAAGACCCTGATTTGCCACATGGGGCCCACAACCTGCATAAGGCATGCTATCTTTAAGGTTTTAGACTCGTTCCGTTAACAAACAAAAGAGGCTAGCTCAAGTTTTCCACGGATATATTCGTATACCACACGAATGGCTCCAAAATAAAGGCAGGTGTGGGTGTTACGATCTGGTTGAGAGCATCAGGTTTAATAAAAATATAAGCTTAGGCATCCTAGGTACTTAAAAAGCACCTATGCTAATACCGGAGACAGACTTGCGGTATAGCAATTGCAATTTCACTTAAACCACAAGTGTGTCTCTGTATACTGAAAAGAGATCACGGTGTACACTTCGTATACAGAACATTGAAACTCAATATCTCAATTGAGAAAAATATCGTGGTATAGCCTTAGTATACCCAAGATTTAAACCAGAAAATAGTTTGAACATAAACCAAAATGCTTCTCTAGTGCAGAATTTTAATTTTTATTTTGGCAGCACTGCCTGTATGAATCTGTCAGAATTCAAAATTTCAAATTTCATTTTTATTTTTAATATAAATTAATCATAATTTGACAATAGGGGTATTCATGATCTGTGTTATTTGTGCTATTCGTGTTATTTGTGTTAAATCGAGAAAAAAGTTTAACAAATCGAGAAACTTTCCTTAGTAAATGACATTTGTTTCGATTTTAACAAATAACATCTGAAAAGGCGTGTTAATTCGACAACTCGAGATCGAGATCGAAAATGGCACGTAATTTTTTTTCTTTACTGTTAACAGCTGTTTAGAATTTATTTTGATTGATAGTTTGATTTGAAAAGTGCAAATTAATATAAAAAATAACATTTTCGTATGGAAATTAAAAGGGGTCGCTCACGATCTTGTCTATTTGGAAGATAACATTTTACGATTTCTCGACGTTTAACACAGATCTATCTTTATTCATATTTAACAGCAGCTAAAATTTTTTTTTCGTTTTGCAATAATCTGACAGATAAGTCACAACCAAAACAACTCAGTATACTAATGCAAGTGTGTCTTCACATTTTTATATTGCAATATGACAAAACTGCAATATCTCGATCTCAATTGCTATACCACAAGTGTGTCTTCGGTATAAGAAGCTAATTTTTATTTGTTCTGATAGCCAACCGCAATTAAAGCGATAAGGTCTAGTATAGTCCAACATAGTCTGCGATTGGAAATGTCCTTTTAGTAAGGTAGGTATTGTCAATCAAATTACCCTTTTTTGGGTCTCCGGTCATCGGGGGTTCGAAGGTAATGACAAAGTCTTGATCAGACAGGTCCATGATATTGTATTCATAGACGAGCGGCTTATGATGATCGGACCGTGATGAGATATACCGAACAACATAGATAAATTTTTTCATCTGAAAGACTAGCGCTCAGAGCATAGGCGTACCCAGGATTTTTTTTCGGGGGTGTCGGTCCAAAATTTTAAGAAAAACTCCCTCGACAGCAAAAATGCATTTTTATTATATTTTTTTCAAACTAGAAAACTGTTTACACAAGAATTCTTCTATTTTTTTGGGCAAATTCAATAACCGATTTCTCCGGGTCGATGTGAATGTTGTAGTGGATATTAAGTATGGTCAATCCAGTTGTTTAAGCAACATAATTATTGAGCAAGTGCTCTAAATAATTTACCATGCCAGCATAAATTAATTACTTAGCCAGAGGTTATTAACGTCGAGTTTAATAACTTCTGGCCTAATTATGAAATAAATTTGTAAAATAAAAGGTAGATAATCAGCAAAATTGCGCTGAATTAAAATAATTATAATATATTGTAACTTCACTTGTTAAACTCAACTCAGTCATACCGGACGCAAATAAATTTAAATTCGTACCACTCGTATCTACTTATTTTTTTTGAAGTTTTTCTCATGCGTACATATTGACGCGCACATTTAATGGTCCTTCGAGCCGGATCGCGCTCTCGTGTGAAAACGTTTTAATATAAAAGTAATAAAACTATAACTTTTCAAACAAAAATTTTTGTCGGGAAATCTATCACCATCTACCAGTTTGTTCGTGAAGTGTAAAATAGTGAAAGTGAAGACAACACTGAACAACCACAGCATTCGTACGAGCCGATCCCACAACTAATTATCACCAACCAGCTACCCAGCGATCAACACCAACGCTAGCCGAAATCACCATAATCTACACCACCAGCAGCACAATCATAATCAGCACCACCGAAGTCAACAGGTTAGTAAGCATTTTGATCGACTTTAGTACCTAATCCTACCATACCCAGAATTTAATTTGTCCTTATTCACATTTAAATAAGTATACTATATTAGTCACCACCGTGATATACCATAATAATACACAAATCAATAATTACAACCTCGGTACACCAGTGCACAATTTACCATACACCAACACGAATCTATAAAATTATAATACATAGTGACATAAAATTTCTAATAGTGATATACGTGAATCTCTGTAAGCATGACCTCAAAGGATAGTGATTTTACAGTTGAAAATAATAGTGACAATAATCCACCATCGACAAGTAAGTCGAAAGAAAACACAGCTTCTACATCTTCCACATCCAGAAGCTCCGTGGTAGAAGAATTAATACAAGAACAAGTTATTAATCAAGCTGAACTTGAACGCCTTGTCAAAAATTATAGGAAGACACCAAAAGATAGATTGAAAGAAGGTTATATCAAGGAAAAAAAGCTATTGCTACAAAAACAATGGCAACTTATTGATACAACCCACCGAAAATTATTAAAACTGTATTCTAGTGCGGACAAGGATCGGCATTATTTTGCAGAAGAGGTGATTAGTAATCTTGAGGAGACATATTGTGTTACTAGTGGAAAAATGAATGAGCAACTACAAGAATTAAATACCCCCACTGAAGTTAAATCATCAGCAACCCGATCTATAGCGTCCGTACCAACAATTAAAACACCGGAGCACACCGATATTAAACTACCCCGAATTGAAATTCCAAGGTTTTCCGGAAATTACATTAATTGGCCATCCTTTCATGCTCTTTTCGAATCATTAATTGATCAAAATAATCAATTAAAAAATGTACAAAAGTTACACTATCTACGTAGTAGCGTGAGTGGTGAGGCAGAAAATTTAATAAAACATTTACAATTAAGTGATTCGAACTACCTAGCTGCATGGGAAATTCTCAAAAGGCGTTATCAAAATAATAGAATTCTTGTGACGTGCCAATTAAATGTTCTCACATCTATGCCTAATCATGCATATGAGGGTTCCCACAATCTAAAAAAAATGTTGGACAAATTGAATGAAGTCCTGGAGGCACTTAAAGGATTAAAAATAAATACCACCAGTTGGGACCCATTGATCATCCACATTCTCTCTCAAAAGCTCAATAAAGAAACGATTACACACTGGGAAACTAGCTTAAGTAGTCGCAATGACCCTAATGCCCTTCCAACTATCAATGAATTCAAGTCATTTCTTGAAAACCGATTCCGCACGTTAGAATCCATTGGAGGAAATAAAAACCTTCAACCAAAAACAGAATATAAACAAGAACATACCAAGGTACACGTATCCCAACAGCAAAACCTACAGCGTAAGCAACCTTATCAAATGTATAATGACTGTCCACTCTGTAATAAAAATCATCGATTGCGTGAATGCCATCAATTCATCCAAATGTCACCCCATGCACGACTAAAGTTTATTCAAGGAAACAGTCGTTGTTGCAACTGTTTTGGAAAAACACATAACACAACATCTTGTCCTAAGCAATTTTCATGCCAAAAATGTAAAAAAAGACATAACACTATGCTCCATATTGATGCGAATCCAAATAGAAATAATACATTTACACCACTACCAAGTTCCAGCCATTTAAGTACGACCTCACACCAAGAAAACCTAATTCATCACCCACCCACTCAACAAGTAGAAAATGTAAACCACAATACGGCATACGATACCAACCAAGCATATACACATCTTGTAGAAAGACCAACCAATACAACTGCCTTATTAGCTACCGCACTCGTCAAGGTGTACACCGAAAAATCAGGCATTGTTGTCTTAAGAGCATTGATTGATCAAGGATCACAAATGTCCTTTATTACCGAAAAAAGCGCACAATTACTTCAATTAAACAAAAAACCAACCTTTATGATAATCAATGGTATAGGCAGTACACTAACAGGACCTGCAAGAAGCGTTGTTGAATTTAAATTGGGTCCACATTTTACAAATACAGAGGAGATTGGAGTGCGAGCACATGTTATAAAGAAAATAACAGGAAGAACTCCAATCGACTCAATCATTCCTCAGAACTGGAGTCATATTAAAGGATTACAATTAGCGGATCCGTATTTCTTTAACTCTGGAGACATTGATATACTTTTAGGAGTTGAGATTTATGCACAAATAATAGAGGAAGGCGTAATTAAAGGTTCTATTAATCGTCTTTCAGCTCAACGCACCACTCTAGGCTGGATCCTTTGTGGACCAACCCAGCACCAACCTATAACAACTGCTACTATGAGCTTAGTCTGTGAAGCTACACCAATTGCAGATTTAATCAAAAAATTTTGGGAAGTTGAAGAAACCATCGACCCCGCAAATAAAAAACATTTCACCGAAGAAGAAGCCTTGTGCGAAGAAATATACCAAAAAACACATAAACGTTTACCTGATGGAAGATATGAAGTAAGATTACCGTTCAAAGCATATCCTCGTACTCCCAACTTGGGCAATTCTCGTGGACTAGCATTAAAACGATTCATTAGCTTGGAAAAGAAATTAGAAAATAATCCCAACCTTAAAACCGAATATATTAAATTTATGAGGGAATACATATCATTAGGACATATGGAAGTAATTGAAAATGACCATACCAACCTAAATAAGCCAACAAACTACATACCTCACCATAGCGTCATCAAGGAGGATAGTACCACCACAAAGGTAAGAGTAGTATTCGATGCCTCAGCAAAAACCACAAACCATACTTCTCTAAATGACAGCCTTATCGCTGGACCAACTGTTCAAGAAGATTTACATTTCATTTTACTACGCTGGAGAATACATCGATTCGCGTTTACAGCAGATGTAGAGAAAATGTATAGGCAAATTAGAATTGCCCCAGAAGACACTGACTTCCAAAGAATCCTGTGGAGAGAAGATCCTACACACCCACTTAAAGAATACCGACTATTAACTGTCACTTATGGAACTTCAGCTGCACCGTTCTTAGCGATTCGTACTCTACATCAATTGGCACATGATGAAAAGGATGAACATGAGCTAGCCAGCAAAACAATTCTTCGAGATTTCTATGTAGATGATATCATGTCAGGAGCTAATACCGAGGCAGAAGCAGAAAGCCTACTGCATAATTTACGTCAAGTAATGAATAAAGGAGCATTTAACCTTCGTAAATGTAGTAGCAACTCTTTAAAAATTTTAGAACATATTCCGGATGAAGATCGCGAATTAAAGTCTACTATGGAAATTAGCGTCAATACCACTATAAAAACATTAGGGATACACTGGAACCCTATTAGTGATAGCTTTAAATTCAAAATAAAAGCATCATCCACTATACCCAAAACGAAAAGAGAATTACTGTCAGAAATCGCAAAATTATTTGACCCTTTAGGATGGATGGCACCTATTGTCATAACAACAAAGATATTAATGCAACAATTATGGTTATTAAAAGCAAACTGGGATGATGAATTACCAAAACCTATTATTGATAAATGGCAAACATTCCGCTCTGAGTTGAATATCATTGAAACAATCAGCATCCCTAGGTGGTTAAAAACAACTTCAAATGTTAAATTTGAGCTACACGGATTTTGCGACGCATCTATACAAGCGTATGCAGCAGTGATTTACCCTGCAAACATTTACATTCGGAAACGATTCGAGAACGACACGCAAAAGCGAGAGCTTGCTTCGAACTCGGGCTCGTAAACGACTCGTAAACGAATTCGAAGGCAATAAAAGCGGAGCAAGATATCGAAACCAATGTACTAGGAAAGCTTTTATGGTGGGTTTTGAAGCTTTTCTCGTACCTTTCGCAAGCAGTTTTCGAATCGAGAATGGTTCGAGAAAGCGAGCCTCCGAGAAAAGCCGAGAAATTGTTTGCAGGGTACCTTCGTGTAACGAACAATAGTGAATACACTAGCACACTGTTAACATCGAAAACAAGAGTGGCTCCCATAAAACAATTAAGTCTTCCAAGATTAGAATTGTGTGCTGCATCACTTGTCGCAAAACTACTTACACAAGTTAAAAGTGCACTACCAGATAAGGCATCAAAAATCTTTTTATGGAGTGATTCTAGTATAGTGCTGTCATGGTTACAGGGACATCCATCAAAATGGAAAACGTTCGTTGCTAATCGTGTCAGCGACATTCATAAAGAAACCGATGGATGCCTGTGGAGATATGTACCCACAAAAGACAATCCTGCTGATTGCGCAAGCAGAGGATTAACACCCAAAGAATTATTAAACCATAAAATTTGGTGGAATGGGCCACATTGGCTTACTGAAGCAGCACATCAGTGGCCAGAAAATATTGTAACAACCACTCAGATAGAAATACGACGAATACCAGTGCATATAGCAAAGGAAACCACCAACATAGATATCGCTCTGCTAACTAAATTCTCATCATGGAGCAAACTCATACGAATTACCGCACTTTGTTTCAGATTCACTAGCAACTGTAGGTCACCAGATAAACGGAATACGAGATACATAACATGCGAAGAATTAGCACGTGCAAAAAAGGCAATTCTAAGAAAAGCACAATTTTATTCCTTCCAAGAAGAGATTCATGACCTGCGCAACCATCTTCCCTTGAACAAAAAAAGCTCTATTTTTAACCTAAACCCATTTATTGATACAGATCAAATTATAAGAGTAGGAGGACGTTTAAAACATTCCAATTTACCATACAACGAAAAATTCCCCATCATTCTTGAACCAAACAATCCAATAACATCATCAATAATAGATGAAGTGCACAAAACCACCCTACACGGAGGAACGCAATTAACACTAGCCACTATTAGAAGGGAATTTTGGATTCTTAGGGCTAGGACCGCTGTAAAACAAAGAATTCATAAATGCGTCATTTGTTGGAAACAGAAGGCAACAACACAACAACAATTAATGGGTGATCTGCCTGAAGCTAGAATTACTAGAAGTAGACCTTTTCAACATGTTGGCATTGATTTCTGTGGACCTATTACAATCAGAGAATCTCGGTGTAGAGGGAGAATAAAAACGTCAAAGGGATATGTATGCATATTTGTATGTCTGGCAACCAAAGCCATCCACTTAGAAGCAGTAAGTGAATTATCTAGTGATGCATTTCTAGCAGCCCTTAAGAGATTTGTAGCACGACGTGGGCTAAGTAATCACATATACAGTGACTGTGGCACCAACTTTGTTGGCGCAAACCGAAAACTAACCGCTATCCAACTACAGCAAGAATGGGGATTGGACGATGAAGTCTACGGAATTGTTGAACAAATGGGAATAAAGTGGCATTTCATACCACCAGCTGCTCCGCATTTTGGAGGATTATGGGAGAGTGGTGTAAAATCTACCAAATACCATATGAAACGTGTAACAGGAAACGCCTTACTTACCTTTGAAGAAATAACGACTTTATTAACACAGATTGAAGCCTGCTTAAACTCAAGACCGCTATGTCCACTTACAAATGACCCAGAGGATACGGCAGTTTTAACTCCAGGGCATTTCCTTACTGGAAATGCAATTATTGCTCCACCAGAGGAAAATTTAATAAATACCAAAATAAGCAACTTAAATCGATGGAAATATATGCAGCAAATGCATCAAACCTTTTGGAAAGAATGGCAGAAAGAATATCTCCACAGATTGCAGCAACGACCTAAGTGGAATAAACACGTACCCAACATAAAAACCGGAAATCTTGTTTTAATAAAAGACGAAAGATTACCACCTACTCGATGGTTGTTAGGAAGAGTAATAGAGGTACACCCTGGACCTGACGGATTAGTAAGAGTTGTGACTGTAAAATCAAAAGAATCCACCCTTAAAAGACCAATAACCAAAATATGCCTATTACCGATTGAAGAAAATCAATAAAACAAAACCACAAAATCCCCCATAACACTAACGTGCCAAGTAGCAAGTAAAAACAGTTAATTAAAATATCAAAAAAAAAAAAAAAAAAAAAAAAACTAAAATAAGCAAAAATATATAAGAAAACAAATAACCTAATTACAAGAGTACATACCACAAAAATAATCATAATAATAACAGCCTTTCATTCCAGCATAATGAACTCATATCACCTGTGCTTCCCGATATGCTTAGCATTGCATTTCGTAATTGTTTCTGCCATCATTGCATACGATTGCGGACATAATAACATAAATATGTCAGCTGTTTCATTGATAGAGATTGAGGAATGTCACATAGAAAAACCGAAAACAAAAATTGACTTAGAAGAGATACAATTACTCCAGTTGAGCGAACTTACCTACACACATACGTATCAATGCAAAATTAACATCATACAATCCGTATACACATGCGGCATGTTTAGCCATATCTCTGTGGTGCCGGGAGGGTTATCCACATTTATTGTGGAACTAACATATGAAGAATGTATGCTTTTACATAATGAAGGGACATATAAAGTAGCAAATGGAAGAATAATTGCAGGGATTAAACCAAATTCATCATCATCATATTCTGAGGTAGTAGCAGGTGATTTAGAAGAAAGCGGAAAATGCATAGGAATACACTACACCTTAAATGGAAATTCATGGAAAGATGTAATAGTCCTGCAAGCCATAACAATCACTATTACCGATGGAATTAGCACCGTAAGACTAGACGAAAACCAAATTACGATTAGAAATAATATAGTGTGCTCGTACCTCAGCGAAAAATGCACCGATCCGGAGAACGGGATTACCTTTTGGAAAATAGTTACCGAAGAAAAATGTGAAGAGTCTAGGTACGATGTTCTGTGGGAAGGAAAGGCTAATAAAATAACGAATGAACATAACAATGATGTAGGAAAAACGACAATCGTGTACACTGTCAATACAGAGGAAACTGTGTTTGCGTTAGAGATAAGAAAACCAATTCCTGTGTGTAAATTTAAAGGGTATCAAACAGAACATCCTCGGTTAATAATCGTACCAAGACTTTCTACACAGTTTATGTTCACCAAGAAATCGATATCACCAACAAACCTAGATATCATAACATATGTAAACTCTAAATTTGTATATGCTGAAAGACATATGCGGCAACAAATTGAACAACTATACATCAACCTAATAACTCGAAGATGCGAGCTTGAAAGAGAAGTAATTCAAACATTGCTAACTCTAGCACCTCACTACCCTGATGAATTTGCATTAAGGCATATGAAAGAAAGAGGCTATACTGCTGTACCTAGAGGAGAAATTATATATATCATAAAATGTCAACCTGTAGAAGTAGCGGTTCGTAAAAGTGAAAATTGCTTCAATGAACTACCGATCACATATATGAATAAATCCTTTTTCATGACACCCAAAACCCATCTCATCCAAGAATTCGGTACAGAAGTTGCCTGCTCGTCCATTATGAGCCCTGCATATCATATTCTAAATGACTGGTATGGGTTAAATCCATTAATCCACAAAATAAAGGCTCCAAACAAGTTACATCCATCACTAAATATAGACTGGAGATATGAAGAACCAGGAGATTTAATGAACGCTGGTATATATTCCCCAGATGCACTCACCGATTTGCGAAGACAAGCAATGTATGCCTCTGAAAGGCAAGCTATAACAAACATCATCACAAAACGACTTCTAGGTGAAGACGTCAATCATCAAGACATGAATGTACTTAATCTATTAACGCCAGGAGCAATGCACACTGTTATAGAATCCGTTCAGAACAAAATATGGAATGTATTTGGCGAAATTGGGAAAATATATTTAATTATTCTTGGTCTTTACACATGTGTGAAAGGTATCAAATTTATTTGCGATACTATCTTAAATGGAACCCGATTACACGCAATATTCGGATGGAATTGGAGAGTCTCAGCAGCGGCATGGAATACGTTAACTAATCACGTCATCCAAAAACACCAACAAGTAAGATCACAAAATAAGGAAACAATGCCTGAACTTACATCCGTAGTCATACATGATGTATCAACCCGTACAGCTGAATCAACACACCGTGAAAATGAAAACATCCAACATCTAACCGCATTAACAGAAAGAACCTCTCTATATCCCTCTATAGTTACTACAGTCGAAAAATAAATGCTTACTTTCAGATCATCAAGCAGCAGTTGAAATCTAGGCGATTTCAAAGGGGCGCAGAATGTTTAAGCAACATAATTATTGAGCAAGTGCTCTAAATAATTTACCATGCCAGCATAAATTAATTACTTAGCCAGAGGTTATTAACGTCGAGTTTAATAACTTCTGGCCTAATTATGAAATAAATTTGTAAAATAAAAGGTAGATAATCAGCAAAATTGCGCTGAATTAAAATAATTATAATATATTGTAACTTCACTTGTTAAACTCAACTCAGTCATACCGGACGCAAATAAATTTAAATTCGTACCACTCGTATCTACTTATTTTTTTTGAAGTTTTTCTCATGCGTACATATTGACGCGCACACCAGTTAAGGCCGCCAACTTTAAGGATGCTGGGGATGTTAGGGCATAAGCCCACCGCACCCCGTTTTAAACCAATTATTATGTTGATGTCTCGCACTTCGAATTTTTTGACGAAAAGTTGATATTTGACTCATAAGAAATGTGCTCTTATTTGCTTTCAAATCGTTTCTCCAGCTTCTTTCGAGATTTTGAAATTTAAAAAAAGAAGCGTGATTTATAGGAAAAAAAAATAAAATGTATGTTAAATATTTTGATTAGCTTTTCTTCAAATCTAAAAATAATTACATTTTATTAGTAATTTTATTTGCACATTACAAACACACATATATACTCTATAAACCTATAAGAAACCCATATCGATTTTAAAATGCATCAAAAAACAAAATATTTAATGCCGGATCCACACGTTGCCAAGGCTAAACAAGCGTTCACAAATTGAAAACGCTTGCTTAAAACAATCGTGTGGACGCATCACAAACACGTTTGGCGCAAACTTCCTTTGCAAGCGTTCGCAAATTGAGAACGTTTGCCGAGCATCCACACTCGACCGGATCGGCCACAAGCGTCGCCAAGCTTATAGAAGCCAAGCCAAACGCCTTATCCACACGTTTGAATTTGTGAATGCTTGCGTGTGGATCCGGCATAACATACATTTTATTTTTTTCCTAAAAAACACGCTTTTTTTTAAATTTAAAAAGAAGAAGGAAGAAGCTCGAGAAACGATTTGAAAGCAAATAAGGACACATTTTTTATAAGTCAAATATCAACTTTTCGTCAAAGTGGTCCAGTGCTTCAACAACACTTTTAGCGCTGTTTTCAACTGTTTAATAATAAAACTGTATAAGGCAGTAATGTTTTTACGATGATTTGAAAAATGAACAGTCAGATGGCTTATTGCATAAATCTACAAATGGGATAAAACAATTGAATTAGTAGTGGCTTTGAACTTGTGGCTGGAGCATTCATGCGATTCCCATGTCTTCTTGCTATGCGAGCAGTGCCGGCTTTCACAACAAGCAAAACAAGCAATTTCTTGTAGGCCCCCATTTTCAGGGGGCCCCGCGATCTCTTTAGTTCCAGCTGATCATCGACCAATTTTCTTCAGAGAAGAGCAGACAGACAATTATATGATCGAATCCATACCAAAAGCACTATTTTATTTATGTCCAGTTGTTCAAAATGTTGAAGATGTTCCATGTACAAGATGTTCAAATATATAGTTCATTTAAATAAAATTTATGTTCCAACTGTACTTCATTTTTTTTGTTATTAAGGAAGCTTGTTTTCATTTTAGGGGGCCTCGCAATATATAAATCCGGCACAAAGCAACAGCAGCTGCTTCGAAACCAGTTTTGAACTCGTCATTGGCGTTATTTCAAATACGTTTCAAGGTAGCTAATAAAACATCAATGTAACTAAACGTTTTTATCTAGTCAGAGGGGCTCTTATGAAGTTTGTCGATCGCAACGCTCAACATTTGAAATGCCTTCTGCGCGGCATCAATGTTGCTGCTTTCTTGCAACTCTTCCAACGTTTGCACAATAGCAACGTAAATTTCTTTGGAGAGAATTACTGCACCTATAGAGTTTCACACATTACTAGAACTGTTTTTGGTGGTCAGTTGGAAGAAGTTCTTGTATTTGGCTTTTGATTTTGTATTTGGATGAAAGAAGCTACCTATTGACCGAACTACACCAACACAAATGCGGATGTCAGCTTTAGAGCAAGAATCTGATATCGCCCGATTCAGTGATTGTGCACTGCAGTGCACATTGAGAGCCAAGGGGCATTCTTCGCATACAGGCACTTGAACACCATAAAACAGACTACTCATTGCAGTTGCCCCGTCGTATACCTGGCCAACCACATAGCGACAATATATTTTTTTCTACTTTAAACCAATAACAATACGATTAGCCAAAGCTCTTCCCCTCATGTCAGTAGATGTGCATTAAAAATATTCTTGCCTATATTTCGGGAGGGGTTTGAGCCCCCAAAACACCCCCTGGGTACGCCTATGGCTCAGAGGTATAGCCCCTTTATACTGTGGACGGTTCTCTTCAATGAGCGCAATGTCCGATAGCAAGCTCTAATCGGAAAGATAATATAGAGAGGAGTTAATGAAAGAACTGACAGCGCTAACACGACAAGAAGAAGAAAAATTACCTAGGTGGGAATGGAAAGACCAAGGACCATATAGCGGAATGGTTCGAATCATAGACCTCTAGGGTTGTAGTCGAGTGCCTTAACCTCTAGGCTTCCGAGGCTGGTCGGCTAGTTTGGTCAATTTCATGCGGTTTCTTCTTGTGCGGTAGAAAGGATATCAGGACACTGATTCAGTTGATTGCGAGACATTGCGCTTTAAATTACCATATATGGAGAATGGAAACGCACAGGAAATTTTGACTCGTCGAGGATGACTTCGTGAGCTCTTCATCTTAAAAAGACAAGTTTGAACGAGAAATCACTTAGCCTGCTGAACCTATTTGAGGTATAGGTATAGAGTAGAATAGGTTCAAGTGGCGACCACGGTATTTTTGAGCTTATATGCCATTAAAAGAAAGTAAATCGTACTTTTCTGCAATTTACTACAAACCAAGTTCATTAATTGATATCAATTGATTTTCACCTAAAATGACTAACAAAACTTAGTACTGTACATGATTTTTTTCCATGCACTTTATTTAATAATCCAATCAAAAAATAATACTTTGAAATACAGTTAAAAAACATTTGAAACACGTTCAAAAAAACTCTCTCGAATTTCTCTAATTTATTCACTAATTTTTCAATAATAAAACCTAATAAAGTTTTTTAATTGTGTTAAAATCTATCGAAAATCAAATCAATTTCACTTTTTAATTTTTTCTCAATAAATTTCCACATTTCAATAAAAAAAGAAATTTATTAAAACAAAATTTTTACTAATAAATGAAAATACATTAAAATAAACGGATTTTATCTCATCACACGTAATTAACGCTGCTGAAAAAAAGATTTAACAAAAGTTTTACCACAATTATTATCAATTTCACGTGTGGTTTTTTTTTACCTGTGGATTAAACCTGGCCAACCTGCCACTGGCAGCCCTTTTTATGCTTAGGCAAAATCAATTTAAGATTTTTCCCCCAAAAAAAAGCACAACAACAAAAAAAAGGGAAGAAACGTAGCAGACTTTTAATGAGTTGAATTTATGGCCCTCCTGATGGGTATCTAAAGTTGGAGTTTCCTTTTAAGCCGCCCGAAGAAATCTTTGTATTTACTACGATTGTGTGCCATAGTAACAGCAGCAACAACAACAAAAGCAGCAAAAGCAACAAAAGCGGCTACTAACGTCTAAAAATCCAATGCAGAAATTTTAACAAGCAAAAAACTTCGCAGAGAAACTTTGGCTTTGCGAAAAAGGGATTTCAATTGGCTGAGATGATTTCGATTGTGTTTAGGGCTTGTGTTTGAAGGAATTTAAAGGGTTTTAAAACAAAGGGTAGAAAAACACCGAAATTCTTTCCGAGGGAGTATTTGATTAAATTGAGATATTAGACGCGGGTTTTTGTTTCTCCAGTTGAATATTAGTCAGTAAGTAAAAACAATGTCTGGAAGGCTCGATCGACTTAGATTCGTCACGTCCGTCGTCGTCGAGCAATTTTTAAATCATTACGCGCAGCTGGTAAATTAGTCAGTGATTAGCCGTTGATTGGTCAACCATTAGTCCCAGAATTGACTCTGTGCTCTGTCAAAATATGCTACCATTGCAATGACCCCAAAATAACACGCCGCATTGTACCGAAGGGGGACACTTTATCATCAGTCTTGCATAACATGAACAAAGGCCGAATTAAAAGGTCGCCGGGTGGGTTCAGACCGTAACACTCAAATTAAGAGCCCCAGGTAAAACGACAATCAACCAAAAAAAAAAGAAACAGAACAAGCAACAACCTGAGTTCAAGAAACAGATGACCAAATTCGGAAAAAGTAAAAACAAACCTTGCTCGCGGTCAGTTTTTATCGCTCAACCCGAATGCGCTTAGCCGGAGCAGCAATCCGCAGATCGAATCTGAATCGAAACTTTCTCGGCTGGTCTGAGACTTCGCCCTGGGGAGTCTTCGATCATTACAGCAATATAAGAAAAAAGAGTCGTGTATGACGACTTGACTAGAGTCACACAGGGAGAGAGAGGGAGAGACTCCGCTATTAAGTTTCATAACCGAAAATCGTTTGGGGCTAATTACAGACTGCCAGGGCAGACAATCTCCCACATTTACTTACCCAGGGGGGACCCAGCCGATCGACTACCTTGCTGGAGGTTTTTTTCCGGATTATCTCCCATGAGGCATTACATAATCCACAACATAGTCGAGGGAGAAATGCCCTGGGTCCTGTGTACCCATCTGGTCTGGAGCTGTATTCTGACTTAACTCTAGACCAAACACTGTGCGACCTCTTGATAACAAGGTCCCCTGGGCCTCTGTAAAAAAAACTGTAAAACAGGGAATTGGAACCCTCGCTTATGTGGTTGATACAGTATACGTCGTGTAATGAGTTCGTGTAAACTCAAATCTTGAGAGATCGCACAGGCATGCATGACTAACCTAATTGCAGGCCTGCTTCCTCTGGGACAACTCAAAAAGCGACCAACCAACAGGTCCACCTTGCGAGGAGAACATGGTCTACTTTCACCCGAAATGATTATTTTTTTTTATTTTTTTGTTTGTTGCCGACAGATTCTTCTGTAAATACACACAGCATTTTTCCACCCTTTTTCATCGAAGACTTTCATTTGAATTTCATTCAGTGAGTTTAATTGAACGATCAGTAACCAGAGTTGATTTATTGAAGGAAGAATCGATCGCGGAAGTGATCTTTCCCAGGGGAAAGTTCGATTGTTGCTTGACATCTATAAAAAAAGTCAATCTGGAGATTTGATGATTTATTTGAAAATTGATTGGATTTTATAAAAAAAATAAGAATTTATATAAAAAAGGGTTCCAATACATCAAGTGAAGTGAAACTGCAAATAAATTGATAGAGAAAATCGACAGTTTTTAAACTGCAGTTGTCTATAAGCAATTTGCGGTTTATTGAACATATTTAGTGGTACTTGAAGAATTAGGCACTATCCTCGATTAGGCAGTTGGAATTTATATGTTTTTGAGGTGACTACACATAGTTCAATTTAGTAAAAAAGTACGGAAAAAGTGGACCTATTATCACTGATTTGATCTAGGAGCTGCTCCATTACTTGTCCTTGTAACAGAATAGATAGCAAAAAAGCCGGATTACAGCAAAACGAAGTCATGATGTTGCAAATAATCGTAGCGTATACACGATCGTTGATCATGCAAGAACTTGTTCTTTTTATGCTCCTTTAATCCCTCGTGGGACATAAGGCGACCTCTGCTTTTCAAACCAGAACTCGAATTGGAACATGGAATGTAAAAACAATGTTTTTTGATGGACCGCTGGATGAAGTGCTCAACGAGATGAACCGATTTAATATCAGACTAGATGGTACGATGCTAGGGAGCATATCTGCCCAAACGGTGAGTCTATATCACTGCCAAAGCCAAAGACTGTCTAGGCTTTATAAAGAGAAGGGCTAAGGAATTTAACAATATTTGGGTGACAAAGGCTCTTTTCTGCTCACTTGTCCGCCCAATTCTTGAATACGCATGCCCTATCTGGGATCCTATATTCCAAATAAGAAGCAACAGGATTGAATCGGTGCAAAAGAAATTTCTTCTTTTTGCTCTGAGAAACTTATATGACCCGCGTGATTATCAAAACCTACCACCCTACACGGATAGGCTCAAGTTGTTGGGGCTTATTCCGCTATCTTGTAGAAGAGAGTTGCTTATTTCTTGCTTTACCTTAGACGTCCTAAGCCATAATATTAAAGTGCAGTTTTTGTCGGACAGAATCAGATTCAATGTTGAAGTTCGACACACTAGGCATACGAAACTGCTAAAGGAATATCCACATCGTACCGAATACGCAAAGAACGAACCCGTCAACAAATGTTGTGTGGTTTTTAATAGACACAGTCCATGTTTCTCCCCTACCATCAGTAAACCATCTTATAAAAGGAAAATGATTGCCCTCTTTACATCCTAACCAAAATCCTATCCACTAATAATTAAAATTTAAGTTGACAACATATTAAATTTATATAGTATGTCATAGTAATTGTATATTAGATTTTATTAAAAATCATTGTATCATTTGTTGTTAGCTTTAAGTGTGCCTTGTTTGGCAATAAATAAATAAATAAATAAATAAATATTTTGGCAGGAACCAAACCAAAAACTGTAGGAGTGGCGTTCTTGTAAGACTCGCCAAGGAAGCTATATTCAGACTCATTGGCAGGTCAATAGTTAATGAGAGTAGTGTTGGGAGGACACGATTATAAAATGAGTTTGTAAGAGGTACAATGCCATACTCTTTTGAGCCAGTACAATGTCATACATAAGAAATGTCTCTCCAGTAAATATTTACAATCTCGCTTCATCTCATTTCATGTTGAAAATTACACTTCCTCAAAAAAAGTAGGAATTGTCTCTTCAGTACAAAATTTCACTCCCTCGAAAAATGTAAGAAATGTCTCTTCAGTACAAAATTTCACTCCCTCGAAAAATGTAAGAAATGCCTCTCCAGTTCGTATTTACAATCTCACCACGGCTCAGTTTAAATCCACTACGATCACACCTCGCTTCATTTATCTCGATACACCCTCATATACCGGTAGGACATTATTTTTGTAGCGGGACATTTAAAAAAATTGAGGCCTCAGTACAATTTACCATCGTGTAAGGGACAAATGTACTGCCTCGTGTAAGTCCGGCTCAACTTTAATTGAGAGGATTATTACTAAGCGTACCAGACTAAGACGCACTACGGTAGTCTAATGATACGTTCCGACTGAAGACATAGATGATGACATCAAGAACGAGTTTTGCATGCGACTGAATGAGGTTTTTCGTTCTACTCCAAGCGGAGACATCATTGTTTTGATAGCTGACTTAAACGCACAGATCGGCCCTAGCAACACAGGCCTGGAACACACAATTGGGAATCAAGGCATAAGCCAAGTTATTAATAGCAATGGTGAGATTTTCGTTGACTTCTGTAGTTCCCACCGACTCATGGTAGGTGGAACTTACTTTTGTCACAAGAAAATACACAAGGAGAACTGGATGTCGCTCGCCGGAGTGTAGAACAAGAAATCAGATTGATCACGTGGCTATCAGTCGAAGATGGAAAACTATTGTGGAGGATGTCAGTAGCTTTAGGGGAGCAGTCATTGAAAGTGCCCACCATTTGCTAGTAGCAACCATCACGCAGTATCTGGCTCATATTTTAATTGATATCATTTTTGGTAATCAGCCATCAGTAGAATATAGGGACTAGCCTGTAGTATATGAAAGTATGGAGAGGCCATAACTATTCTTTATTGGTGGATATACCATTATATAAACTCCGAGATGTAGGCCACTGTTAACTAATCTTGGGATATGGGATATAAGTAGGTCCGTAAGCTTACGTTGTACGTGGCCACCCACAGCTTGCATGAGAATACTAACATCAATGCATAACCAGTCACAAAGATGGTAGCAAATAAAAATTTGTTTGCGCATTGGGATATCCACAACTCCACCTCACCTGGGTAGCCCTTAGTGGAACTGAATGGCCTGATTGGAGTACCAACGTATAGAGGTGCTAACCTTGTCTTGTATCACTATCTTTTTGGTAAGGACCCCAAGAGCGCGTTAAAACACAGAAAAATATTTATATCAGCGTACGAAACGGCCGGCGGCGAAAAACATCTATTGGTCCTCAGTAAACGAAGGATAAATCCTGCAGATGAAATGTTGGGTGTAGGCAAGAGTAGGACACTTTTTCAAAATACTGTTGTTAATACTGGTGACTCCATCTTAGGCTGAAGTTCGACGACTTGATGGATGATGAATGTAAGAGCTGGCGACTAAACGTAAGATTGCTGTTTACAAAGCCATGCAATAGTCTTGATAGAACAAGGGCAAGCAAAAATAAAAAATATAAAGAGTTCAAAGGAGATGAGACGTTCTCAGACAGGAAAAAGGGCCTACAAGAGGAATCTCGTATATGAACTATAGCAGTACAGTGAAAGAAGGCTGCAGGAGTTCTACTGAAGATTCCCTGTTATAATCCAAACCAACCTAGTTTCAGTGTGCAACATCATATTGCCATGGCAAAGATGGCAATTTTATTACCGATCGCCAAACGCACCATGCGGCGATAAGAAGAGCACTTCCAAATAAAAATTTTATAAGTTAGATCGAAGTTCAAAGGATTCATAGAGTACGAGTATAAGATAGCCTAGGATGAGTCTGAGAGATGTTGTATGAAATGACGATGAGCCTTGCGATTGAACTCTTGAATGTAGTAGGAGTTCGAAAATACTCACTACGAAAGATTGCGGTGATTTAAAGGAGTTTTATGGTGTACTTTTACACATTGCCAGCGAACTTTTTTGGGGGGTTTCGAAGCCTCAGCATAGATAAACGATTTCTATTTAAGACGGTGTTGAATGTCAGACTTCTAGACAAAAGCCCAGGGAAATGGTTGTAGTTGAAATTTACATCTCTTTAGTTTTGAGAATTTGAATGATCACTCCAATGCAGATCCTCGTTTACTGCAAACCTTAGGTTGTTAAGAGATGGTAAATTTCAGACCGCCACAAAAAGAACATTGGTACAGGTTTTATTACAGAAGATAGTGCATCATTTTTGATGCGTTGAGGTCCCTGAATGGCTAAATGTTGGGATAATTAGTGAATCCATCCTCTCCTAAAAATTTCAGGCTGCAGCTACCAAGCGTAGATGAAGTCAACAAAACTATAAGCCGGTATAAAAATAACACGATATCAGATACATACAAGATTTCCGCAGAACTGCTCAAAAATGGTGTGCCCACTCTACCTACACCAAGAAATTCATAAAGTAATTGTGCACGGATGAAGGCAGGACGATTTGTGAGAGGACTGCAGCATAGGCGTCCTGTTCATTCTAGCATGCAACAAATATCATTGTATAATGTTGTTGAGCCTTTGGTGCAAGGTATTCTCTACTATCTTTAAAGAAAAACCCCCATTCACTAGAAACACCACAGGCCAATACCACCAGCGTGGATTCGCCTTAGGCAAATCAACAACTAATCAAATTGTGGCAGCTGCGTACAAATCGCAAGTGGACAGTGGACAAATACACAAACACTTAAATAGTTATTTTATTTATTTATTTGGGTGAAATTGCGCCCCTGTCCAATTGCGCCCGGTACAAGGGCACCATTTGCACCTATGAAAGCGCCGCCCCTGGGTATGATTTGTTAGATACGAGAGTAAAGTAGAAAATATCTCCACTGGGATGATGGTGTATACCAGCACACCTAGAGCTTGGATATGCTAAATTGGGACTGGTGGAATAAATAAGCATGTAATTCTTGATAACAGAACATATAATTGTTAAAAGTGATCACAGCAAAAATTCTTCACGCTTGATATTTCTTACTAGGAGATTACACCACGATTTTAACAGCATTGGCTATTTCCTGTGAATGAAGATCTGCACAAACTCTTTGGATTCTGACTAAAAAGCTTTTTGAGAATGATGAAAGCTTTCGTGGCTAATATCCGTTACTGTGTGCCATCGACCATACTACAAATGTCTATACTATATCTTTGCAGTAAAACCTGGTTTCCAATTTCGAAATTCATTAGACGATTGCAAAATTCAAGAAAGTCATAAGAACTGTCATAAAATATGAGCGTTCCAGTTTGGACAATAGATAAACGTACGTTCACTTCTTTTCATATATAGTTTGGAGGACGTCAACTCATGTCTATGTTATTCCACTGTCTAGTCTCTTCTACTGGTTTAGAAATGTTACTATATGCGCCACACTTAGGTGCATCGACTTACTCAAATATGGCAATGAGTCGTCGTTGGTTTCATTAATAGAATTTTATGAAACTTCTAAATCAATCTTAAGATCTCTCTTGATGTGAGATTTTATGATATCGTTTCAAGTTCTCAATTATAGCATAAATAAAATCGAAACAACACAAATAAAAAGAAGAAACATTTCAACCTACTTTTATTCTCTCACCTAGAAAATCATAAAAATCCCTTACACACGCATATATATGGATATAAGTAATGTGCAAATTTTTTTCTGGTGCTGAGCACGAAAGGGAAATTACATGTATTTTTTTACGGTACTGACGCAAGACAAGACTCGGTCAACGTATGCATAAAACACCGGCGATTGCATAATATTTAAGACGGTCTGGCGGTCTTTTCATCAGTGCCCAAGAAACCGAGACTGAGACAGCCGCGGCAATTGAGACGCGTTAATGAGACAACGGCCAATGGCCTACCTGTGCGTATTCATACCTTTGGTGCAGACGGTGAGGATCGCAATAATCCAGTCAGTAACAACAACAACAAAAAAATAAATAAATGAAAAAACAAAACATTAAAAAAAGAATCACATCAACGAGAGAAAAATTACTTAAGGTTAAGTCCGCAATTATTCTATTAACGTGAATGAGGTGTGATTGACACCTGAGATAAGACCAGCGAAGAATAAAAAACAAAAACATACCTGAGCTACTCGAATCTGAATTTTTGAACCTCGGCGACGGAATTTACTTAAGTATATATTACCTGTGCACGTTGTATGGACCAGAGATGCGGAGGTGGTCCACAAAGACGGCCTTGGGTAGACTTTGCTGCTGAAGAAAGCGCTTCCAAGCTGTCGGCTGGGATGTGCTCGAGCTCGTAATTCGGTGTTTAAGCATTGTCTTTGCCGAGTTAATCAGATGTTATGGTTGCCATTTTTGGGGTTTTGTGGCTGGCTGATGCCACATAAAGCCAGGCATCAATATGGAGATTTCGTTCCTGTTTCGATAAAAATTGCCAAATCATTGCCAGCCAAGCGAGGTGTGTGTGGGTCGGCTTTGATGGATTGCTTTTCGGATTCCTCGAGGTAATCTGATACTCAAAGATGCAGAATTGTTCGTTGAAACGTATCTGCCCCCGAGATATATCTGATGCCGGATGTTTGTAATTATCAGATTGTAATGCACAAAGGTAAAATGGATTGTTAGAACTGTGGTAATAGAGTATTGGAACCAGAGTGGAGTCGACAGTGGTTTTTGGTGAAGCTCAGGCGCTTGAATGCTCGAAAGTAACGCAGAGGTATGGATCGGACAACTTAAGGCATATTCTGAAAGGGAAAGTAACTCGACGTAATAATCGCGGTATTATGCCATGCTATTTTCGACTTATTCATCAAATGACGATGATTGTATTCATCTAGGTCTCCTAAAGTATCGCAGTTTATTGTACTCGACTTATGTACATTATGTCTCAAATGCAGCTACTGTTCGACGCAGAATGGAGCAGCGCTATCCTCCTAATCCCTGATCCTTGTGTCCTTTCTTTGGAAAAGTAATCCGGGATACTTCGCATCACCAATTTAGTTCTCTGGGCTAAATAATGCCCTCTCGATCAAGTTATACTGAATACAGATTTAACCAAGCTTAGGAATCAGCCTTTGTATGTAATTTATATCATGATGCAAAGTTGACTGGTCAGCTTATTTTGAAAGATGGAAGAGCACAGGAGAGAAAGGTTAAGGATTTGAGTGTTGCTCGAGCAGATGGAGATGAACCTTTCGTTTTAACTCTAGGCTGTTTTACGAGGTTGGGAATACTGACTGTGGAAGATTGTTCTATTAATAAACGAATTTCTAGGTAGTAGTATGCGCGAAAAGGAGGGCTGTAGGACCTGGTAGTGAGTCAAACGAGTTATTTGAGGAGGGCCCATTGTAGTTCGGATTGCTGGCTAGAAGAGGAACTTGAACCGCGTAAGAAATCCTAAGCATTGCGATGCTTCTTTGGCGTTTTGGTATACATGATCATTCCATAGCAGATCTTCGGTTAAAGTTATATCTAGGATGTTAAGACATGGATCCACCATTAATTCCACAACACCGACAGGCAGAATAAAGGTCGGTAGAGGTAAAAGATGAGAGATGCGACAGTACACCGTTTTGATGGAGTTCTTGCGGCCTTTGTCAAAAAGGAATTCGATGACCCTATCGATGAGTTGGACATGAGTTTACGATCAGGCAGGCAATATCCGACACATGCCAGATATCTTATATTGCTGATGATGCCGAATTTAAATTGCGGTGTCCTCTACAATACGTAAAAAATAATTTATAAACAGACTCGTTTCATTTCTTCCTATTCTCACAACATTCAAAATACAAAAACAAGTCTCAAAAATATCCTTACACGTCAAAACTAAGGCTTTGAACGTAAATGACACCTGACGTCACAAAAGCTCTCGTTGAAAGCGTTTAAAGCTCTTAAATATATTTAGCAAAGACGCACACCTAATATAATAAAAAAAATTTTATTTAATCTGAAATTTTTTGGCAGTAGCATTAATCATTTTGGTTTATCGATGGGCGATGGCATACGAGTTGCGCAAAGTACTATCCTCAGCGAAGCATGTTGGAGTCATGTTATTATAAGTAGATGAGAGGGGGTGATAGATTTGTCCCTTATCGACAATCAGCAGGTGTGGGGTAATACTGTATCCTGATTCAAATATCGGGAAGAAAACGTTCATTCCTGTTCTTTTGGACTGAGTTAATACCAATAATAGCTTGGGGTTTGGCTAACAGAACAGTTTGGCTAATAGAATATACTCTATCAAAACTCTTGGTGATATCTAAAGCAACTGTACCAAACTCCCCAAAGCGAGGCTAACGCGAGGCAGGAGGAGGTATTTATGTGAACGCCTAAACCTGGGGGGTAACCACCTTTGTACTGTCGACGGTTCTATCTAGAGTGTAATGTCGAACAGGAAACTGTAGTAGGAAAGAAGAAGTATGAAAATATGAAAGGATTTCCCATCCAATACTACCGCGACTGAGAGCTAACTTCCGCTGTCGAACAGGAGATGGGTTTCTTGCTTGTTTTGCTTACAGGCGATGGCAGGAGGTGTCGAATGGAATTGCTTTAAAAAGGGAAGACAAGAAAGAACATATATTATCAAGGTGAGAGAAATAGAAATGGCGAAGGACCATGGTGCTGAGTGGAATCGATCCACGGACCGCTGAAATGTTATTTGAGGGCCTTTATCCCCAGGCAATCATCAAGACTCATCAAGAAGTCGCGAAGAGTATCGTAAAGAAGAATGCAAAATGAAGTTGCTGATGCTTATAAGTCTCCTTGTTGGAGGTAAGCTCGTTGGTGTGCAGCTTTGGAGACTCTTCTGAGGTGATCGACAATTTGATGTAGAGATTATTGTTTTCTTTAAAGAGATCAGAAACATGGGTGCCATTTGAGTAACATGAATGAAAGATTAAAGAATTTTAAAAGAAAAAAATTCACCAACAGTAGTTGACCACAGGAAGTAAGGATGAGGGGAGAGAACAACTTAATTAAGGATGGACCGAATCCAAAAATCCTACTAACTCCAAGAATGTCCCTCCTGATCAACTCGAAGACTTAAGCGCTTATTACACTTGGCTGAATTTAGTCGTCTTAATTCAGAAGCTTGTTAACAATTCAGTCAGTCAGAAAGAAGTGAAGAAGAAGTGAGAAGTGTTCAGTAATCAAGCCAACCAGTCTCGTATCATCTTTTCTACTATGTTTCAAATATTCTCTGGGTGCGTTACTAGACGGCGCAGATAAAAAACGCTTCTAGTTGACTAAACGAGGCCTGGAACCCTTTTACCAAAATAGTTGGTGCCCTAGTAGCCAATTCCCTAAACAATGTGGACCAGCTTGAAAATACCTAGCTCATCGCCTCAGACTAGTTCATATGTATTTGGACCTACGAGACCTCATCACAATGGTTGTCGCTTGGGTGTCAAACAAGATAAAAGTCCGCTTGTTACCATAACCCTTTCTTCAATTTTCAAAACCTATGCCTGTAAAAAGTACATCTCTGATTAGCTTATAGCTCTGGAAGGCTAGGCACTGAAATCGTAAATTCCAGCACCAACCAGCATACGTCCTCCTGCGATATTTTAGGGATATTCCGAAACAGTTTATCTTGTCTGTTCACGAAAAAGGCTTAAAACATTAAGATCTTACCTCAATCAGAATTCAGGCCAATACCTCGATCAATATACGCCATTAGTTATATGTTTTATTATTAGATATTGATGTTTTGATTTGTTTTTTAATGCGATAAAATAAAAGATAAACCAAAAGGCTCTGCCAAACAATTTGAAATTAAATAAAAAGCTTTGTTTTCATATTAGGTGTGCGTCTTTGCTAAATATACTTAAAAGCTTTAAAAGCTTTCAACGAGAGCTTTTGTGACGTCATCACCAATTTACTTTCAAAGCTTATAATTTTTTTTTGCAACAGCGAAAATTTGTTTTATAACTAAAATTGATTAAGAAATGAATAGGCATGTAAGGATATATTTGGGACTTCCTTTTGCATTTTTAAAGGGGTCTCACTTTAGAAATGCTGTATTAATAGGAAGAAATGTGAACGACTTATAAACTGAATCTTTTTATATATTCTTAGGCCATTCATACACGAGGGAGCATGGTTCCGGAGCAAAAGCCTTTTTCGGGCAAGGGGGGCGTGGGGAGATGCAATAAGTGGAGAGTTTCGTGCTCCGATGGAGACCTTTGTGTTCCTGCCTTTGGCCTGCGAACACGGAAAGCATGCACTCACACCAATAAGAAATCAATGCTTTGGCGATGAAAAAAAACTTTCAAACAGTAAAATTTGGTCAAAATTTGTATATAATAAGAAAAAACTTTTAATTATTGAGAATTCAAAGGGAGTGAGTGAATTTTTTCAAATAAATTATTTCATAATAGCGAAAAAACCTCCATTTTGTTTTTAATAAAAAATTTGACATCTCACTAATACGAACAAATATCACGTAGCAACACAAAAGCTGCTTCCATCGCTGTTGCTCCGTGTATTTTCAGAAAACTTGCAGCAAAGCTTTTGGTTGCAGAACCATGCTCCCTCGTGTATGAATGGCCTTAGGGATACCGCAATTGGAATTGTTTTTATGATTAAAATGTTAAATAAATAATCTGTGGAAGTTTTTAATTTTTCTGTTAGTTTTTTTGTAATGTGGCATTAACTTCTATTATACCTTCGACGCAGCTTTCGTAAGGTGTTCTGTCTGCCTTTTTTCAACCAAAATTCTTTAGCTGAGTCATGCTCCGTCAATTTGAACCTTATGGCACATACTCTACCCAATGACTGACATTACATTTTGTTCATTAACCTTTAACACAAAGCATTCCTCACCCACATTGTATGCACCCGTTTAAGGCCCAATTCTTTTAACAAAACGAATATCTTAAAATCGCCCTTCTAGACCTACCAGTTGAAAACTTATACCTTACGTAACATGGTCAACATACATCATAAAATGCTTCTGGGCTGATTTTCCAAACCCATTCGATAATTCTATGGCAAAATGTCTAGCGGCCCGAGATGAATTGGATTCATTAGTGTTGGTTGGCTGTTAGCAATGCAAAGAGTGAATGGATGCAATTTATGAATTCCTCAAGTCCACCGTTTTTATGATAGCGCGCTGCACTATTATGGACATAGTTCCGTAACCAAGCCTACTAATCTGCAAAGACTCGATTCACGGTTACCTAGGCGCTGGGCCGCCGCGCCGTGTGCGTGCTCACCTGAAATCGGTTTTTAGTTTGATTGATAGCTTTTCGAGCAGTGGTCATTTTGCTTGCGCACATAATCTCTAGGGCGGTCAGCAGCAGCACCGTGGTATAGTATAGAGAGAGAGGCACTTGTCTGGTCCAACTCGTGTATATAAATAAGCCTCGGGGTAGCACATTATTAACCTAATCAAGTGCAGCCGGAGGATTCTACGAAATATGCCTACACTTGTGCCGACTTAACTTGAGACTCTGGAGACTGCAGGTTTGCTCAGGTGGAATTATGGGTTTTACGATGTCGTAATCCCGCATGCATGGCGGACGATGGCGGATTCTTATGAAATGTTATGTTTTTTTTTCATTTTTACGTTTTGACGAAGAGCCCTTTTTTGCGGCCCCACAAGGGAATTCGTTTTGGTAATAATGTCTTCTTTATGATGGGACTGAAACTGAAGATTCTCAAACTAATTCCCGAGGCCCAGCCCTAATGGCTGCAATTTTTTCGGATCATTAAGTGGTGGAATCTTAACGTTCCAAATCCGGGGATGACTTCATTTTTTTAACGGCCTTTAAAGATTACAAAACAAGGGCTTTTTTCACACTGAATAATTTAAGAGTTTTAATTAAAAAAATATTCTTTTTTTGTGGTAAATTCTTATGGTCAACTCCGAATCGCTACTCCCGTAAACATTCTTTCAAAGTATCCCCACTGATAATGATGACCATGTCGTATACCTTCTCAACGGAATGAATTCACCAATTACGTGTGGACAAGTTTTGTTTTTTTGTTGCCACCAATGGAATTTGAATGATACCACACAATGGAGAAACAGTACACAAAAATCTGGGCAAGCTTTGCTGAGGTTTTATACTGTTGGTGGTGGATTCATTTCACTAGCATTCAATGGAATGCCCGAAAAAAAGGCAGCAGGAAAAAATATATTTTTTTAACGAATCGCAATAAAAACAAAATGGTGCAAAAAAGTGAAATCCGCGACAAGTCAATTCCATTGCGGTTTGGTGTCGGTTTCTTTAGTTGCGCGAAGGGATTGCAAAAACCGCCAAATTCTTGTCGGCACGACAACATCCACAAAAACATTTTATCTCTTCAGGACTTTGTTGATAAGAAATTGTAAAAAGTTGTGTTTTATTCAATTTGAAGATTTGCTGTAATTCTTTAAAAAAATCTTCTATTGTTTTTTTTGTCGTCTCTGTTGGATGACGACATGGAAGAGAAAGATTTATGCAAATTGTTGATGTGTTGTTTATGTCCGAAGCCAGATAATGGCAAGCGCAAAGATTCCTTGACAAAAGGAACACGTTAAAGAATTGCATACTTATTTGTTACGACGTTAAGTTGCCGTTGACTGTATTATTCGGAGGACGTTATATGCTATTCTAATGCTAAACTTTGGTGAAATATTTGCAGCCATATTAGCTATTGATGGAGAATGACGATTGTCAATGTGACTTTGTGCTGTGTTCGATCTCTTTTGAGTTTTTTTAGTGGAAGTGAGTTTGAAGTGAGAAGTGGAAGTGAGTTGTTCCTCCTACTGTTATGAGCTGGTGTATAATTTTTTATCTCCCAGGAATTTCCCAGATTGATTGCTTTCAAAATTTCATATCAAATTTGTTAGTAAAAAGTACGCGCCGAAACTTGGATCTACTGTATTCATAGCCGTCGCGCAGAACTGCTTTGTGAAGGTCATGCCAAGTAACGAGACCCTC
Organism: Thereva nobilitata; assembly: GCA_963855945.1. NCBI lineage: Eukaryota > Metazoa > Arthropoda > Insecta > Diptera > Therevidae > Thereva > Thereva nobilitata. The sequence goes on from OY979697.1 coordinate 87,437,810, forward strand.
CTCAAAACTATCGCAGGACAGTGACAGAGAACGTGAAGGACAAACTCGTTCTCCTCCATGTAAAGCTTGCAGATGGGGTCCTCCGTCAGTCTGATCCTCTATAAAGCCCAGTGCCGCATGACCAAGCCAACTAGTGTTCTGGCAACCTTTGTACTACGTTCCAGTAAAGACCCGTCCTCACTACGCGGACTTAGATCCCACGCGCTTTTGGCCGTACGACCTTAGAAAAAGCGCGCGTGACCTTTTAATTTTCTGAAAGTGACGCAGAAAAAATCAATTCTCATTTGAAACGCCGTACGCGCTTTTGAAAAGCCCATATTGTGTGGGCGTACAATGTACCTTTTTAAGCACAGCCTTTTGTCCGCGCAGTTTTGCCGCACGGCCTTTACCATTGACAAAGTCGTAAAAAAGTCATAAAACTCTATATGAAAACAAAGACAAAAGCGCGTACGCCCAATCCCGTGTAGTGTGGATCCACCATAATGCACTGGAGCTGTGAGCCGACTCAAGAAGAAACTTCTTCGAATTCACCAAGTCAAGTGCGGGCTCCAGTGTACGGTATATTTCATCAGCCTTAATAGCTGGTTCCGGATTGATTAAAACAGCGCCAGAGCCTTGGATGGATAAGTCGCCCTGGACTCATTACCCTGGACTCACATAAGGGTGACTCGATTGAGAGTACTCAGATGAGTTTGCAGTCCCAATCTAATTTCGAGTTGGTCCTGCGGAACTTTATAGTTCTGATAGTTCTGGTGTGGCTGTCAGCTATGCCTGTTGACCTAGGCCCTTCTTAAGTTTCCACAGGTTCACCGTTATGCCCAGAATGTTTAAACGAAAAAAAGGACGCTGAGCATGTCCTCTTTAAACGCCCGAGCTTTGCAGAGCATAGAGCTGCTTTGGAAACAACGGCCGAGGTGGGGCTAATACCGGAGAACGTCCTTGACCAAATCATGAGGTCGGGGGATAGTTGGAGAAAGGTGGAAGTGATGGTGAAGGCTATCCACGAAAACCTTAAGTATTGCATGCAAGGCTTAAGGAGGCAGAGAACGGCAAAGAAATGCCAGGAGAGATAGTAGCTAGATAGAAGATCCAGCGCAGTGATGCAATGGAGTAACCCAGTCACTCAGGGAGAATGGAAGATAGGAAGAAAGTGGTTTTTAGGTTGGGTTAGAGACCCGCAGAACCGATAGTCAGGAGCTTCGCGTTAGAATGCTGTCCACTTTCCGTCACAACTACAGTGAATTGGGTAACAAGCTTGATCGAAGTCTTTTTTCCCGGAAAGTAACTAAAAAAATTAAAAACTTCCATAAATTATTTAGTAAACAATTTAAACATCAAAACTATTTAAATTGCGGTATCCCCTACAATACGAAGAAAAGTTATTTATAAACAGACTCGTTCCAATTTCCTCCTATTCACACAGCATTCAAAATACAAAAGCAAGTCTCAAAAATATCCAAAACGTCAATTTTATGGCTTTGAACGTAAATGACACCTAACGTCAAAAAAGCACTCTTTGAAAGCTTTGAAGAATATTTAGCAAAGACGCACACCTAATAAAATAACAAAGCTTTTTATTTAATCTCAAATTTATTGACAGTAGTATTAATCCTTTTGGTTTATCTTGGTTGGTTGGTTGGTTGTTGATCCGTATGCCCCAATGCTCCGGCTTTTATGAGCACCCCTTTTAAATGCCACGTTAATGACACTAGCGACAAGTATTGCCTTTACGGTTTGTGCCAGTCTAAACTCAAACGTCATTGAAAAAGGCAGGTGAGTTTAGTCTGTGGGTGGGAATCTGATATTACTGTCTGAGTGCGGACACACGATGTGGTTTTCTGTTTGGGCGTGAGTCTTACACGCGATCAAGCACACATTTCCCAGATTTTCGACTAATGAAAGATTCCCACGTGTCTTAGCGAAAGTTCATAATAGACCTTCTTATATGTTCACGGAAGGAGGCGCAAACGTTGAGATCGGGAAAATGCAATCTGACAGTTTTCTCGGTTTTGGGATCTCTTCTATATATGTATAACGCTGAAACTGTTGGTCTGGATAGTGTTTCAGATATATTTACCTGACTTGTCACCTTCATAAACGTGACAGTTTATTGGGGATGCCGAATTCTCTCAAGGCTCTGTAAAGCTCTAACGTGATTTTGCTATCATAGGTAAAGGTGACCTTAAAGTCTAAGAAGAAGTATTTTGAAGATTCAGTTTTGAAACTCTATAAAAAACTTATGAGTGCGCGTCACCGACATGCAACTTGCTTTTAACCCAACCGATCAACTTTAAATTTTGCACATATGTAAAGATCGCGTGACCATGCAATCTGACCATTTTGTAAAAAATCAAGATGGCGGCCGATTTTTGCATTTGTGCTTCCCAACCCACCGACATGGTATCAAATGAAAGGGCATGACGATTATAATGGAGTAATCTGTGTGACGTAATTTTAAATCTAACGTGGCGGCCATTACAAAATGGCGGAAGACATAAATAGATTAAAAAGTAGAAAATAAAAATATATAGTTTAAAAAAACTGTCGACAGAAGTGAAAAAAAACACAGTTATTTCATAGTTTTCGGCAGTCTCGTCGGCAGTCCCCATAACTTTTTTTTATGTATAAGTCTAAGCTCAGGTGTCACCCTTTGTACTACCAGTCCGTCATGTCGGTCACTTCATGGTCAGAAGCCTGGTAGTAGGCTTAGCTCGAAGGATAGAGAAAGAATAAGACAGGTTAAGGGGAGTCTGGGGGGTGCATGAGAAGATGGCGATGAACCTTCCGTTTGAACTCTGGGATGTTGTATGAGTTCGGGAATACTGAATGTGGAAGGTTGTTCCACAGTCGAGTTGTTCTCGAAAAGAAAAAGTTTCTAGACGGATTCGTGCGTAAGAATAAGGGCTGAAGACAGTATGTCTTTCCTATGTTTTTTCTATTTGTCTGGGGTGCAGCCACAATGGTATTGTACTACTCACGATGTGTTTGCAGAATGGGGCTGCCCTGTTTTGCAAGGTATCTTATACACACTACTCAACAACGTTATAGCACAACAATCGCTGCACGCTGTATCTCTTTTTTTGTACAGAGCACTGAATGCCTCTGCTTTAGTCTTCTGGAATTGATTCCTGCTTAGAGCGCTTATGGAAAGGGATGTGCAACCTGATGTCTTATACCACGGCCTTCAAGTAGTAAGATTGTTTTCATCGGTCCGAACCCGGCTATTAGGGCACTTACCAATTCGGTGAAGAGGGCCTTGCCGATCGAGCTTGGATGAAACCTACCGAACGCTGGAGGTCCACGCTTGGATTGAACAATTTCAAGCGGTTCCTTCCTGTGCCCTCTCTTAAATGAACTAAGGAATTGTTGGGGCGTAGTAGAAAGGGTGTCACGACTCTTGTTGGCTTGTTGTCAGCACATTTGTTGGCTTGATTACCGGACACTCCGACCTGAATTACTACTTATGAAGAATAGGAAGCTCCGAAAACCGTACCTGCAAGCTTTGCATTGATGAGGATGAGTCTGCCCTTCATGTTCTCTGTGAGTGCAACGCGATAGCTCCAACCGTCAAGTCGAAGCGACAAGCTAGTAGGCAGACTGCTGAACCTGTTTATGCGGTGTGGTCTACAAATAAGAGCTATAGGGGTGTAAGTAAAATAGGCCAAGTGAAATTGCCGCGGTACTTTAAGACCCAATACCTCAAAAGAAGAAGAAGAACAAGACCGTTGCTCGCATATTTGCGTAGTTACACCACCAACCGCGTTGCCCTACAATTTTAACATGCTCCGCGACGATGCCATCTATCCGTGGAATGGTTATTTTAGAGCCGATTTTGGACTGTGCTAATTTCTTCTGAGCTTAGCTCGGCAGTGTAGGATTCGCCAATCAGCAATTCATGAAAGTGTTCCATCACTCTAAGATCTCTATAGATCGGCGATCAGATTAGTCTCTTTGTCCCTGCAATATGTCTAACTGGTGAGAATTGCGTCATTCTTTCGAACCCCGCACAAGATCCGATCTGTACTGTTCTAGTTCACTTACGGAATTCATCTCCCAGGTTTCTTTTTTCTATTTATTTCTATTTTCTGTGAACGCAGTTTTCCTTCCTTCTGAGATTTTTGTGCGCCTGTGCGTATTTTGTGAGGCTCAGTACGATTCCCCCTTAAGTCCAGTCGGTCTAGCTTACATTCATCCTCAAATCAGCCGTTCCGATATCTACGGCTTTTACCGAATTCAGTCAAAATCTCATTAGTGCTCGGCATATCGTCTCCAGGACTTACCTCACTAAAGAGGCATGGGTGGATGTGTTTTTAGCAGTTCAGTTATATAGGACAGCTATGTTGATTCGATTCTGATTCAGCGATAGAAAGCACTGTAATACGCTCTCAGAGCACCATACCAACAAGATACACAGGTATCCGAGCTGTATTTGGAACTTCGGTACTTTCGTACTGGAAGCAGGCTCCAAAGGCGTTTTATTTAGTTGCTAGTGTTGCTAGTGACTCTATCAGGAGACTCTAGGAATATCAGGTGAAACAAAAATTAGTAGTAAAACCAAAATTTTTAATTCACAATAATTAACTAAAAGCCTCGATGGAAACTTCGATGTATAAAGAAAAAAGTCCGTTCGTTGTACAATAGTTACAAAACTAATGAACATGTGAACAATTTATAGAAATTAATCACTTAGGTGACATGCATTCCACATGATCCCAATGCAATGACACAATCTCACATTATTATTCGATTCAAATTTGCATTCATTGCTAATATATCTAAATCTAAATCAGGCAATCTTATTACATACTTTACTACATTACCAACAATGACACTAGTTTAAATTCATGTTATTCATAACCACTATTAAATAACAAAAAAAAAATTATAAATTTCTTACCTTATCAGAAAAATCACCCAAATGTCGAACATCTTCAGTTTCTACACGCTCATCGACCTCCTCTCTTGATACAACTTTTCTTTCATTAATTTCACGAACTAGACCATCTGGACGAGCAACCAAAGTGTGCACCAATTTACTAGATTTAATATTCGGACTAACATCTTTACTTAATCCGACATTTGCTGATGTAACATTATGTTCGATAGCTTCTGGACCATCAACCACATCCGGATCACCCAAATTTCGTCGCTATAAATTATTTTATTTTAATTTATATTAAAATTATTATATTAAAATTCTTACTTCTGTCGATTCCGTTTCTTGTTTATCCGTATCTTCTGTTGTATTTGTGGACACAATTGGGCCAGAATCCTCAATAACTTTACCATCCTCAAGCACCACTTGTCTCTTAACTCTAGTTTCTATTTGACGTGTTGTTGTTAGCTCTGTTTTTTTCTTCGTAATCCATTCCTCTGTTTAAATTAAAAATTAAAGAAAAATATAAATTTAAAAATAAAATTATATAAAAAAAATACAACAAAATAAACTGAAAATGAATTTCACTGTAAAAGCTTGGAAATGAAAAGAGCTTTTTAAGAAAAATAAATCAGAATATAATACGCGCTGGTAAATATGCAACAATTAAAATGTTATTACCAGTAAAGAAAATTTGCATATCACTTAGGCTGTGGATAATTCTAAACTGAAAAGCTCTCTTTTAAATTTGGCGGGAAAATCAGTTGTTCGTTTATTAACGGTTATGATGATTAGTGAACTTTTGTTTTGAAAATGGTTTCTTTTTATTGGTGCGTGCGATTGTTTTTGGTTTTCTGTGCATAAATATAGTAAATTTGGGTTTAATTTAAGAAATTTGATCTTTTTATTATTTTTGTAATTAGCTAATTCGGTGTAGAGGGCGGGCTTTAAGAGAAGGAAATAGATAAAAATATATTTTTTTTCACTTTCAGAAGTGAAGAGTCGCCTGTTTTGCTAATTTATACCTTTTTTAACAAATGAGATGTGTCACTTAAAGTCGGAATTGGAATGGAGTTCGAATAAAAATGATCGAGCCTGATCAGTCTGGGGATGATTTTTTTTCAAATACAGGATTTTTTTACAGTATAAGAAAAAATAGTGGGTGCCTCTGGCAAAAACGTAATAAAGGTAGTCGCATATGTTGGCAGCGCACGCACAGTGGGACGAATTGCCGAAAACGTGGACAAAAGTTTCGATCTAGGGATTTTTATCTTTTGGTTTGGTTACAGTACTGTTGGCACTATTAAATCCCGGCAGTGGAATCGGTCAGTTGTTTTTTTTGAAGCTGCACAGCAGGTCGAACTTGGCCATTCTTTATTAGTAGCGCGTTCGGCTCTGTGCATAAAAAAAGTGGTGCGAATTGAAACCTGGATATAATTATAAAAACAATACCGATTCCAAATATTGAAAATGGAGGATGTGTCTCCAGGTTTGTACTTAATTGTAAATGCTTAATAACTTGTTAAGTGACGTATTAACATTTGTTATTGAAATAAACAATAATGATGTATAATAACGAGAAAAATTTATAAAATTCAGTCGAAACTAAGAGATTAGTTATGAGTTCCACGGAATACCACTAAGTCAAGTATTTTTTTATAAGCTAGGTTATATTTACTTCAAGATTAAAAGATAAAATCCAGCTACTAGCCGCAACTCTGTTAGTGAACCACAGATGGAGCCATGGCTGCTATATTTCAATTTTAATGAAATGCTTGTAAAAGTTCGGGAACATTTTTCATATTGTTAAATCTGGACGAAATTTGGTGATATTAGGTTATCGACGTCGCTGATCACCAATTTCATATCAAAATTTGAAAATTCAAAATGGCGGACGTCCTTTTTCAAAAATTGTAGAAATAAGTTCAAAAATTGTATTTATATGTTTTTGAGCATGCTAAATACGAATTTGATGTCAAAATTTAAAATTTCAAAATGGCGGATCCAATATGGCGGACGTTGTTTTTCAAAAATTGTAGAAATAAGTTCAAAAATTGTATTTATATGTTTTTGAGCATGCTGATTACGAATTTGATGTCAAAATTTGGAAATTCAAAATGGCAGATATATATACATCAACGGTTTCGGAATAGAATCTGACAAACAGTCCCAAAAATAAACGGCTGGCGATATAGATTAAGATTGAAAAAAATATGTCAGATTCAATAGTAAAATTTTGTCTAATGAATGAATGAATTATATAGTGTTTGGTCTATTTTACTGACCACCTGTCTGAAAATACAAATGTCTATATAAAATTTTCAACCGACATATATAGTGAAAGAAATTAAAACATCGATTTATGACTCATTATTACAATTTTTATAGTATTGCATTCGCCATATAAAATAAGCCCTTCATATTTTCAAATTCAAGTATCAAATTCGTATTCAGCATACTCAAAAACATATAAATACAAGATTTGAACTTATTAATACAAATTTTGAAAAATGACGTCCGCCATGTTGGATCCGTGCTCCAACTGCTGTCGGCTACCCGATAACACTGAACAGTGAACCCATCTTAATGAACTTAATGGTTAGGCCTTATTTTCGGCCAAAAGCTTAATTAGAGAATCACCATCGAAGAGAGGACAAGGAAGGTCAGTATACATTTCTATTCGACTAAGCAAACTTTCAGCAACAAATTGGGCTTGAAGCAATACATGTTGTGCCGACTTTACACAAGACTAGGCCTGATATTCGCTGGGCGCGGAAGCTACAGGAAGCAGGAAGCTCCATACCACCTGGAATGGTTGATGGGCCATTGGAAGGACTTCATGTCAAGTTTCGATGTCTAGATCCAGTGTCGTCGGATCGTTGTCGTAGGGCCAGGTTGGTAGTCAGACAAACACCCTCCCTACGAAAATTGTTATTTAATATTTTACGTAAAAAAGGAAAAAGGTAGGTCGATTGTGAATCGAATATGGGCCGGCAGTGCACAGGGAGGGATCTGTCCTGAGACCTCTCCTGTGTATCACAAAGTATAATGATGTGTTGAGGCTACGCCTACCAAAACTAGCACTTGCGATCGAGTTTGCGGATGACATTAGGGGTTGTTTTTTTCGATATTGAGTCCAAAAGTACCGCGGCCATCCAGTGGACCTATTGTACTACATCCTTATACCTCATATTTATTGGCCAGACCGCTGGAAATACTTCAGCAGTCGCCAGTGACTTGTTTCCACTTGACTGTTTAAGCTTCCTGGGTTCCCGTCCGCAGACCTGCCTTCGGTTTGTTCTCGGAAGAAGTTCACGAAAGCGGGCTCGGGTATGCTCCGTGGGTTCCCCAATTCCACTCCGGCTCTCCTTGCCCCTTTCAGAGAGACCAGAACCTTTTTTTTATATATGATAAAACCAAGCTTAGGAGTCACCCTTTGTACTACCAGTCCGTCATGTCGTATACGTCTAGTAGTAAGCGTGATTTGAAGGATAGAAAAAAGGATAGGAAAGATTAGAGGGGATCTGGGGGATGTTCGAGGAAATGTCGACGAACCTTACGTTTGAACTCTAAGATGTTGTACGAGTTCGGAAATACTGCCTGCGGGAGATTATTCCACAGTCGAGTTGCTCTATTCATAAACGAGCTTCTAGACCGTATTGTGCGCGAAAGGGGGCTATAGGTATGGGGGTGAGCCGAACGGGCTAGTCTTGTGTTGCGGGAGAAATATTGCCGTGAAGGCAGGAGGTCTGAATTTCAGTGGAACAGTCGCTATGGTAATAGCGATAAAGTATAGAGAGTGCAGCTACATACCTACGGTGGCTTAAAGGGTCTATAGAGGCGCGAAAGATGCCGAATTGTATTCAAGGCGGGGCCGAATGTAGGATTTGTAGATTGTAGCCAGGGCGGCTGGCTCGAAGAGGAACTTGCATCTCTTGAGAAAACCAAGACATTGGGAGGCTTGTTTGGCGATTAGGAATATGCGACCATTCCATTGCTGATCCTCCGTTAAAGTTACTCCTAAGATGTTAAGTGTAGAGTCAGCCGTTAGATTCTCATTACGCACTGAGATAGGAGGTAGGTCGGGACTATTTTTGTTCGAGATGAGACAGTACTTCGTTTTGGTGGAGTTAAATTCCACACGATTCTTGCGGCCCCATTCAAGAATCGATTTGATATCCCGGTTGATCGAAGTGGACATCAGATCACGATAGAGGCAGAACGACGGCAGTCTGGGTCTGCTTGTTGGGGTAGTGGTCGTAAGACGACCCCTCGATGAGATTGGATTGTGTGCGAACGAAACGATCTGGGATATTAAAGCGTGGACTGAAAGTGGTAGTCTGACGCTTGCGGAGCACAAAATTGAAGCTGCGCTGATCAGCAAACGAAGAAAACCAGTGTCTGTAAGGATCAAGGTATGCGAACAGGTCATTCACTCACAGCCCACCCTAAGGTACCTGGCAGTGGTGATGGGTTGGGCGCTAAATTTTTAAAGCCAGTTAAAGGGCATGGTGGATAAAGCGTCCGCTATTTGTGCAGCTCTTCAAATAATGCTGCCCAACGTGCGGGGTCCTAGATCGAGTCGTCACTTCCTTATGGTGAGGGTGGTTAGCTCAGTCCTACTATACGCAGCACAAGTGTGGGCAGCAGTGTGGGCTAGGACGACTACCAACAGGAAATGCGCCCTGCGCATACAAGACCACGTCTGAAAATCGGGTGTGCGTGATAGCGCGGATGATCCCCACAGACATATTGGCGAGAAAAGACATGAGTCTCTATAAACGAGAGGGGAGCCAAAAACGGTACGGCGACACAAGGTGCGCTGCAAGTCTCTAAGGGAATGGCAAGGACGAGTACGAGTCTGTTAAGGGTCGGTGGACCCGCAAACTTATCCCAAGCGTGGAGAAATGTATTATGAGGGAGCTTGGGGAAGTGAGTTACGACCTCACGCAGTTCTTGAGTGGGCATGGATAATGTAGGAAATACGTCCGCATGCCCAGGTATCCAGGAGGACGCAGAGCACGTTCTCTTTCGTTGTATGAGATTCGCTGAATGCAGAGCGGAGCTGGAAACTATGGTCGAGGTGCCACTAACACCAGAGAACATCCTAGGACACATGATAAGGTCCGTGGAGGTGTGGAGACGACGGAAGCAACGATGAAGGCCACACACGTTGTTGAGGCGGAGGAACGTATGTTGAGCCCGGAAGAGTCAAAAGAAAAAGAGAAAGGCAAAGAAACGCCAGGAGTATTTGCGGTTAGATTGAATCTGATCCATCCCCGAGAAGCAATGCTAAAAAGGCAGTCTTTCGGGGAGAATGGAAAAAAGATGAAGAGCTTTTAGCTGGGTTAGAGTCCGACATAGCCGGCATGCACGAGCTGACCTACCTTTCTACTTCTAGCAAGAATCAAAATCAGTTCAGTAAACACACTACACGACAAAATTTGCCCTCAATAAGTTATGTCACAACGATAATAATAATATTAATTAGAAAGGCACTAGGACCATATCGCTTTATACCAAACAATCTTCTCTTAAGTCAATTTCAGCTTCTGTTGATTTCACCTATTGTGTTTCATAAATGAGGCCAAAAGGGATCAAAGCTGAACTTTAATACTTCAAACCCAACCCAATTTATGAGATGCCCATTCGCCCATTTACAAAGACACCGAGAAGTCCTCTACTCTATTAGAAGGCAAAGTAATGGCACTGTTGGGGATTGCCCACACCGCGCAAAGGGTGCCCAGCCCAAATGTCAAATGCGATGCCTTTGTTGCTGGATATATTGACCGAGTCTGATAAATCGATATCGTCACCGTCGTCGTCATCGTCGTCCTACACAGGTGCAATTAAAATTCCCAAAATTAATCAAGCAACAGAGCAAGCAGTCACAGAACGTCCTTCTAGTAATCCCCAAAGCTGCATGCCTATAATCCATAGAGTGCAGTTTTGGTCCTAGTCTATATCTCCCTCTCTCTCTCTCCCTGCCTCGCACTCCATGTATTGTTGTTCTGCTGTCCACGATGCTGTCCAAGCGAATGCAGTTCGATAGTTATGCAACATGCACAATGCACGACTCGATATGCAAGTTCAGGTGGTGCGTTAAAGGTCACCTGCACTAGTCGCATTAGCCACGGGGACAGGTTAATTGAATCCATGGGAGATTGGTATCGAATTGCTGCGCGTATTGCTGATGGAACTGACAGATATGGAAATGAAATAATTCGTTACAAATGGGTGGAGGCAGTGAGGCTTGCAGTTGTTGTTGTTGTTGTTCATTTTTAGTGTGAGAAGTTTTAGGCTGTGGGATTTTGTGAACGTTTTATTATTTGGATTTGGATTTCTAATAGAACTATGGCGATTATTAATGTTATTGCGATTGGATGGAATAAATATTGCGCGCAGTTGTTTCAGTTCAGCATTATTTATGCTGTTTAGCGGGGCAGCATCTACTCAGTTTGTGCAGTCGGAACTTGTGCAACTGCATTCGATTTTATTGATTTTGTACTTATAAGGACAGCGACTATATTTTATTTGGCGTTTAGAGTTTATTTCGGCATGTGAAATCACTGTAGTTGTGGTTCTGATTCATGGCTGTTTTCATAATGATTTTTGATGTCTTTTGTAGGGTAAGGCATATTCTGCGTTACTTTCATTTTCCCACAGGTATGCCTTTTTCGTTTTCGTAGAGTTTTTAAAAATTGATCTTGGGTCAAGTTGGTTTTATTTAAATTTGGATGTAGTTGTGTTACGCAGTAAGCGCAGAGCAGTGAAGCACAGAAAAAAAACGGGATTACACACTTGTCTAAGCACATTGGGGTGCAGTTTTGTTAGACAGTTTGACGAAAGTAATTTTGAAATGGAGGAATATCTAAATTTATTAAGCTGTAAGACAGATTCAGATGAGATTTGAAAATTTATTAAATTCGATTAATTTTTCTTCCATTTTTTTAAAAAAAAGTCCGTACAGGGCACGTAGCACACAGTTTCTGTGCCCCATCCACAAGTGTCGTGAAGCCTGCGCCTGGCGCACTATTCTGGTCACCTGCTCTGCGTTGCAATTCGCGCTTCTCCCTTAAAAAGCATGAAGCACAGAAACCTGATTATGCATGATGTATACGAGTACTATAGCTATATCCCGAGGAGACCTAGAGCTCGCGTCTGGTTGCCTAAAGTAAATCTGAAAACTGGAAAGCTACCAAGTGTCTCCAGGCACAAAATCCGGCAGTTCCAATGGATGAGTGGGTGGTCATCAAAGCAGAGGAACCGCTGCATTTCATTCTTTCTCCTTATAAACGAGGAGTCACTTGAAATATTGGAGAAGGATGAAAACCGGCTAAGACATGCCAAATTGAAATTTTTTAAATTTTTTAAGAGGAGTTTCCAAAGTTGGATGTATATTGGTTGAGGGTTCAAGCTTGGCGGAGGGCGCTTGAGATCGTGCAGATCAAACTCCAAAATTCCAAAACAGCCAAAACAGCCAAAACAACATCTAGATTTTCCTAAAGCAGAAAGACCTGGATGTCGCCCTAATACGAGGACGGAACATAGGTGCTCCCGGACAGGCACTGCACCACCTTTTACCACCGCTCGAATCAAGGTAAGCCAAGATGCTGTATTCTGGATAAAAGGCACATCAAAGCCTACTTCAGTTCAACGCCAATGCGAGGTATAAGCTTTGATGAAGCAACGAGAATAACGAGTGGGGAGAGTCAGTCAGGAGAGTAAGGAGGAGAAAAACACCTTTCCCGATGTTAGAATGAAGATCTCTCGAAACTCAGGAAGTTAACACGAGAGTTTTTCAATAGTTGTTACAAACAAGGCATTTTGCAGCCTTACAAACACGGCCTAAAACTGTACAAGAAATCCATTGCCTCAGCGAAGAGAGATTCCTGGCAGGGGTATTGCCAATCTATCGGGAATCTAGGAGCCTCGGCCAGACTATGCATGATCCTCTCCAAAGAAAACTAAAGTCCGTCCTTTATAAAAAAAAGGCGAACGGATAGAATCGCAGGCGAAGTCTATAGAGCTATTAATGAACACACACTTTCCCGGTTTCAAGGACAAAAATCAGGTCGAAGCATCAGGGAACAGACAGAGATACTACTGGGAGGAGATTTCTGCTATATTTCCGCCGGTTGCACTGAAGGCAGCCCTACACCTACCTACATACTATAGCTATCGTACAACTCAGTAAGAATTCTCGTATTAGTTCGGTATCTGGTCTAGGTATTATGCGAAAATCAGTTGAAAGACAAAAAGGTCGGACTCCTAGAAAACTACGTCGGCAGCCATATCGAGTCATACTTCGGGGAAATTAGCAAAAAAACGCACGAAAGGAGACGAAACCCAGTTTTTGAGTGATGTTTTGGCCAAAAAGTGATTTTTGGAAATTTTGACCTTGAATAACTTTGAAAGGGTTAATCGGGTCAATATCTTTGTAAGAACTAAAGTTGTAGAGAATTTCATTGTCAACATTTAGAGCCTTTGGACGCGGTTGTACGACCTATAGAAACTGAGATACAAGGAAAACACCGGAAAACCGCTATATTTCCAGCGGCCATGTTTTTTATTCGTGATTCCGAAATTGTTTTGTTAAAAAGTCCCAAGGAAGCTGTGGACCAATTTTCAGCCATTTCCGAATTTGGTCTACTTTAAATGCTAATTTCCCCGGACTATCATAAAAATGGCCGCAATTAAGAAATTGATTTTTGCGAGTGGCAAGCTTGCGCGTCAGGATCTCTACAAAGCCGCCTGAGTGTCTCCTGATAGAGACTCTCACAACTACATAAACCATGTGTTGATAAACCGCCATCATATATCGAGTTTGAGGATTGTAGGAACGTATCTAGGTGCCACCTTTAACTTAGATCACTATTTTTGGGCAGGTATGGTGCTTCTACAACGCATTAAAATGCAGAAAAGCTTTGCATCATTGAAACAGGCTCGAATCAACACGAGTGTTCTACGCATCGGAATGGGCAGAATAAATATCTATGCCCATATGTTATAGCTCGCGCTCAGCCAGGGAATAGCAAGTCCTGGAGTTAGATGCCGGGCGCCAACCAAATTAGACGTGTCCTAAAAGTATTGTCATTAGTACCAAATAAGAATTTAAGGGGGGCATCCTTCATGTAGCGTGTGGGCCCCATATGGCAAATGAGGGCAATGCCGAAAAAGACATCCTCTTACACTCCTCATGAGCACCACAAAAAAAGTCAGCGATATTGAAGTGAGGTATGCCTTATCAGTTTCTGATAAAGGTCCTATAAGGCAAAACTCATTGCAAATGAAACGGGTTTCTCGTTCGATTACAAGAGTCAAGCAACAATGGACGTAGTTAGAACTCAGTTGGGGAGCGCTTGGTAAATCGACACTCGCGTTTGGAAGGACGAAAATGCGATTGCAAAGAGGGAACAAAAGTATGAAGCTTTCGGCACCGCCGGTCTTTTTTCTACTCAGGAACGGCAATCATTTCCTCTCATGGAAGCCACAAGCGGCATTTCTAATTATGCGCGAATGAGGTAAGGCGTTAGATGCCCTTTGTGGGTCCTATAGGGCAATCCACATAAGTTCCACATGAGGCAGTGGCGCTAACTTCATAGGGACCCTATCTGCACCCGCCCAAATTCGAGTCGCATACTGCTGAATGAAACTTAGGGAGAAGACGTAGATTTCGAAATGACTAGTTCGAAGTTCAATGATAAAAATGGAACACGGGCCCACGAAGAGAACTCTCAAGAGAAGCAAAAAGTTCATAGACGAAAAAAGGAAGTTTAAGAGAAGATTCTCTTAAGTGAACTATTGTTGCGTATGACACGATTATAAAATGACTTTGTAAGTAATGCCTCTTTTTTTCTTTTGAGCCAGTACAATACTCATACTTCAAATGAGGCACCACGATACTGCAATGCCAAAATGACAAAAAAAGCAAATTAAAGAAAGAAAGAAAATAAATACCAATGAAGAACTTTTTTTACGAATTTGATTCTGGTATGAATTTAACTGCCTCAGAGTAAGGAAGAAACCTATGCGTCCACATTTATATTTTACAATATCACCTTGCCTCATTTCACGTTTGAAATTTTACTGTCGCAAAAAAAGTAAGAAAGAAGAAACCCATGTCTCTCCACTACTTGATTACTATCTCACCTCCCTCATTATTTTTGACCAGGGACATTTAAAAAAATTGAGTGCTCAGTACAATTTACCATCGTGTAAGGGGCAAATGTAATGCCTCGTGTAAGTCCGCTCAACTCTAATGTGAACCACTACAGTAAGAGAGCGGATATTGCACCACTGCAGAAGTAGGAAAGAGGACTTTTAAGAATTAGTTATTGAAGAATTTAAAGGTCGATTAATACCTTATGATACGCTGCCAACACAAAACTTAGAAGAAGTTAGCAAAGCCTTAAACCCCACTCGAAAACAGTAGGGCATCTAGCAGATCAAATATGGAAGGCCTTTACACCAAGCGATTCACGGAGAAATTCCGACTACCATTCCAGAGGTCCGTGGTTCGAATCCACTCCGTGACATGGTCTTCGGCTTTTCATTCGCCATGGTCTAGCAGTCTGTCCGTGGTTTTCTTGTGCTTAAAGGCGATGGTAGAAGAAACGTTAAGGAATTTATAATTGATTGGATAAAACGGTAGAGAGCCAGAAAGAAGGAATGTTATCTAGCTGAAAAAAGTTGGAAAGACGAAAGGCCATGGGGTGCGTAGATTTGAGTCCAGGACCTCTGGGATGGTAGTGTGGTCAGGGGCGGCGGAGCATAATCATTGTGGGTAGGTAGCACTTGAAAATTTATTACCAGCTGGCTATTGAGTTATGTGGTTTTAAACTCTTTTGTTATGGGCTTATGCCCGACTAGAATTTTGAAGTAAGGGGTGCAGATAGGGCCTTATGTGGCTAGACCCACTGCCTCATGTGAACCCCGTGTGGATTACCCTATAAGGCCCACACAGGGCATCTAACGCCTTTCCTCCTTCGCGGCTCTTCATAAGGAATGCCCCATTTGGCACCCTTGAGAAAAAATCATTGTTATCCGATCCCGAGTGGTTTTGAGAATTTGGACGTGGATATGTGAGTAATAACTGCGCCGGTGTAGAAAGCTTTATATTTTTAAACGCGAGTGTGGTTTTATCAATACGGTCCCCCACTGAGTACTAAGCACATTCAATGCTGCTTGACTTCTGTAATAGAACCAGAACCGGGCTATTGAGTATGCTCAATGACACCCTTCACGGCCACCAACATAACTCCCTGAGAACCAATGCAGCAACAAAATCTAAAGCTTTGTATGAGTTCAACGAAAGCTTAATGCCCCGGCTCCACCGACCTCAGTTCAATAATGTTCAGTTCAATCCACATAAGTGGCTTCTGGCTTCACCGGCTCAAGTCCAGTTCATGTTCATTTTGTGCTTGAAATTGTCGTCGCTTCTTCGCCAGGAATTAGAAATTCAAAAGCTCACTGGAATGGCATTCCACTATTCCAGTTTATTACTCTCTTTTGAGCGAGCTCTTACGTTTTACTTGAGTTCGAGTTCAGTTGGGCGAACTGAGGTCTTTTTTATCCTCAGTTGAATATGTGGAAATTGAATGGGAACTGAGGTTATTTTAAAGTTCAGTTAAATAATTTGCTCGAACTTGCGCAGTTCGGCCGGTGAAGCCGAGGTATAAGGGTAGCTTTCCGAAAACGTAAGGCAAGTGTTGGGATTGCCCCTTTTGATGAGGCATATCTCATCGCTGAATTTTTTTTTGTGTGGAGCTCTTGAGGAAATGCCCCTCTTTGTGGTGCGTGTGCACTTTTCCTTCCATCCCCACACGCTCCGCCGCCCCTGATGTGTGGTGCCCTAACTTCTAGCTAGACTATCGAGGAAAAATAGCATTGAATTCTAAAATCTTATCCTAGATTAAGATGATTTGGTGGCTGCATTATTTTCAAGCTAAGATAAGTTTAAATGTATGCTTACGTATATGATGTATCAATAGTTAAATTCCAAATTGTAGTACACCATCTGTCCTTGTACAAAGCATATTTTTCTTAAAAAGTCACAGCTCATTTATTCCAAAAATCTTAATCATAAAAATTTCAACGCAAATAACTCAATTTTTTTATGCAAAGGGGAAGGAAAAAAGCACTTTTGAGACTTGCTTAATTTCCTAAATTACACCCAATAAACTTTTATTTTTACTACAAAGTTGCCGGAACAAAAGCGGCATAAAAGTTTACACCGACGACGAGAACCACCCCAGCATGTAATGACATTTTGTTTTGCCAAAGTGGAAAACGGAAAAAAGCGCGGCCGCGGGGACATAAATTTTCTTAAAGCACACAATTTGCATTTCTCATGCGAATAATTTCCAGCCTTGAATTTTCATAAAGATTATTTTCAGCCGCCGCTCACCGCAAGGCCATCAGTCCCCGTCGTGTTGGTTTCAAGTCGGCTTAACTGTACCTTGGCGACTTTATTGTTGACGTTAATTCTAAGCTAGCCAATGGCCAACAACAATAGAATCGAGCACAAAAACAGCCTGGAAATTATCACAGTACACACGTGCACAATGCACACCTGAATTCACCTACAGCCAATTTGCCGTGCAAAAATGAATATGGAAAACGCGAGGCGAAAAATGACTTGCAAGTTCACGGACGGACGGGCGGCGCGCAAATGAACGGAGATGCTGATAACAGCCAGAATCAGTTACATAACCTGTTCATTCGCGCAGTCCAGTTACACGATCCAAATGCACCGTCATTGTTCTTCTGGACTTCCTGAATGCTCTGTGTGTGCGCGCGCGCGGTGGCTATCATCGACGCATTCTGTCCCGATGGGGATGAGGAAAATAGAACTAGCAACGATGCTATTTTTTACCTGACTTTGAGAGGGCACAGCCTTGAGAGCATTTTTGCTCAAAGGTAAGATGATGACGGACAGGTAACAACAGCTCAATCCGCGGCAAGGGTAGCAGCACATCCATGTGTAATCGATTCGACAGGCGTCCGGCTTTATTGTTGCGATCAGTTGAGCGTAGCTGATTGTTTTGTTGGTCATTTGTCAAGTTGATTAAAGGTTGGCTCGTGCCCGCACCAGGTGCATTCGTGATCTGTGGCAGCAACTGGACGCTGGGGCACAAGGACGGACTCATTCTGAACGATGTGTGCTAATTAATTAGAAATAAAAGCTGCGAGATGGAGGGATTTTTTCACTCTGCTTCTTCTTTTTCTTAATTAATTACGAACGATGACTTCGATGAACTTGAGAAGAATTTCATTAAGTAAATGGAATTTTCGATATAATTTAGGTCACGGGGGAATCAAGGTTGCTTTGATGTGTTTTTTTTCTTCTTATGTTAAAGTCAGGTGTTTGTGGATCAGTTACGGTCTATTATCTTTTAATTAACTCCAATGTGGTGTGGTTTGTGGTTTTTTGGAATGATTTTAAAAGATAACTAGCAAAAGCCTCATGTTACGCATAGGTGGTCGAACACATAAATTTCCCACACACAAACTTCCCATCGTTGAGGAATATAAATAAAAAATTTGACCCTAAAAGTATACAGAATTTAATATAAATGAGAAATTGAAGAAGAAGATAACCGGTCCACAGAGACGCTACGTCGTTACTTCACTTCGCTTCTTCGATGGGACACTTTTGTAGGCACTGCTTTCGAGTTTTAGGCTTTTGATATAAAGGCCTATTCTGAACTCCGCTGGAATTTTCTTACAATCGTCAGCTGCCAATGTATGAAAATTCCAGCGGAATCGATTCCAGCGGAGTTCAGAATAGGCCTGATAGTCTAAAATTGATTTAGGATGCATATCACAAATCTCCCCGGAAGCAAGAAAGAAGCGATGAAAGAGGCTCAATATCCACCTCGGTGTAGTCTCACAATCACACAGCACGTACGACGGATACAATCAACTGCCAGCTATATTCTCCTTTACTCATTAAGCGAACCATGGTCTGCGAACCATGGATTGCCCGCTTTAGCTTTGTCGATTTAAATGAATCTTTTAGCTTGACGGACACCCTGGGTCTTTGTCCAGTTGTGAAGAAATAGTCGGTAGACCCAATTCTTGAATGCCGATCGCAACTCGTGCGATCAACATAGAGTCCAAAACTAAAACAAATGAGGGTGGAGCACCTCCTAACGTTCCAAACATAGCTAGGGCTTTCATAGTCCAACAAAGGGCGACTCCTTATGAAGGGAATTCCATTCCTAGGGGCAACAAAACGGTGAGAACCCCACCATCAAAGAATACGAAGGATCCAGAACATCCAGGGTCTGAGGAACAAAGCGCGGCTCTCCAAGAAGGAAATTCTAAAAACTCCATCCCAAAGAGAAGCAAAAGGGTGAGAGCACCACCAACAAAGCCCATGAAAGAGCCGGAACACCCAGGGTCTGCAAAAGTTAGTGAAGTGAGGGTGAACAGTCCGGCGATCGCAGCGGAGGGGCTCGGCCATCCCCTTTTGAAAAATCGGGGGTTATGATAAAGGACCTCATGGAGTACGTAGATCCCAAACAAAACGTGGAGCATGTGATCAAGGATAAAATTAGGCGTATAAGGTCCACCTACCTCCAAGGAAAGGAGGAAAACCTGAAGCAGCAGAGGGCGAAAGAGCTGGTGGAGATATCGGTTCAAACAGAAGATTTCCGCCGGGGACACTGGAGAGAAACGGCCCCAAGAGAAGGTCAAAGAGACGCGGCTGCGTGAGCGCCGTAGAGAGCTCAATGAAAAGGTGCAACTGCAGCAGCACACCCCAAAGAGGAAAAAAGGGAAGACTCCAGAAGCAGTGGCCGAGCCAGCCCCGTTATAGGCGGCACGCCCTGCCGAAGTAGAATGCAAGAACCCGGAAGACTCCGCCTGGAAGAAGGTGGAGCGGAAAAAGCGTAAAAAGAAAAAAAGAAGGCTCAAAGGGGGCAAAAAATTGAAGCAAAGGACTCGGTCGAAAGCAATTATCATCACGACCAAAGGGGACGCGGAGATGCCTCCCTGGCATAAAAAGGGTCAGGAGAACGCAAACAGGCGACCCCTGCTGGAACTAAAGGTTTGAGATGCAAAAACGGTTGACCTCAAACAGAAGGCCAAAGCATCTATTAGCGGAGTTGCTGAGGTAAGAGTCAGCACAAATACGGTTGTGATCGAGTGCAGAGATCTGGATGAGATCACAACAAACGAAGAGGTCTGCGAAGTACTGAGGGACACAACTAGGACTGCAGGACGTGCAGGAAAATGATGTTCTCAGGTTAAGAGAGTCGTGGGGAACTACACAAACGGCGGTTGTAAGCGTACCTCTTGAAGCTGCGAAGAAGGTTATCGCAATAGGTAAGGTTCGAGTCGGGTATGCCGACTGCGGGTGCGGGTATCGTTGAAACCGTGCTTAAAATGCATGAAGTTTGTGCACATAGCGAAAAACTGCAGCAGCATCCAGGACAGAACAAGTCTGCGTCGAAAGAGGGCCACAAGGTAAAGGTGCGTGACAAACTGCCAAATGCCTCATTTGCAGGGAAGTAATGGGCAGGGATAGTAGGCACGTGACCGGAAGTAGTAGATGTCCGGCAGGAGGAGGCACTAAAAAGTAGAAGAAGATAAGGTTCTTACAGATAAACCCGAAACACTGACAAGCGGCACAAGATCTGCTTGCACAGACAGTTTTTGAGGAGAAAATCGACGTCGCAATCGTCTGCGAACAGCACAGAAATCTGCACAGCGGCGTCTGGATACCCTAGTAAAAATGTGCCATACGGATTTCTACGCTATGCGTGCTAGCTGTGGGCGCGCCGTGCAGGCTAGTGCGTACCTGATGCAACGCCCTTTCTCGTCGTTATTTGATTGTGTGTAATTCAAATCGAGCTATCCCATTCACGACTTTGTGGCGTCAGCGGCGTCAAGCGACGGCAAAAGTCGACCAACTTTCAACTTTTCGCGCGTTGGCAGGCGTTGAAAATTGCAAAACTGTCAAACTGTCGAAATTAAAACTTTATAAAGACAAAAATCCATACATGAATTTAAATCAAAGCAACCTTTTTGACGTCCTGACGCTATGAATGAACCTTCAACGGACGTCAACGCGCATGAAGCAACTGCCGCGTATAACGCGCCGTCGGCATTGGGCTTTCGCCTTAAGTCTGACACTAGACGAGTACGAGTCAATGTTGGAGAGGTTAGCCACCGACGCGAGTAGCCATTGCCCGAAAATAATAGCTGGCGATTTCAATGCTTGAGCTGTCGAATGGTGCAGTCGATAAACGTACGCAAGAGGGGCCATACTCCTAGAAGAATCCTCGCGATTGAACGTGCTGTTAGTCAACACCGGAGGCGTAAACACCTTCCAATGGGGTGGGAGAACATTTGTAATCGACATCACCTACTAGTCCAGGCGCTAGAGCAGTGAGACATATAAATTTTGGTTTTGGCGTGATGTAATACGGCGTTTACATCGCCTCGAAAACAAGTGTTTTCATGAACTCATTTTCGGAAAACGAGTGAGGTGTTTACATCGCCTTCTGCTTATTTTCGAGTGACAGTTATGCGAATTTAATTAAATTTTATTTTAATTATTTCGTTTTAAATTTTTCCCATGGCAAACTGAGAATTAATAAAAGTGTGATACGGAAAATGACATGCGTATATCAAGTGCTGAACGCTGAATTGGGTTCTTGTCCACACTTTTCTTGTTTTCGTTGTCGTTTCTATTGAAAACAGGTTCCCAAGTTGTTTTCGATTTGTATGAAAAACACCTGTTTTCGATTGTGTTTTTTGCCCAAAACCGAAAACGCCTGGGAAATTGATGGGAGCCCAAAAACTGAAAAATTCACAATAAATTCCCTGTTTTTAGACCTTTCTTGATAAATATCGCTTAACGAAGGCTTCTAAGCGAAAAATTTGTTGGGTATGTTTTGTACGTTATTGGATTTGCTAAAACTTAGCGTAAGTTTGATTTTTGAAATTTGAATTTTTGCATTGCAAAATAGCCGAAAACTGCGAAAACCCGTATCCTCACTTTAACGATATGCCAACAAAAGAAAATATGCCAAAAAAAAGCTCTCATGTTGGTCCTGATTTTTTCACGTCAAAAGGCGGCTAAGCTAGCAGCAACGATAGCGCCAAACAGGTTTGCTGAAGTCTTCAAAGCTTGCCTGAGAGAGGGAATCTTCCCAGAGCGATGGAAACGGCTAAAACTCGTACACCTACCGAATCCGAACAAGCCTTTGGGGGACCCATCGTCCTACAGATCGATATGCCTTCTTAGTTGCATAGGTAAACTTTTCGAGCGACTGATATGTAACAGGATACTCCCTATCATCGAAAGGGTAGGAGGCAATTCGGACAAGCAATTCAGCTTCAGAAAGGCAAGGTCGGTGGTGGACGGTGGCGCCCGACTTGCACAGATTACTTTATTGAGATTTATGATCCCTCGGGTGACAAGGGTCCTATGCAGTCTACCTGTAGAATTGAAATTTTTAACGCATGTGCATGAAGGTAAAATGTGCTCGGTAGAATTGAATTTTATAACGGTTTGGTTTTCTATGAGTGCGATCACAAAACTGCGATTACTTTTAGCAACAACTGTGTTTCTGGCCTTACCTACTTTTGCAAGTCGCCCTCTATTATTTTCTTCTATGCTTCAAACTAACCTTACTACTAGATATTGCACCATGACCTGAAGGACGTGATAGACTGGTAGTAGTGATTCCTAAGCTTAGTTTTTTCACAGGCTAAAAAATGATATTCAAGTAAACTTGGATAACAACCACTAATTCGTCATTAGAATATATCACACATGACTAATAAATTAACTAGTTGGGTTGTGGGTTTGGCCCTTTCGGTCCACACGATCAGTTTCCCAGTATATAATGAATGTTGAATATTATGAACGGATATTTTAATAATAAATGAACAATGATAATAAAAAATTTTAAGAAAATTCATACACGGTTATTGAAACTTTCACAACTTCTATACCCAATAGCAAAAATTTCGTAATATTAAATAATATAATATTAATAAACTGACTACTTCGAAAATAGTAATAGTACCAGAACTGGTGCCAAAGTAATCCAGAGAGAAGTTAGTTCAAATACGATAATAGTGGTAAATTCACAAGATTTTGCAAGAGAATTTGTTTTTCCTGAACGTAAGCAAACGAACATTTCCTTCGTACTTCGTTCGCTATACAACAAGAGCGCGTGGTCGAACTGGATCTGATCGTGTTGAAGCGCCACTTATAAACTGGAAAGCAAATGACTTAATTTGGAAATTCGAACGATTTCAGGAGATATTAGCAAAACTTATCAATGTAAAGGGCTTGGCAGACTTGACCAAACACGCCAAATTTATCGGTAACTAATGGAAATTCAGTGAGGAACTTCAATTTCCAGAAACAGAGGGACGCGGAAAACAATTAACCGTCCAAAAAGTGCTGATCTATGGCAAGGGTGGGCAACCTTTTTTTAACGTGGGCCAGAATAAATTTTACGTGTTTTCCGCGGACCGTAGTGGCCAATTGACACATTTTTTTGACCTGAAATTTTTATAGAGTTGAGCCGGACTTACACGAGGCAGTACATTTGTCCCTTACAATATGGTAAATTGTACTGAGCCCTCAATTTTTTTAAATGTCCCGGTTCTAAAATAATGTCCTATTGGTGTATCGAAATAGATCGAGATAGATAAATACGTAGTAGATTTCTTCTTTATTACTTCTTTTGCGGGAGTAAAATATCCAATTTGAGCTGGGGCGAGGTGAGTTTGTAAATACGAACATTGAGATATTTCTTACTTCTTTTGCGGCAGCAGCTTGAAATTAGGTGAGGGATTTTTTTAGGGGCTCAACCTCAAAAAAAGAGATACGTATTCGAGGATTTTTGTTTTTTTCAATATTTTGGAAAATAGAGGGGATCGAAAATTTGAGAATTTGGTGAATTTGGGCTTGAAGACTCATTTTAAAAAATTCTAGAAAGTTAATTTTTTGTCATTTTGAAGCTAAAAGAAGGACTTTTTTTTAAAAAAAAATTTTCAAAAAAAATTTAAACAAAATCATATTGTTATAAACAATTAAAATGTTTAAATCGATTTTTCACAATTGCCCCACCTCGTAGCGAGTTTTAAGTATAACCATCGTATTCTATGTCAAATTTTCTATCAAAAACGCATTTTTAATTGATGGAGAAATTATTAATACTATTGGAAAAAAAATAATTTATCTATCGAAGAACCGGAGTAATGAATTTTTAAAAATGAGTCCAAGCCAACAATCACATAAAAAAAGCTCTTCATTGTTATTTATATTCCTTCTTTCTTTAATTTGCTTGTTTTTGTCGTTTTGTTATTACAATGGCACCTCGCCTCATTTGAAGTACAAAATTGTACTGGCTCAAAAGAAAAAAGAGGCAGCTCTTACAAACTCATTTTTTAATCGTGTCCTACCCAATACTAAATTTTTAGTCTGCCTTTGAAGTGAAAGATGCTTTGCCCCACTATCCATCACTCGGTCCACAATGTACGCATTACACTATATATTCATTTTCTGTCTATTTTTCCTGTAACAATTGTGATGCTTAGGTACTAGTTGTACAATTAACGCGAATGATAAGGGGAAGTTCACAAGGTTCCCGCAGACCCCTGAGAACGATGTTATAATTGTGTTAGTGTGATGGATGGGTGCGTCTGATAAATTTTCTGACTCTGAGACTTAACGTATAACTAACCTCAATGGATGTAAGTTTTAACATTAGTACTAAATTATGTTGCTATGTGCGTTTAATATATTTAAAATATACGAATCACACCGAAAAATACTGTTTTATAATTTCTTCTAAATATCTCGCGGGCCGGATAGAGACTATTCGCGGGCCGTATATGGCCCGCGGGCCGGACGTTGCCCACCGTTGATCTATGGTGTGAAAAATTCGTGGTGTTTGTGGCGTTTGGGTAATGTAATTTTTGCACAGTTTCTAAAGAGTGCTCGCATTTTGATAGGTGACGTCTTGTTGGGAATCTTTCGCTCTGCTGAGTCCAGAAAAGGTCACTTCATTAAGAATGCGTTTCATTCCAACGTGTTTATTAGATATTAGAAAAACTAATCCATTTAAGATGCTCGTGACCCTTACCCGAAGTCTTTTCATTTAAACAAAAAAAGACTTGACCGAATGTTATGAAATTGTTTTCAGAGCATATTTTCGTTAATACGGGTCGATCTGCAGCTCAACGAAGTCGGTATCATATTTGGTTCGCGCGATATTGGGCAGGTACAAAAATCACGAACTTCGTTCAAACAAAAAAACGGCTGGACCGATTTTTATGAAAATCTTTTCAGATTATAACTTCGCTAATACGCGTCGATCGGCAGCTCAATTAAATCAATATCATTATTGGTTCGCGCGATATCGTGCAGGAAAAAAATACCACATATGTATGTAGGCGCGCACATACACATACTTCTTATCAAATTTTTGCTTAAAATGCTATTGGGACCTTGAAAAATGAAAATGCGTTGAAAACTACTATTTTGATTTTCGCACCGATTACAGTAACTTCCCTATAAACTTGGAAGTTAAAAATCGCAAAAGGTAATTACAAATCACTATTCTTATACTGACTGATAACTTAAGATTCTTTGAAATTTTATAGGATACCTGTTCACTCTCTCAAGTAGTCATAGACTGTTACCGGAATTTTTGAATAATCTTCTACATTGTTATGCAAGAAAAACTATAGTTCGTAATTGAATGCAAAAAATCGTGTCGAACTTGGCCTGGTTTAACCGACCTCAACCAACCACGATCAAAACAACACAGAGTAAATCAAATTAAATGTTATTGAACTCCTTTTAGGGTTTTTAATTATTTTTTGTTAGTTAAAGTGTATGCAATTTCGATTACAAAAAAAACATTATATTTTCAGAATATGGTAGTAGTATGACGTGAATTCTGTTAATACTTGAAGGGATTAGAACATAACTCAAGAAATATGATTCAGCAACTATAAATCTTCACTAATGTTTTATTCCAAAAATACCCTTGAAATTCTATACGGAATAAAATCGCACACAATGTACACTCAAAAGTGAATTGTGATTGAAACTAATTGGCAGACAGGTCTCTATTATCCGACCCACACTAACTGCACCTGTTAATTCCAATTAATATTCATAATTCTCCAAAAAAAAATATAAAAATGCAAATACGCACAAACCAACAAACCAAAACGAAAAAAATGATATTAAAAAAAAAGGAAGACTCACCTTCTTTGGTAACTGCTTCCGCATCTCCATCATCTCCAACCTCCACCTGCGAATCACAATCATAAAAATTAACTCGTGTCACGTGACGAACAAAATTTTTCTGTCTCGGTGGCTTAGGAATTGCATTTGTAACATTTGGTAAATGATCGAAATTGAAGGTGACATTATATGGTTTCCTAGACGATGCCGGCAAATCATACGATCGCCGATTATTATATGGACTAGTTGCCGATCTTGCTCGGTAGGTAGCAGCCGGTACAGCAGTTGTTGCTGTTGATGATGTTGATGCTGATGTTGTACTCTCGTTTGATGCATTGTCACAGCCATTTGCGGTTGATGGCGCCAATAACAAAATCACCACCATTCGATCATTTGAAAGGGATTTTTAACAAACTCGTTTCTTTTTCAATTTTGAATTTGTTTAAATTTTAAAAGTTGCAACATTTTTCTTCATCAACACTCGTTTTTTTTCTATCCATACATTACTATCAGACACCGTCACTTAGAAATTAATTGAAATTTTTATCACGATCTTTCATTACTTTTATTTCACTGTTAATTTATTATCATATACATATACTGAAACTTTTGGGCTGCCACTGCTTAAGCTGGAAACAATTAAAATTGATAAATGGAAAACAAAATATCGACGAACAAGAAGAAGCGCGATCGTTTTGCACCAAAAATTTTGGTTAATGATCTTCACATAAACCGCACTTTGCGCTGGAATTATTAATGTAATCGCTTCCAAATCGGGATGCCGCAAGGTTCAATGCCTGGGCCTAGAGTGTTTTGTTGTTGTTGTTTTTTTTTCTGTTGAAAGGTGGATTTCGAATCCGTGATTTTCTGCTATTGAACTATGTTTGATTTTCTTATACTTTTTTGTATTGCTTGCACAAAATCTAACGAACCGAAAAGAATATAACGTTTTAAAAAACCTAGAGCAAAAAAAAAATATATATATAGATGGAAAACGCTACTGACAGAAACCGAGCGAACCAACGACAACGACACAGCTTTTGTCTGATGATTTCAGATTTTCTTCAAATACTGACGAGCTTCAATGGATTTTGTCACAATTTATATTAAAAACTCTTAAACGTTTCTCACATTCCAATCTGTGTAATTCATTCGGCAGCGCTTTCTGCTACACTAATTGTCTTCAGCAAGTTTTAATCGCGAATCGATTTTCGTTGAGAGATTTCAATTAATAATCGATTGGTGTTTAGAGGTCGCCTGTTTTTCTTGGTGTGTTTGTATGTTGGTGATTGAAGTTGACGGCAGTATGATGAACAGAGTCATCGTGATTTTTATGATGACATGACTTGATGTTGATGTAATATTGACATGACAATAGAACGTGAATGAGGGAATTATTATAATTGAGAACACTTTTAAGGGTAAATCGTATTTTATAAGATATTGCAAATTTGTTAATGCTAAGGTTGTGTTGTTTTACATTGGCAGACGTGTATTATGTTGAAGAACATAGCAGTTTGAGGAAAAACTCAAAGCAATATTGAGAGCGGATTCTTGAACAAAATAGTGAAACAAATCCTTATACAACATCAAACAATGTTCAAAAGTTTGTTTTTTACGCTTCGAGACAAGACTGATGAAGCCGCACGTCAGGCCGCCCTTGATAAGTTAAAGGCACTCCGAGGATAATTGAGAAGTCCTGAGAGAGAAACTCGGTAAAACACAATAATGCTCCAAAAAAATCTTTCAAGACCAACTGTAGTCGGCGAAGCTTGTGCATCAGGAAATACCAGCCAAGGCGACCAGGAGGCCAATAAGTGACATAGTCAGAGACCAACATCTTCAATTTTGGGTTGACATTGAAGCAAAAATAACAAGCCTGATAACTGATGAAACAGTAATAGACAGAGAGATCCTTGCCTTCGTACGATTCATCAGAGATTGTAAGACTTTTACAAGTGATCAAGTGCGCTTCGTCAAAGAATTTTTGGAACAGTGAATTGTTCGTCTAACCCCCGCGACACAATGACGCCGACAACGACAATTGTCATATAAATTGTTGTTGTTTTCCCGTAGAAGTTGACGTTGTCGGCCTCATTGTGTTTTCGGGGGGTAAGGCCATTCACACACGAGGGACCATGGTTCCGGAGCAAAAGCTTTTTTCGGGCAAGGGAGGCGTGCGGAGATGCAATAAGTGGAGAGTTTCGTGCTCCGGTGGAGACTTTAGTGCTCCTGCGTTTGGCCTGCGAACACGGAAAGCATGCACTCACACCAATAAGAAATCAATGCTTTGGCGATAAAAAAAACTTTCAAACAGTAATAGCAGGAACACAATGCTCGCCATAAGCCGCGGGCTATGAAAGCTTTTCGTTGTCAAATAATAGACACCATGTATCTAGCTAGGAACGAACAAAATGAAACTACCGGCGAAGCGACCATAACCACGACCAAATTAATTAGAACCTATTTCTATTTTCTGGTTGACGCTTACAGTTCAGTACAGTACAGTTGACGCTTACAATTTCCCCATACAAAAAAAAACACCGCTGTCAACAAAAAAAACTTATTATTATGGCAAAAAAAGTGATTTTTGGACAAATTCTGTTGCGTCTGAGGGTTGTATATTTTAAAATTAAAAAAGGCACGTTTTGTACTCTCTTTTTTCTCATATTAATTTAAATTAGCTTCAATTTAAATTTGAAAATCTTTGACAGGAAAAAAAATTTTTTCAACGCCTACGATATCGCTTTGCTCTATTATGAGTTTAGTTTTACGATTGACAGCGGTGGCATTATTTGAGAGCGATAAAGCTTTCATAGCCCGCGGTCTTTTGCGAGCATTGTGTTCCTGCTATAAAATTTTGTCAAAATTTGTATATAATAAGAAAAAACTTTTAATTATTTAGAATTCAAAGTGAGTGAGTGAATTTTTTTAAATAAATTATTTCATAACAGCAAAAAAACCTCAATTTTGTTTTCAATAAAAAATTTGACATCCCACTAATACGAACAAATATCACGTAGCAACACAAAAGCTGCTTCCATCGCTGTTGCTCCGTGTATTTTCAGAAAACTTGCAGTATATCTTTTGGCTGCAGAACTATTACTGTGTTTCCATGCAGGGTTTATCCTGAGTTTACTCAGATTAAGCGCCCATGGAAACGGGGATTGAGTAGAGTGTCGTTAAATCCAAGTAAACTCAACGAAGCCAGTCCGATTAAGCCGGGTTTTGCATATGTATGTGTTTCAGTATCCTTTATTGCACATATACCAACGGCGAGGCAATGTAAAATTAATTATCTGTCACTTTAACCCAGAACCGTCATGGAAACAGCATCGAGTGATCTTGAGAGAAAAAGCTTTCTGTTTACTTAACGAAAACTCTACCCTGGCTCATGGAAACACAGTACATGGTCCCTCGTGTATGAACCCAGCGGTAAAAGTTTGAAGGCCTTCCTTAAGAAGCTTTTAGGAAGGAGTTCGTATTCGTAGTTCCACAAAAGTAGGATGAAAGGGCTAAATATGGATAAGTATGTAATTAATGTACAGTTTTTATTCAGTTAATACAATTTACCATTAAATTGTGTATAAAAATGTGTATCTAAAAGATTATTATAAAAGGATTAAAGCAATATCTTCCAAGGATCTCAATATATTTAGAAGGTGTTAGAAATTGTACTTCCTTGGAAGAAATAAAAGAGAACGTATCACAAACACCTTACCGGGAATGCGTGGGGAAGGTGAATGAGCTTTTAGAGTCTTTCGACTCATTCCTTCTAGTGACATGGCTGCTCAAAAAAGATATGGAGCGGAATGCGAAAAGGAAGGAATTCTCGCCTTCAAAAAAAGGCTACCGCTGGGAATGGCCTAGGAGACGCGTGAGCAGGGTTTTGTTGGCCCTTATCCTGGCAAGTGATAGGAGGACAAAATCGATACTCCAGCTCTCTAAGATGAAGGAGGGACCAAGCTTCAACAAAACTTTCGGCTCCACAATATGGATATTCTGATAGCTGACTGGAAGGTACTCAAGGTTAAGAAATTCTAGCAGAACTGCGCTACTTTTGTGCACCGAGGAGTGCATGGATGCCAGCAAAAGGGTTTACCACAAGTTTCGTTTTGGGGTGCCTAATACACGCCAAGATAAAGATATTTATACACCAGCAGCTGGCGAGGTGACTCTACTGAAGATATCAGCGAACGGTTGAATGTTGACCGACTGTCATCAAATGGAAAAGAGGAGAACTTCTACAACATCAGAGATAGTTTTAGGCCTACCAAGCCAAGGTGTCGAGGGCTGCATGGCAGTGGTTAGTTTTTGCACTGTTGTTTAACGGTCTCTTCTGGGCACCGGACCCACTCAGTTGTATAATGCAGTAAGGCCGCGGTACTTTTATACCCAGATCTTAGATCTTTCCTATCCTTTTTTCTATCCTTCAAACCAAGCTTACTACTAGACATTGCACCATGACATATACGACATGACGAACTGGTAGTACAAAGGGTGACTCCTAAGGTTGGTTTTATCATATAAAAAAAAATTACCTCACCAAAAGAAGTAGAAGAAGACTCGCTTTTTATCTACATAGTTGTCACTAACTTGGAGGTATGAAAATGGGGTAACCCGTTAAAATCTTCAATACTATGAAGTGTGCCCTGTATGCCGTATAAAAGGTGTCGAGTCCTGTAAAAGCCCTGGCCTCCATCTTACGTCAGACAGGGATATGGTGCCGGGGTCCTCTGAGTCCTCTAGTGATGAGTCCTTCTAGCTTCTCCCATCTTCCAATACCCACTTCTGAGTTTGCGAAGAAGTCGTTTTGCATTAAATTTTGCTTGAATGAAATTTTGGCTTCCGAAACGTTGGAATTGATGAAAAGGCTTTTGCTGTCAATCAATGCACTGTCCAGTGTTCATCCACTGTCCACTGTGATTGTTCTTGACTGGTACAGCTTGTTGACATAACACAAATATCGTTTGGGTTTGAAAGTCAATTTGGGCATCTCGTTTGCTCCCAAAAGCACTCATTTTTTTCGAAAAAGAGAGTCATATGAATGCCTGTGAAACATATCGTTCCACAAGCGCCCTATTTGCCTTACTTACTTACTGGTCTAACTTCTGGTTATTCCCGAAACTCAAAAAACCACACCGAGGACTCTCGTTTTGTCTGGATTGAAGAGATAAAAATACCTACGCGTCGAATTGATATAACCTCCTCTTTTTTGAAGTCGGTTTATAAGCTGAATCGAAGAAGGTTTTGAAGGCCATTCTGGAAATCGACTTCAACAACTATTCCCAAGATTGGAAAAAAACATTTGAATAAATCCGCCGGTGGCTTTATACTTTTGGCCAAAGCTTTAAGGCGTCTATACGCTCTTCTCCTTTGTGCTCTAGTCCATTGTGCCGAGTCCAAAACCATGGGCCCACTCGCGATTGAGCCTCGAGCCAGTTAGTTTCTTCCACTCGTTCTCTGGCATTTGTGAGCTTCATCTTAATTTGAAGCCTGGAGCTTGCAGTCTTCCATGTGGATGATTGAACATTTACACATTATATTTGACTGATGTACGTATACCAGGGGCGGTTTCAGAAGGGGGTAATTGGGTAATTACCCCCCCTAAAAATTTTCGTTCGCTTATTTATTTTTATTCTTAAAAATTACCAATATTTCAAACAAACAAGTAAAGTTATGGTGAATCTAGTCGGCGATGTATGAAGTTGAATTTTTCCAAAACTGCTGGAGAGCTGTGAAAGGGACCGATACCCGAGACTACCGCTAATATGGCACGCTATAGCTGATTCCACACGAGCGTACACACGACATGATAAGAGTCGGCTGCAAAGTGGTTTATGAAAAAGAGGGTGAGAAAGGACGATAGGGAGGGCACACAAATTTGAACGATATTTTCAGCCGATTTTTGATCGAACACGCTCGTGTGGAAACAGCCTATGTAAACAAAATGAAGTTAACTGCTCCAGCGCCGTAAGAGAAGTGATGACTTCCCGAGTAAAAATGAAACTCGCCCGTAGCTAGCAGGCAGCAGTTACGCACTAGCCTGCACGGCGCCCGCAACTAGCACGCATAGCGAACAAATGCGAATGGCACATTTTTACTAGTGTTTCTTCCTTTTAATAGGGGAGCTCGCACTTGAAAAAATCGTGTCGTCTCAACCTTCTGCCGTTTGGTATATAAGCTTTTCAAGTAATTTCAATCATTTTTTATAATATGACCTTTTTTGCGGGAGGTGGACCCACGTCGAGTTAGAGGGTTGGGGGGGGGTGTAAAAAAAGGGCTACAATTGAAAAAAGTGCCTGCCGCTGCGTATGTAGGTTCTATTAGGGCTAAATAACCGTTAAATACTAGTGGCAACCATTTTCGACCATCTGCGGGGGGAGGAGGTGAAATGGCAACTTCAGCTAGGGGTGCCTTGGTGAGGGTGCAAGTGGTATCTATGGAATAAAACATATATTTAAGTTTTCCTTTTTTTTTAAATTACCCCCCTAAGCCAGTTGTCTGGAAACGCCCCTGATGTATACTCAGTAAAAAGGTTCTCGTTCGATTGCGTAGGTCAAGCAGCATTGAAAGTGGTTAGTGTTTAGCTGGGGGACTGCTTGGTAAAACAACACTCGCGTTTGGAATGGTTTATGCCGATGCGGATGTATTTATAAATGTTCATGCCAGAATTTTTAGATTTTCGTGCCAGTGGATGCCTCTAGCGAACAAATCTTTAGATTTTCGTACCTGTGGCGGGAGTGTGCATCGCTGTGGCGGGGGCTTGCATCCCTGTGGCGGTTGCGTGCATACTTGTGTGGCGTCCCTATTTGTTTGCTATGCGCGCTAGCAGCGGTCGCGTGCGTGTTAGTAAGAAAATAAACCAACTAGATTATTTTTACTCGGGCCATCTAGGGTATAGAGCATTTTAACAAGTTGCGCACATGACTTGGTTCTATACGTCGGTGCGTGTGAGAGTCTAGCCTTTGTAATTTCTCTAAAATGGTCCCAGTTCGTTCTTTTGTAATTTCTATAAAGCCTCGGCTTACCTCCCCCCAGATTTATGAATGGAAAGATCTAATTCTTGTCTGAGAAGATTCCAGTATCTATGTATGTCCTCCAGTTTTTGATCATAAAGAAGTTAGGGTAGTCAGGCAGAAGCGGCAGTCCCATCCAAGTCGGAGGCTGGGACACAACTGGCGCTGAGTTGCGTCGTTTTGTAGGCCCAGAGAGAGTTTTTGATTAGGGTAATATCGAGAACTGTTTTCCCAACCCCTGGCCGTGTTCGAAAATAGAATGTTTGAAGAGTTACCTTTATTACAAATCTATAAGTTAGTTTCAACTATGTAATGAAAAAGTAAGTCACCTCTTTCGTTGCATTCACGGGTCACAACGCAATCACAACCATCTGGTGAGTCTCCACTTGAGACAATTCGGTATTCTAATTTTGCAGTCACGGTTTTGACAAACCGCAAACAGTCACAACGATTGTAAAAATTGTGACTGTATAAAGAGCAGATCACAAGAATATTCAATCAGCAGATCAATAGCATATTTTTAATAACATTTTCACAAACTCGACAGTCAGACAGCGTTGATAAGAGGTGTCGCCCAGAATCATTACACAATTACAAATTCACCATGGAAGGTGAATTTTTTGTGATTTCTATTGTGACTGGGTGCTTAGAATGCCAAAACTTCTGATAGTCACAAGAATAGTTTGAAAGTAATTTGTGAAACTATTAATGACAATCACGAGTCACAAAAGCTTGTGACTTATGACTGGGCATAATTTAGAGTTATGACTAGGTAAGCGTTGATGTACTCGTAAGTTTGTCGACTAGAACTTGTAAAAAATTCTATGTTTGCGTGTAGGAGACCTTGATGGTCGATTATTTCACCCAAATCAGTTGGGAACAGAATGCATTCAGAATGGATTCAGAATTAATTCCAGTAAATTGGAAGTGATCCTACTTTAGATTCAAAGATATGTAGAGAACCGATTCTTTTTGCATTGGGATGTCATAGGACGGAACCAATTCATTCCTCTCTGCATTCCCTAGAATCGGTTCGCAATTGATTCCTTAGGGCCTGTGCCAAGTTACAATTCAAATGTCAATTTGTATGGAAAACGCATTTCGATTTTACAATTCAATTTTCGGAGGTTTGTGTCTTTGGAATTGTAAGGAAATTTTTGAATTGTCGGGAAATATTAGCCAAACATTCATTTGACAGTTTGTTTTTACAACGAATTCAAAACATGTAAAAATTAGTAAATAATTAATGATTTTACTAACCCTTACCGGATGATGCTCTTCAAGCTCATCCATTTCAATCAATCTAGCTGCATTAATGTAGCCCCGGTCTACTTTAAAACAATCCATTAAAAATTTTATTAATTTAAAAATTTCTTTGTCATCCATATTTCAAATATTAATAACTGTCAATGAAATGTCTTTTGGCACACTTTGTAATTTCGAAGTGTCCGTGGTGAAAGTAGCAAATTCGGAATTGTCACTTGGCACCCACCCTTAGAATTCATTGGAAATTATTTTAAGGCGATACGCACGTAAGGCGAGAAACACAATTGGAGCTTTTCTGCCAGCTTGAGCTTTTGGCATATGGAAAACCATGCATCTGGTCACAATAACAGCTTCAGATTTTCAGTCAGCCGAAATGTCGATTTTCCGTCAGCTCGAGCGTTAAAAAAATTTAAATTTTCAGCTGGCTGCTGTCATAATTTTTTGTTGATCTGTGCTTCACTAAACGGGGGAAAATGTCGTCGAGTTTTCTCTGGAAAATTTTATTTTATTTACAAGCCAGCCGAAAAGCTGTCAGAAAAGCTCCAATTGTGTTTCTCGCCTCCACACGACGCAATCATGCTTGAATAGCCGCAGTTTATTCTTATATAATATCCTGTTCGGAAAGTGACGATGCGCTCGTCCCCACTCGCTCGCACTCACACTTTTGTTTTCAAGCGAGATTTGTTCAAGCATGGAGATGAAAATTCGACCAATCTTCAAGCCGGTGTTCAATCATCATGCTTGCGCAAAAAATCTCATACACACGCTTGCACAAAAAGATTGAACACGCGTGCTTGTCAAGCATGCAGTTACTTGTGTAGCCGCCTTTAAGGTGCCGACCCATAGAACGCGTTGACGCGATGCGTGCGCAAAAGGAATTTAACTATTCAATTGAAGTAAATGTTATTTAATGGAACCAGTCCCAATGGCTGCAGCGACGCAGGCGAGTAACTGCAGGAACAGAATGTGTCGGTTGTCGCTGCCGCGGTCGCTGTCGCCGTCGCGGTGAAATATTAAAACCATTCCACCCCTATTATACGAACAGAATTTGTCGTTGTAGCTAACCCTGCCGCAGTCGCTGTCGCCAGGTTTTCCGAAATTTGAAATTTTACGGGCGACAAATGACAGCTCGTGTGGATTGCTGCGATCCAAGTACATATACATATACGTGTGCAGTCGTGCTCTTGGATTGCGTTGAAGGAAAGTAGTGAGATAGCAAAACAAGCACTCCGAACATAAATTACGACTTGAATGCTGCACCCTGCTATATCATTCTGTTCATCAAAGCGACAGCAACGGCGACAGCGGCAGGGCAGCGACAAGCGACATATTCTGTTCCTGCAGTAAAGCTACAAACGCTTGAAGTTGACAAATTTTCAACTTTTGCGTGCAATAGGCGCGTTTGACGTTTGTTTGTTGCGTACATAATTTAAAATTCTTTCATCAATCTAGTGTGCGGTTCAAAAATACGAATTTTTTAATAAATAATGTTTGTTGTATAATTTAAAATGACAGTCTCTCATCAATCTAGTGTGCAGTACAACGCGTTCATTGGTTCTGTCGAACGCGTCGTTCCCTGGACTGCAATATGAATCTTGCGCACACTGCAAACCCTAGAATATATTTTCCGTGTGAATTTAACACATTACACACTTCATAAGCGTGTAAATTCGGCCATCGTGCTAAAATAAAGCGTTTTAGGAATAAACCGTGTTAAAATAATGCGGATAAAAAGACATACGTGTAAAAATCCACGCGTTCAGCGTATAATATTTTTTACACGCTAAAGAAATTGTATCGTTTTACGTCTTAAACCTGTGAAAATCACACATTATGTGTCATTTCACACACTTCTCTAAATTAACACACATGAGAGGATAAATTAAAGGAAAGTTAGACAGTTGTAATTCTTTATTTAAATACTCAATGACCAAAGAGCTCCAAGACCTCTCTTTGCAGTCAGTCGGTAACAGAAGGGCATCGAGACAAGTCGTTGCAGCTTACATCAAAAATGTTAAGTTTACTGTGACGATTTTTCTAAGTTTACTCTCCGCAAAGCGACGCTGAAAAAGCTTCACTCAAAAGCTTCAAAGCAATACATATTTGGTGTGCTTTAAACACGCGCTTTATGTGTTAAATTTACACACTTTTCGCGTATTAAAAATAACGCATTTTAAACGCGTAAAAAGTGACTACATGATTTTACACCCGAAATGCGTTTTAATATCACACACTTGGGTTTGCAGTGCACACGTCATGTTAACGCGTGCTACGGCCGGCACCTTTACGCTTGGCAACGAACTGGAAATACATTCGATTCTCTTCTGCATTCTCAAGAATCAGAAAAGGAATCAATTGGTTCCTTCGGCATGCATTCTGAATCAATTCTTCTGGAATGAGTTCTTCTTTTCCCAACTGGGAAGTTTCCTGCACAAGGTCTATGCCAAAGTCTTCAGCGAGAAGAAAGGCCTGCAAACTTAAGTCATGAATGAACTGGTTTTGATTATGAATGTTCCGACTTCCTTTATGACTGCGACAGTTGTCTTTGCAGTTGTAGAAATCGGTTCCGTTTCTATCTCAATAATTGTCAGGTCGTCTATCCGTTTGCTGATCTTTATAATAGCGGAATCAACTTGTTACTGGTCTAAACGTGGTTATCTTGACGTGTCTTAGGTGAAAAGGAAGCTCATAATCAAATATCCTCAAGTCCACGTCGCCCCATCATTATTATAATAAATACCTACAAGACCAAAAATAACTTCTCCAACAACTTCGCAAAAATTCCAACAAAAAAAACTTTCATTTTCTTTTATGGTTACAAAATAATAACAAAATCGTGAGACTCTCACCGCCTACGATGATTAGAGACTTTTGAATCGCGTCTCGTTGACATTTCAAATTTCGCAGCAAACAAATTAACAGATTAAACGCGGTGAGTTTCTGGGTCGATTCACATCCACAATAGAATTCCATCTGGCTCCAATCTCCGTCCAGGATGCTCGACAATTATTTCACGTTTCCACCCAAAATCGACAAGAAACCATCCAACTCTCTGTCGAGCAACTCCTTCTATCGGTAGTTCTCACGGTGTCGCAATAATAATTAAGAAATTTTTTCGCGTTTATCTCTTTTTGGCCAAAACTCTTGTGGCAGATCTCCACTGACCTAGAAATGGTGTAGTATTTTCGTGAAATGCGTTCACCGTAAATAAAAAGACATTTTCGTGATATCACAGCCACATCTCATCTCTGCTGCAATTACATGGAAACCATTTGTTTTTCGTGATCCAGACTCGGTCGCCATAATTAATGTGGAAGCGTGTTTCTTTTTGTGTTTTTTAAATAGCATTAAAATCGCATTACACCCGATCTTGTGCCTGCAGAATGGTGGTTGCCGCTCATAACTAGCGCGTTCGTGACAGCAGAACCGCGCAAATCCGTGCCTGAAATCCCATTAATCCCATCAACGACGGTGTTTAAGATCCGACACAGTTTTGTCGCGCAGTTTTCCAAAATTTCACGCTCGTTCTCAGGTGTGTTTTTTTTGTTAGCTGTGGGTCGCGGTTCGCACTGCTTTATATCGAATGCACGCATCAATTCACGAACGTCGTCTGATTGCAACACACCCACTGCGCGATGATGGTCATCAGTTGTAATGGAAATGGGCTTAGCTTCTCTACTTATACAGCGAATTCGCGCTGCACAGCCAACGGAAGCCCCCAGATGGAAGTAAGGTCGTGCGAGTTGCGCAATCCGCTCAATTTCAAAACCTGAGCTTTGGATTCTGTAATGACTGATAATCACTTCTGCAGCTGAGAAAGATCGCAATTGATGCCGCGACTTGGGCTGGCTGTAAGGAGAAACCCCGTAACCGGACACCAGCCAACACACGCTGACCGTGAAGCTAGGCTTGGAGCCAGTTTCCTAGACAGATCGGCTTCTGTTGTCGCATATTTTTAGCACCTGGTTAGCATATGGTTCTC
The DNA here is from genome assembly GCA_963855945.1 of Thereva nobilitata. Classification (NCBI taxonomy): domain Eukaryota; kingdom Metazoa; phylum Arthropoda; class Insecta; order Diptera; family Therevidae; genus Thereva; species Thereva nobilitata. Next base: position 87,476,185 of record OY979697.1, read on the forward strand.
ACATGTCCGCGAAGATCTGAGGCCACAGGGGGTGAGCCGGCGGCACCATCAGACCTATCATAACTAGATCAGTTTCACTTTCAGCCAACATGCCACATTGCCGTGCACATAGACTTGGTTTAAGCAAGACTTAAACCCTATTGCCGCCCGGAGTTGAGTGCGTTTCGCACCTTTTTTAGGTCAGACTATATGCAGACAACCAGTTGCATGGTTTGTTTGTAAACATTATTCATTCAATTTCATCGCGGAAAGCACATACATATTACAATAATACCTCCAGAAAGCATAGGCGAAAACAAGCTCGGCCGTTCTCCTATGCCAATAAAAGCGACTGGTAATCACTTTTGCACTTGCACGCAACGCAGGTAAATCCGACGTTATTGTGTTACGTCCTCACCTGTGCTGCTGCTGTTGTTGCTATTTTTTTTTGTTTTTTTAAGATGTGAAAAACGGAAACAATGTTCTACCTTGGAGTGGTTGCCTAACCGCCACAGCTGATGATGAGGTTTGCAGTGTGGAGTTATGTTTTCTTCGTTTCTGTGTTTTTTTTAAAAAGATTTGTGTTCTGTTTGTTATTTTATTTTAAGGTTAATGTTTAACTTTTATGAGAATATGCAAGTTCGCAGATGGAGTCTATTTTTGGGGTGAAATATGAGTTCGCATTTCGTTAATAGTAATTTTTGTGGCAACTTTGTTTTTGGCTGCGTAATCGTATAGTAACCAAGGTAAAGGCATGAAAAATGGAAATGTAATAAACCAATGTGAAACTGAAAATCTATGATGGCGTGTTCATGATAAAGTGGGTAATTTTCTGACAAATTTTTTGTCATGTCGAGAATAGCCTAGGGTTTGTTTTATAGACTGACGTGCTTTTTTTTCAAAAATAAAGACAACCCAAATATTTTTAATGACTTGTTTAACTTATCTATGCTATACTATAATTTCAAAATGGAGCCCTCCCCATAAAAGAAGGAAATCTCAAAATCACTGTTTCCAAGCGCAGTGAGAGTCTCAAGTCCCCACAATAGAGTAACGGTCACTTTGTCTGTTTAGAAACGCTAAAAACGGCTGATTTATATTCGTTATATATCGTTTTTCGTCTTAAACGTGTGAAAATCAAACATTATGCGTCATTTCACACACTTCACTAAATTAACACACATGAGAGGATAACTTAACTGAAAGTTATGACAGTATTTAAATACTCAATGACCAGAGAGCTCCACGATCTCTCTTTACAGTCAGTCGGTAACAGAAGGGAGTCGAGACAAGTCCTCCCAGTTGACATCAACAATTTTAAGCTTGCGGTGACGATTTTTCTAGGTCCGTAAAACGACGCCAAAAAAGCTTCACTCAAAAGCTCCAAAGTTGTACATAGTTGTTGTGTTAAAAACACACGCATTAAGTGTTTTAAATTTACGCACTTTTTGCGTGTTAAATATAAACACATTTTAAACGCGTAAAAAGTGACTACACGATTTTACACGCGAAATGCGTTTTAAAGTCACATACTTGTAGTGTAAGAGTTATCTTTTCGCTTAATTCTCAAGAGGGCGGATTTTATTGAAGATTCGACAGTACTTCCATTTATGTGAGTTAAATTTAGTGTTGCGTAGGACACGATTATAAAATGAGTTTGTAAGAGGTTTCTTTTGGGCCAGTACAATGTCATACTTCAAATGATTCGAGGTGCTATTGTAATTCCAAAATTACAAAAACAAGCAAATTAAAAAAAAAAGAAAATAAATACCAATGAAGAGCTTTTTTACTTGTCTCTCCAGTACAAAATTTCACTCCCTCGAAAAATGTAAGAAATATCTCTCCAGTTCGTATTTACAATCTCACCACGGCTCAGTTTAAATTGGGTATTTTACTGCCGCAAAAGAAGTAAGAAATGTCTCTCCGCTACGTAATTTACAATCACACCTCGCTTCAGTTATATCGATACATGCTCATATACCTGTAGGACTTTTTTTTGAACCGGGACATTTAAAAAAATTGAGGCCTCAGTACAATTTACCATCGTGTAAGGGACAAATGTACTGCCTCGTGTAAGTCCGGTTCAACTCTAGTTAAATCCAACACGATTCTTGAGGCCCCAATCACGAATGAATTCGCCGTCCCTGTTGAGATTGAATTAGACATGACTTGCCGATCATATAAAAAAGAAAGGCATGTGCTTGTGAGGCATTATTAAAGGCATAACAGTAACACAGACACTACCAGCAACCAAATTGTGAAGTGATTTGGAAGGGATGGTATAAAAACTACTGGTACTCAAATTATAATCGGTGCTTTTGTTCGGCATGTTATAAATTCTGATAGAATCAATTCTTACACCGCCAATTTTCCTCAAATAATATATCAATTTCGCAGCTCGACTACAATACTTTATGAATGTAGTTGACACTGAGACACAAACGAGTGTGCACATCGTTGATGTTGAGCGAAGAGTATCGAAGCATATGCAATCATCTCGGGCTGGTAGCATTGGTCTTCTATCTATCATTTTTTGGGGAAATTAAAGATCGTTATTTTACGACCAAACAAGATCCACCTCATATAGGAATCGGCATCCTCTGACTGTTTGACTCGTCCGATTGGCGAGTGCACTTCATCTAAGGCAAACGAACAACTTGCTTAGATTTTCACCATAATGCAAGCAATGGTTAAATTTCCAGAATTTCAAAACCAATATAGCAAGGCAAGTCAAGATATCTATCTATATCACAGCTGATAATGCCACTCTTTTATTCCAAAGACCAGATCATACCGGTCTGAACTCAAATGTTTGGGTTGGTGATTTTAGTCAGTAGGAATATAGTCAGAAAGATTCTCACCACTTCCTCGTAAAAAAAAACTATAGTACCATGGAAACAGAAATTCGCACACGGTTACTAAAACTCAATAAAGTCTATTGAAATTTTTCAAGGCTTTTCAAATCTAACCCCTCATTTTAACATCCAAAATGCTTATATATTACATCACTCAATAAGTTCATAGGATGGCATATAGATCGCGTCAGTATTTGCAATTGTTTTGGAAGACTGTAAATAGAAGTTGCGTGAGATAAACGACACATTAATGATATCAGAAAATCAGGGTATTCACTATTTTGCATGAAGATTTGAGATTTGTTCGAAGTGTATACCGCGTTTGATCACTGTTGACCATTTTGTGCAATTTTTAATGCTTTCTGGAACAATTCTGGCTACCGGAGCCTTCAATATCATCGGTATTTTTGCGGCCGCTTTTAAAACACTAAACCACTTCTCTGCCGTTTCCGGATCAAAAACTGCGGAGTACTTTGTAAAAATGGGAGCATTAAAACCAAAGGCTTTATGTTGGCTGCCAATCTGACGCTTATATCCAGTTTTGTTAAGGCCGACTCCACACGTTGGCACCAAGGTTAGCCCCAATTATCGAGAAATTTGCATTGGCGTGAGCATCGGCGATTGGCCGTCACGTGTCGGAGTCTTCGCCAACGTTCGCTGGTACCCGTGTTGGGACCAACGTGTGGAGCCGGTGTAAAGGAAACCCCCAATTTCTCACAACATTTAAGGTTTGGTAAGAACTTGCTATTCCTGGTCAGTAAAAATGGTAGGGTGACCTAGTTTTCTGGTACGTATGCCCTTTAGTTTGTTCTGAAACGTCCCAAGTGGAATGCGGAACCTTTGGCTCGCTGCAGCTTGAGACATGCCGCCTCGAATGACAGCCAGTGCTTCATTAAGGCTTTCATCACTAAGGTTTTTATATGTTCACCCTCCAAGCTTCTTTGTATAATTTCTCGGCATTTTAAATTAATTTAGATATGTAACAAAGAGAAAAACCTTAAATAATAGAAAACAAAAAGGAACTGAAGAAACAAAAAATAAAATTAAGTAATGAAGGTAGGCTGCCAAACCCTAGTGCCAAAGTAACCCCGTTTTACGGTACATTAGGGTAAGTAACAATATTCATAACTCTGTCCTCACCTTAAACCGGTTTCTATATGATGTACAAATAACACTAACAACTAAGTTTTCTTGCATCTTTTTCATTTATTTATTGTAATGCCTATGAAGTTTTGCAATAAACGCGAATGGAAAGAAGAATTCCTCATAGTTTTCGCATACCCCGAAAACGATGTCATCCAGATTAAAAATAATTTATTTGGTATATTTACGCCCAGGTACAAAAATTGAAAAATGCTTCCGCCCTAGAGGTATGCACGCTTCTTTTATAGGTATGAATGTCCTCGTAATCGACCAATAGGATACTCAATAGGACGATTTAATTCATTTTAAGATGTAATCTTATTTATATTCACTATAAATTTGCACAGTATGCTTTAATATACGAAAATAATTTTATTGTTTTCATTTTATATTTTTATCTAGAAAAATTGTGAGCATTCCGTGCTTCATTTGGACTATTTTGTGCATCTTCTATTGATACGTGCCTGCAGTGGACTGCATTTAGAAAAGTAGAATTTTTACTCAGGTGCCTCATTATGGTGCCACACAGGCCTTTTTGACGCTGTCCTTGACTGTTTCAGATTAAGAATGCGCGAGTCTTATTTTTACTCGTGATGTTTGTATTAGTGCGATCGACGGGTGAATTTAAAGAGTTTTCTGAAGTAAAAATTAAGAACAACTAACAACATACACCTTGCTGCGACCCCTTGTCTATAAAACTGGTTTGTGTAGGAGGTGTACTAAACGAAATGATGAATTATCTAATGTACATCAATAAGTACAAAGGGCTTTCCCTGAGCTCTAGTCTTTCACATAAAAAAAAAAAAAAAATAATTGTGTATTAAAGAACACAAAGCAGAAGTGAAACTTCGCGTACATATTTATGTCTATATGATCTTTATTATTGTATTTTTTTCTTCATTTGCTCGTGTATTGTTATAATCTAAAATATGAATGAAGCAGGAATAGGAAGTAAGAACAATAATATTTTAACTCAATTGATAAATCATAGTATAATGAATATTTTGAAAGTAATGCAGTACAGTGTATAAAATCAAAAACATTTCGCTGCTTTTACAAAAACTTTATCTTTAATAAACAATCTTTATTTTTTAAATAACTGACTACTCATTTTTACTTTACCGATGCCTGCGCCATCTATGTACGAATTTAAATAAATATAATAAATAAATATTTTCCTGCTGGTTTGGTAGAATTTGTTTATATGGCATCACTTAATTGCTATCATGGCTGTCGCTGTCACCTACTTGGTGATCTTCGCGAAATTCATCAGTTTAAGTTATTAAAAACCAAAATGTTAAACGAGATAGAGTGAAAACTAAATTGTTAGTTTAGTTGTGCATTCATTGAATTGTGAAATTTGTTTGTGTTTTGTTGTTTGCTGCTCTTTTGGCAGTGATATTCATCAGCTTGGTTATTTAAATCCAAAATGTTTAAGGAAATACAGTAGTATGTATACTTGTGCATTCATTGTGTTTTTGTTTTTTTGTTGTACATATTTAATTTGTTTCAAGATTTTTGTTTTTTCTCATTATTTTGTAAACGAGTGAGAAGGCAACTTCCGTTTCATGCGGCAGTCCATGTTTTTCTTGCCGATTCTGAATTGTGACAGTTGTAAATGAGTGAGAAGGCAACTTCCGTTTCGTACAACTGTCCTTGTTTTCGTTTCTGTTTTCTGAATTCACTCGTACTTGCTCGAATCACTTCAAAATCCGCGGAACGACAGCAAGGAAGTTTCACTTCAAAATAAGAACTTCAGCGGGGTGAGGGTCCCGAAGATTTTAATAGTCACCGGGATCCAAGCTGACTTCAAAATTGTATGTCCTTAACATAAAGTGACATGGATCTAAAATGCCGGAATAGATTCCATAGAATGATACAAAATTCGAAGATAAAGTAAAAAAGCTGTAATAAAGCAAAACATTTTTAAAATCCCTCACAAATAACCACTTCTGAACACCTCCTAAAAAGGTAAAAAGCCATAATGACCATAAGTAATCACTTGCTTACGTTATAGCTGGTGATATTATCCAGTTTCCTCCTATGTTATAATCAATCAAAACCGATTCATTTAATTACACCATTTAAAGTCAATTAAGTTATGATAATCATCGATCTTGCCTACGTCGATCCAACAACACCTGAACCAAACCAAAACAAGCGAAGACAAAAGTGTGAATAATTTTTTTTCTTGTCATAGTCGATTGTGTGCGGATATGTACAAAAGCCGCCGAATGATTACTGCGAATCAACAAATCCGCACCGCGATCATCGCACAAAAAAACTGCTTAAATACTTTTAATATAAAATTACTATTTACCAATTTCCGTGATTTGCAAACAACAAAAATCCTTGAACTACACTATTTTATTTTTTTTTTGTTGTGTGACATTTTTGTGTATCGATTTAGTCGCAATCGAGCCTCGCCGTTCTGTCATTCATTGAGCATCTCATCATCATAATAATCATAACAGTTTTTTTTCCATAACGAATTAATTTTTACTTTCCACGAGTTTGAACATGAAAAAATCGCTCATCCGTGGATAATCAGAGATTTGCATAACCTCAATCCGGCGGAAAATTTTATTCACTTCCCTATTTCTGGGGAGGATCCATCCACTGAAGGCTGTTCTGCCTCCACATCGCGAAAGAGGGATGGGGAGCTCCTCCACCCCGAAAAATTCAAAAAGGAACGTACATGAGCGTCACGATGTTATATTCTGGGCGTCATCGGGGGGATTTCCTTGCTAATGAGAAGCACTAGAAAGGAAAAGCAGCAATAAAACTCACGGTAAACGGTAGTTAACAGGTATGTAACCGTCAATAAAAATGTCTTCCTTGATTTTTTTTTTGTAGAGAGTGAAGAAAAAAAATAACACGAGCACTGAACATGACGAGCAAAACTCTGGAACAAAAAACGATATGCCGAAAAGGAACGAAGTTTTTTTTGTGTAAGATTAAAAAAAAAACATAGAAAATCATCGAGGTGTGAAAAAGTTCATATCAAAAGCAAGTTTTTGAACCTCTTTTTTTGTGATATTAATCACGTGATTACTGAGCACAGGTAAAATTATGAAAACTTTTTCCCATCATAAAAAACATTTTTTTTTTTGCAAAGTAGAAGATTCACGTTACGTCAAAATCGCGCACCTTTCAACACTTTTTTTTTGTTAATTTTGAACTTAAACACTTGAACTGTCAAATTTCGAGTCTCGTTCGTGTAGGGTTGGTGTTACATCCCGTCAAGACACCATGACTGACCTACATTTTCTGTTGATATCGTCGGGGGCGGAGGGGTGAAACACTTTGCAATAAATACACGACCGGACTTTGCAGCATTTCCGAAAGTAACGTTTATACCTCGAAACGGGTTCACCTGAACTGACAGACACACACGGGGAATAACTCTAAAAGTTCAGGTAAGGAAAAACTTTAATATTTTTTTCTTTTTTCGTAAATTTTTCTTTTCGAACTTCGTTCACTTGTAGGTAAAGAACTTCCACCTGAACAGCGGCGACGGCACAGCGGCCTATAATCAGCGGTAAAACAGCGAAAAACTTGAAATTTGCGCGTTATGGTCTTCACAGACGGAGACTCTCCGAAAGGTGAGTTACAATTGTGGATTTTTCACCGGAGATTTAGTGCTATCGAATGGGGGAGTCTTCTGCGATTTTTGCTATTTTACAGGTGAGCTTTTTGAAAACTCTGGGAGAGCTTCATACTTCATGATTTTCTTTTCCTAGGCTCTTCTAAATGGGAGTCTGAGCTGGCGGAGTTGGTTGGGTGTTGTGTGGAGTCTATATAGGCTACACTACCGCACAAATGAGATGTTGAATCTCTTTTTCGAGAATAACGGTGGAAAACAAAGATGAAAACAGATTTTCCACGATGCCCTATTACTAGTCCACACAGGCCCCTACTTTGCTGGCATAATCGAAAGTAAACGACCGTTACGAATTCACTCGAAAAGTTTTCTTCTCCCAATCCCGTCGTGTCTGTCTGCCAGTTTCGTAGACCCTCAGCCACGATCCATGCCCAAGACGAAGTTACACTTTCGGTTTCTTTTTACCTGTAATTCGTCTCTCTACCTCTCTCTACTTTTTTTTCGTAAAGGTGCCTCAGACTGCTCCTTAGTGTGATTGTGATTGTTTAGCTGCATTCAGCCTAGAAAAGAGGCCTAATTCCACACTTTTTTACGTACAGTCCGTCATGGACCAGCGGTTCTCATCTTCCATGCTGTTATAGAAGCCCACCGAAGGAAGTGGGTGGGGTTCACCTACAAAATGACACACTCTTTCTGGGGGGTTGATGATGGCGCATTACCTGTCTTCACCACAGAAAGAAAACCCTTTTGTTATTTTTCTTAGACCAAAAAAAAACTCGGATTTCTTTTCATATTAAGCAAGAAGATTTAAGCTGTTTGCTTCAAGCATGTAATTAACGTAACCAATTCACACGCCTACCGCCATTACTCTCAACTATGCTTGTTAATTGAATTGGGGGATAACTTAGCGTGGTATACCTGTACGCATCCATGTGTATTACACGGCTTAAAGTTTCTTCTTTTACACACATACATACATATATATTTTTGGACGTAGATTGTGTTTATACGAATATGCAATTATCTTGAGATGGATACTTTAGCCTAAAAAGAGTACTTAAAAGTCATATACTTACAAGAAGGTAGAAGCTATGCTATATAATGATAACGTGGAGAAGTGATGTGATGATATGATAATGTTTGATGTATGTAATTAAGAAGATATGCTCAAGGAGAGAATAGGGATGCCAAGGTGTAAAATGGTGAATTATTTTCTTACCTATTATGATTATAAAGCGTAAAAAGGTGTAAATTATTATAATAAGAACGAATTTTTGGGTTGTTGTTGTTGTGGTTGTTCCAACACATATTAATTCAAAAAAGTGAAGGTCCACCATTAATTCTGATTTTTGTGTAGATTTTCTTTTTATTATGTGAAGTTAATTAATGTTATATTTAAAAAAAGAAAACCTTGAGATGCATTGCCACGGAATCAACGTGTTAAAATTAACATAAGAATTTGTTTTTGTGTTTTTGTAATTATTTGTAGTAAGAGATCAAATACTATTCACTGGGAAAACGAAAATTCCCACCTTAAACATTCTTACTCTAACCTTCAGGGAGAAATTTCGGATCTAAGTCTAGACCCAAAGCTCAACTGGAAGGCGAACATCGAGGAAAGGATAAATAGAGCCTATATAACTATGTAAGGCTGTAAAGAAAACTTTAGTAAGAGATAGGGCCATGCTAATCCATTCCTCACGTACGGATCGCTGCTGTGGTGGCCAGCGGTGAGCAGGACCTATAATGTCATCAAGTTGGGACAACAACAGCGAAAACAAGGCCAATAGAACATGCCCCATGAACGCTTTTAATTAGTGCTGCACACGAGACGAGACGAGACGAGATTTGGCCCAGTCTCGTCTCGGTCTCGAAAAAATGGGTATTTGCAGGTCTCGCCTCGTCTCGAAAATTCTCGCCTTGTCTCGAAAAGTCTCGAATTTCACTGTCAATAATACAAATTGCTCAGTCTTCTGTATTTCGAGAAATATCAATATGTGCCATATTAATGAAATTGTATACAAATATTCCTTATATTTCCATGCTAGTCACTTCCCAGACGTAGACACGTAAATCTGCCTTTTGCAGTGGTACCGGGGCTGGGTAGAGGGGATCAATGAATCGAAAGTTAATTTCTAATTTGTGTAGAGTTACATTTACGTAGAGTCCGTTCCAAAAGAGAAGAGGTATTTTACAGTAATTTCATTTCATTTCAAAGCATTTCATTTTAAATGCGTTGAAATGAAATGAAATGAAATGACAGTAAAATACCTCTTCTCCTTTGGAATGGATTCTGCATTTAAATGCTTATGGAATGCGTACTCTTCGCCTTGTCTCCGCAGCCTGCTCAAGTCATGTATTGGTGCCGAATGCTGTGCTCGTCAAAGAGCGCAGCGAAAAGATACTGAAATAGTTAGTGTCGATAAGATTTCAAAATAACGATTTGATTTCGAGACCTCGAGATGTCTCGCGAGATCCCGAATTGTAGTCTCGGTCTCGTATCGATTTTTAATCTGGAGGTCTCGTCTCGATCTCGTCTCGAAAATCGAAACGAGACGAGACGATTTCGAGACATGTCTCGTCTCGTGTGCAGCACTACTTTTAATGTTCACTTACACTTGCTCCTTTCCGATCTTCACATGAAACATCTGGCCTCGTGCAGTTCTCGGAGACCGAGGCCTGGCCAGCTCCGATATGCTACCCGAGGGCGTTGTTGTCACGACCATAGGCTATCTTAGGCCTAGATTAACCTTCAGGAAAGAATTCGCCATCGAAATACCCTCAAGAAGAGCGTACAGAAACGGAGACGTCCTGAAGAAATTTGATCTACGGATATTTACAGACGGCTTGAAGTTGTCAGAGGATAACTGACGGGGCACTGTCGAGAGAGAGGGAAGGCGGCTAGTCGGAAAGGCAATTCGGTTTATAGCTAGATCGACACCGTCCTATGCCCCTTCCTCTGGATCATCATATATGACGAAGTACTGGCGTTTCGCCTCGTGCGAGTAGTGTTCACTATTGGCTTCGCTGATACCATCGGGGTTGCTGTAGTGGGAAAGGGGAGATAAAGCCGTGGCTTGAGAACGCTGGTCTAACCCTAGCTGATCACAAAACGGAAGTAGTGCTAATCAGCAAGCGCGGAAAAAGTTGTAGACCGTAGCGGTGAAAGATGATTGACCGAAGGCTCAACCTGACGTGCGGTGCACTTGGCGGTCACGACGTAAAAAGCGTCAACCATCATCGCAGCACTCAAGTTGGTTATAAGGGAACATTGGGAAGTGAGTTACTACCTCACGCAGTTCCTGAGTGGACATAAAGGTACCCGACTAGAAATTTTTTGCTGAACATGATCAGGACCGTGTAAGGCATGTAATGCAGATGATGCATAAGGACCTGATCAGGAATGCCTGACCAGGACCTGATCAGGAATGCCTGATCAGGGCCTGACCAGGAACTGACCTGGATTTCTTGATTTGGAATCAATTAGGCTCTTTTAATCTGAAATTAGGGGTAAAAAGCAGATAATTTAAAAAAAATGAATATATTAATATAAGATGAGTTTACTTGTTTTTTATGACTTTGGATAGGATGTTATGGTGGCTTGAAGGCTTCCGGAAAAGTTTTCAATAGTAATAATAAGTACTACATTTCATTTATGCGGGATCCGGTGCGGGGATTTAGTCTGGGTTCCAATTCTTGATGGAGTTTGCATATTACTTTTGGTGTAAGCATACTTTTAAGGATGCTGATTTTTTTGTTGATTTTCCGCAACGATAGCGTTACGTAAAAAAGTTTAATGTTTTTTGATGGGAAATTTCGCGATCTTTAATATTGATTATTACCACTTGCCTCGAAAAACTAACGGTTTCCGAGATAATCGCGAAAAACCGCGAAAAGCTACCCAACCATTTCATTAAAAGCGGAGCACAATTGGCAAATTCAATCATGTTTGGGCGGCCATTTTTAATTTTGGTCATATTTCTGCGACCATTTTGAATTTCATTTTGAAAGTAAACAATAAAAATCGTTGATTCCCCATCTACGTCATGGTATATTTCTTTTTTTTTGATATAAACAATAGTTTTTGAGCTGCAACTCAAAACTTTATGCCAGAATTTCGTTATCATCGACTTTTTGCCACGGCAGTAAACTTACAGACGTATTCATGTCAAAAATTTCTTAATCTTCCAAAATGTTTAATATTTATATGGTTTAGTGAAAACTCTATGGACTACGATTCTCCAATTATTGTAGTATAGCAAAAATTTTCAAAGATCAGGGGAAAATAATTTAAAAAATTTTTTAAAAATAAGTTAACAGAAAAATGGTGGTCATTTGTTAACAAGGCACGTCCCAACTACAACAAGCACGCAATGACTAAAAGCCTGGAATTTATTTAGAAAGTGAAAAGATCGAGTTTTCTATAACAAACGAAAAATATCCATCAATGGATTCTTTTCAGTTTTGAATCATAATGGTCTAACAAACAGTCCCTGAATCACTTAGGTCAATGAACGAAGTATTATCTATGTTAAAGAAAGCATTCGTTATTATTATTATATTGCTAAATCAAAAATTCCAATCAAAATTATTCTTTCGTCTCCACTTTGGCGACTCTTTTAGTAAAAATTCATGTTTTTTCATAACTCAAACAAAGAATACCAAACAAAAAAAAACACATAAAAATAGAAACCAATAAAAAAACCAATAGAAAACCCCTCAACAAATAAAATAAATAACTGCTAAGCATGCATGCACCCCTATGTCCCACTTATGTCAGCGCTGACTGTAAATTACAAAGCATGTTTCCATAGTGCACCGCCGCGCCGCTTGCGTTTCCCGCTGATATCATAAATTTGCAGAAAAGTAGAAAAATCATTTTTTCCTTCCATTTCCAGGTGCCCGCATTCAATCTGCGCGGAGTGCAGCATACCTGTACAACTGTTACTGCTACACTTTTGCACGTGAAACTGGAGCGCCTGAAGTGGTGGAGGAGCTGCGGGGAAACACAACAGGTACACGGCAAAGTAGAGATACAACCTGGCGCATATCCCAGGTATGTACTTCCATGACATAAACTGTGGCTGGACTATTTAAGCTTCGGCAAAGAGTTTCCACGTAAACATGCACAAACAGACATAAGCCGGGAGGATTTTCTTATGCTGCTGTTGGGTAGAGGCGCTGCGGTAAGAAGCGAAGCTACAAAACGGAATATGGAAAAGCTCTCAGGTGGGCTGTGCATTAACAAAGAGCAAAGTTGATCACCTGAGCTGGGCTGCTGGCGCTTAAGGTTGCGACGTGGATGCAGCGAGAGCATTTCAGCATCTTCTGTGGGCTTCTATTAATAAATTCACGCCCAGAGTTTAATTTGAAGATAATTTTGGTAGAGGTGCCAAGAGCAGGTCTATAAATTTATGAGGTGGTATGAACGAGCAATTTAGATGTGATTTGCTAATTAGTTTGTCAAAAGGGGGTAAATGCTGCGACAAACACTTCGAGAGGGTTTTAATGCGGGCGAGATGAAGTGGATGTGTCAATGACAAATACTTGAGACTATATTGGCGAGGTGGAGCCAAGGTCATCGAGGTATTGATCAGATTGGGTTTTCTGAGTTACCTGGTGGGCATAGTCATGGTATTCCATGGACAAGGGAGCCAAAGAAACCAGTACAACAATGTAGTCTTTTTCAAGTAGAGCCCGCGTTATAAAAGAAGGGAAATGAGGTGGCATGGGGAGTTGTGATTGAGAATATAAATGAACCATTTTATTTGCGTTTTTTAAGCAAACAGAGTGACATTGCTTGCCTGTGGGGACTTGAGACTCGGAAACAGCGATTTTGAGATTCCCTTCTTTTATGGCGCGGGCTTTATCAGTCTTGGGTCTATCATCATGCAAAATGATGAACTGAGTCCAAGAGCCCCAAGAAGTTCTGTACCCGTAGTGTAGAAAGGTGACCAATCCGATGAAATTCAATTAGACGAGAATGAAGCGATTTGGAAGGTGAATGAATTCCTTGAGAGGGCTGGCCTCGCGCTTGCTGAGCGAGAACATTTTATCTAACATGAAATTAGGTGTCTGCGAAAACTGATTGGCCAGCGGCTCAACTTAAAAGAGCATATATAGGGCGCAGCATATACACCGTTCCCAAACCAAGTCGTCGACTCCTTGTGACAAGCCTAGTTAGTTGAGTCCTGCTTTAGTGTAGGCAACAGCAGTGCGCAGCTGGGCTAACAAGTGGATAGCGAGGTCGGCACACCGTAGCGTGTTTTTGGTTATAAATAATACAATACAACACATTGTGGGTATCTAAACTAGTATTCATTCAGCAGCAGCGAAACCGTTTTTGGAAGTTAATCTAGTCTACACTGGAATTTTCTCATCGCGACTAACTTTCTTGTCTTTACACGGAGATATCTGTGTGCGTGGCGATAATTAACTTGCTACCCGCGATTAAGCAAAGTAGGCGAAGGCGATTTTTGTATGTGTTGAGTTTTCACGCAAAAATTTTCTCGTGAACAGGTTACTACGGTTCCCTCTTGCCCTTTCTATACCTCTCTCCTAAAAACCTGGTTCTACTGCTGCTGAAGCAATACTAGTTTAGATAATTGGATTGTGATTTGGATGTAATTTTGGTTACTTTTTTTAATTCTGTTTATTACTCAAATAACAACATTTGCTTTCTTTTGGCCATTTTGAAAAAACAATTTAAATTTTTTTATCAGATCTCGTAGAGAATTTTGGGACCTTTAATTTAAAGAAAGAAAGTTAATTTTTGTTAACGTGAACTCGAGATATTTAACGTTTTGTATTTTGGCCAATTGTTAATTAACAAATACATATTTTGAGCTATAATTTGGACTGTATCTCTTTGAAACCTATACTATTCACGTGTTTAGTTCAAAAAAATTTTAAGTTTTATAAGTATTATTAATTGAGTGATTTTTTTTTGTTTTTTTCATAAAGCTTAGATGCAAAATGCAATAACTTCCCTGTTCCTTGAAATTCTAGTTCTTTTGTATGATAATAAAAATTACCCGATAAAATTGAATGATTTTATTTTTTTTTATTTCTGAAAATAGTACCTCTAAAATGGTTCCCCCAGGATTTCATTAGAGACACAGTATTTTATTTCTAAACACCTGCTAAACACTTGGATTTGCAGTGCTATTACGATCTAAAATCTACCGTCATGCTACCCAATCTTACTCCACCTCCACGAGAATGTTAACTTTACATCGGATGACCCCTGGATACTCTTGTCTATATAAGAATATCAGATGAAGGAAGGTGAAGAGGGGGTGTTTCGCTACTGAATAGGAGCGAGTCTGTCCGGGCAAATGAACCAACAGCAACATGACAGGCGTGTTAAAGTCGAGAAATTAGTAACGACCTCTGGAAGTTCCTTTATGGCTACAAAGGTTGCAAAGGTTACGAAGATTTCAATAGGACTCTTCCATTACAAGGTATACAAAGGAGGATACCGATACGCATGCATTCTAGAAATAGTAGTTGGATTGGCTAGATGGTTTGAAGCTTGTCACAATCGGGAGATTGTAGCTTTCACAGTAGCAAAGCGACCCACGATTGGAGGTACCATCTGAACTCACAACCGATTAACGCGCACAATTTGAAATAAACTGTGCTGCCACCAGCTTTAACTCAAAGAATTCATCTTTTGCTTGTTCTTTCTTTGGTGACTAATATGGCTTTAGACGAAAATAATCCACTGGCAATTTGACTGACAGAACACCTCAACCTGGTGGATCACGATATCTCTAATGCTTTTGATAGTCCTTCTATGAGTGCAAATGGCCACGAAGTAAGCCAAAAACTTGAATGATGTGAGGAAATTCGGATGCACTCGTAGCTTATTGAGTTGGATTCACCGGTCAAGATAAATTTTGATTGTAATTTTAGCTAATAGTATAGCTATGTCGGTTCTGGCGCCATGACATTATCGGTTGTAGTCAAAGCTAGTGGCGACATCTCTAGAATATTAAAGCTCACCGAAAGCTTTTAACCCCACACAAAACCCACCACAATAGTCACAATTCACATGCAAGAACAAACCAAAACCTATGCTTCAAGGGGCGGTTTTACGCGACCGCGCACCGAACAGACAAAACGAACGAACAAACGGGGGTTTATGGGGAAGAGGGTGAGAGAGGACGATGGAAAACCGGCCCCTCCCTCACCCTCTTTCCCATAAACCCAAGTTTGTTCGTTCGTTTTGTCTCTTCGGTGTCCGGTTGTGTAAAAGGGCCCAAGGTAAGCCCACATCCATCACACCATATCCACACGGCTAAAAATTCGTAAACCTCTCCGTTGACCTTTGACCCGCTGTATCGCGGACATAAAACGACATGAAGTTTCGACCAATACCTCGTTCGAAAGCTATTTTCATTACCCGTATTCCTGTCATTTACTACTTTTTCATATGACCAACCGTTAACGAAATATTCAAAAAAATGGCGTTATCAATTATTTCAGGCACCTTCAGTGCGAACTTTGGCTTTGGATTGCTCGCAAACTACATAAGCGATGACGACGATTAAGGGCTCATTTGGTAATTAAGGTAATTACTAGAACTTTAAATTTGTTAATGGGCATTAATCCAAAAAAGTTAACATTTGGCGAGTTAATTGCAAAAAACTGCATTCAACCCTCAACACACGATCATGGTTGAACTTTGACCGGTCATTAATTTGAGCCAAATAAACTTACAGAGCTCGTTGAGGGCTCATTTTTTAGATAATTTTATTCTCCACAACTTTGCCATTGATCATTATCAGCTATCATTGCATGCAAACGAGCTATTTAATATAAACAAGCTCTCCCTCTTTTTCAAGATGGCGGCTTTTCCCAAGCCACTGCGAGCCCACAAACTTGGTTTTATCATTGTTAGATGTACCCAAAAAAATGCCAAAAAAAAATTCTGTACCTCTTAAAATGCAGTTTCATTTACTAATTTGACTGGGCTAAATACAAATTATACGTGTTAATTAACAGAGGTAATGAAATGGTAATAAAGGAGTAATAAAACCGTAATAAAACAAAACCATCCTAACTTGAAATGAACGTTAAAGGGTTGAGTTTTTGTTTAATATCTTGAAAAATAAAGGGCGTGGCATAGGAGATTCGGGTTCACTCTTGTTTTTCATATGTAGTGAGTATGACATAGCATTTTGGAAAGTAGATTATATCATATCAGCAACAGAATATTCTTTTTTGGCTTCCACTCTACTTCGGGTTGGAATTTCTTATTCATGTTCTCAGTTTTAGGTCTCCTGACCAATACCTGCAATATGAGATATAGTACGTGCCCTTTAGTTACAGTAGTTTCGGAGATGTTGGTGGGTCACAGAGGGACAGATGTACAGAGCTTCTTTTAAATGCGGGTTTCCAGTGAAAATGGGAAAAGCGAAATCAACTAAATCCACATACAGCCTTCATTAAACTGTTTACTAAATATCAAACAGCAAAGAATTAACTTCGAATTGCCTTTTAGTAATAAATAAATAATTCGACCAAAAAGGCCAAACCTCTGTGATAGTTAATTAATTCTGGCCTGCAACCCCCCGCGGAAGCCCTCCAACTTTCCAATTTTCCGGGCCCACCTATAAAAGTAACTAACGTACAGAATAGGTAGTCCAGCTCGTTGCATGTGGATCGCTGACGGCGTGTCAATTTATTTATCTAATAACAACCGAAATCGTAAACAGCCACCATAAATCCCTTTCAACCTCAAATTGAGCACGAAAAGCAGTTCACACTGGGCTTTATTGCGACGAACCTAAGCGCTGGGACGCTGGGCCCCAAAACACAGGACTTGTTCATATTAGCACTGGGCCGGGCCCATCCCTCCATGTCCCCGCGGCTCGATAAGGTGGACGTGGAATAATTCCGGCCATAACCACGTCCAGGAGTGAGATAAATTGCCCATTCCGTATATTGGTCACTGTAATAAGAGAACACGGCTCCGGGCACCAGCTACAGCGCTCGGAATTTAATGTAAAATTTATAAACTTGCCACAAAACGTGCACAGAGCCAGAGAGAAAGAGCGAACGAGAATACCACTAGCACTAGTAGGCAGCAAGGTGGACGGATAAGTTCCTGGAGCTGGGCCCAAGGTGAGGTGAGGCACCTTCATATAGTACAGATCTAAGCTGAACCATAGGCAAGATTGCTGGTCGGTGCTGGTCATATCGCATTCGGTCCGGGATAGAGGAGGTGTCTCGAGGGGTAGGATGTCTTGTGCGAAAATTTCAGCACATTTCCCTCACCTGCCGGATAAACTTTTACCTGTGCACCGGTTGAAAATGAAGAAATGGATAAATAAACGTCCAATTTAATATCTACGTTGCTGCTGGTGGTGGCATGTGGAAGTGTAGACTATATGGTTTTTGGCAAACAGGTAGTTAAGATAGTTGCAAGTGCGGCTTCGTGTGGTCTGCATCGTCCACCTCTCTGATGCTGGCCGAAAGCTTTTAATATTGCACAGACCCTAGGTAACGTCGGCAAGTTATATCCACCACTCACTCACTCACTTACCCAGAGCCACTATACCCCCCCACTAAAGTATTAATACGGGCGGTATGTCAGCTCTGGTGGACCTAGGCACTGGTCTGGACCCATGGCCAAAAAGTACATGTATATATGACATAGATTTTATGTGGCGCTCAGCTTCAGAGGTGGACGGGCAAACGAATTAATGGAGTTTCGGAATTTCGCAAATTAGAGAGCGAGAATTATGTTCAATGATAGCTTTGACCAAATATTTTCATGAGCCGCAAATTTGCGGAATGATTTTAGCATGCAGAAATGCAACAATCCAGACGGGCAGAATTCGTAACTAGGTTCGTGTGCTGAGAGCAGCAATTATTGGCATTTTCGCTGCTCGGGAATTTGTTGCATATTTGAAATGTTTTTCAATTTGAGGAAATAATAGTAGTTTTTACGTAGTCTGCTCACATATAATCTGTTATTAAATGATTAAATTGAGTGTTTCAGGGTGCATTATGTAAATTGTGCGGCTGTTTAATAGAGGTGTATTTTAAATGCAGTTGATTGTAATATGAATATATTTTTTGAGGAATGCTTGTATACAGATTTGTTTTTAGTTCTGGCATTATAAAGCCAAATCCAGATGAGTTCGAACATTGTGTCGCATAGGTGTAGCCAGGGTTTTTTTTATGTGAAAGTCTAAGCTCCAAAGACACCTTTTGCACTACAAGTCCGTCATGTTTTTTACCTCATTCTGTAAAGTCTATAGTTGTAAGTAGAAGGATAGATGAACAATAGATGAACAATAGATGTACAATAGATGAACAATGAACTTAAATAGTCCGGGGAAATTAGAATTTAAAGGAGAAATTTCGGAAATGACTGAAAATTGGTCCACAGCTTCCTTGGGACTTTTTAAGAAAACAATTTCGGAATCACAAAAAAAAACATGGCCGCCGGAAATATAGCAGTTTTCCGGTGTTTTCCTTGTATCTCGGTTTCTTTAGGTCGTACAACCCCGTACAAAGGCCCTAAATGTTGACAATGAAATTCTCTATAACTTTAGTTCTTACAAAGATGTTGAAACGATTAACCCTTTCAAAGTTCTTCAAGGTCAAATCACTTTTTGGCCACAAAATCACTCAAAAACTGCTTTTTTCGAAATTTTTTTTTGATCAGTCAATACGAAACGTTACTGCCTACAAAAAAGCCTTGTGTCATTTTTTCGAAAACTTAACCCTTTCAAAGTTATTCAAGGTCAATGTTTCCAAAAATCAGTTTTTGGTCAAAAAAACACTAACAATTGATTTTTGCAAATTTTTTCGAAAAGTTTTCGAAATAATGGCAAGGGTGTCATTATGGTAGGAAATAATCTTTTGTATAAATAGAACAAAAAATATTTCTCAATAATCAGTTTCTGAGTCATTTTTTGACCAAAAACTGATTTTTTGAGACTTTGACCTTGAATAACTTCGAAAGGGTTAATCGTTTCAACATCTTTGTAAGAACTAAAGTAAAAATAAGAAAAAATGACACAAGACTTTTTTGTAGGCAATAACGTTTCGAATTGACTGATCAAAAAAAAATTTCGAAAAAAGCAGTTTTTGAGTGATTTTGTGGCCAAAAAGTGATTTTTGATAACTTTGACCTTGAATAACTTTGAAACGGTTAATCGTTTCAACATCTTTGTAAGAACTAAGGTTGTAGAGAATTTCATTGTCAACATTTAGGGCTTTTGTACGGGGTTGTACGACTATAGAAACCGAGATACAAGGAAAACACCGGAAACCGCTATATTTCCGGCGACCATGTTTTTTTTTGTGATTCCGAAATTGTTTTCTTAGAAAGTCCCAAGGAAGCTGTGGACAAATTTACAGCCATTTCCGAATTTTGTCTCCTTTCGTGGGTTTTTGTGCTAATTTCCCCGGACTAAAAGGGAATCGGATATATCCATAAGATCGAAACGATGAACCCTGGGTTTGAACTTTTGGAAATTGCATGAGTTCAGGAATACTGACTGTAGAAGGTTGCTCCGCAGTTGAGTTGTTCTTTTCATTATCGAAATTTCAGATCGTTCTGAACAAAAATAAAACTTGCCCCTTCCTAGCTTGCAGTACGCACCCACGGCGTTAAACCCTTGACCGCCATCCGAAAGAGGCACGGCACGCCTGAGTAAAAATAAGTCTTGCCCGTTCTTAGCATGAAACAGGCACGGTACCTGAGTAAAAGTTCTACTTTTCCAAATACAGCCTGCTACAGGCAGGCACGTACCAATGAAAGATGCACGGAATAGTTCAACGAGCCACGGTACGCTCACTCTTTTTTGCGCCTTTTAAAAATTAATATAGTACGAAGAAAATGGGCAATTATCTTGGTGACCAAAAAGGGTGCCATTAGCATATTTATTAGACCAGTTTTCGGTCGACTACGGAGGTCAAGCAGCATTGGACGTCGTTAGTACTTAGTTGGGGGACCGCTTGGTAAAACGACACTTGCGTGGTCTATGCCGATGCATTCAGAGATATTCACGTCTGTAGCTGGAGCGTGCAAACAGTGTGGCAGGCCCGTTTGTTTACTATGCGTGCTAGTTTCGGGCGCGTATATGCTTTTCAAAAACTTAACAAACTAAATTATTTTTACTCGGGGTAATGCGAGCGAAAATCAAAACTACAAATTATGCGAGTGAGGCGAGCGGTTTAGTGTTATGTATGCTGGAAAAGGATAACCGTGGAGGTAGAAGGTTATTTACTTCGTTGGAACAATCGCTGTGGTAATAGCGATAAAATTTTGACAAAGCTGCTAAGTCAATTGAAGAGTAGATGTCGCCATCACCAATCAATTTGAGAGCACGGTTTTGCACCTTATTTAGCCACGCTATGGAAGTTTTCGGAACCCCAATTCAAGGCAAATCATCAGCAAAGCTGTGAAGATGGTTGGATGTAGTGCTGCACACGAGACGAGACGAGACGAGATTTGGCTAGTCTCGTCTCGGTCTCGAAAAAATGGGTATTTGCAGGTCTCGTCTCGATATCGTCTCGTCTCGTCTCGAAAAGTCTCGTCTCGTCTCAAAAAGCCTCGTCTCGTCTCGAAAAGTCTCGTCTCGTCTCGAAAAGTCTCGAATTTCACTGTCAATAATACAAATTGCTCAGTCTTCTGTATTTCGAGAAATATCAATATGTGCCATATTAATGGAATTGTATACAAATATTCCTTATATTTCCATGCTAGTCACTTCCCAGACGTAGACACGTAAATCTGCCTTTTGCAGTGGCACCAGGGCGGGGTAGAGGGGATCAATGAATCGAAAGTTAATTTCTAATTTGTGTAGAGTTACATTTACGTAGAGTCCGTTCCAAAAGAGAAGAGGTATTTTACAGTCATTTCATTTCAACGCATTTCATTTTAAATGCGTTGAAATGCAATGAAATGACAGTAAAATACCTCTTCTGTTTTGGAATGGACTCTGCATTTAAATGCTTATGGACTGCGTACTCTTCGCCTTGACTCCGCAGCCTGCTCAAGTCATGTATTGGTGCCGAATGTTGTGCTCGTCAAAGAGCGCAGCGTGAAGATACTGAAATAGTTGGTGTCGATATGATTTCAAAATAACGATTTGATTTCGAGACCTCGAGATGTCTCGCGAGATCTCGAATGGTAGTCTCGGTCTCGTATCGATTTTTAATCTGGAGGTCTCGTCTCGATCGAGACGAGTTCGAATGTGATTTTCTATCCAGAAAATCACCCAGAATACATAGTACCATCGTGTGAAACAGGCAGTACTATATGAATTAGTAAAGATCAAGCTTTAGAATAACTAGAGTATAGCTGATCCTATGATTGATAATGAAGGACACTGCCCTCAATGTCTGCTTAATAAATATTGAACAATTACAAGAAAATCGTCTATGTTTTGCGAATTTGTCGTAAAATAGTTTGTCATCAAAGAGAATGATTCGTAATGTACTATTTGAGATATGAAGATCGCCCTATAGGCCAGTGCAGATACCTTTTAAAAAGGCAAAAATGAAAAAAAATTATTAACAGCATGAAAAATGTTGGAAAGTGAAGGAAATATAGCGCAGCCAACCAGAAAAATAAATTCAGGTCGATCTGAGTTACGAGGGGGAAATAGGGGTAACTTTAAGGGGTGAAAAGGGTTTTTCACGATTTTCATCGAAACTAGACCTCCTATCGAAAAAAGTTAAATATAAAAGTTGTAGGTAATAAAAAGATCTACAACTTTTGTACAAACCATTTTTTCACGTAATCTCAAATTTCCGAGAAAAATCGAAAAAACTAGTGTTTTTGTTTTTGATTTTTATCTCACTTAAAAAAAATTTTTTTACGAAATTTTATGGAAACTTACCTTTTTATGTTCCAAACACGCTGTAATTTTTTTGAATTGAAATATTTATGTTTACTTTTTATTTTGAATTTAAACCTAAAAAGAGATCATTTTCAGGAGAAAATGCCCATGTTCTAAAAACATTGTGGAGATATTTAACATGTTCAGAAAAAAGGACCTTAACGACCTACTTTTTGAATTAGAGTGAAAAAAGGAGGAAAAATCGTTGAAACCAAGTGTTGTTACCTATTTTTGAATGGCAGATATCAAAAAACCAAGGCAGCTGGAGACTGGACGTGTTCCAAGAAATTTTCAGGTAACTTTTGAGGATGCTAAAAAAGTTCAGAACAAAGGACCTAACGATATACTTTTTGAGTTACAGTGAAATATGTGGCAAATAATTGTTTTTTGGTCATATTTTTTTACAAATACACCCCTTTACAGGCGCAGATCTATAATATTGTTTTGGGGGGGTCACGGAATTAAAAGTGGCGGAAAAAATTTCTACTCCTAAAAAACAAAAACAAAATTAACAAAACGAACAAAACTTACCGAATTTTCTGGTGGATTAAGGGGTCTTTTCGGTTACAAATTTTCAAAAAATCGAAATTTTTTTTTGCGGATTTTACTAATAGTGGAGGCAGAAAAGCATCAAATTTTAGTGAAAAAGGAATTGTTTCCAGTCTCAATTTTTTTTTCAATATGCTAGTTACATCGAATACTATACGAAATGGACATTTTCTCTTGCAACCGCTACGTAAATTATGGGCCGTTTTGTAAAAAATCTACCATTTTGGTCGTTATTTCTAAATATAGATGAGAATTTCTCGGTATGTGTAGGTCCAAAGAAGGTGAAAAAATTGAGGCTATTCCTTATGATATTACCTATCAGCGGTTACAAAATGAAATTTTAATCTGCACACATAACCTCAAAGAAAATTGAAAACTGAAGGAACTGCTAAATTTTGTTTTTTGGTTACAACTTTGGATGTTTTCAGTAAAAATTGATGAAATTTTCAGAAATATTACTTTATAATGTGGACAATAACTCGTAAAAATTTGAAGTCAAAATATCCACCACAAGTCTCAAAAATTAACCTCAAATTTGAAAATTTATTGGCCAATAACTTTTGTGCATTGCATCGTATGAGATTCCTTTTTAATTTAAGTGTAGGCTTTTTATGCACTTTATGATGGTGAACAAGAAAAAATGTTTAAACTTGAAAAAAGTGGAAAAATCTAATCGAAAATCATGAATTTTTGTATTTTTTCGTCAATTTTCTTCAAAACTTCCACTTTTTTTTTGATAAAACTCTTTTTGTTTGTATTGACAAAAAAATTTAGTTTTATCAAAAAGAAGTGGAATTTGAAGAAAATTGACGAAAAATTACACGATACATTTTTAGCAGATTCGCCGTGTCTAGAAACACCGTATTTTTGCCCTTGCAACACGGTAACGCTCGATTTACATTTGGAGACACTGCACCCGACTCCCCCTAATCTATCCTATCTCTCTCTATCCTTCGAGCTAAGCTTACTACTAGACATTGCACTATGAGGTGTGCGACATGACATGACGGACTTGTAGTACAAAGGGCCTGATCATGGTTGGCGCTTGAAGTGAGAAATGGCGCGGCGACTGTAAATCGGAATCATAGTTTTCGAAAAAAACTGACATTTGTCGGGAAAAACGCCTTCAGGCGTATCACAGTTGGCGTTTGAAGAGACAAAGCTGCATTTTTCACGACTGTCAAGTGACTAGATTGAATAAACATTTTTTAAATAGATTGAATAAATAATGTAATTTTATAAATCTTTTAATTATCAGAAATGTCTAAAAACTTTCAAGCGACAACAATGATAAGGTTTTGTCGAAAACTGTCATGTCGCTGCATTCGCCAATTAAGGTACGAATCTATCAGATAAAAAAAGGTCGTTTTTTTAATTTGCAAAAAAGTTCGGTCGGTTTTGGTCGTTTGGCTATTTTTGGTTTTTGTCTTTTTAGTTGGGTCAATTTTGGTTTCTAAACAGCGAGTGCTTTTGGGGGGGTCATGACCCCCGTGACCCCCCTTAAATCCGCGCCTGCCCCTTTAGTTCTCTTTCCCATGGTACACTATTGGTTTTATTAATTAAATGAAACCCGAATTCCTAACTATTATAAAGATACCCTATTTGTGGAAATCGACCATTGTTTCATTACCGTTTTATTCTAAATCATTAAGCTACATTTTTTCCCCATAACCAAAATTCAAAACGCCCTATCTCGAATACGGGAAAGCCTCGATTGAAAAAAAACAAAAAACATGTGTTCAATATTTTTTGTAAATCTATCTGACCATACAGAAATTGACCCCCACCCCACCCCCACTTTGAGGGGCGGGAGAATCAGAATCCGTGAAAAGAATGGGGGTTGTTTTATTTTCAATCGAGACTTGCCCAGAAAATTGGGTGGCACGGGTGGTTTGAAACACCCTGTATATCGTGGGGGCCCCATGTGGCACATGAAGGGCATGCCGAAAGAGGCATTTCGCTATGGGTTCCCTTTGAGGACCCCATGTGGCAAATAATGGGCATGCCGAAAGCGGGCTTTCCACTTAGATTCCTCATGAATACCACACAAAGAAAAATCAGCAATACTGAAGTAAGCCCTATAAGGCAAACCTCACTAAAAAAGAAATGGGACAATCCCAACATCTACCTTACGTATACGGAAAGCTATTTAAAAAGCTTTAGTTTTTCTTATACCAAGTTTTTGTTTTTGTTGTTGCTAGACAATTAGAACGGTTCTCGTTTGATTGCGGAGGTCAAGCAGCATTGAACGTGATGAGTACTCAGGTGGGGGACCGCTTTGTAAAACGACACTCGCGTTTGAAAATGTAAAGCTTTCGACACCGCCGCAGTTATTACTCACACATCAACACCGAAATCGCAAATTTTTCGGCCTTTTTTTCATACTCGGAATCGCGCAGCAATCATTTTTCCTCACGCAGGCCACTGCCACATGGGGCATTCTTTATGAGTCAAGGCATTAGATGCCCTTTGTGGGTCTTATAGAACAATCAATGTCGATTCCACATTAGGCAGTGGGGCTAGCTTCATAGCAGCCCATTTGCACCCCTTCAAAATGCTAGCCGGGATATCGAAGTTTGAATCTGCATTATTGAACTTCTTTAAGCATTCAAATTTAAGCATTAAATCTTTCCTTGTTCCAAATATTATCACGACATCAAAATACAAGAATGAGGAATGCATATACTTGCCTATTACTCAAAACTATCTACACACTATGGAGCAATCTGAAAGTTACCAAATAAAATTATTACCACACATTTTCCAGTCATAAATTCCACATTCCAATTTGCATATTCCCAATCGCAAGGTTAATAATAAAAGCATAACAAACCCCGGACGAGGAGTATTAACATCATCATAAAATATATATTTAAAATTCATTCAGTGGCCGACAATCGCCTCCGGAGGGACTGAGACCTGTTGTATGTATGTTATTAAAATCATAAGCCCCACAGTAGTTGTAAACGCCAAAACCGAATCCCAAACTATCAATTAACCTGGGTTCGTCAAAATTCATAAAGCATATTTCCCAGGAGCCAAACTATGATTTATGTCCATGTAAATCTGACGAACAAGTGATTTCAAAATCTCTCGCAAAATCTTGCTGCCTTTGCTCACCAACCACCTTTAGACGACCATTTAAAGTCTTTGGGACTTATCGAACATCTTAATAGACTTGCTCCAGACTATGGCGGAGGAGAACTGTTGTGGGTACCTTGTGTTGCTGTGGATAGATTTTCTCATGACCACATCTCATGTTAAATGCACTGAACCGTAGACGGACTATCACTTTCGCTGCCAGCCAGAGCTCCACGTACTTTGAAAGTAACGAATATATATCGTTCGTCTGCCAGAGCTCAGCCAACTTTATGACGCGTGAACCGAGGAGCCACAAGAAGCAACAACGTCCAAAATCACCACCGACTGCAGCAGCCCAACAGCAGCAGCTGAGCAGCATAAGACGTTTGAAACAATGCAGCCACGGACAACGAAGACGGCAATGATTCTCGTAACGTAGTAATGATTCTTCATCGTCATCGCTCCATGCTGTGGATTTGTGCTGCCTTAGATGTGCACTTCGATGGATTGCGCAACATTTTATGTGAGTTTTGAGGAAGTTGTGGACTGCGGAGTGGGCTTTTGGGGGTTTATGAAGGATTTGTAGCATAGACTCGATCTCTTCATCAATAGTCATGTTTAGGATTTAAATCGCCATTGACAACATGACGTCATACAAGTTTACGTAAATTAAATTTTAACATTCAACCCAGCCCTCGACAACGATGCCATTGAAAGATACTCTTGGCTTCCTTATCGCGCACGGCATAAGACCCAAAAGTCTTTAACTCGATTTCAAGATTCAGTTTAAGAAGCGAAACGTTTCCAGAACACGGCAGAGATTAAAAAGGGAAACTTCACCGCCAGCCTCACGGGTGGAGGAAGCCCCAGCGGCTAGATGGGCCCCGCAAGGTACAAGGCAGCTACATCCGCAGCAACAAGAGATAATTTTCATCACATCTTGCATAATCTCGTTAAATGTTAATTAAAACAAGAACAATGTCGGTGCCAGTGTTGTTCAGGTTGTTCGTTCGTTATGGGCTCGGAGCTCCGCATTTTCGGTTTCCTATTTGGTCTGGGCCTTAACTCTTTCGTAAATGGGGGTAGACCTCTGCAATTGTTGTAGGTGTTCAGATGAGAGCAAATCTTGTATTCTGCTAATACTTGGCCGGGAATATGTGGTGTTTGCTGAGATTTTAGATAATGTGAGAATGGATTATGGTTTGTTGTGTGTTGTGGTTTCATTGTTGTATAGCTTTAGGGTATATAAAGTAATTGTTTCTTTCGTTTCATCAACTAAAACCGTGAATCATCACTCCGAAAACCACAAAAAAATAATAAAACCAAACAACTAGTCTGGTTCAACCTTCTCCAGACTTCGTATGTCTTTCTTTTTTCTCCCCAAAACCAAAACAACTCAAAACCGATCACTTCCATTAAAGGAATCCCGCCTACGTCACAACATGATCTTCTCATAGAGTCTCGTCGAAAATCTATTTCATACCAACCAACAAATGACGTAATAATTGCACATGTTAACAAATCACACATTACGAAATATGCGCTCAAGTGCTTCTCTACATAATATGCGATAGTTGATGCCACACATCATGGCAGTCACGGCCTCCTATGCTCTCCTTATACATATGCTATTCTCAAGTTGGGCTTGCTGGGCTGGCTGGGCTCTGTTTGTGCTATAATTATTACTATCCACGTTACCTGTGTGTAAAATTAAAATAACAACCGACACAGGTAGTAATGATAATTGCCGAACACCGCGTCAATAAATAACGAGACGATCACGAACATGGCAACATCTATGGACGCTAATTCCGCCTCTAATCAATGTTTTAATAAACTTTCATCAATGGCGGCGACAGATGATTGCTTTCCGCTCTGAGCCAACGAAAATGATTTGATCATTTTTTTTTAATCCGTTCAATCGGGGAATTTTTGTGATAGTAAAAGTGGCTTTTTGGGAGGAATTCTTGATATCGTAGTAGAGATGGAAGAAAAGGTTTATTAAATTGTTTAGAGGAGATTTTTTTGTAAGTTAAATGGTAGTGAGCAGATCGCCTAATTAAAAATGGAGCAGATACACATATATTTTCAGGGTCCTCACTTTTTTAATCTCTTATCGATCAGTTAAAAAAACGAATCTCTTCCGTCCTTGTACATATTTTTACCAAAGAAATATTTTGAAATTGGTCCATCATGGTCTGGGTGCTCAAAGCAAAACTTCTCAGCGGACAAAAGAGCACGATCAGAATCCCTCTAGTTGTCACTTTATTCAAACACATTAGGGATGTTACGAATGTTCGCATTCTATTCGCATCATTTTAAACATTCGCATTCTCATCAAGTAACGCGAATGTTTTGCGAATGCGAATGTGTGTAGGCATAGGCGCCGGCAGAATTTTTTTCAAGGGGGTGCAAAAAATGTTGGTCAGGTGCGGGGTAGAGGTTAGAAGTGAAAGCAGGACCGTCCTAAGATATTCGTCGCCCGTGGGCTACTAAAAATAATGCGCCCCTCTTGGTGAGAAAATACACGGGATGTCTGAGGGGAGCGGGGTTGCCGGCAAAGTTATACAAAAGTGTCAGAACTGGAAAAAGTCAATTTACACTATAGTCCAGTCATTTTAGACTTAAAAATGGCTTCTGATCTAAAAAAATATAGCGCGTGTAACCAGTGCACGCGAAAGATGTGAAACATCTTTGGCGATCTTCATCTTTCTTTAAATTGAATAATTAGTAAGAATAAAGGCCATTTTACATCCCAAACGCAAAGGGAAACGCAGCTCTGGAGCTCTTTTATCGCACAGCAATTTTGCGTTTGGGATGTAAAAAAGCCGTAAATTTTTTACACACCGATTTGTGTTGAAAATGTACCATTGCTGTTGATGACCTTTGACCATGATGTCTGACCGCATTTGAAATATATTTTTGGTGGGCTTGGAAACACATTTTTCTAGACAAGTCGATTTTATTTAATAATACAGTCGTTATACAGATTTTTATGCTCTCCATGTTTTTATTTTAGTCTGTTACAAGTCTCAGACTATTACTTAATCCGCTGACGCGACGCAGCGACTTAAAGTGCCCCTTGGCATACGACATGAGAAAACAGCATGGCTACTATTACACGATTTCTTACCAGACGTCAGAATCTCAAGAAGGCCCATGTTTGTGTTCTAATTATTTTCTAGTTTTTGGTACAGCTTATGATTTCAAATAAAACCATTTAACTTAAAAGTTTTTTTACCTATTTTAATTTTCTAGTTTTTAGTTTGGCTTTTGGCTCGTATAATCATGCAAACTTCTCATCCTTTCCAACTCTTTCATTGCATCTTTGTTGCAGGGTTTCTTACCTGTTAATTTCTCACAATCAAGCTCCTCAATACATAGCCCTTCCAAAGTTCTTATGCGACTCAATGCTACATACCATATTGCCAGCGGCATTTTGAATTTTCTAATTTTGACAACAAATACATTATTTCCGACCTTAAACACACCCAAAAAGCAATTTTCAGTGAAATCGAATTGTTATTACCAAAAACGTACCGCCATTTTGAATTTTAAAATTTTGACCACACATTCGTCATCTGTCACCTTAAAAACCCTCCCATACCGATTTTCAATGGATTCAGAACACATCGGCAAAATTCATCCGCCATATTGCCGCCGCCATTTCGAATTTTCGAATTTTGAGAACAGATTCGTAATTTGTGATCTTAAAAACTCCCCAATACGGATTTTCAACCTATTCAGAGCACATTTGCAAAATTCATCCGCCATTTTGAATTTTCAAATTTTGACCACAGAATCGTCATTTATGGCCCTAAAAACCCCGGATACCGATTTTCGATGGATTCAGAACATATTTGCAAAATTCATCCGCCATATTGGCGCGGCCATTTTGGATTTTCAAAATTTTGACAACAGAATCGTCATTTGTGGCCCTAAAAACAACCCGATACCGATTTTCAATGGATTCAGAACACATTCGCAAAATTCATCCGCCATATTGGCGCGGCCATTTTGAATTTTCAATTTTTGACTACAGAATCGTCATTTGTGGCCCTAAAAACCCCCCGATACTGATTTTCAATGGAATCGGAACACAATTGGAAAATTCGTCCGCCATCTTGAAACCGCCATCTTGATTTTTTACAAAAATGTCAGATTGCATTGTCACGGGAACTCAATGTGTGTGCAAAGTTTCATAAGAATCGGTTAAGTAGAAGTAGTTGAAAAAGCTGTCGCAAAATTTGAACCGAACAAACAAACAAACAAATAAAACCATTAAATATAAATAATAAAATTCAAATGCCGAGATCAAGAATTGAACCCGCGACTTTTTGGAATATCAACGTCGTAAGGCAACCACTCAACCATTTGTTCCATTCTGCCTATGTCTGGCTCGTCATGTCTGGCTCGCGGCATATAAAGACTTTTCTTTGGTGATACTATTTTTTTTAAAAATCTCCGTCTTATTCTGTCTTTCTCAATACAGATCTTCCGTTTCCCGGAATGAAAATTGGATTGGAACGAAGCGTTCCCTATAAAGCGTTCCCTAAAAAGCGTTCCCACGAAATGTTCCCGACCTTGAAGAATTACTCTCAACGCGCGCAAAGATGTTTCACATCAAAAATATATCCTTCATTTTTTTTGGAATCGGTTTATTTTGCTGTTTTAAAAGAAATGTTAAAAATCGAGAACCAAGGCATAAAAAATTCTTCAAGGTCAAAGGTCACGAAAATGAGTTTTTCTCAAATAGCTCGTAAATTATCGGTTTTACGTAAATTTTGGCTAGGTAAACTTTGTTCGCGAGATAAATCTGCATAAAAATGTCCTATACAAAATATATGTAGAACCAATGGTTTTCGAGAAATTTGGGGTGACAAGCTGCGGAGCAACTCATACGCCACTAGTCTATACGAGTGCAACTATTTGTTGTATATGCTTCTGTCAGCTTTATAAATGAGATCCCGGACGCGGGAATTCTATCTTATTACAAGCCGGTGAAGATTAAACGTTTTTTGATGTATATAAAAGGTGGGTCATCTGTTGGTTTCTTTTTGAAATTGTTATTGAAACTACACCGTTCAATATTTTCCAATGAATGTTGATTTATTGAAGAGAGTCCATCTTCCAATTATTTATATAAAAAAATTTCACTCAAATAGCCGCCGCGGCTGGCTAGCCAGTGGCCCATTCTGTTAACCAAATTTTGTTTGTGGCCTTATTTCACGAATAGCTCGACAGGACATTTTTATGCAGGTTTATCTCACGAACAAATTTTACTTAGCCATTTACATAAAACCGATAATTTAAGAGATATTAAAGAAAAACTCATTTTCGTGACCTTTGACCCTCCGTAACTTGAGTGGCCGGTCAGTTGGCTTTATGGACTTTTGGGTATTTATTTGTGACCCCAAAATAAAGAGAATCCCGCTGTAAAATCTCCAGTTGGATTTTTTAGAGGTTTATGTATAAAGTGACTTGGCTAATATGGATATGCCTTGTGCGGAAGCTTTGAAGCACATTTTTGCCTAAACTGTTCGTTTTATGAAAAAAAAGGAACGAAATCTTTTTTTTTTTGGGTAATTTAATTATCTTTCATTTTCATAATAATTTTTGTTGGCCTCCGCCGAGCTGTAGAAAGCGCGATATTCGCAAAAACTGTATTTTATTAACTTTGACCTTGAATAATTTTTTACGCCTTGGTGATATCGTTCTCGACTTTTAACATTTTTTTTAAAACACGAAAATAAACCGATTCCAAAAAAAATTAAGGATATATTTTTTTAGATAAGAAAATACTAATTTGACTGGACTACTAAATAAAAACAAAATATTCATTCAAAATTAAAAAACTGCATATAGTCCGGGGAAACTAGCCAAAAAAACGCACGAAAGGAGACAAAGTTCCAAAATGGCTGAAAATTGGTCCACAGCTTCTTTGGGACTTTTTAAGAAAACAATTTCGGAATCCAAAAAAAACATGGCCGCCGGAGATATTGGGTTTTTCTCGTGTTTTCCTTGTATCTCAGTTTCTATAGGTCGTACAACCCCGTGCGTGGGCCCAAAATGTTGACACTGAAATTCTCTACAAAAATGTTGACCCGATTAACCCTTTTAAAGTTATTCAAGGTCAAAGTTATCAAAAACTACTTTTTGGCCAAAAAATCGCCCACACCTTTTTCGAAATTTTTTTTTAATCAGTCAATACGAAACGTTATTGCCTACAAAAAAGCCATCTTGTCATTTTTTCGAAAACTCAACCCTTTCGAAGTTATTCAAGGACAAAGTTTCCAAAAATTACTATTCGGCCAAAAAATCACTCAACAATTGATTTTTGCAAAATTTGTTTTTCATCTACTTATACAAATTATTGCCTACAAAATACCTTCTTGTCATTTTCTCGAAAACCTTTCGAAATTTTGCAGTAAATAGTAGAAACATTTTAAAATAAAATAACTTGATTTGACTTTAGTTAAGCAGCACTTTGTAAGGATGTTTCCTTTACTACTTTAAAACTAATTTTTAAAATATTACAAATTAAAGCAACTCAATAATGCTTTCAGTTACAGTCAGGCCCGCCACATAGCCTTTCGGGGCCTGGTGCTAAAATGTGATTGGGGCCCCTTTAAGGAGATTGAAATTTCAAAAAATCTTTTACTAAAAAAATACTTAATACTTTTTAAAATCCGTGGTAAGAATAAGTTCATTCAGAACGGCCGTTTCTTAATTTCCGAATAGGCCTTAAGTTACTTAGTGCAGCCTGGTCCACTTTTTGGCTTGCAATCCATATTTGGGGCCTATGACCTGTGGCCCGGGCAATTCGCCCAATTGTTGCGGTCCTGGTTGTAGTAGCAACTTTTTGAAGTGATATATTAGTTTTATCTATGATTTCTAATATTTCGCCCCAAAATGCTACCACAATAGCAGTTTCCAGTGATTTTAGCTCATTTTACAACCCCTCAGTTTCAACTTTTGTTACAGGCTTTTGAAAGTTATATTCGTAAATTCTATCCAAAGCATCTTTAAAATTTTCATAACCAATTCCCATAATAACCAATCCTTAGAAAATGTGATTTGATTATTTCTGTAATGAAAAGATTTTAAATAAAAATAACAAAAAAAATATAAGACCAACAAAAATTGCCGCCCCGAAAAGGCTTGCGCCCCGGGGCTACAGCCCATTTAGCCCTGTGGTTAGGGTGGCCCTGAGTGAAAGTGATTTGTCAGATGTACTTTACAGAATTTGTTTTTCGTACACATTTTTAACTAGCAAAAAACCCGCGTGCGTTGCAACGCCCTTAAATAAAAAAAGTTTATGTGTGCACTGTCCGCTGTAGGAAAAAAGTGAAAGAAACAACAAATTTGGAAAATATGATTTTGGATACCTTTCATATGGCTAATTTCTATTGACAGCTTTTTTGACAGCTGCTATTAGTTAAAACGGGTTTTTTTTGGTATGATATTCGTATTCAGCGGTATCGAAAACCTAAGGATACCATGTTTCACCTTGAACCGATGGAAATCAAGTGTCCAACGCTTGGTTCAACCTAAAAAAATGAAAACCCATGTTAAATCCCATTTAAAATTCAACCTGCTTGGGGGACGGTTTATAATTTTGTTTTTCTCTTTTCGGTTAGCCGTTACACTGCCCCCTTCTTACTTAGCGTTTGTTCCGAACACAGCTTCCGTCCCGTTCTTTCCGATCGAACTTTTTGGATGCGATAGATGGCATCGTTTAACCTCGTGATGGCAGTGGAGGGTCCTTCACTTTTTTTGTAATTTTGGCGATTTACCTTTAATTAGTCGAGGATTTTATAGGTACACTCGATCGCGTGGCAAACTTCACGACAATAGCGGAAATGATCAAGATACACTATGTTCAATGTTCTTCCATTTGGAGCTAGGATGTGAAGATTAAGATTTCCCAACTTTTAAACAACCTGCGTACAGCTGGCAGGAAAATGTCACTTATTTGATAAAATTTGTCCGCCATATTGGCCCCGAAATTTTAAATTTATTAGTTTTGATCATAAATTCGTTATTTGCTCTCTTAAAAACCCCCAGATACCGATTTTCATTGGAATCGGAATACAATTGGCAAACTCATCGGTCATATTGGTGCGGCCATTTTGAATTTATAAGTTTTGATCATAAATTCGTTATTTGCAACCTTAAAAAATGCCTAGATACCCACTTTCATTGGAATCGGAATACAATTGGAAGATTTCGTCCGCGGCCATTTTGAATTTATAAGTTCGGATCATAAATAAGTACATTATTTGCTACCTTAAATCCCCCGAGATACCGATTTTCATGGAAATCGGAACACAATTAGCAAATTTGGATGGCCTATTTGAATTTCAGTCATATTTTTGAATTAATAAGTTCTGATCAAACATTCGTTATTTACTACCTCAAAAAACCCCAGATACCGATTTTCATTGGAATCGGAACACGATTGACAAATTCGTCGGCCATATTGGCGCGGCCATTTTGAATTTTTAAATTTTGACAACAAATTCGTTATTAGCGACCTTAAAAACCCCTAGATACCCAATTTCATTGCAATCGGAACACAATTTGCGACGAATTCACATTTGATTGGCCATTTTGAATTTCGGCCATTTTTTAGCGGCCATTTTGAATTTCTAAATTTTGACCACAAATTCGTTATTAGCGACCTTAAAAGAAATCAAAACATTTCAAAAATTTTTTTCGAAAAAACCAGTTTTTGAGTGATGTTTTGACCAAAAAGTGATTTTTGGAAAATTTGACCTTGAATAACTTTGAAAGGGTTAAGTTTTCGAAAAAATGACAGGAGGCTTTTTGTAGGCAATAACGTTTCGTATTGACTGATAAAATTTTTTTTTCGAAAAAACCAGTTTTTGAGTTTGGCCAAAAAGTGATTTTTGGAAACTTTGACCTTGAATAACTTTGAAAACGTTAATCGGGTCAATATCTTGTAAGAACTAAAGTTGTAGAGAATTTCATTGTCGACTTTTAGGGCCTTTGTACGGGGTTGTACGACCTGTAGAAACTGAGATACAAGGAAAACACCGGAAAACCGCTATATTTCCGGCGGCCATGTTTTTTTTGTGATTCCGAAATTGTTTTCTTAAACAAACCCAAGGAAGTTGTGGACCAATTTTCCGCCATTTCCGAATTTTGTCTCCTTTCGTGCGTTTTTTTGCTAATTTCGCCGGACTAATAGAAATTGCTCAAGCTTTGTAATTATGGAAAAAAAGTATAGGTTAACTACGTATTTTTTGGAGAAAAAGGTAGTTAAAGTCGGAATTTTAGTTAAAAAACTAAAACTGTGGAAGTTGGTAGGGTAGAACCGCCACTTTTACAATTTTAGATAGGTGGAAGTATTCTGCGTTCACTGCTACCTTCTTCACGAAAATATAGGGTGATATGCAAAACTTTAAAAAAAAACTCCAAAACGCCCTAGTGGCTAAACCAAAACTTATCAACAGTCCGCCGCTTTGTAAACTTAGCGTACCCACTGCTCCTGGAAACCCCCCTCCAGAATAAGAAAGTCGGTAGTATTTTTGGAGGTTTAACGAAGGGAGAAAACCCCAGCTCCTACACCCGACTTTGATTTAGAGCCACCTGCCATATTTGTTGTCATGCTGGAAGTTTTCCCATTCTCCTCTGGTGAATTTCGATGTCATGCAATCAAATGGCCCCTCTACTATATCCAGTGGTAGTGAGCGCAGAATGTTAGTGGCCATACGCGTTCTCAAACCAACGGCTCACTTATGGAAGTCTCCTTTTTTCCTGTGGATTGTACATAGGCCGTAGCTCCAAGCCATATTGTTTGAACTTGCCCTAGTACTTTTCGAAATTGTCTTTTCTTCCTCCTAAACGCAAGTGTCGGCAGCGGTTTTCCCTCAACTAAGTACTCAACACGTCGAATGCTGCTTGACCTCAGTAATCAAACGAGAACCGTTTTATTGGGTATGCTAGTGGCACCTTTTTCGGTCACCAAGCTAATGGCGTGTTTATTTCGTCCTATACAATTTCTTAAAGTTCCAATATTGCTTCGGTGAGGTTTGGCTTGGCTCGGGACCATTTAGACTAATGGATCTCTCAAGTATGAAGGCTTACTCTTGCCGATTCGCCGAACCCTCTATATATTGGCAATGTTCCCTCAATCCCTCCAATATTTCTGTTTATAATAGGTATTTAAAATCTACCTGGTTAGCTGCGCAGGTCCGGATAGCTCTTGGCTCGCATAATACAACTATCTTATAAGATATGTAGGAAATCTTATCGGTAACTCACTCTCCTGCTGACGGTGTATCGCTGCGTAAATAGAATTGCACAAACTTGTTTTGATTAATTACTTGATATGAGCAAAAACTCTGAGCTCTTTGGACATTTTGACAAACATTAGTACAAACAATCGCATTTCGTTACATATCTACCTCCATCTCGTACGAAATTCCATGCGCGCCATTTCCGGCTGAATTAGATGTTTCTGATAAATACAAAGATAACCAATTTGAATTGATCACAAAATATCGTTAATAATCTAAAAAAAATATATAATAACCAGAAACGTCTTTATACGTGACAACAAAATCCAATGTTCAGTCGCAAAATCGTAATCAGCATGAGAAAATCTCAGCAGAAACTCACGGCAACGAAGTCGTTAACTGCGCGTTATCAAACTACCTTTATTCTCAACTCTCGACCAGACAGAAACACCAACATGGAAAATAGTAGATTTTCCAAATAGATTTACCTAGATACAAGCCATTGGCTAGATCTGTAACAGTTTCACGGCACGGAAACCCCTTTGCATTACGGTCATCATCTCGAGGGGCCCCTGCGCTGCATCCCAGAGCTGCAGTTGCAATACCAGTCGTGAGCAGAGCACGAGGTCGGGCCTTTATTGTTTTGGATCGATTGTAAATTAGCCGCGACCACTCCCAGGTAACGTTAACATGTCAAACCTGGTCGGAGATCTTTAAATGTTATCTTGACGATGATGCCCACCACCACGCCAGGGGTGCAACTAATATCGCTAACCGTAATGTGTTGAGCACCTGATCCATTCGACAGGTGAAACATAACCAGCGGCAACTTCGGAGCTTTAGTTTATTTATCGTTATAGAGACTTATGAGACTTTTGATCTTAAGGATGTGCTTTTTTTGTTTGTTGTTGTCGAATGGCCTCTTCAATGGCAGCTGACAGCAGCAAGTATATAGGCAAGATGTTGCATAAGATCCGCCGTTCAGGTGGGGCTTTTCAATTCTGGAGGCTAATGAGGTCGAGTTGGAAAGATAATGAGAAAATACCTGTGAAATAGTTTACTATATCGTTGGCTTCTGTAGGCGAGTAATAATTGATTCCCATGGTCAGGTTAAATTGTGCATTTATATTGACGTGTAATTATCGTGCTTGAGAACATTTTAAAGAGTGTAATTATGCAGGCAATGTCCGGAGGTAATAGATCATTGCGTTTTACAATTCTGGATTAGGTGGGAAACTATCGTTGCTGATTAGAAGCTCACAACGGCCTTGAGAGTAATATTCTGTAATAGTCCCAACTCTTTTTTCCACGATAGATGTTCAAGTTCTAATGAAAATAAAGTCATGCTGCACAACGTAAGATTGAACAAACCTTTGATCTATAAATTTTCGGGCTTCAAGAACGAAGAACTCGTAAAGCCATTTTTAAAATAGATCGGTTGTTATCCGTGCCTTTGTATTAGCCATCCAATGAATAGGAAGCTCTTTAAGTATCGCAAGTTTTGAAGCTCGTAGCTGAGTGATCGGCGCACAATGGGCTCGATTTGAAAATTTTGGACTTAAGGATTGATATTTATATTTTTGAATTCTACTATTAGTACAGTCGTCAGAGCATAATTTGAATGAAAACCTCTAACAAAATGTTAACTCACTAATTTTTTTTAAAAATAGTTTTTAGTGAGTAGAATATGTTAAAAAAAGTTTCGGAAAATTGGTTGTACGCTACCCCCAAAAACCACCCCCTAAAAACAAAAAAAAATCCGTTTTTGGCTAATATCTCTTAAGCGGTAAGCCTTACCAGAAAATAGTGTCACTTTATTTGGTACTTTTCGACAAAGCTTAAGTAAAAAAGCACTTTTTAGCAGAGCTTAAGTGAACCTGATGACTCATTACTCTGGAAATTGATAGGGTATAACCTTGACTTTTACAGTTTTAGATAGATGGGAGTATTCTGCGTGCAGTGATACTTTATTCATGAAAATAGGCCATAGGGTTACAAAAATACAGGGTGATATGTAAAACTCTAAAATAAAACTTCAAAACACCCTAGCGGCTAAACCGTTACGATTTCCGACCGCTCCCAAACGATTTTTTGTTCGTCCAACCAAAACCTATCAACAGCCGGCCGCTTTGTAAAGTTAGCGTATACACCCTGTATAAGTTGCGAATGAGGCGATATGAGTATTTTAAATCTTTAAAACGGCGATATCTCATGAATGGCAATTCGTACGGGAAAATATATAATATCTTTTTTTGTAGATAATCGCATAATCTATAAACTTTGTAAACACTATTTTCTGGTAAGGCTTACCGCTTAAGAGATATTAGCCAAAAACGGATTTTTTTGTTTTTAGGGGGCATATTCTACTCACTAAAAACTATTCTTAGAGAAGTAAAAACCCCTAACAACTGGACTATATTAAATACAATACTTTTATATAATTTAACTATTTTTCAAATAACAAATAGTTTCTGAGTTATTAGGATTTTATTTTTGTATGGTGTTCTTGTTATTTTATTCTTGAAACCTCGTGTTAGGGTTAGCCTTAAGTTGGTACACCCTCCCTTGTAGTAAGAGGTCTTTTTCGCCACCTGACCACCTGAAAGACATAGACAGTGGACTTCGCTATCATTTCCTAGAAAAAGGATTGGTTGAACATGGCATGCAAGCTCATAATGTTGAGAAAAGAGTTAAAAAATCGTAGGTAAAAAATACTGGAAGTACCACCCCATTTTAACACAAAACAGGCATCTAATTAGGTTAAGTTGTAAATAATAGACAAGGTAAAGGAGCCATTGGTGGATTGATAACAGGTAGACAGACTTCCGTTGCATGTGAATTACTTTTTCTTAGCCAGTATGTGATTAATACACTCCGTATAACACGCAAGATTTTCGATTGTTTTGAAAACTATTTCTTCCGGGCACCGTATTGATACAATTAAATTTAAGGAATATGCTGAAATTACCATGAAATTATATACAGAGTTATATGGTTGGTATTATATGCCTTCAAGCGTACATAAAGTTCTCGCACATGGAGCAGCTGTAATTGAGACTACTATTGGCACTAGTTCCTATTGGGAAGTTATCTGAAAAAGCTGCTGAATCAAGGAATAAAGATTTCAGAAGATACCGTCCAGACCATTCACGAAAATTTAATAGGGATGCAACAAACGAAGACATTCTAAATAACTTGCTGATTAGTTTAGACCCATACATTAACTCCAAAAGTCAAAAATTACTTCGAAAACACAGAGCACTTTCAGATGAAGTAAAAGATTTACTAATTTTGCCCAATACATTAGACGATGCCTTTGAAAAAGAATTCTGAATTTGCAAATGTAGACCAAGGAGGCTAATTGATTATGATTAGAATGGTATTGTTTCGAAGATATTTAGTTTTACTAAAATCCAAACAATAGTGTCTGTAATAGGTAAAAGCTCCAAATTCTGCCTCTAGGTAGGTGTTAGTTAGAATCTTTCCTGTAGTTACATATAAGTGGACTGGGCCTATAGAGACACCACAATAAGCAAAACGCGCCTAGTTCTCTAGTGGTGCGGAAAAGTGGACATATCCAAATACAAAAACTCAAATTGCCGCGTAATCGCACAAAATCGCAGCGAAAGTCTTAGCATGCAACTAGTTCAGCACTCCCATTATATGAAACTATAAGCGGAATTTTAAGCGATTTTAAGCGTTTTGAGAAAATCACCTATTTCACTTTTTCTCCATACAAAAAAATCTTAAAACTAACCAAACTCAAAAAATATGTGTTTAAACGAAAAAAGTGATATAATATAACAATTGTTAATTGTATCAATTAATGGAATTAAATCCCATCATTACTTTTTTGAAAAGGCCAACTTCATTTTCATGTGGCCTAGTAATGTGTGATTCTGTATCGATTTAAGACATAATCGATTTTTTCGTGTAAAAAAATCGCGTTTTTCCGATCTTTTCCAGCCGATACGAATTTCGATAATCGATTCTTTTTTAGAGAATCGTAATCATCGAGAATCGTACCTTAAGGTAGAAACAGAATGGCACGGAGACCGTGGCGGAGTCCGCCGCTCAGAGAGTTTCCCATACATTTAATTTCTCCCCAGGCGGCGCGGACAAATTAAATGTATGGGAAACTCTCTGAGCGGCGGACTCCGCCACGGTCTCCGTGCCATTCTGTTTCTACCTTTACTTCTCACTATTCAGGGTGCTCCCGACTAAGATGCTAATCCGTTAAGGGATGATTCCTGGGTATATTCGAAGAAAAAAATTGTTCTACAGAATGGGGCTATCGGTCTTATCCACTAAGACACCCTAGTAAAAATGTGCACTGCGCATTTGTTCACTATGCGTGCTAGCTGTGGCGCTGATGCACGCTAGCTGATGCATGCTAGCTGCGGGCCAGATTTATCGAGATTTATTTTTACTCGGGCACAGGGTGTTTAAGAAAAGACGTTTGAAGCATTTTTTAATTTACTTAAACTTTAATTACTCCTCAACTATTTATCGTAGAGAAAAATAATTAGGCTCATTTTTAAGAGAAATTTACATTCTTTAATGTATGATATCAATATCATAAACCTCAGTCGAATATGTTCGTTCAAAGTCAAAATTTTGTTTTTTTAACTAAAATTTCAACTAAAACCATCTTAGAATTAGAAAGCTTGTAGTATTTCCTATGAATAATGTTCAACAATTTTTATGCTACGGCCTTTACTTTTGAAGTTATAAGCAATTTTGATGTTAAAATTGGCTCTATTTAGTACCTTTTTAGTACCTTTTCACCTAAGCTTTGTCGAAAAGTAATAATTATTTATGTAAATGTAAATCTTTTATAATATAATGAATTATTTATTTTAATTTGGCAGTGAAATTCGTTTTTTTTGTTTTGTTAAATTTAGTAAAAATGTTATCAAATAAATGTAATTTTTCTTTAAATATTGTACTCGATTTTTATAAAATCGATTTTTTAAGACCAATTTATAGAAAAATCGATTTCATTAAAAAAAACCGATTTTCAAGATCGATTTTATTTTTTGAAAATCGCACATCAATAATGTGTCCCTAAGTCCACTACTGCTCAGGGGCGTCACCCTTTGTACCACAAGTTCGCCATGCTGCACCTACACTGCAAATCTCAGTTGTTGGAAGTTGTTATCTTAACGCGCTTAGTGTGTTATTGTGACGTCACCTATTTGATTAACATTGTAGTCACTTTTTATACACTTAAAACGTGTATGCCAAAGAACGATCGGAGTTAATTGGGGCCTTAAACCCCGCATCGTCCACTGGTTGTAAACAGCCGTAATCAGACCTATACTTACGCATGGCATATCGTCTGCATTACAGAAGATTACGTATCGTAAGCTACTGGAAAGAGTCCAAAGAGCAGCTGAGTTGTGTATTAGTGGCGTAATGAGAAGCATCCCAACAGCTACGCTGGATGTCTTATTGCATCAGGACAAATGCTTCTCTTGGATGGACTCCATATTCATATGGTCACTCATCCATCCTTAGGAAGCTCGCCACCGCTGCGGACAACCTAGATTACACTACACCTACGTGGACCTTGGAGAAAGGTTTCAATACCATCATCCCGGCCAGGGAGGACTGGGCATATGGTGTTATCCCGACTGGGTCATTATTTATTTATACAGATGGCTCAAAAATTGGGAGCAGCGTAGGTTGTGGTATCTTTTCGAGGCATTGAATATAGATACCTCTCTTCGTTTACCCGTCGGAAGTCCGGAAGTCAGGCGGAAGTCGCTACTATCTGAGAGGCTCTCGAATGGCTAAAGATATATAGTATATCTCATAAGAATATTATGTATTCTATCGGATAGCCAGGCGGCCCTCAAGGCTCTTAATTCTGTCTTTACAACATCCACGACTGTTCTGAACTGCCGCAGGCCTCTGTGTGAGACTGCCACTCAGTTTTATATAACGCTGTGTAGGGTTCTTGGACACAGAGGTATTAGGGGAAACTGCAGGGCAGATGAGCTTGCTAGGCAGGGAACCGAAGTGGAAAGGACACGACCTCACTTAACCCAGATGGGAATGCCCTTAGCCACCTAAAAACTGGCTGTGAGAAATATCAGCTTAGCTCGAGCCGGGCTGAGGTGGACCACACCAACAGTGTGCCGCACTCTTCACACAATATGGCCGAACTTGGACGCAAAGCTGAACAAAAAAGATAAAAGCTATGTACTGAAGGTGTTGACCCGTCACTGTCTCTTTGGCCCGCATGACGAAAGATTGGGACTTCCCCACAACGACTTATGCAGAAGTTGTGGCAATGAGGATGAGGAAGAAACTGTCTCCCATCTTCTCTGTACATGCCCGGCCCTGGCGAGGAAAAGAGGGACCTTCCTTGGCTCATCTTTCCTTGATGGATTGAGTGCGCTGCAAAACACTGGTGTTTCTGACCTCTGTCGCTTTATTAAAAGCTCCAAATGGCTTTAAATGGCCCAACACTAGAATGGCATCACAATGGGCCCAATGGTGCGCCTAAGTGGGCTCCTTAGTAGGGGAGCGGCTATTTCAACCTAACCTAACCTAATATTAAAACTTGTTTGGCCGTCACATGGGGGAGGATTATGTTTCAATCACGGTCGGTGTTCGCCCGTTGTAAGGCCATCTTTTATCTTTACTCGGGTATAATAATAGTATTTTATTAGTTGTTTAAATATCGTTTGAATATAATACATTGCTTTGGGTCACATTAGTTTATACCGAGCTCTAACCCGGCTGAAGACTATTAACATCACTGTAAAATGATGTTCAAAACCATAGCTAAAACACACTACATAAAACTATCATCATAAATCAAAACACGTTGCGCTTCTATAATTCATCGATCGCTTTAAGCCATAACACAATAGTCACAAAATAATAAATTAAAAAATGAAACAAATGCAATTCCTGTTAACAAGTCACGCAATATGAAAAATAAAAACTAAAAAAGTAAATTTTTATTAAATACCAAAGTACTCACCACATTCTTATTGACTGGCTCCAATGATAATCCTTCATACTTCTTAACAGCTACAACATGATTTCCCGGAGAAACAGATTGTGGTATTGTTAATGTAACAGCCTCAGTCATTTTATTCTATAGCTCTGAT
This sequence comes from Thereva nobilitata, assembly GCA_963855945.1. Taxonomy (NCBI): domain Eukaryota; kingdom Metazoa; phylum Arthropoda; class Insecta; order Diptera; family Therevidae; genus Thereva; species Thereva nobilitata. The sequence continues at coordinate 87,519,658 of OY979697.1, forward strand.
ATTGCTCTCCAGATTGACATATCCAATAAATAATCTGAAATCAACAACAAAGCAATAACAACAATTGAATAGAAGCAAAAAAAAAGCGTAAGGATACAAGATAAAAACTGTCCTTCATCTAGGAAATTACATTTTCAGAGAAGGCAGAAAGATTTATTTCCGTTATAATTTGATAGTGTATTTCTATGCGACAATAACAAGAAAGGAGAAAAAAAATTTATAGCCGCAGGCCTGTCACAGAACCCTTCTCCATTTTATCCAGTTTATGTTATTCGATTATCCTCTCAAAACCATCCTTAATTTCCTTCACATAATTCATTCCACATCATCATAGCCCGAACTGAACCAACTGAAGGCTACATTGAGCCTCTGCCATCTGCCCATGTATATACGTACATATATCCTTTCCCCAAACGACAGTGGAGCCACTCTGGTGGAGCTCATAATAATCTCCTATGCCCTCTGCCTACACATTCTGTGGCGTAACAAGTCCAATAACGACACAAAACCAACAGCGTAGAGTCACCCCAGAGGAGCCTGCGGGTGCCCCAGAAGCCCCATACAAGAAGTGGCAGGAGCTGCCTCCACGACTTATTTTCTACTTTACACACAGCTTTCGTCGCCATAATCTCGACGGCCCGTGGAAGAGAGCAGCGCCATAACGAGAAGTCCTGTAGGGAGCATATCCAGGAATCGAAATACACTTCCTGGGGACAGGGAATAGGGACTGCCAGAACGACTGGAGCTGGGGCCATAACCACGCGATAAAATTGCAATTTCACAGCCAATTAACTAGAGAACGACTGGCAGTAGTGAGGGCCCGATACAACCACTTCGAATACTAAGTGGCGCCCCAACTACACTTGAGGAGCACTTCTTATACATACACACACCAAAAAAAAAATAAACTGCTTGCATTCTCGTGTGCTCAGCGCCGCAGGAGAAAAGTTTCGAAAGCGCGCAAAACAGAAATTAGTGCAGCTCAACGCATTTCCACTTGAGCCGCAATAAATCCTGCAGTTCTTGCCCGAGCTCTTAATTTGCATATAACTCACTTATAGCCCGGGCTTGGACCCACCTCGGCTCTCCCTCTGACGTCGTCGTCGACTTCAAACTTTATAGCTGCGCTGCTCCACGAATTCCGAGGGCCCCATTCTTCATATCAATGGCTAGAGGAGACCCCGTGCGGGGGTACCCCGGGGCAGCAATCGCTGCATTCAAATTAGTTTCGTGCTTTTTAAACTTTTTAATGGCTCCTCAGTGCCAACATTGCAATTCGCGGCTTTATGGCTTAATTAAGAGGTAATAGGGCCACGATGGTCGTTAAATGGCACCTCCTCAGCCTCCGCCTTGAACAATGCCCGGCGTGGTCGATTTGTTTTGAGTGTTTGGTTAGTTTTTCGTGATTTACGCTCGATGCTTGAAAGGAGATAGTCATTGGAATTCTTTGTTTATTGAATAGCTAAACTTGGGCTAAATAGACGATGAATAGTTGCGCAAACAGTTCTCATCGAAAAGGCGGGCTTTGTTGTTACTTGTAATTGTTGGCGGTAGAGGCCTTTTCAATTTGTAACAAAATCAGTCCCAGAACAGAAATTAAAACCCTTTGAAACCTACCTTAAAACACGATTAAAAAGATCAAATCAAAGTTCAAACCTTAAAAAACACAAAAAGCTTTCTTGACGATCGTGTTTTCCCATCCTACGAACCTACGATATACAACATCAGAAGTCTTGGCTATTTTGAGAATTCCAAAAAGTATGCAATAATTTGTATGAAAATGTCCAAAAAAGCAGCATTGCCAGTCGAGTTTTTTGCAATTTCTAAAAGTTTAATAAATATTTCGATAAGTCCGCATAAAGGATCACATTTTTCAAATCCATTTCACATTAGTATTGGCTAAACTGGATAAGGATTGATTTTTTAATTTAGGGTGCGTTGCAAGGCCAAAAAAAGTTGCTTTTTTATGATTTTTTTCTGAAAAAGGATTTAATTTGACAAATACAAAAAATATTAATACATGTAGTGGTAACTTTTTACTTTATATCGACATGTTTCATTTTTAAACATATTGAGTAACAGTGCTCCTGTAGACGATTTCCTGGAGGTCCTCCAAAAAATGGTGTCTGGCGGTGAGCACGATATTTAAGTCAGCTATAATCTTACTCAGTTTTTGAGGGGACATGGTGTTTCCTGAGCATACTAATTTGGTCATGACGCACTAGACGATATATCTAGACGAAACATAAGGCGTGGAGTAAGTCCTATTCCGATTCCCGAGGTTCATAGGAAACAGTGCTGAAATAGAAGCTTAGCTAGAGCGAATCTGGCATCAGAAAATATATTGCTGCAGCAACTGGAGATTAGGCAGTTCTTCATTCAGATGCCTTAAATTCAATACGATACTTGACGCTCCAATCAAAAACGAGTTCGATGTCCGTGTTGATTGAGCTGGACAAAAATTGTTGATCATCAGGCATGATCTGGCATGTGCCTGTCTCCCATTATAGAAATCGCAAGAGTATCGCAGAGTATCGAAATCAGCAAATTTGTGAAGTGGGTTGGAGAAGATTGAAATTGGCCGAGGTGGTGTGGAGAGTGGAGTTTAGATTCGACACCGTCCAATACTACCTAGATAGAACGGCGAAAAAGGGAAATCTTAGCTAGTTATATCAAATCTAGATATAAACTTGATTGACGCCATCATTTGGAAGAGAATAGAAGTAGCTGCTATTAGGCGGTATGAACAGGGGTTTTTGGAGTCGTTTTTGTTTGGTATAGGCTAAACATGTTTTCAAGAGTCAAAGAGGTGTTCGCAAAGGTTTATCCAAAGGCGAGGCACATTTATTAAGGATCATAGTGGGTAGGTATGTGGTCAGGAATCCGACAGCTTTGAAGTGAGCTCAGGAGTACGACAAGGATGCCTACTTTCACCATTACTATTTCTTATAGTAATAAATGACATCCTTGTCAGCGCTCTAGATAGTAGAATAGGTGGCATTCAATGGGGATTGCTAGATCGCCTTAAGGATCTCGACTACGCGGATGATATCTGTTTGCTTGCCCACAGACACCAGGACCTTAAAAAAACACGTTAAACAATTTGGCAACAGAAAGTAGGTCATAAGCCTGCTGCGAAGTTATGATGTAGTTGGGAAGTTGGATTTTTTTGTTTTTTTTCTTTACATATGTCAAGATAAAGCGAAAAAAAAAGTTTCTGCAAAATCGGTCCTGTGATGTACGAGAAAATTGCATAAATGTCCATTTTTGATGCATTTTGAGTGCATTGCTACACTATTTTTTTAATTTCTCCAGTTCTGTTGGTCGTACAAAAATAAAAAAAATGGAAAATACTCGTGAATGAATAGACTATCGAACTGATTCGGTATAAATACTTTAAAAATGAATCCTAACCTCAAAAAACCAAAATTTATGAAATTTTGTTTTATTTTACTAAAAATGAAATAAATAACGGGAAAATAGTCGGATTTTGATAAAAATTGGAGAAAATATGTAATTTGATGCTATAAATACGTGGTTGAAATTTCAAAAAAAAACTTTCGATTTTTACGGCAACAATTGGCAGTTTTCAAAAAACAATTAAAATTGCCGCCATTTTATGCCAAATCATCGTAGGGTAAAAAATTATTTTTTAAATTGTAGGTTTCTTTATGTACTTTCTTGTGAGCATACGCAATACTTTGTTAGTTTATTTAAAATGTCTATTTTAGGACTTTGAAAAAAGTAAAAAATCTCAATTTTAAATTTTTTGCCTTTTGCCAACTATGAAAAGCTATTTACCAACTATGAAAAGAACTGTTACTGAATTCTGTTACCTCGGTAGCATTATTACCGAACATGGCGGTACAGAAGAAGACGTCAGTTCCAGAATAAAGAAAGCACGAAGCTAATATGCATGCCTCTCACATATGGAGATCAACGGAGATCTCAATTAACCCCAAATTGCGGTTGTTCAACTCCAACGTTAAGGCAGTTCTTTTGTACGGTTGCGAAACATGGAAAGTCACCCAATTCATCACAGGGCGCCTACAAGTTTTCATCAACAGATGCCTACGTCGTATCCTAAAAATCCGCTGGCAAGATAGAATTTCAAATGAAGAACTATGGCGCCGTGCCGACCAAGAAAGGATAGACGGCCAAATCAGGCGAAGGGCGAAGACGATAACCTAGCCAAACAGGCCCTCGACTGGAATCCGCAAGGAACCCGTCGAGTCGGAAGACCTAGAACAACTTAGAGGAGAACCCTATTAACAGAGGCCGCCACAACTGGGAGATCCTGGTCAGAGCTGAAAGCTGTCGCACAAAACAAGGTCCGCTGGAGGGCAACTGTTTCCGTCCTATGTCCCATGAGGGATTAAAGGAGCGTTATGTATGTATGTATATGGTCAGGAATAGTAGATTTCTTCACGCGGAGCTTTTTGAAACACTTGACTTCGCGAGTCCCCAAAAATACTGTCAATTGAGTATGTAGTAAATTCGAATCGGATATGAGTTTGTAAAAGGAGTTCAATTCGAAGCAAACTTATATGCTCCTTAATCAGCTTGCTTGTTCTTTAACGCCTATACAACCGCGCTCCGGTCCTTATTTCTCGCAATTGTTCTCTCCCTATTCTGAGCCGATGTCATCCAATTTAGCATCCCTAGGCTCTGGGCGTGCTGGTCTACGCCATCCTTCCAGTGGAGGCTGGGTCTCCTTCGGTGTAGCCCCCCTATATCTTACCGCAGAGAACTTTTCGAGCAGGCTCTTTTTCGCACATACTAGCTAGATCCTAGATACCCTGCGCACCGGAGTCTAGCGAGCTATTGGGGACTAAAGTTAAATGTTCTTGTAGACGGGGCTACCATGTACTTCTTTTGCTTTCATTGATGTGCAGTCCCAGCTTTCGTGGCGCCCGATCAATCAAGGTGAACGCTTCCTGCACAGCTCTTGATGTTTTACCAATGATGTCAATGTCGTCTTATACATTATCAAAGACTAGACATTTACATTTACTTCTCAACCTGAACTTTCCTGCTGATGGAATTACAGAAGTTTCTTAACTGAATATACTAAAGGAGAAGCGATTCATTTCGGAAACTTCTGTACGCTCTGTAGGTAGTGCTGCGGAAACACAAATCCCAGTCAGTGTATTGGGCGAAACGAATAAGCACTATCTAGTTGGCTTTCTGCTAATGCCAAACAGTTTTTTAAGAGTTGTGATGTTGATTGGCGAGTAGATGTATGTATATGTATGTCAAGTTAGGACTGACTAAACAATGGTCTGAGTTACTAAGCGAAATTTTAGACCTGGGATTACCTCGTTCAGTGTGAAGTAAAATATCGAGTCTGGGAGGTATCTGTAATATCACGGTGAAGATTGTTGAGAACTCGCCGTTTTTTGTCAGAGACACTGGCGCAATTAAGTAATTTAGCCAAATTTACATTATGTACGTAGAAGTCATTCATTACAATGATTTCACACTCAGAGAGGGAGGATTAGAATCTGAAGACTTGTTTGCTCTTTTGTACACCTTCTGGGAGGTCACATCTGTCCTAATATAAAAGGCTGCTCTCCCATAAACAGATAAGTTGTGCACTAAGGTATACCCAGACACCTGATAATAAATTAAGTTAGTATCAGGCGAGACTTGCTTTTCACTTTCCGCACGAATAGCGGAGCCTTGTTGGAGTAGAAAGCGAACGAATACTACAAAAACCAAAATAAACAATTTTCAATCTGAAGTTCACTTATCACAACAAAACATATTTAAATATGAAAGATTTACTTCTGTTAGATTTAATTCCAAATTGTATGCACAAACTCCCTTAAAACTTTTATTGTCTTGATTGAATTTACTTATCACTTACAGCTTAACCTAAACAAAAAAAATCAAATCTCCACAAGTCACAAAAAAAAAGATCAAAATAAACGAAAGTAAAACTTTAAGACAATCTCCCATCTCCTATTAATCTCATTTAATTAAGAACGACAGACAGTCATTAACACCCTTAAAAGGGACTGGCGAGGAGTAGAAAAAGGTGGAGTAAAAATTAACTACAGTAACATTTAATCCCAGACAATTACGTTCACAACAATTTCACCCAAAAAAAGCACAGACAGACAAAAATCTCCATTTTGCCAGAGTCGTCTTTTAGCCTCTCGATTAATCTCGTCGATTGAACTGAAATTTAATTGGAAGGCTCCCAAAAAAGTCTTAGTCGAATGAAAATTGGATTTGGGTTGTAAATTGGATTACGATGAACGGCGACACGATGAAGTGCTCCGATGTCGAATGAAATTTGCCCAAAAATTCCTTTCACGTAGGAGGAGGAAGCCGAGTCTCTAGTCCTACTAAGAAGACGAGCAACGTAGCAACAACACCAGCACACACACAATGTTCAACAGCGACAACAAAAAAAAAATAAAAATAAAATTCCCAGAGAATTGGGCAAAGTCTAAAGTCGGTTCAGTTGATTTTGGTACACGATCGGAAATAAATCTTCAAAGTCAAATACTCTCGTAGCATGGCGAAAATCACTTTGAACTTCTTTTGCCACCACCCACGAAGGATGTTTTCGATTAGCTTTAAATAAAGGCGAAATTCGAGGGAATTCCGACGAATGGTGGGCGGTCCATGATGCTGAGAGATAGAATAAAAATTGCTTTTATGGAGGATTATAAACTGTTCGATAGACTGTTACTAATGTCCGAACAGTAATGCGCCGGCAGAGCATGCAATAAAACAAGGATTAAAACTAATTAACTGCCGCTAATTAATTAGGTAAAAGATCAACCGTAATCCAACGTTAATAAATAACTTTGTCCACAGTCCGACAATTAATCTCATGTAGCTAAAAACCAACGACCGACACTTAAAACTTTAAAAGTTCACTAATTAACCAGAGATTCCCCAACTGACCGGGCATTAGGAGCAGAAAGTCCATAAATCTCGGTGTCGACGATGCAGGACAACTTTCGAAAAGGAGCCACTTTGTACGGACATAAAACTATAAAATAATCATAAACACACAAGTAAATAGCGATATACCAGGGCTAGACAATTGCACATAAATATCATGCGGAGCCCATAACACTAAAAACATATTTCAGCCACCCGTTGGCACACAACCCGGAGAAAAAAGCCGCCCAACATGGGGCAGGCCCCGGTCCCAATGGGACTATTTGTCCGGAGCAGAGAGGGAGAGTGAGTGAGAGAGAGCAGGGAAAGGATATACAACAAGGACTCCTCGACCCGGTGGATAGTGCCCAGCCTGAAATCTCTACCGGGTCTCCGCGCTGCTGCCGGGGCATAGCAGCGGGACGGGGCTGGGCTGTTGCTGGTCTGGTGTAGGGCCGTTAAAAGGGGCTAGTTAACTCCCTCGTGTGCCAGGACAACAGGAGCACCGAGTAGGCGGCTGCGTCGTCTAGCAACAAGCTTCGGGATCAGATTCTTCTTCCCAGTATGGGTTATAAATTTCCCAACATGGCTAGGCTGATGTCGGATCGGTGTTTACATGTATGTGCAATTATTGTCGGTTAGGGGCTAAAGGGCTTTTCCGCTTACGGTCGGGCATCATCTCCTATGGCTTCTGCACTTAAGCTGGGACCACTTTAAATAAAACATTGAAAAGGATTTTATATACATTAATAATTTCAGATGTCCTTTTGGTGTTTTGCCTAAATTGGACGAGGGGAAGTGGTTGTTGTACTAAATCATAATTTTGATAGTTTAAGTAATCATAGTTTGGGAAGAGAGTGTCTCTTCGGTTGTTGTGTAGACAATTAGTTGACCATGTGAATTGGTTTTGATTCTTAACTGGTATAGTGAAATTGGTTGACGTTTTGGTTATGCATTTTCTTTTAGGGGTATGCGACACGAGTCGAGCTTACTGCAGTCATTGAACGATTTTTAGGCTAGTCGGTGAGGCATTTTTATTGCAATTTTGGCCCATAAGCGAGATTGTTGTTGGAATCGCTTCGTTTTAGGGTGTAGTTAAACAACCTAAGTTTGCCCACAATTTGGTTGACCGTAACTTTTTAATTAACTTATTGTGAATAAAATAGGCTCTTTCCATAGCTCCGTTCCTGCTAACTATAACATATGCATTGGGAAAGCTCTTCGTTATGAAATTCTCTAAAAAATAAGCCTTGTTACAGGTTGCTAAGTGCAAGGCTGATCTTGCAAATAGCTTCCAAAGTTTTCAAAACGCGTTTTTTTTACTTTTTGTTTACATGAAAACAACTGCACATAGAAGGCTGTTTGAAGATGTTGATTATGTAGTCCCGGCAATGTACAAAAAATTTCAACAAAATCGGTTCATTAGTTTTTGGGTAATTTACGTTTTTTTTACCCTAATTAACAATGCTGCCATTTTTTGAAAAATCAGTTTATAATTGGGAAATTCATTTAGAAAACTTAAGAAACAATTGAAAATGAAATCCCGTTGGAATTTTTGAAAAATCGCAATTTTGAACGATTTTATGAGGTTTTTTTTATGCGCGACATAAATAAACAAATATAAAAAGGTATGTGCCTAAAAAGCCTCATAAAAATGAAATACGAAATTTCATTTTCAATTGTTTCTTAAGTTTTCTAAATGATTTTTGCAATTATAAACTGATCTTACAAAAAATGGCAGCATTGTTAATTAAGGTCAAAAAAAAATTAGATCGTTAATTACACAAAAACTAATGAACCGATCTTGTTGAAATTTTTTGTACATTGCCGGGACTACATAAACACCATCTTCAAGAATTGTCAGCCTTCTATCTGCAGTTGTTTTCTTGTCAACAAATAGTGAAAATAACGTGTTTTGAAAACTTTGGAAGCTATTTGCAAGATCACCCTTGCACTTAGCGACCTGTAACAGGGGTTATTTTTTAGAGAATTTCATAACGAAGAGCTTTCCCAATGCATATGTTATACGAAAAGTTAGCAGGAACGGAGCTATTGAAAGAAATATAAAAAAAACGCCTATTTTATTCACAATAAGTTAGTTAAAAAGTTCTGCGGTCAACCAAATTGTGGGCAAACTTAGGGTGTTTAACTACACCCTAAAACGAAACTATTCCAACAATAATCTCGCCTATGGGCCAATAATTAATTTTTTATCATTTTTTCCTTCTCGCCGACTAGCCTATTAGGGCAAAGGATGAAGAGGCCCTTAGAGGGGAAATCAACGCTTCTGGATTCTATTTCTCGCGTTGATTTCACGCACGCACTTGCATTGACGTTTGGTGGGGTGGGAAATTTCGTATTTTGTTTGGCGAAAATACGCATACATAGATAATCATAGCATGTTCAATAACTGGGTGACTGCAGTAAGCACGCGTCGTCTCGCATCTCTGTGCGTGCTTACTGCTGAGCTTACTGCAGTAAGCTCGACACGTGTCGCATCCACCTTATAGCCTTATGACACTGGCTTTTTCGTAGGCTGAAAATGCTGCCTTGGCTAGGCTGAAACATGAAAGAAAAAATTCAAAGGAGATTTTCCCATATGTAAGAGTGAGAGGAGTATATACTCAAACTTCTCTTGGCTGGATTTTAAGTGTTATAAAAAGTCTAGAAAACTGTTATAAAAAGCATAGGAAAAGAATGAGATTCATGTTATTTTTTCTATGCTTTTTATAACAGTTTGCTGCATCTCTAGACTTTTTATAACAGTGAGTGAATAACAATAAATTGAAATGATTATAAATATATAAGAAGTGGAAATAAATATAATTGCAGTGACAATATATATAATTGAAGTGACAATAGATATATTTGAAGTGAAGGGGTAAATGTTTAGAATTGGGGCTCCGGAGTAAAATCGCTCCAAAAAAATTTTGAGGTGTTTACAGTGATTTTTGAATGTCCCAATAAGGGGGTTGCGAATTGGGGGATTCCTTCTGCATTCACTCACAACTATCTGTTATAATAATCAGACAATCGTTCTTACTCTCACATGCTATCTCTGTCACACAGTATAACAGATTTCGTCATTTTCAGCCTAGCCAAGGCAGCATTTTCAGCCTACGAAAAAGCCAGTGTCATAAGGCTACTAAGATACGAAAGTGAAGCGATTCACAATTATAATGGGAAAAAGTTTGTGTCATTTTACCGATAGACGGCGTCAATTGCCGATAAGTCACGAACCACTGATCTCAGCGACACCACTAAGCTCCACTCGTTTGAAAGGGGACGGTTTGAGTGCTAATCGGTGCAGTGGCTGGAAAATTCCCCCTTCAAAGCCGTGCAAGCCAATATATGTAAAGTTATCGTGTCGAGCGCTGTATGGCAATGGGTAGTTTTTGCACTTTGACGTTTTTGTCGTTCGACGATCTCCTCAGGGCACCGGGCGCAACTATTTGTATAATGCCTTATGTTGATATTGATACTCTGTCGGGATGGACCAACGCTTTCCTTACATACTCGTGGGACATCTATGCATGAATTATATTGCTTTCATTGCTCCGGAACCGGCTATTGTGCACCCACCATCACCTGGGTGAAACACGCCGATCGCTGGAGGTCCATGCCTGGATTGGTCAACTCTAAGCGGTTCCTGCCTGTGCCGTCTCTTAATGTGGCACTCCGCCCAGAATTACCATTTAAAGAGAATAGGAAAGGCGGAGGACCCCACCTGCAGTCTTTGCCTTGAGAAGTATTTGTGTGCCCTTCGAACAGTCCAGTCCGGCTCTACACACTGCGATGAACGTTTCATTCGAATATTGGGTTCCAACGTTGGAGTGTTACCCATCACACCCCGAAGGTGTCCAAATACGAACGTTGGACGCTTGACATTGGACACACACATTTCAAGCATCTGCCACACGAAGCGGCCTACCATCAAGTGTCCAACGTTGGAGGGTGTTCATAGCATCGTGTAGAGCCGGCATAAGGTACAAGCCTTTAGGCAGACCTGTTCAAGCGGTCTGTCCTACAAATATGAGGTATGTATAGAGGTGTAGTACAATATAGGTCAAGTGTGTGGTCGCGGTGCTTTTGAACTCTTTACCTCACTAAAGAAGAAAAAGAGGAATATGAATGCGATGCGCTGCTGAAAAGCAATGAAATCGACCCGTTTTTGAAACGTCTTCTAACAGGTGATGAAAAGCTGGTCATATATGACAAGGACAAGGAATGGCAAACCATCACAAGCGTTCGCGAAGCTAGGATTGACGTGATAATGTGTGATATGTGATAATGTGTGTGGGATTGATTATAGAGTTTTGTAGAGTTTATCCTTCTAGCTCAGAAGGTACACTTCTCAGCTGGTCAGGAAAGGAGTCGTCCACAATAAGTTTCTTCCAGTTGGTCAGACGATTTAATTTTACTGTGAACAACTAGAGAGATTACTCCAGGCAATTAAAGGAAAATAGCCCGAATTGAATAGTAGAAAAGGTGTTGCCATCCATCACGACAACGTCCGATTACACCCACGATATAGTCCAGACATAGCACCATAGCCGGCGGATAATGTGGGTATATTGGGTGGCAGTATCCACCCAGAATACTCCGTCCGACCCGGAATTTGAGAGTAACTGAGCGTGTGATATGAAGAATGCCTCTGGTTCCCGCTCATATTCGCCGAATCTCACATAATATAAGAAAACGTGTTCTGCATTACCCTGGAAAGCTTGGAGCCATCGTGCTCAAAACGATAGAGGTATTTTCTATATCCTCCATTTCCACTGCGTGACGTCGTAACTCACTCCCCACACTCCCTCGTAACCCATCTATCCACGTTTGGGATAAGTCTGAGGGTCCACGAGACTCGTCTCACTTGCCTTGCCATTACGTTACAGACTCGCCATCATCTGCCGCCGCACTGAATTTTGCTCCCCTCTAACATATTCTGGATCATAGAGACGCATGCATCGTTGAATATAGTCTTAAATGCACAGCACGCGCGAACGACACTTAAACTGGAGACAGATACATGCGTTTGGTGCGTGCGGTGTAGCGTCGTTCGTAAATTCAAAATGGCGGCTAACACAAAATGGCGGAAAACATATAATAGACTAAAAAGTAGAAAATATAACCGATCAACTTCAAATGCTTGACAATGCAATGTAAAAAAAACAAAGACGTCGTTTCCAAAATGGCGAGCGATTTTTGCATTTATGTTTTCCGACTTCAAATTTTCACATACGCATTGTTCGACTGACAATGCAATGCGACCATTTTTGTTCCCCGACCCACCCACATGCGTATTCAATGGAAACGCATGACAGGTAGAATACAATTGGTTGCGTGGCGTCATTCCAATTTCAAAATGGCGGCTTACCTGTTCTTCACAAAGCTCTCAGTATGGGTATCAAATGAAAGGGTGTGACAATTATAATGCAGTAAGCTGCGTAAAGTTTTTTTAAAATCTAATATGGCGGCCACCACAAAATGGCGGAAGACTATAATAGACTAAAAACCAGTAAATAAAATGTAGTTATGTGATATATTTTGTCAAATCAATATAAATAAATATATGGCTTTATTTACTACTTTTGACTATTATATATGTATATTTTAAGACAATCGTTTTTCAGGAGTTAACTCCAGTCACGCGTCGGAGCTGACACGCAATTTCTTTTATTATAGGCAACTCTAAATTTTTATATGTATCCAAAATCAATTTTTGCAGGTTTGGTTCTTTTTTTCATTATACCCTTTTCCTACCGCGGACTGCGCACACATAAACTTTTTTTTATTTAAAGGCGTTGCAACGCACGCGGGTTTTTGCTAGTATCTATATATATAAAAATGAATGTGTGTATGTATGATCGCTATAGGCTCCTACACCGTGTAACCGATCTTAATGAAATTTTAACCATGTGCTATATACATTCAAACTTAGAACATAGGCTATTTTATTACTTTCTACAGCCACTCCTAGAGGGCGCTGCCATGGAGAGCTTCGTTGAAAATCATCGCAGAGCTTTGAATTTTTGCATGAAGTTCCGTGAAGGTCTCCTATGATACACCTCGAAGCCCGATTTTCGAAATTCAAAATGGCCGCCGAAATATTACCGAAATTCAAAATTGCCGCAGATATATGGTTGAATTTGCCAATTTTATTCCGATTCCAATGAAAGTGGGTATCTAGGGGTTTTTAAGGTCGCAAATAACGAATTTGTGGTCAAAACTTATATATTCAAAATGGCCGACGAATTTGCTAATTGTGTTCCGATTCCAATGAAAATCTGTATCTGAGGTTTTTTAAGGTAGCAAATAACGACTTTATGATCAAAATTTAAATTCAAAATGGCCGCACCAATATGGCCGGCTAGTTTGCGAATTGTATTCCGATTCCAATTAAATGGTTTTTCGTTAATGGTTAAGAAGAGTTGAATTTTGAAGGTTTGGATTGATTTTAAATGTTTAAACGTTGGGTGCAGCGAGGCGCACCGGGTCCCAGCTATCCAAAATACAGAAAATAAGGGGTTCATTGAGACACTTCATCTGTGTATGCAAATTCATACCTCGAAAAATGCCATGTCAATGGATGGTTTTTATTGTCTCGATCAAACTGTCAGATCCCTAATAGTTTCACATTTTGTTATTTGGAATCAAAAATACCAAAAAATTGCCTTTTTCAAACTCTCCTACTGTATATTAAAATACATATCACCTGATTACTACTATTGGCTTTTGGGAGCAGCATAGGCGCACCGGGTCCCAGCTATTCCTAATAAAGAAAATGATGAGGGCTTGTTCAGTGCACAACTATTCTACCAGGCCACTTCACATCAGCTTATCCAACAGTGTGTACGTCCAGCTATTCCACCCTCCAAAACAAAGAGTCTATGATAATGTTCGACAGAAGGTAGAACCCCGTCCTTTGGGCATCTTTTGCCGACACTTTTCGAAACCGCGAGCCTTTTTTTCGAATTCGTATTACCCTTTGTTGTCTACCCAAGTCACTACCATGTTTCCTGTACTGAATCTTATCAAAGGTCCCTTCAATGTCCACAGTTGTGGGGTAGCCATCATCGCCAACCTTTATAGCAGTTCCTCGGCTATTCCAGTAGAAGGTGCATTATTGTTTCTATAATTATTGGGCATGATTGCTGTCCTATCTTCCATTTTTAATAATGCATTGTTTCTGACACTTCACTTCAAGAATAAAAATTTCAATAATAAAAAAACAATGTTCTGACTCTAAATCTAACCTTCTGTTTCCTGCAAAAATTCAAGGAAATTACTTCAATGGTGTTTACGTGACATGTGTTCATTCTATTTCTACATTTCACAATACTTAGCGAATTGCACTAAAGTCGTTTCTATTCTGTGCATAAAATTGCTCCACCTACAGTCGCGAACCATTGAAAACGAACAACCATTAAGCTTAAGATAATAAAACGAAGGCGCCAAGTACGACTGACTCTACGCACATTTGCCCAAAGTGACCGTTCACCAGACAAAAGTCGGTACTAAAATCTGGAACGCATTTCCTTTCGGATCTTCTGAAAAAACAATCGAATGAGGTTGACAGCACTTAAAACAGTGCCTGCGCATGCTCCAATATCTCAGTTCCATACTTAATCCTCTAAAGATACTAAATGCAACATAGAAAATTATTTTAATTAAGCCTTGGTCAATTGCTCCTCATTTTTCTCCTCATTTGGAAGGTGAAGGAAGGTAGGTAACATTTTGCCATTAAGTCGCCTATATTGACTTCGAGCTGCCATGACGTAATTCCAGACCGTGTGTGTGGGTAGAGATCTTTAAACAAAGTCTATCGTCACTTCCGTGAACACCTTACAGAATCTCGCAAGGCACAAGGTGCCACAAAGGTTTTGCCAGAGAGAGAAAGATTGTAACTTCGGATATGCTTACGAAGAAGCACCTCACACTGCACCTTAGACACGTGCCATTAATAAAACGACGATCGCGTGTTGATTGCTAATTCACTACTAAACGAGTCCGCGCTGGATCATGATCATTCTCGCCTAGAGCAGCCAGCACCTTATCATCGTCCCGATAGTCTCTTCCCATTCACCGCGCGACCACTTAACCTGAGCATATGTGCACGACGTGGATTAAATTATAATCGCTAGACATAAGCAGCAATGATCTGCGCGAGTTGATCATAATGCGAGCTCGCGGTTGATGGATGTGGTTCGAGAAAATTTATGTCACGTACGCGAACAGTTCAATTGCGCCAGCAGCGCATAAAGTTGGCGCGCAGCTTTATGCCCGTAAATAGCCTGCGCAAGGACATGGATGTGTTTTGATTATTTTTTTTTTATTTTTTCTTTATCTGTCCTCATTTTCTCGACTTATATTATTGTGCTTGAACGGGGGATGGACAGGCCAACACAATTGGTCGGTAGAGGGTCTGCTGAATAAATCCACTTCCAGTCTAGAGAAGGAACTTGTTATCAGATTGATTTTTATCACAGATTTTCAGGTCAGTTCATGAGAGTGATTTTTGCGCTGCCAGTAATAATATAATCTGAATGTGGCCCTGGGATTTATTGCAGTAAAGGTCGAAGGGCATTTATTAGCCGGGTCGGGATTGTTGCGGATGTTGAGGGAAATTATTTTCATGATTTGTTGTTGATGAGATAAATTTAATTATTTTTGCAGCCTTGTATCAACAATTTTGAATAATTATGGATTCATTGACTTGGACTCGAACTGTGGAATGATTTGAGAGGTTAGTGACTGCTTTGAAGCAATTTTTGTGATTTTGTGCAGGCACCGTTGTCTTAAAAATAGAAATCTCACGAATTTAGTTTTATTGAAATATTTTTATTTATTTTTTCAAATTCTTTGATTTGCTGCATAAATAATTTCATGCAATATAAAATTTTCTGTAGAAACTCCACGAAGATTGTCGATTATCTTCAAAGTATAGTGGGTCAGGGTCAATGCAAAGCACCTGCACCTCACATTCGACCCGTATTTCCGACTAGGCATTGTTATTTTGATAGCTTAGGAGCAAAGTATTCTAGTTACCATCGCAGAGTGGGTTCGTTTGGATGGAACTGTTTATGAAAACTGAGTTATCCTTCTGTACACTCATTGCACAACAGCTAGATGAGATCTTTCATAAGATCTGTGGATCTACAAAGATAGGATTAGAGGCTTATCTGAGACTTATAGCACTCTGTACTTTTCATATACGAATAGCAGAGTAAGAACCTGTGTGCTGATGAACCATTTCTGTACACCAGATCGCACAGATGTACCTACAAGTAGCTACGGGAAATGGAGGTTTTGTAATTGCATCAATCTATCTACCGTATGATTCATTAAATTCTCCGACCACAACGGAAGTGGATATACTGATGAGAAACTGTATTGAGAATGGCACAGGATCGATAGTTCGTTGTAACGCCAATGCACATAATACGGTGTGGAATAACAGCAACGACAAGAACAAGAGTTTCGGCTCGAATTTGTGGTCTGAAACAATCCATCCAACCATCGTTGGGAAGTCATAGATATGACTCTCTGCAGTAGGTGGGTACAGAACTGGGAGGTGATGGTTTGGCAACAATGTCGTAACAGAGGTGCCCTGCCCTCTGATGTTGTAGAGAACTGAAGAAACTAAATAAAGTGCCTAGAAGGGCCTTCGGCAAGTCAATGAAGTGAGACGATCCAGCCGCCTGGGAGAATTACAAGGCCGTATCGCAAGCATAGAGAACATATCGAAGGTATAAGCAGACTTCAGATAATGATCTCCAGCGACCCAGTCCTCAAAGTTGGTCCCGTACTAAGGCAACGAGGAAAAAGACTGAGAAGCTGGAGAAAACTGATAAGATCCCGATGGAACCTCACTATCCAGGTAGCTTGTAGATAAGTTTATGTAATTCGAAATCAAATGGCAACGAGGCTGAATCTTGTAATAGAGTTAACCCTTCTAAAGCAGTAGGTGCACTTCTTAGCTGGGCCAAGAAAAATTTACCAGCTCAGTACAAGGTAGCACTGAGATAGGCTCAACTAAAGCATGCAAACATATAAATTAAAACAGTAAGAAATGAAATACACAAACAAGCGTGTAAGAAAAGTCAGTCACGTGAGATTGAAAAGACTCCTTTTAAGGACGTCTTTACTAATGCTCACGCTAAAAACATTAATATTTTTATTCACATTAATGAACATACGATTAACAGGCTCGTATCTGCTGTAATTCGTGTTAGAGGAGTTGGTGTGTAAGAGAGGTGGCCCTCTCAAATTGTAACCACTCTCTCTAAACGACGCACGGCGACTTAGAAAACCTGAGTCGACCTTTCCATGAAGGAGCTGATGAACAAATACAACATCGGCCATCTCACGACGCCTGCAAAGAGAGCTTAAGTTGAGTAACTTTAGTCGGGATTCATATGGTGGAAGAACTAATAACGGGTTATCCCAAGGAAGATGATTCAGTGCGAATCGAACGAACCTCCTTTGAACCGACTCAATTCTTCGAACGTGCGAAGAGGACCTGGGACCCATACTCGAGTAATGGTCTGACAAGAGAGATATAAAGGTGTTTAGTAATCAAGGGGTTATTGAACTCTTTGGACCACCTTTTTATAAAACCCAGGACTAAACTACCTTTGGAAGCAATATAGTTAATGTGAGCAGAAAAATCGAGCTTACTATCAAATCTAATCCCGTGATCTTTTACAAAATTAACACGACGGACACACTCGTAGAAAAGGTGTAGTTAAAAAATATACTAATATTGAGAACCAGGTTGTTGTTCGCACACCAAGAGTAAAACGTATCAAGGTCAGCTTGCAAAAGTTTGCAATCCTCGATACTTATGTGACGGTACAATTTGATGTCATCACCGTAAATCAAGATTCTACAGTGCCTTAGCAAGGGAACAATGTCATCAATTGATAGAATAGAGAGCAGGGGACCAAGACGACTACCTTGAGGAACACCGGATGGTTACTGATTTGGATCCACGAAAAAGAACTTGGTAGGTCCTGTCAGCTAAGTAAGACTGGAACCATACTAGAAGGGCTCGCGGAAAGCCTAATATCCGTATTTTGAGAAGTATAATGGAGTGAGAGAGCTTGTCAAATGCTTTACTAAAATCAGTGTAAACACAATCAGTCTGGCAACCAGAAAAGAAGCCCTCGACAACATAAGAAGTAAACTCAAGAAGATTGGTGGTAGTGGAACGAGCGATTGCAGAATTGATAATAGATTCAAAGAGCTTCGAAATGACAGACAGCTTCGAACCGGTCTATAATTCGATATTTCGTTCTTGAATCGATCCCAATAGGATCCTGACAGAAGGAAAGCGTACATTAGAGACCATTTCTCCCTTTAAGATATCGAGACTTGACGGGTCATATTTCGGTGATGTGGTGTTCGTGTTTCTCCCCAAGCCATGTGACAAGGACTGAAGGACATTCAAACAAAATCCTTCAAACCGGCTGACCTTAAAACTTTCTGGAGAAGGTGATGTTGAACTATGTGGAAGGACTATACTAAAAAGGTATCCTTTAAGTAGAAGCTGGCAGGCATACCTGGATTGTTGATATATAGAAATTGCTTTACACAAACTGGTGAGAATAGCTCAGGAAACTGAAAAATGTATTTTAAATTTAAGGATATGTTGGAGTTAGAGAAGAGTATTCCCTTCGAGGGGAACTGTTGAAATATGACAGTGGAAAAATGTTATTACACCCATTTAGTGAGTGAGGAGTGAGTCTTTCACCCATTTAGGGCCATTTTTTTCACTAGGCGAATAAACCTGAGTTAACCCGGAAATAGCTAACTCCGGGATAAATTTATTCCGAATGCATAAACTATGGAATAAAAATTTCGATTTGTTCACATTTTATCTCGGCTTATACTCCGAGTATAACTTGGGGAATAAATTCCAGTACTTTCCAGTTTTAACTCAAAGGTATCTCATAGTTGGCTATAATTTACACAAATGAGTTTATTTTGCGAAATATAAGATTTCCATGGATATGATTACTTTTTTTTGACTTGTCTGAAAGTTTTTGCTTTTTTATCTTGATCGATAAAATTGTCGGAAAAGGGTAATTGCAAAAATAATAAGAAAGCTGAGTTGAGTTAAGTGGAGCCAGTTTCAACTCGACCCACGTTTATGAGTGGGTTGAGTCTGGGTTGAACCTAGTCATAAACGGGGTAAATTCTAAATTCTTACAGCTAGCTTTAGATAAGGGAGCGAAAAATTGCAGAGAAGTTAGAGAGAAGTAAGAAAATACGAGTAAGGTAGTTAAAGTAAGGAGAATAGAGAAGTAGTATAGGAGAAAGTACTAGAGTGAAACTGGAAGAGAAGATAGAAATATAGATGCCTGTTTTGTAAAAGTCATGGCTCTGCTGATTTTTTGGATGGATAGAGGAAGTCTATTCCAAAGTGTATCGCATGCAGAAAGAAGGAACGACTACCAACCAAGGAACGATGAAAAGGGGTAGGCAACTTGAATGACCGCAAGGACTGTATAGGAACAAGGAAATCAGAGAGGTAGCAAGGGCGTTTAGAGTAAAGAATTTTATGTAGGAGAGCTAGTGCCATGACATTAAGGAAATGAAAGTGCCCACATTCCAGTAGTGAGTTTTGCAAGTCCGACACATGATCAAATCTACGGAGGTGAAAAACAAATCTCAGACAATTATTGAATGCGACCCTGAGTCGTTGATGACAGGACGAATCAAGAGAAATATATACAAGGGCGTAATAGAGAAAAAGCGGAAGAAGAAGAGAATGCAGTTTACGCAGAGTAGGTACCATAAATCTTAGACAGCATGAAGGAGACATGATTACAACAAAAAAGCTTACAGTTAATAAATATCCCAAGGCTCTTGACACAATCAACGGCAGGAATAGGAACATTATCTACGAATAGATTTGGAGTATATTCAGAGGATAGAGGACACCGTCTGATAAGCAGTACTTGAGATTAACTAGGATTAAGTTTGAGGAAATTATTAGAGCTCCATTCACTGAGTCGAGATAAAATATTATTCATATCAGCAGTACCGGATAAAATATAGTTAAGAGGAAAAGAATTGTACAACTGAAGATCATCAGCATACATATGGAAAGAATAGCCGTCAATGACAGAGCGAAGATCATTGATGTACATGGAAAAAAGAAGAGGACCTAGTATCGAGCCTTGAGGAACGCCCAAACGCACAGGCAGAAGAGAGGATGTAATGCTATTGTGACGAACACATTGAAATCTATCAGAAAGAAGAGAGGAGAAAAGACGCTTAGCAGAACAAGAGAAATGGTTAAGTTGATTAAGTTTGGACAACAGGAGCGGATGGACCACCGAGTGAAAAGCCTTAGAGAAGTTGAGTTGAACCAATAATGCAAGATTACCTTGATCAATCGCAGCCCCAAGATCTGTTGTATGTAACCCTTAGCATAGCAGTCTCACAACTGTGCGATTTACGAAAGCCAGATTGATAGATAGAGAGGAAATTATTACGCTCAAGATAGCTCATAACTTGGGTCAAAATAATTTTTTCAAAAGCTTTAGCAAGAAAGGGAAGGATGCGGTAGGATGAAAGTCCGATGGAGACAGTCTGTACCAAATGGTCACGAAAATGCGCAAAGTTCTATTGCTAATTTTTTTGGTTAACTAATATATAAAGTCTTCCGTTTATAATAAAAAAAGAGTCAAAAATAGAACTTTGCGCATTTTGGAAAAAATGTCATTTAAAAAATCCCCTACGTTATCGGATAATTTTTATTTTGCCTAAACCGTAAACTTTAAGCTGATGCATTCGATGGCTTATAACCGTCAGCGGCTAAATATTTGTACACGTGATCTGATACATTATTACAACTACGCTGATAAAATTTTTTTTGCCCAAAATCCACATTTTGAAAATTGAGTTTTGAGCAGAACCTTCTATGGACGAGCCCCACTGTGCGTTGGTTGATCAATCGTTGATTGAAGATGTTTGACTACAAATTATCCTTATCAGATCGAAATTTTAATCTATTCATGTTTCGGTTGTGTATCTTAACCCGAAAAGGCCCCGCATTAATTATATCAAAATCTTCTATCTCTTGCCCTTGTTCGCATTATGCTAAAATTCATCCATAAAGCTCGCCGTAGTCCCATAAGTTCAATAAACCCAGCAAAGCTCCTCTCATTTTCATCATTCTTGTTCTTCAGCTATTAACCCAAAAGAATTAATGCCACGATTACAAGAATAACCAAGCCTCATTCCCATAAATTTATGACAATTTCAAAAACGAAAAAAAAAACACAAAAATATCCATTTCCAAGAAAATTGGGAATCAATTGAATACACCGTGATCTTCCCACTTACCGTAATGACTGCAATTGAAAATTCTCGCTGTCTGCAATATTCTTATGGCTGTTCGGAATTTTTAATTCGGATCCCATCATGCGCCTTCACATGCTTCTCTCTGCTGCCAGACAAGTCTATCGTTAACCAGAGGGCAAGTACTAGTGGCCACATCAAGGCCAACTATCTTGAATGTCAACAATAAATCCCAACGTTAACTGACGGCCGCCGCTACAGAATCATTAAAGAGTGTATCTGAATATCACGCCATCATCGCACACAGCCTAACTATGGTGAATTTTTATTGTTTACTTAGAGGAATATTTTCCGACATCTATCGTGGATCGTGAGTAACCTTCAGTAAGGTGTCCAACACGTCTCCACAAACAAATTGCACAACCGTACCACAAAAATAGCGCACGATCGAGTCTCGAATGTAATTTGGAAAATTCAGAAAATATTTGTTTTTTTTGGTGCGATAACCTCAACCGACTTAGATCGTCTACAATTGAACGGTTTTTGGCGATTCACCTTCGATGGGTTTTCAACTGGCAGGTAATCTCCCTAGTAAATTGAGTTCTACCCAGTGACCAGAATACTAGCGGTGGCCAGAGTCGGTCTATCTGGCGGTCTCTACCTGTTGACCGTTTTAAGACTAACGAAGGTTGATTTGCTTCATATACAGCGGATGACGGTTATTTTTTGGCTCGTGTCGATGCCAGTAGAGTATTTTTGATATGTTTTGACTAGCTGGTGACAGTTTAACGAGCTCATAATGAAACCATACCGAAAACTATTCAGAAAGCTTATGACAGTTAATTGCTGGGCTATCGGCTTGATCTACGCTTTTCAAGAGGTCATGCAGACCAAATTCGAGCTTTTAATGCGAGTTAAGACATTGCGCAAGCCTCAGTGGGTTTTTATTGCGTGCGTTGGATCCGAGTATTTCAAGTTTTTTTCCTTCTTCTGTTGTTGATGTTTAGTTGATACGATATTAACTTCGGATTAATCGAAAATTGCTGCTATTAAGTTTTCATTTTGTTTTAAACGATTTTGACTAGGAATCATTTATAAATAAAGAAAAGTATCGATGGAGTCATTCACACACACACAATCATTGACATTTCAATGCAGTCACTAGAAACAACAGTTCAAACTCTGTCTGAATAATTGATTATTAAAGCTCATTAAAATAATATCAATCAATTCGATTTACAGATAAACAAACGAGAAACATAAACGGGCGGAAACATGAACATGATTGCCTTTATGCTCTTTACATTGCACACCATATTCCCATGTACATACGTGTGTACATGCATTGTACAGAGTGTCTGTCTCTCCAGCATATCAGCAAAAGCCCACAGGTACTCTGGACTTAATAGGCAGTTGCAAAAGTGCTTGCAACATTGCTCTCCCCAAAGCCTCCAGGCTGACCCCATCTTGTACAAACATATCGACTCTGATCCCAATTCAGTGCTCAAACAAATTCGCCATGTGAAACCGCATTATACTAGATGAATTCCACACAGAAAATTGTTACCTGCCATTGACGACAAAGGCAGCACGTAATCAAGTTTCAATTTCGATCCTGGCCTGCACAAAGTGCACTTTTCAGTTTTCAATGGCAACGGCAGAAGGGGCTGCATAAGCACAATCTTATGATGTGCCCCGCATTCAGAAAGCTTAAATCCAACGTCAATATGTGCACTAATCGAAAAGGAACTGGAGTCTGGGTGCGTATACTCTGCCGTATGTCGATCGGGCTGGTTGGTAGTATAAATGGCGCAGCCCCCGGGGACCAGTTTTGGATATGAGAACTGCATAAAAACAGAGAAAACCATTGGCTCAAATGGTTCAATTAATTTGTCGACGAGCATTGTGCAACGAGATTGAACTCTTCAACTTTCGGTGTGCATGGGTTGATGCTGGGGATTGGTTGGTTGGCGGAGGTGTTCTGCTGGTTTTCTGTGGCTTTGGGCTTGTGAGGCATAATTTCTGGATTTGGTTGATTATGTTGTTACAGATAAGCTGGCATCAGTGGCGTAGATAGGGGGGGGATCAAGGCGATCAATCCCCCCCCCATGAGCCAACGAAAATTATAATAGAATTGAATAAAAGTCTTCGTATCTACGTATTTAAGTATACATGAAATTTCTTAAGCACCAGCACCTCTTTTGGAATTATGTATGTAATGTGCAATTTTGTTTTTGCGCAATTATGTATATAAAAATCATCTAGATATGTTTTTGTGACGGCTGTGCATTTAAGTATTGTCTAATTTCCGCGTTTCGAGCAGGCCGACCAATCAAGAGCCACGAAAAGGACCCTCACTATAATTGTGGACACATCGAGCACATGTAAAGTAAATACAATGAGCCAATAGCGACACCTCGGTTCCTAAATACTCAAAATTTTAACGTTATAATAAATCAATAATATATAAAATAATATCAATCGTTTTTCCAATTTTGGGTGAAATAACTATTAGCTATGAGCATATTTTATTCAATATTTAATATTTCGAATATTTTTCAATGTAGTCGAGTATCAGAATATAAGCTTCCTAAAAAATAGGACTAAAGTTTGGCTTTGATTGTCAATTTAATTCCTGCTTAATATTTTGAAGTTTATAAAAATTGCCGAGTCAGTAAAAATATTAAAGTTCAAGAAAAGATTCTACGGGCAAAATTATGATAAACTTTAATATATAAGTTCGCGGAAGCTTTGCACTTCATAGATTGTTCTAACTCGATACAATTTTATCGAGCACAACACACAGCACACTCTCTGGCGAATCAATAATTCGAAGGCGTTCCTTGGAGCGTTAACATTAATTTACTCTAGTTTTTCCGTTTTCAACTTTTTTTTATTTTAAAATTATTTTGAAAATATGGCATAAAAGTCCTTCGAATGAGCCTAAAACCTTATTCAAATGGAGCGTACTTTCCATATAAAAAATTCCAAAAAATTAGAATTCTAATTAAAAGGGCGTATTTCTGCAGCTTGGGAAGCAAACGGTAATCCGCCATTTTTTTGGTGGCCATATTGGATCTATTGAGTATACTATATTATATTGTCATCGCAATTGAAGCTGTGTGCAAAATTTCAGTATGATCGAATAACCGGAAACCCCTCAGCAAAAGAAGGTTTACCTCAAAATACGATCTGAATTTTCGTTTCATATATAATTGTGACTGTAAGCGAAAGAAGGCCCAATTATAACACTGCTCAACAGCATGACTGTTGCATGGAATATTTTACATCATTCTAAACTAATTTTTGATTCTCATTTCAAATATATTATCAGTTTTTTATATCAGCTTTAGTTAATGAATTATAAGGAAGTGTGTTTTTTTAGAAAAATACTCTCACCGTACTAAAATATTTTATTTAAAAAAAACTACAATCCGCACTGCACGCAGAATACTCCCACCTATCTAAAAATGTAAAAGTGAAGAGTCTACCCTACCACCTTCCAGAGTAATGAGTCATCAAAGTCAAAATTTTGCTTTTTTAACAAAACTATCAACTTTAACTACCTTTTCCCCCAAAAATAAGTAGTTAGTCAATATTTTTTTTCCAAAATTGGAAAGCACGGACAATTTCCTATAAATAATGTCCAACAATTTTTGTGTTACGGTCTTTATTTTTTAAGATATTAGCAAATTTTGATGTTAAAGTTGGCTTTATTTTGTAGTTTGGTACTTTGGCACTTTGGTATTAGAGCCCTAACACAATAACACATTTAATTTTGGCTCAAAGTTTTACTAGGAGTGGATAGGTGGACATAAAAATCGTGCTAAAAGGATTTTTTCTTTTGACAGAGCCCCAAAAAACTTCACTGCAAGTATTTCCAAAAATTCTATTCAAAAAGGCTTATTTCTTGAAGTAACTAATCAAAAGGTCGTATTTCTCAAAATCCCGATCAAAAGGGCATATTTCTAAACAAATAATTACAAAAAATATAGTGCATGGATGTGCATTTAAATACAATTTTAGCATTTTATTTAGAGGAACAGGCAGTTTTTTTCGATTTCTGTAAAGTTTGTTTATGATGGAAATACGCCCTTTTGAACAGACACTCTTCAACTGTCAAATTTATTCTAGTTTATAATTGCAAAAGTGTGTTGAAATTGTTTTGTTTATTATCTCGGAATGAAGAAATTTTTACTGCCAATAAAACCATTCGGCAAGTCTTGAGACGGTGAAAACCATAGAAATGCAGAATTATCGTCAGAAACAACCGCGAAAAGACCCCGTTCTGATGCGTTAAATTGTGAAAATCCGATCAATCAAAATATACTGTCATATCCCCTCCCATCGCAAAAAGCTACCTACGCCACTGGCTGGCATATGTCGAGAACAATGCCGAATTGGACAAGAAATTGTTAGTCAATTTGGACGTTTTATTTCCTTTGTTTATTTAACTTTTCAGTTTAGCGCAGTGAAACAAGAGCTCAGGTACAACTATGCAGGGGCGGCGGACCGCGTGGGGATGGAGGGAAAAGTGCACACGCACTTTCACTTTGGGTGGGGAAATCGACACCCAAAATATTTCATATATACCTAATAACCCAGATGGGTGGAGGCCGTCTCGCTCCTGCCGAAAGAGGAATTTTCCTATATGCTCCTCATGAGGACAAATGAGGGCCATGCCGAAGAGGGGTTTCCCCTTAGTTTCCTTGTGCACACCACACAAAAAACATCAGCGATAGTGAAAGTAAGGTACGCCTTATCAGTTTCTCATAAGGGTACTATGAGGCAAACCTCATTGCAATGGGGTACTCCCAACATCTCCCTTACATATTCGGAAAGCTTTTTAAAAAACTTTAAAGAAATACCCCTCAGGTTTAGTTTTACCCATACAAAGCTTTAGTTTTTGTTGTTGTATTCCTTCCGGTTTTGGTTCGATTGCAGAGGCCAAGCAGCATTGGAAGTGATTAGTACTCAGTTTGGGGACCGCATTGGTAAAAAGACACTCGCGTTTAAAAATATAAAGCTTTCGACCCCGGTGCAGTTATTACTCACAATTCCAACGCAAAATATTCATATTTTTCAGCCTCTTTTTTCCACTCGTGATTGGGTAGCAATGGAACCATGAAACCATATAACGCACAGACAGCTGGTAAATAAATTGACCGATTAACTTTTTACATTTTAACGGTTATCTGTTCACATGCTCCGCAGACACAATGACTATGCTCCGCCGCGCCTGCAACTATGTATACAAAAGCGAGGGTGGTTCTTCCGAGGTAACTAATAGTCCCACTTTTTGGGGCCGAACAAAATGCCTGTTAGAAATTAGTTCGCTTAAAGCCTCGGTCACGATACGAGCGGTATCTTCACCAGTACTCTGAGTATCTATCCCATATTGCTGTAGTATGCTGCGAACTAATGACTTTTTTAGTAAACTATTGGGTCCAATATTACCGCGGCCACTCGCTTGGTCTATTGCACTACAAGCCTATACCTCAGACCGCTTGAACTGGTTCAGCAGTCTGCCTAGTGGCTTGTCGCTAAGACTAGACTGTTCGAGCAGAGTCTCATTGAACAGCGTACCACAGTGCCATGGCGATTCCGGCCACATGGGGCTCCCCAAGTTTCCTGACCGTAGGTCTGACTTCGGTATTTTGGGAAGGAGTTTACGAAAGCGGGGCTTGGGCTCCCCAATTCCACTCCAGCCCAGGTAGGAAGTAATTTACCTAGTTCTTATTCTTAGTGCAAAGTTTGAAGTGTGTAGTGCAGCTCTAACGGTAGTTTTGCCCAGCTTACCACTTGTGACGACCTGCTCTAGCCTGGGGCTGGTGTTCCGAAGTGTTTCTCTTGTCTACCCACTGCCCTCTGCGCTTAACATTTTTGTACAGGATCCACTTTTCATCGTACAGGATCCACTTCAGATCGGTCCAAAAAACTTTCATTCCTGAGACGTGACAGCAAGGAAGAGTACACATTCACTCTCTGCGATCGATTAGACTCCGAAAGTTGGGAAGAAACTCATTGACACAGCTTACTGACTTTCCCGATGGCTTGAAGGTGGGTTGAATAACCAAACCCAAGCTTCTTCGCTAATTCGTTAATGGCTACGATGGAGTATTGTTCCACCA
Source organism: Thereva nobilitata (assembly GCA_963855945.1). Lineage (NCBI taxonomy): Eukaryota > Metazoa > Arthropoda > Insecta > Diptera > Therevidae > Thereva > Thereva nobilitata. Next base: position 87,546,999 of record OY979697.1, read on the forward strand.
GGCTGAGGAAGCTCCTCGTCAAGCTCCAAACTTCTTCCAGGACGTGGCCCATTTTGTAAGATATAGTTTCCGGGACAGCACTGGCTTACGCTTAATAACTGCATTAATATCTCTTGCACCTTCGGTGTCATTGTTGCCTTTATTGAACGGTTTCATTACTTCGTCGAAAAACTACCGCTACAACTATCCACGGCTGTGTTGCCTTCTTGTAGATCAACCACCACAACTAATCGGTGGCCAAAATTTTGCCGCTCAAGATTATACACCCGGTTTTATAATCGTGATAATCGGTGTGACAGAGCGTACCACAATAAGCTGCATGCAGCACGTACTTGATTTCGTCTTCAGCTGATATACTAATATAGAGACTAATTGTCTATCGTGTCGAAACAGTTCTCGTACCATCGAATACGTAGGAAACGAATACTGCTCGGATTAATGCATCTGATCGTCGCAGCAAAACATTAGGCTCTTCGAAAGAAACCAAATATTAAGGGCTGCTATTAGATGTCAAACTTCATTGGGATCGGTACATGGCCAGTCTGACGACCAATTCGATCTCCATGCGCTTCGTCGACGAGCCTAGGGATCTACATAGCCAAAAGCCATGTGACAGTAACACGAAACTCAAAGAGACAGAGAAAAGAAAAGAAATACCAAGGATATAGCACCTAGATAGCTCATGCCGAGGTTGAGACCCACAGAGCTAATAGGCCGTAGCTTCTCGGTAGTATGCAGTCCACTTGCCGACGCACACACGGATGCACCTATGTAGCTTGAGAATTGGGTAGGTATCGAAGCCAACTTTTGCCACAAAGAAAGCACAGAGCAGAGGTCCGCGACGCTGAAGACTACAACTTTATATCACTCCATATTCAAGGAAGCGGCACGCTGGTGCTTAGAATGAATAAACTCTTGCGTGATGGTCTACAGTAGGGATATTTTATGATCGTCAGAGTTTTAAAGCAGCTGTATCCGTACCGATAGACGGCTATACAGATAGACAGTTATATAGATAGTTGAGGCGTTGATCAAGCTAGGTACACCAAAGTACCTAGTGCGAGTAGTAGCGGACTACGTTCAAGGCAGGTCGCTTCATTCTGATTCGGAAGATAGCCCGAATGTGTTCGGAACAACATGCGGGGTTCCGCAGGGTTCCGTCCTGGGCCCTCTCCTGTGGATCGTAATGTACAATGAGGTGTTGGGGCTTCGTCTTCCAAAGGAGCAGTGGCGATCGGATTCGCGGATGACATCGGGGTAGCTGTCGTCGAATTGTATGCGAACGAAGCGATCTGGGAAATAAAAGCGTGGCTAGAACGCGCTGGGCTGAAGCTTCCTGAGCACAAAACGGAAGTGGTGCTGATGAAGGTAGGGGAACAGATCATCCACTCACAGCCCGCTCTAAGGTACCTGGGAGTGGTGATCGACCGCTGCCTTAACTTCAAAGCGCAGTTGGAGGGCACGGCAGACAAAGCGTCTCCGATATGTGCAGCACTCGTAAGAATGCTGCCCAATGTTTGGGGCCCTAGACCGAGTCGCCGTCTCCTCTTGGGGAGGGTGGTTAGCTCAGTCCAGTTATACGCAGCGCCAGTGTGAGCAGCACCGTTAAACAGGACTGCAAACAGTAGAAAATGGAGGGTCGCATACAGGCTAAGTGCACTTCGCGGTTGCTGCGCGTACAGGACCACGTCCGACGATGTGGCGTGAGTGATAGCGTGGATGATCCCCATAGACATTCTGGCGAGAGAGGGCATGCGTCTCCATGACCCAGTATATGGTAGAAGGGAGTCAAGAAAGGTACGACGGCAGATGGAGCGCGTAAAGGAATGGCAAGGGAAGTGGGACGAGTCGGTAAAGGGTCGTTGGTTCCCTAATGTGGAAATGTGGGTTACGAGGGAACGTGGGGAAGTGAGTTACGAAATACCTCCATCGCTTTGGGCACAATGATTCACCGTTGTCTCCGGTATGCCCAGCGATGGACGAAGACGGAGAGCACGTCTTCTTTACCTGCTCGATATTCCCCGATGAAAGGGCGGAATTAGAACAAATGGCCGAGGCGCAACTAACGCCGGAAAACATCCTAGGGCACATGATGAGGTCCGAGGAAACGTGGAGGAAAGTGGAAATAACGCTGAAGACTATCCACAGAAAGTTAAGGCTATAGAAGAAGCCGAGAGAAATAGAGAACGGAACGGCTGAACGGTCCCCGTGATGTGATGCTTATTAGCCAGTCCCGCGGAGGGGGACCACGTCGAGGAGGCTTTTTAGTCTCATTTGTACATAGATCCATATATGCATATGAGCATGTATTTTCATGTGTGAAAATGTGTGTATGTGTGTACGTATGCGTAGACATAACCGTCATGCGGGATCGGCCAGTAATGGGCGCAAGAGTCGTGGCGGTAGCGCAAGCTTTTCTACCTCCTGGAAAAAAAAGTTATATAGACCAGGCAGGCCAGACTAGATAGACTAGGCAGACCAGACAGACCAGACAGACCCGTTAGGCCATGCAGCCAGCTATAGAGAGGAGGAGGAGGATAGCTCACCCAAGGCACAATCCAACAAAACAACCGCGAAAGGTCACCAAAGACACAACTAAGTTCCCATAAACTCACACCATAGTCTACATCCACATTGGAGACCAAAACCGATGACGTCACTGCGCCGGAACGACATAGCTACACTACTATCTTAAAGTTTAAGCACCCTTCCGTGAACGTTGAAAATAAACTACCGTACTAAGCTACAATTATGATGGGCTCGTTTGGTAAATGGATGACTCCAGACAGAAACAGATATGGGAGCCGGCGAAAGTCCCAGATTTAGCGAATCGTTCAGCTTGAGAGCCCTGGGTTTTGCCTTTAAGCCAAAGATCCTATAGTATAGCTGAGTGTAATTTGATCGAGGTCAGGCAGGCCACAGCGACGATCAAAAAAAACATCGCCTAAATCACCGAACGAATTTTTAGCATTCTCTCCCAGTCCGTCGACGAGACGAAGGAGGCCATTAGAATCCACCATTATATTGGTGACCCCGACGTTTTATAAAACTTTCCACTAACTGGCCTAAAGGGGTTGTTGGAGGGTGGTAGAACTCATGTCAGCACACTGGTCGACTTATCAGACACTGCGCCAATGAAGGATCGGAAGGACCCAAAACCCTGCGATCTTGCTTGAACAGACTAAGCGAAAAATCTCTACTGAGCTTGTTCAGTCTGACTACAAATCTAAAATACTGAATCCAATAGGTCCTAATAATGACGAAATAATAATTTTTTGTTGTATTTGAAAGAATCAAGCTTAGCAATCGCCCTTTTTATTACCAGTCCGCCATCCATCGTCACCAACAAGATTTTGCAATTAACAACAAATAAAAAACCAAAAATGCATCCAAAATTACGCAACCTTTCAACACATCCGAGTTAATATTCTATAATCTATTAAAGCACTAATTTCACAAGACCATGTCTGCCCGCAACAAAATTGTTAAACAAAAAAGTGTGAGAACTTTAACCATTCCATAAATTACTATCCGACGAAAAACCTCCGTCAAAAAATAATTCCATTTTGTTTTTTTTGTCCACCTTTAATAAGTCCCAAATTCACTTTCATTACCCCGGCTACGAAATCGAAATTCCTCCTCCTCCTCCTCCTCCACTTCCTCCAGAAAGACAATTCACAAATCCGCTGGAAACATAAGAAGTTTCAAAATCCCTAAAAACTCCAATTTTCACGGTTTAATGAAGCCCAAAAAAAACGGAATTTCTGAAGTCAATTTTCAAAGCCCACAAAATTTAGGGTTTTTCATTTATTTTTTTGTTTTTATTTTTGGATCTTCGTTAATTGTGTGTCTTTTGGCTGTTATTTATCAAAAATTTTGTCACTTTTTTGTCGCGTAGGTCGGATGTGACGAAGGCCACCACCACACAAAAGCCACTTTCGGCATCTTTCGTATCGCAAAAGACACCGTGGCACAGAAAGATAACACCAAAACAAAAAATGATCGGAAAAAGATAATGGAGAAGAAAAACATACAAACAAAAAAATAAAATCAAGAAACAAGATCGAATCCGGAGATTTGGATAATTCCCCGCCAGACGAGAGACGAGACGACGACGTGATGTGATTAATGATGGCGAGATCTTTTGTTTTGGCCGATCAGTCGCCGAGCGTCTTATGTTCTCTGCAGAGCAGTACTTGTCGGACGTAATTGTGTCGTAGAGGCGGAATCGGCCTCGGACTGAGTATCGGCAATGACTTAACTAAAACGCGAAAAAAAACGGTCGTCAAACAATGAATGATGACTGATGTTGGTATTAAGATTATCAGCTGTTAACTAATGGGAATTGATGTGGATCGATGATGATGAGATTATTTCGGTCGACATGATATTGATGAAGATATATCCTAGTCGCGTTTTTACACTATCGAAGTTGAAAGCTAGACATTTGCTGATCTTGCAATTTTCATTGACTCTATCGGTTGGAACGACGATTTTGCCAGTTCAAAAAAAATTGTGGCAACTGAGCCCGCGTAGCTGAAGCCTCGTTACAAATATTTTTGTTTGGAGTTTTGTAAATTTCGTATTCTTGACGCGAACTTTTCCTTTGTGGAGTGTCATTTATCACAACCGCAAATACCGTCTGCCCTCCGGACGAAGGCAAGAAGGTCTTAAGTTGAAGAGCACTGGATTGGAACTTGGTCAGAAGCTCTCTGGTGAGGATTCTTCTTCTAAGCCTGTTCAGAGCAAAACTTTCACAGAGAAGATGTGTGGAAGTCTCGTCGCCTTCCATGCAAAGTCGGTATTCTGTCCTAAAACAGTCCTAGGTTGTGGAGGTGATACCGCATCTGTATATGGCCAGTCAGATATCCCAATACCCCAGTGTCCAGGGACCCAGCTGAGTGAGACCCTGGTCAGGCTCTGGAGTACGTCAAAGCAAGCTGCAACTATTCTGGAAGAAAACTTTCACGTTGAGAGTGCTTGATGGCAGCTTGACTGTCCGAAAAGGCTCTAATGTTGGCGCCTTTCAAACCTTTCTCAAGGTTGAGCCTACCGCAGGTGTCAATGGCATGGATTGTAGTCTAGAAAACAACAGGCCACCTACCCATTGCAATCAAGATCTTCGAGTTGGGTCCTCCGACACCACCACTTGTACTATCATCCAACTTTGACCCATCGGTAAACCAGTGGAGATTTCTTGGACCCCCCACTCAGAGCGATCCAGAATTCGTCCGAAATTTTTTGTAGAACCTAAAAAAGATAGACAAGGTTGTCTAGAATCAGATTGCGGCACGAGGAGTGCCGTGATAATTTCATCTCCTTCCGGGGATTTGTATGGTTGAAAAGAGGCCACTGCCAATTTAACCTTGTCCCGGTCAAAGATGTTCCCAGAGAGGCTCCGGCAGTATGGGTCTGAAATAATCCTATGACTGCACCCAGCATCCAGGTGATAACCAACCTAGAGGATTGATACTGTAAAATGCTCGTTTATTAAGCACCTCAAGGTTTCTTCATGGTTTGAGGTGTATGAGCCATCCTCCTCTGTAGACCCACTCCGTTGAACGAGTCTTTGAAGAGGAGCTTTTGGAGCATAGTTGCCTCTGGTAGAGTTTGCAGGATCTCAAAATGCTTCCTCCAGGCAATCCCTTTGAAGGGTCTCAACTCCTTGTTGTAGACTGTTAGGGTGAACCGGTATTCTTCCCATTGCTAAGCATGTTTTGCCCTATTCCACAATCTCCTAACTGTCCTACGCATTGCAGCATGTCTGTTGTTCCACCAGGACACTTTACGCTACGACTCAGAGGAAGAGACAGTGTTAGTGTGATGGTAAGAGGAGATCAACACATCAGTTAGCTGCGTAGCCGCCATGTCCAATTCATACCGTGAGCTGAAAGAGGCGGTAAGCAGGTCTAACTTCAAGGCCACAAGCCCCTGAAAATTACACCAGTTGGTTTTCTTAGGAACCAGGAAAGAGGACCGGATATGTGGGAGGCGCACAATGTCGACCTTGATGTGCAGATGGTCCGACAGTGAGACTTCGTCCAGGATACGCCAATCCAGTCGAAAAGTAGCCTGCAAGTGAGGCTGGGTTATTTTACACTAAGCGACACCCAAATCTCACTTGATCCGTACTTAAGTCACTATCAGGTGTCTGGAAACACCATTACTGCCCATAGTGATATTTCCAAACAGACCTTCGGATTTTGTATCATCCAATCCGAAGTATTTTGGGTTATTTTGACGTTCACAATACAAATTAGCTGAGCTGTTCAGCAGCAACAGTACTGTGCAGACACTAAAACTTTTGTGGATCATCATCCGACGAGATTTCCTCATCTCATCCAACACGATACACCATCAACGCTGCTAATCTCTAAGTAATTCGAACCACAGCCTAATCAGCGCTAGCTTCACAAATTTTCCATCACAACAAAAACAATAGCTAAGAGAACTATCTAGAGTTATAAGAAGGCTAATTGGCTGGACCTTACTGGTTTTTCCAACCCGCTGACTGGAATTTGATGATCAGAAACCTCAAATTTACTTTATCGCTGGCACCAGGATCGTAGCTGCATTTATTTATTCCCCATTTCATCAAATCAATGAAGCCTACGCAGAACGGATAGTTTAAGCGGCAATGCATGAACGTAATAAAAATTTAAAAAATACGCCTTCAGAGCCTTCACAGCGTACAGGAGGGAGTGAACGGCTTATGAATTTATCTTCTAACATTTTAACTCCATTTAATTAGTTAAACACCCCCCAAATAAATCAATCCAATATTTGAGGTATAATAGCCTCGATACACGGCAAAGTCGTTACAATGAAAATACGTCGTTACGACGAATTCCATTTTCGGTCAAATTCGTCGTTATCGGTAAAATTTATCGTTATGTTTTGACACTTGTAATAAGTGTAGCGAATAATAGCAACTATTTGGAAACAAGTCATATTTTTTTATTAATTTTCATATAAAATTAAAATCAAAATCAGCTGATATCGCATGGCACTGGAAAAACTTCTAAAAGCGATTTTTTTGCAATTATCTATCGAATGACATAGACCCATGAGTTTTCATCGTAACGACGTAAAATTTTCGTCCTTGGTTTTCGTCGTAACGACGTTCGTTTGTCGAGGATTAATATCTTCGGCACACCGCAACATAATTATATCGAAAATTATATTCATTATATTCGTAGTAAATGACGAATTTTCATTGTTATTACGTCCGTGTATCCAGGATATAAAACAGACCAATGAAACATATTATTTTGTAGTATGAAAACCCTACTGAACGAACTTTCTATTGTAAAATCAACATCTAATAAACAACCATCGCAATATTATTTCCAAAAGAGGAGTCATCAGATTGGCACGACTAAAAAAATTCATTTCACTAATATGAATTAATTAGAAAATGGCGCGACGCGTTTTGAATAGATAAATTTCGTGGTCCATTTTCACCAAAACAAAATTTTTAACATGGCTGTTAACTGGGATCTCACATAACGCCATAAAAATATGCGATTTAAATTCCTAAATTGTCTCAAGAAAAGTTGATCCGCGCTTATGCGACAAAAACAGGTTTATTTGAATGAATGAAAATATGATGATAGACTTAAAATTTTGCTTTGGTCATAATGAAGAAAAGGTTTAAATCCTCTTACTTATTAAAATCTGAGTATAAATTGACCTGTCATAACCGAAACAATACTAAAGCCTGTGCACTTTCAATTCTATTGAAAGCAAAAATCTTTAAAATCGCAAATTTTTTTTTTTGCTACAAAATTTTTTTTAACAAAGCTCATCTCAAATCTCCACTAATCTCCCAGCGAATCAATACCAGAAATGAATTTCCCTTTCAACCGAAAAACACAAAAACCGGTTGTCGAACTCTCTTGGTTTGGGTGAGAGCTTTCCTGAATTTAACGAATAAATTACGACGCGTTTTGTGAACCTTTCGACATTGGATCATTAAGGCGAAATCTTGGATTTGTTTACACTTGAATAAAAAAAAATGTAGAAAAACAAAAACAAGAAAAAGCTAAGACCACGGCAATAACCTTGAGGTGTTACATTACGATGCATATCTGGAGGCTTGATATCCACATGTGGTGGCTTCAGTAGAGTAGGCTCGAAATCCCCGCGCTTATGGGGTAATTAAAACTCCACTAACAAAACAATGGCATCACCTGTCGCGGCTGTATGATACTTGAGACGCGCGCCGCCGGTAGAAACCACCTATGAACCACAAAAGCCGCTCAGGTGCGTTCATATTACGTGGCGCGGACTCCCTGCGATTTGTGAATTTTTGCGCGCTGCCATTGATGCAACTCGGCGATAAATTCCAGAAATGGTCGAGAGATTGAAGTTTTGCGGCCTTCTCTGCCGCACATGTGGGAGAATTTGGTCTCACTGTTTTGGGATACCTTGAGGATTAGGAAACCTTCAGCTAAAGCTACTGATGATGATTGTCTTACAAGATGTCAGTGTTGATGATGATTCTACAATTGATACGTGTGTTTCCCATGCGATGATGGATTGCAGTGGTGAATTGGACAAACTTTGAATTCGTAATTAAGACAGCTGACATTTGTAAGAGGGCGAACGTTGAGTAATGTATGGATTTGTAAACGGCTATTGCCTAGTTGTTTACATCAAAGTCAATTGGTGGTGATGATGGGAACTGATTGTAGGTATGTAAAGGGTTGCCTTCAGGTCGACCGGAAGTCCAATTAGCACTTTGACGCGCTCTTTTGATGCCACACATTCACTGTAATTTTTGGTGGTGGTTTACCTGATTATGGTAGATGTTTCAAGCCAGCTTGTGGTCTTTAGGACGTCTATCAGTGCTCCGACCGCTAGTCTGGAGATCTCTTTTAAGTTTCCTATAACGTAGCTGCCTAGTGTGCGCAACCTAGTTTTGTTTAATCGTATATGATAACCTTGTATCACAATTCTACGGAACTCGTAAATTAGTGTCCCTGTGTCACTTTGAGAAGTATTGAGCAACATATAACCAGGGCAAGCCAACAAAACATTAAGAGTCGTATACATCAATAAAGGTAACCCTTAATTGTATGTTTAACATGAACATCAACCTACTTTACGCTGCATATAATCCAAGATTGGGGGTAATTTGATAACTTTACACCACATTCGACATGTGTAAAATCTCGATTCTTCGAAAATGTAATCTGAGAGCTTTTTTGTTGGATTACAACAACAATGTCGTGGTTTGATATGTGTCTTATTTTGCATATCAACAAGCTTTAACAGTGAGCTTTTCACTGAGAATGAGCTTTACGTTGACATAGAAGTAGAAGCGAGAGCAAAAATCGCCATACAAAATTCCAGTGATTTATAAAAATATTAGAAAAGAATTGCTAAACCTTGAAACGCTCATGTTTTACAGGATTTGGTGTTTAAGCATTTCAAAAATATTACCGATTGCGGGTAAGAGTTATCCTTGACCCTCGGTTAAAGGTATTCCTCGATGGTGTCTACGGCTAGAGCTTAGAGACCCCAGTAAAAATAAAACTCGTCCGCAGGTAGCCTGCATCAGGTATGCACTAGCACGCACGGCGCCACAGCTAGCACGCATAGCGAACAAATGCGCACGGCACATTTTTACGGGGGGTTTCTTCGTCCTCTACAATTTTTTAAAGCAATACAGGCGATTTCGTGCATCCCTGTGGCGGAAGCGTGGATCCCTGCGACGGAAGCGTGCTTCCTGTGGCGGGCGAGTTTTATTTTTACTTGGGAAGAAAACTAGCACGCACACTGCCGCCACATGGATCCACGCTTCCGCGTCAGGGATCCACGCTCCCGTCACAGGGACCCACGCTTCCGCCACAGGGATGCACGAAATCGCCTGTATTGCTTTGACACATTGTAGAGGACGAAGAAAAGAGGCAACTATCTTGGTGACCATAAAGGGTGCCAATAGCATACTCAGTAAAAAAGTTCTCGTTCGATTGCATAGGTCAAGCAGCACTGGAAGTGGTTAGTGTTTAGTTGACAACACACTCGCGTTTGGAATGGTTTATAAATGTTCATGCCTGAATTTTTAGATTTTCGTGTCAGTGGATTACTCTAGCGAACAAATTTTTAGATTTTCGTGTTTGTGGCGGGAGCATGCATCCCTGTGGCGGGAGAGTGGGTGCCTCTAGCAAACAAATTTTTAGATTTTCGTTCCTGGTGCGGGAGCATGCATCCCTGTGGCGGGAGCGTGCATCTCTGTGGCGACCAACTTAACCAACTAAATTATTTTTACCCTTATCTTGAAAGAATACAAACCCACCGGCATTATGTTTTTCTTACGAGGGAGTGGTGAGAATGGGTGAATTCAAAAACTCAACACTGCAGAGTTCAGCTACAGGCTTCTAATTGCTGAATTCTGCAGTGTTGCGGCAGTGTTGAGTTTTTGACTTCACCTTATCCTACGTCGGGCTAGCAGCAGGGAATGTGTGCGACCGCCTGTCTAAGGTTCATGCCTAAAAGAGGAGACACCGCTAGGGGTCCGCACCACTGACATATAATAATGGACTGCTCATCAGACATTATTTCCATACAAACTCATGGCACCAAAAAGTATAGAAAAGTATAGTCCTTTCACTCATCCATAAGCCCCTTTTGTCACAGAACTCAAATTTTGTTAAATTTCGTGTTAAGAGTTCAGTGCAATCACTGGCAGAAATGAAATCAGATAGTGCCAAACTTGAAAAAATTAAATTTGACAATAAAAAACTGCACACTTTTCCATTTTTTAAATATTTTTACTCTTGACCTTCAATAAATCACAAAATACGATAACTTTTTTATATTTGCAGTAAAATAAGAACAGTAAATAAAATTCTGGAATGATTTTAAGCGTAATTTAAAATAAAACCGCCACAACGATTGCACGATATTAAAGTTGCCATACCTGATTTCATTTTTGCCTTGAACTAATGTCAGAATATTTACAAAAAAATAAATGGATATAGTAATTTTTTTATTTCTGTCTCGTTTCGCCATAAGACCCGGAATCACTAACATTTAGATGAAACAGGGGTAGAGAACTCGCCTGGTTTAACATAAATGTTTGTAATTAATGAAAAAAGGCATTTTAAAAGGGAAATAACATCAAAATTGCATTTCTAATTTTTTTTAACAAAAATATATTTCGTTCCCATTATCCAAAAACGAATATAAAAAATTTTAATTTACAAAAGTAACTGACGTATTTACATGTCAGTGAGAAACGGTTTGTCAACTATGGAACGAATTGGTGCCATGAAAATTTCCTGATGAGCAGTCCATTCTATATGTCAGTGCAGGCGCGTACGCAGGGAGGGGGGTTACTGCGGGTTAAACCCCCCCCCCCATGATTCCAATAAAAATAGGAAAAATTATAATTAATAAATATATCAACTTATTAAACAATTAAAAAAATATTCCGGATAACGATGTATAATATATGGTGCATTCTTTTCAAACGGGATAGCAAAAAAATAAATATCTCTCAAACTTTGGGAATATGTTCGTGAACTCGATGTGATATACCAAAAATTTTTTTAGCGCAATTGGTTGCGCCGTTTCCGAGTTACAACTGTTATTGAAATAAACGCGATTTTTCAAAAATCACGTATTTCTCATATATTTATAGCTCTCGACAAACTCTGACTTTCGGGATGGCCATATAGATTTTTGTAGGAAATTTTCCGTCTTTTCAGATGAAATTACGTAAAAAACAATTGGACGTATTTTTGGCCTTTTTTGGCCAAAATTTGAAAAAAAAAGGAATTTTTAAATTTTTTTTTCATGTCACCAATCGATTTTCTGACTCAAAAACTACGCGCCACCAAGTTTTCATAGTAGTTCCCTTCTTTTCGGTAAAAAAATTGTAAAAATGCCCTAAATCAAAGTTTAAGCGCACACCACGAGACCATGATTTTTGGAGAAAAACAAGACATTTTGTGATATTCGAAAAATGGTCAAAAATTATTATTTATGTTTCTTCACAATTTTCAATAAAAAAATTGCGATAAAAATATACCTATAGGTAATTATTTTTATAGTGAAATAACATAAAATATAATATAAGTACATAGTCCTATTACATGAGAAAATTTTTTTTACCCAATATGTGTACAAAATATGTTTTGTGAAACCCCCCCCCCCCATGTTTTCATCCTGCGTACGCTACTGTGTCAGTGGTCCGCACCCAAAAGATAGTGCAAGATTCCTACTGACTAAACTCACCAACCCTTTGCATGATGTTTGAGTTCTGACCGGTACAAACCGCAAAGGCATTACTTCGGCCTGGCTCATGAAGCAATAATGAGAGAAGAAAAACGAAGCAAACAACATCTTCACAAGAAACATCCATAGATGACAACATAGCCATAATTGGACGCATAGCGCAAGACGTAAAGGAAACCTTTTCAAAAATAGTGGAAAGCTCGACAAGGTTTAGTCTAAGAATAAAGGACTGGAAAAAAGAGGACAAGGATTAGGACGAAGCATCACCCTAGACGATCACAGAGTGGAAGATGTAGGCAATTTTATATATTTAGGTACAAATGCGAAAAATAAAATAAAGGACGACATCCATAAACGTGTCGTAGCCGCAAATAAAACCTATTTCGCACTAGTCCCGATTCTAAAGAACCAAGAAATCTCAAGACAATGTAAAATGAGATTATAAAAACACTAATCCGCCCAGTTCTATACTAGGGATCTGAGGCTTGGACATTGACCAAACATACAGAATATCAACTCAAAATCTTCCCAAGTAGTTGGCCTTGTATGGGTTAACCAAAACCAATGGCGAATTAGAACAAATGAAGAGGGTGAGGAAATGTATGACGAAACAAATGTAGTCACGCATATAAAATTGAGTAGACTACGACGGCTCGGACACGTAAGAGGTTCTGAAGAAATAATGCTGGGCAGGTATTTCAATGGCAAAAGAAGCTTAGGATAACCAATAGATGGATAGAGGACGTGCTAAAAGATATATGGAGACTTCGTGAAACAAACTGGAAAGAACTAGCAAGACGTATGTATAGTATATACATATTTCAAAGCCAACGGTTAATATGAAATTCGGATACCGCGAAAACGTTGCCCTGTCCCCACCATTTCGTGTAAACAGATTTGCACTGTTAGTCCGGGGAAATTAGCATTTAAAGGAGACAAAATTCGGAAATGGCTGAAAATTGGTCCACAGCTTCCTTGGGACTTTTTGAGAAAACAATTTTGGAATCACAAAAAAAAAACATGGCCGCCCGAAATATACTGTTTTCCGATTTTTTCCTTGTATCTCGGTTTCTATAGGTCGTACAACCCCGTACAAAGGCCCTAAATGTTGACAATGAAATTCTCTACAACTTTAGTTCTTCCAAAGATGTTGACCCGATTAACCCTTTCAAAGTTATTCAAGGTCAAAGTTGTCAAAAAACACTTTTTGGCCACAAAATCTCTCAAAAACTGCTTTTTTCGAAAATTTGTTTTGATCAGTCAATACGAAACGTTATTACCCTTTCAAAGTTATTCAAGGTCAAAGTTTCAAAAAATCAGTTTTTGGTCAAAAAATCACTAACAATTAATTTTTGCAAAAATTTTCGAAAAGTTTTCGAAAAAATGGCTAGGGTGTCATTACGGCAGGCAATAATCTTTTGTATAAATAGAACAAACAAAATTTCTCAATAATCAGTTTCTAAGTAATTTTTGACCAAAAACTGATTTTTTGAAACTTTGACTTTGAATAACTTCGAAAGGGTTAAGTTTTCGAAAAAGTGACAAGAGGCTTTTTTGTAGGCAATACGCGACTTGTACGCGACTCTATATGCATGTTCAAACAAGCTCCAACAGCGCCCTTTAAAATTGATACAAATGTTTCTTTTTTGAAATTATAAATGTAAATTTTTACAGAATGAAGAAATTGATATGTGAAATTTTCTATTACATCAATATTTTTTCACACTTACAGGCAAAATGCCGCCTCCATATTTTAGCGCCCCGGGCAAATGTCCGGTTCCCCCCCCCCCCCCCCCCTAGAGCGGGCCCTGCGCGCTAACACAAAACATACGGTTTTACCCCAACACGATCACGATACAATGCTGACTTTGTCGAGCGAACGGGAAATGGCTTCTTAGTTTATTATGCTTACAGGCAAAATGGATGTTATCTAGTGGAAGTGAAAAGACCAAAGACCATGCCACTGCATGGAATCGAACCACGAACCTCTGGGATGGTATTATCGCGCCTTATCCGCCAGACTTCCGAGGCCAGCGATGATTGGACAATGAGAAGTAGTAAAAACCAGTTAAGGAAGCAAATGATGTGAAACAAGTCATGAAAAAACACTCTAAAAACCCGATCCACTCAACTCACAATGTAAAGTGACTAAAACTACTACAATGGGATCGTTCCTCGTCATATGACTCAATTGGTTCGAGCTAAAAACAAAATCTCCCTGCATCACACACGTCAAGGTCACACATCAGCAAGTCAGATTACCTTGCATCATTACCGCTCGTGTTAATCGTCATTTAAGTCATTTGCTGACAACTTCAATTAAGTTCGTCACTTGTGTTCCCTGTTCAAAGCGTCTTTCATTTATATATTCTCTTCTTTTTTTGCTCCATATTAAACCGCTTTATAAGATATGTTCCACCCACCCTCACACATCACACAATAAATCCGGCCGCATGCAGCTCCGCCATGAGCCTCATAATAATCTAGTTGCTGTGCACGTCTATTGTCATTATTTAAAATTTTAAGGTGCTGCTGCTGCGGAAGACGACGACTGAGGAGGCACAACACAACAAGCAACGGAGGTTCTAGAAAGTCAAGAGAGTCATAATTGGAAAATCATTTGTGATCTGTCGTGGCAAGTTGCTGCCAGGTGACTGGAGAGATGGTATTCCAGTTGGTGGTTTCTTTGCATTAATTATGCATAAGTAAATACCGCCTTGAATTGCGTAATTGTCATTTAATTGGCGGGAACGGTGCGAGAGCGGACGGTATAGAGTACAACAATAACATTGAAGATACAAATCAGCGGCTGCTTTATATCGTCAAGGGTGATAATGTGTTTTTCATATAGTCAAGGACTGTTTGGCAAAGGAAGCACAATATCGAAAGTGGTTGATTATTGCTGAGAATTTACTGTCAAAGGTCGGCAAAAGGTAAAAATTCAAGACGTGTTGTGACTTAATATTTGTATTTTACTCACGTATGGTTTTAGTTCACCTTTTGAATTAGTGTGGAAAGCAGCGACTTTGAAATCTGTTCAACAGAGACTCATTCATATGCTAAAAACTGCACACAGTTGAATACTTGAAAAAATTCACTCAACAATTTCAAACCAAGTGGAATCTTTCAATAATCGTGGAGTATCTGTAGGAGCATATGGCATTGCTAAACAGCCTCTGGTGCAGCACTAATGAGGAAAATTGCATTGGTTCAGTCCGAGGCAAAATGTATATTTGATTGTTGCAACAAAACTGCACCCAACTTTTTTAGAAATCGACAAATCATCAAGTTGAAGATTGTAAAATTTTTGAAGACGTTGTTAAGAAACGGTTGACGGACAGCCAAAGGCGTTCATGTCCATTTATGACAGTTTTAACTCTTCATCGATGGAAATTTTACACCTGAGACGTGTCCATAAATTGCGTCTGGCAATTTCGCTATTGTGTAATGCACCAAACGTTTTAAGAAAAGT
Organism: Thereva nobilitata; assembly: GCA_963855945.1. Lineage (NCBI taxonomy): Eukaryota > Metazoa > Arthropoda > Insecta > Diptera > Therevidae > Thereva > Thereva nobilitata. The sequence goes on from OY979697.1 coordinate 87,562,717, forward strand.
CATTCGTTGGATGGTCGTGTATATATAGTGTTGCATTGAATATAGAAGTATGCGCTAAGACAAGAAGCGCATTATCAGTGGAAAGTAACCAACAAGTCGTGACGGCAATGTCCGTCTTTGTAACATACAAACGAGTCATTCGGTTTGGTGCACGCAAAACACAACAGAGACTCGCAATTACTTGAGCAGAAAAATATATATATATATATAGACGAGGAGATACGCTACCTTAACTGCGAATATTTTATTAATAAAAACAATTTTGCCAATGATCCCACGATCGGTGATCAGTGATCAGTTTTAGATCGGGACAAGGCGATTTGTCAGTGCTAACAATGAGATCCGAGACATGTTTTTGCTGTGCTGGTGGTGCTGCTGCTGCGCTGCGGCATCAATAGATGGCGATGAGGAAACACCAAACGGAGACCTCGAATTTCACATTATAGTGTGGCGCATAAGATATGGAAACTGCACACTAATGGTGTTAGTCGTTCGTTTGTCAATAAATTAGTGCTTTACACAAATTGAAAATGATTTTACAGTGTGATTACGTTTCATTATGGTTTGATGATTGTTTGTTATGGTTAACAAAAAGATTTCGGGAAGTATTTTAATGGAAATAATTAGTTCCAAATAAGACAAATACTTTTTCTAAGAATGTTTGGTTAGTAAAAACTTTAAGATGGTCGTTCATGCGCAAAATTTTTAGTACAAAGCTGTTGAAAAATTGTTACTCATCTAAAATTACTCGATTCGTGCTAAAACTTAAATCTGATGTTGACAATTAAGGGGAGTTTACATCCTAACATCAAAGTGGAAATGCAAATGTAAGCTCTTTAAGGGCCGTCCTCACTACGCGCTTTTGGGGCCTTTTAATTTTTTTAATTATGAGTTTTGGATCCTAAAATAAGAACTAATCTCAAAGAAAATAATTATAAGATCTTTTATTATTGAATCTTATATATTAATAGGCAAACAAAAAGTTTGTAAACGCTAAGTCTTTTTTGTTCGTGAACCAATTTCGTTTAAATTTTCAGAAAATGTTCTTTTTATGGAATTGTTTTGTAATAAGGAATTTGAACGAAATCGATTTACGAATAAAAAAATTATAACGATTTTAATTTTTCGAATTTGAACAAGCCGTTGGAAAATTTGAATTTTTTTGTGAGCATCAACGTAGAGCTGAGTAGCCTACGATTGACACAAACGCCGTTTCAGCGAAGCGGAGAAACAGAGAAAACAATCGTTTGTGTGGATTTTTGCCAGCATAACTGACATAAAAAAACTCGGTCACTTTGTGCGTGCATTTTTTTTATTCTCTTTTGTGTATAGGGTGTATAGGGATTCTCTTTTGTGTATAGGGTACAACGAACACATTAGCTGTATTCCTTTTCTACTTTTAAGTACTCCGGAGTAAAAAATTAAAGGAACGCAAAGTTTGTCGATTAGAGTAAAATCTATATACACCTGTGTGAGACCAGGAGTAGTTCCAAGTAAATACGAGTAAAACTAATAGCAGAACAGGAACACGGCTACTTTTATGTGTTCGAAACGTGAGTTTATGGGGAAGACGGTGAGAGAGGAGGTGGAATTTCATCATCCTCTCTCACCCTCTTCTCCGCAAACGACGTTTCGAAAACACAAAAATGTGGTCGTTGTACGCTCGTGTAGAACCAACCATAGTATTATTGTGTTGTATTATTTAAAGGGCTGCCGTTCGTTTTTTGGCGGGTGAAGTCAAGTGCAAAGTGATAGAATGCATTTATTATTTGAATTGAATTTAAAGAATTTTCAATATTTTAATTTTGATTTAAGTGTTTTATTTGGTGTTTCTTTTAGTTTTATTTTGTAGTTTTTTGTTTTTATTGCTTATTAATAATTTTTTTGTATTTTTTTCGCGTTTTATTTTCGAAATGCCAAGACAACGGCGTGGACATAGCAAATGGTTAAAATTTCATTAAGATCGGTTACACGGTGTATAAGCCTATTCCGTACAGACAAACATTCAGTTTTATATATATTCGGGTGGGTCAAAAAAATCAATTATTTTTTTTTGCAAGTGACACGGAAAAATGGGTTGCTGGAAACCTTACAAAAACTGTCACTCAACATGAGCTCTTAATTTTAATAGGAAGATCCTCAGCATCGCAGTTTTTTATTTTTTTCTCAGTCCAATGGAAAAAAATTCATACCTCATCATTAATTAATTGTACAGAAAAATGTTTTTGGAGAATTTTGTAGGAAATTTAATGCTCTACAAAAAAGGTATCTTATATTTTTTCTGTAAAGCTCACCATTTGGAAGATATTGAAGATTTAAGTTTGATTATTTTAAGACAAACTTCATTTTTGTTAAACAAAAGTGATATTTGTCTTAAAATAATCAAACTTAAATCTTCAATATCTTGGTGGAAATGTTTTAAAGTAATTAAAAACTCGCCATTGCGAATAATTTTTTTTTTGACTAAAAATATTTAAATTGATTTTAAATTCGAACAAATCGTGAATTTTGTTTAGTAATTTTTTTTGTGACCGAATTTCGGTAACGGGTGTCCCTACTAGTATTGATTATTCTACATTGAGAAAAAAATCAATTTTCATTTAAAAAGCCCGTATTGGTGGAAGTACAATGTAGCTTTTTAAGCACAGCCTTTTGTCCGCGCAGATTGACCGTACTGCGTTAAAAGGTCGTAAAAGAGTCACAAAACTCTATATGAAAAAAAGGCAAAAGCGCGTATGAGCTAAGTCCGCGTAGTCCGACCATTAAGGGGAGTTTACATCCCCACTGCAAAGTGGAAATGCAAATCTGAGCTTTTTTATCACATAGAAGATAGTATGGTTCTATCTCTGTTTCACCAAAGTGGCAACAGAAAACGGTAACATCAAAGTAGTGCTCTACTCTACTTTATAAATGCGTAGACCGAAAAAAAGCTTTTAATTTCGTTAAATTTCAATATTATAACGCCTATTAGATGCCACTTTCGGGGTTTCTTGTGGTTTTGTTAGAGTTTTTTGGATATTTAACTTGTTTTCGACAGTTAGAAAAATCCTTTAATTTTTGTTATTTCAAAAACAAAATGTGGTAATGTTTGAAACTAATAAAATTGTATTTTTTACTACACATTAATTTAATATAACTAGTAACATTAAATTGTTTCCTCGGCGACCGCGTTAAAAGTTTTACGTTAGACAGTTGTAAAAAGTTTCGAGCTTTCGACGAAACTTTGCGCTTCAGTTTTGTACAGGGCCACTTTGTTCTTCCACTTTGTGTTCGGGATGAAAACTCCCCTTAAAAGCTTTGACGAACTTTATTTCTTTTGTAACACATCCAACTTACACCCAATTTTAACTATTTTATAATATATAAGCGAAATCATGAAATGTCGAGGAGATTTATACATATTTTTTAACGCTGGCTAAAGCTTTCTCTGGTTATGACAAGCTTTGCACTCCCGGTTAAAATAAATAGCATAAATTCACGAGGATGCATGAGTATAAACTCATGAGGATGCATGAATTTGAAACAAAAGCTTTTTTGTGTCAGGCGAACGGAGGACACAACACGACACAATAATGTAATTCCGACTTTACGCGTACATAAAAAAATAACGATCTTTGGACTGCTACAAGAGCGTCCAGTAGGAGCATCGGTGAGAGAACAGGTGTCCAACTAGTTCTTATTATTTACCGTCTATTGATCAGATTATTCGATATTTAATATATAGCGTGACTTTGTTAGATGTTTCCCAGTTGAACCAAATTACATATATCTTCATAGGGCATAGGGCGAAAACAGTTGCTCTCCAGCCGACTCTATTTTGTGCTCTCAGATCGACAGAGATCTCTCTGTTAATAAGGTTCTCCTCCACGTTGTTTTAGGTGTTCCAACTCGACACTCAAAACCCTGCTTAGCTCGATTCTCGTTTTCGTGTGGCAAGGTGTGGCCAATCTAATTCTATTTCCTTCTATTTCGTTGTCTATCCTTTCTTGGGAGCCGTACCTCTTCATTTGTAATCTTATCTTGCCATTAAGAACATCGAATAGTTTCCTTGAAGTGAAACCTTTTGGAATGGTATCTAAAAGTTAAAAAATAACTACGACTTATCGGCGATTACGAAAGGCCTATTTTCATTCAGCTGCAATAATTGCTTTAAAGAGTAAGCGTCGGACCGTCTCAGCTGGTGTCCATATTTTTCAAACTTTTTTAAGACGCATAATAATTTATGTTTGTCAAACTTTCGCCTTTTTCCCGTATTGCCAAAATAACTTCTCCATTTACTTCCACGACAAACGCTGACTACGGCGATCGAACAGGAGCAGGCAAAACAAAGAAGAGAAACGACAAAATGAGTATTGGGAAAAGAAGCGAATGATCATGCCTCTGGGTGCGAATCGAGCCCACGATCTTTGCGATGGCATCCGGACCAGACAGCTTTATTATTTAGCTATCAGATTGATTTAGAAGATCACTCCGAAAATCTAGAGCTTTGTTTTTCGGTAGATTTGGGAATGTTTTGGCCAAAGAACATTGAAGGGAAGATTTGCGTTTTTGACATAATTTGGGGGATATTAAAACCTAAATATTTGGCTTTTATAAGAATTCCAAATATTAAATTCCAATAATGACAATACTGGTAGTATCTGTTACATGGTAAATTGTATCAAAGCATTTTTTTTTGGATTATCACTAAATCAACGTAGCGTAGGCAAGCGGATCATATCACAAGAGCGAAGATATAACTCTTCATTGCGGGAAAACTTTTTCCTATAATATCCCTCGGAGACTTCTCAAAATGAGTGAGAGTTAATTTGCAATTTTTCAACATAGCGTCGATCCAGCCATAAAATGGCTATAGATATATTGTCTAAGGATCTCTCGAGGAACGCCTCCAGAGCAATTCCTTTATTAAATAAGTAGTATAGCTATGGGCGTCCACACACACACCATTGATCCTCCCAAAAGCCAAGACAAACCCCGTCCACCCAAAGCCGAGACACAACCCCGAAAAGCTTTCAGCTAAACCAAACAGTATTGCCAGATCAAATTTCACCAAAAAGCTTAATGCTAAAACACAAAACAAGTCGAAGAAAATGGTATTTTTTTAAGCTTTATGTAAAATCCCATGTAAAATTGGCCCCGGACCCCATAGCTATACTACTAACACCCGAATACTAAGAACGAAGTATGAGTGCATGCAGTATACCTACTATCCTAAATGGATTAAAAAATTGAACAGAAAAATCCACAAAACTCGTTCTCTTTTGCTCAAGTCTCAAGTAAATGGAAAGCTACTCGAATACGGTTGAGAAGTGTGGCCTCCTACAATCTACATTTGGGACACGAGACTACCGATTCCCTAAGGTGAAACAACTTATGCATTTTGTTGTCGTTTTTTTCTCTATGGAAGATCACGATACCATCGTAGTCCTGGACATTTGTCAGATGAACAGAAATTTTGTACTAATAAAAAAACGTTAGAGATCAGCCATGGAGAAGGAGGGAAGAGTTGTAAAGAGATAGCGTGCAATAGCACAGGATTCATCATAACCTTCTTCAACACCCTCCTGGCTACGCGTAACCTATTCACTCCGTCGATCTAATCTTGATGTAATAAACGGCATGGTGGACTAGTAAGGTGACTCTTGAGCTTAGTACTGATACAGATAAAAATTCTTAAACGCTTATAACATTTCCAAACTAAATTCCCTTCTACAACAAAACCAACAATTAAAAGTGACATCATGCAAAACAAATTCTGCAATCTTCTTATCTTTGAATCTTTCACAAACTACCTAAACTAATAACTCAAAATAACTCAATATCTTTCCAAAAACTTAGAGAAAAAAATGACGAATACCAAAAAAATCTATTAAAATCAAGGTCAACGACATTCTTTCAAAATGACCTGTTGACAATCCGCATACACACATACACGAACCTCACAACTCGCCTCTAATGTCATAAATTTATAATTGCCTGAAACAAACAAAACTCCCATCCACCTCCATATGCCGCCAAACGCAAAATTCCAATTCAACAGATTTTTCAAAAGAAATCTTTTAAGACGTTTTCTCGATCTTTTATAGCCAACAGGAAACAATTCAACAGACATTCGCGCATACTGTCATCGCAGCCACAATTCACACTTCGGCGTCTGCGCACCTCAAAAGTTTGGTCTAGGCTCAACTGACTTTTAGTCCAAAAGCGAATGTTGATGGCGCACAAATAATGCCTGTACTATATTTACTTTTGAATAAACGTTAAATGCCCTCTCGGATATATTGGCTATGCTGATTATGCTTAGTTTGGCATGGGCTAATCATAAATTTGCGAAATGTATAAATCAATCAGTCTCTAAACTCGGATTCGGATTATGCAAATTAGATTCAATCTCGCAGTCGCAGTGAATGCGTGAGGGGCACCTGGGATTTGAGTCGCTTACCTGAAAAGTATAGGCCTAAATGGTCTACCTTTGCTGTAATCCACAAAAGAAGCTCGCATATATGTGTCGTTGTTGTTTGTCGTAGTCGTTGACTTCTTCTTACTATTGCAATGGTTGCTGAATGGCGATAGTTCTTCGGCTCGAATATTGTTGCTGAATGTGCCTTATAATCTTGCGCCTGCGCAATTTATTTATTAATGACAGAAGAAAAGTTTTAATGCTTAAGCGCCTGCGCAAACCACTTTTTATTTTGATTTTTAAATATGTTCACGAGAATTTAATATTCCTTTTTCAATTTTAAAGGAATGATTTTTGTTACTAAATTTACACTTGTTTTTTTTTCTTTTATTTCACAAAATTTTTATTTTACACTTGTTTTTATTGGAAACAAAATATAATCACTATTAACGGCTTCAAACAGGTGTAGACGATGATGGGTGGTGGTGTTTAAAGAATGGTTTTGTGGTCGATGTTTGTCTTCTTGACGAGAGGTCTCTGCAATAGAGAAAACAAAGGTAAGAGTGTTTATGTTTGCGATTCCATTAAAAGAGGTTAAGTTATTAATTGTTAACTAAATATTTACAAATTAGCGAAATGGTTGGGGAATTTTAAACAATCATGAATGACGGCTAATGGCAGCGAAATGGAATTTGTTGCGAGGCAACTTGATTTTGCTTTCTGATTATAATTTCAATTGGAAAAATATGTTTTTGATAAACATGCAATATTAATTGGAAAATATTATTTTAAGAGAAATTTTCATTAATAAACATTAATTATAAATGTAAAAAAAAACTTCGGAAAAATATAGTTCCGCCAGGAATGGCAGTAATGATAGAGGAGCTTAGATGACATACAATACTTATCGCTGGACAACAAGAACTAAGACGGATTGACAAATGAATTGTAGAACGAATAGACGCTACCATCTTCTGCATTTGCAACAATTAATCCAAATAGTCCAGTCAAATGAGACATTCGCTGAACATTTTATGTAAACAGCAATTTTTTTTTTGAATGTGTAGGGGGGTTGGTTGGTAGTATAAAACCGAGTTTTCGGGATCCGGAGGCGTGATGTTCGGCCGCTATCTTGTTTTGAGTGGTGAAAAATGGTTTTGCTTATTGCTCGGAAACCGTGAGTCCTACAGAATTTTTGTACAGATGTTTTTTTTTTGATAATCAAATTATCTACAACTTTCGTGAATAACGTTTTGCCGTAATATTAATAATAAAAAAGATATGGACGAAAAATGACTAAAATTTTGGGGGTGATGAGCTACCAAAAAGCTACATAACGCCCTAGCTGCTAAACCGTTACGATTTACGCCCCCCTCCCATACGATTTTTTGTTCGTCTATCCAAAACCTATCCACAGCCGGCTGCTTTGTAAACTTAACGGTATACACCTTGTATAGATGGAAGCATATGCAGAACTTTTGTTATAACTTCTCCGTTTGCATTTTTTATGTAAAATCAATAATAAAAAAGTTATAGCGCTTTAAAGCTCATCACCCCCAAAATTTTTGTCATTTTTCGTCCATATCTTTTTTAATATTAATATTACGGCAAAACATTATTTACAAAAGTTGTAGATAATTTGATTATCTAAAAAAAATATTTTTATAAAAACTCTCTAGGACTCACGGTTTCTGAGAAATAAGGAAAACCATTTTTCACCACTCAAAACAAGATGGCGGCCGAACGTCACCCCTCCGGATCCCGAAAACTCGGTTTTATACTCCCAACCAACCCCCCTATACATTACAAAAAAAAAATTGCTGTTTTCAGAAAATGTTCAGATGGCCCTTTTTTTGCACCATTTTACTGGACTAAAAAGAAACTTTGGCATATGTTTCTCTGTGTTCAAGCCTCTAACAAACAACGTCATAGAGTTCTTCCATATAAGTGATCTGATCGGGACCTTAAGAATTAACGTTCACCAAGGCGGACGCGCCCCTCAGAATAGACTTAAACGCAAAAGTGGGTAAAAAGATACTCGAATATTATTACTCCTACGCTACCAAGTCCTCGTTATACGAAGAATCGGAAACAGCTTGTCTGAATTCGCCATTGCAAACAGGCTATAACAATAGCTAGCACCTGGTTTAACGCCCGTATTCTAAAAGCAATCACAAGTCAGCGGTGAGTCTCAACTTGAGACAATTTGCTATTCTAATTTTGCAGTCACAATTTTGACAATCCGCAAAGAGTCACGACGGCTATCGCAATTGTGACTGTAAATAAAAGGTCACAAGAGTATAAAGAGCAGCCCAGCCATAAAAATTCGGAGTGCTGTTAAGGCGACCATAATTGGAGCTTTAAGAAATTATGAAGCACGAAGGGAACGGGCAATTATCATCGTGACCGTAAAGGGTGCCTTTACCATACTGAATAGACTGGTTCTCGTTCGATTACAGAGGTCAAGCATCATTGGACGTGGTTAGTACTGAGTTGGGGGACCGCAATTGCAAAAGGCGAACAAAAATAGAAGCTTTTCGACACCGGAGCTATTCGTATATCCACGCCATAAATTCTTTATTTAAAAGCTTTTTTGTACTGGTTTTCAGAGCCGGTTTAGACGGTACGTGCCTCACGAACCTTTGTTGATGAATGGAGAAGTGGGGATGATAACATGTGCTACCCCACTTCTACCTTTATCCACAAAGTTCGTGAGGCACAGGCGCTAGAGCGTACCGTCTAAACCTGCTCTAAAACGCATTTAAAGGAGCATTAAAAGGAATTATCCCGTCTGCGGACATGCAATGTTAAAAAATATATAGAACTAGTATGTGAAGGGGAGCGATGCAAGATTTTTAAGGAGTGTTCTAAGACTGCTATTACATCACTCCATTCCGCGCTGGGAGGTTTCTAGAATATTTTTCACAACATTCTCACCGACTCGGCAGCCAGATAGCATCGATGAGAGATGCCGTTTACATCATAGACTGGACCTTACTGCATCAATATTTTCTGGCATACATTGGCTACGTTGTCGCCAGACTTTTCTTTATCTCATTACATGAGTACAAATTCGTCATTAGAGGTGAATTTTTTGTAATTTTTCCTGTGACTGGGTGCTTACAATACCAAAACAGCTGATAGTCACAAGAATGGTAACAAACTATGAATGACAAGTGCGAGTCATAAAACCTTGTGACTTATGACTGGCCACAATTTAGATGAGCCGGGGGTTAGTCATAAGAATATGGACAAGATGACATGGACGTTACGAGAAGGCAGACACCATAACATAATTGGCTGTGTCCTAGTTAATATTACGCATGGTAGTAGTATAATTGTTGTAAGGAGTATAAGTTATTTTGCTTCACACACCGAAGAATTTTACGCTGCTGTCTGTTGCTGGAGCTCGAGCAAAAGTTGCCATGCTCTAGCCAGCTACATTTAAGACACATGGCTACAACATTTCTTTTGCTATACAAAATTAAGCTGGCTAGAGGAGGGAAAAGCTGGCTAGCGAAACTTTGATTTGGGGCAGAATTTTATACAACGATTGGGCATCTGTATTTTACTTATCTGTGGTACGTCTATACAAAGATGGCTCCAAAACAGAATACGGTGTTGTCCACCTCGTTTAACTCCTTAAAACACTACCGCCTTTAGTGGGTATCTGGTCACAGGAATATCGAAGTCAGCGAAAAAGCTGATGAACTAGCCTTAAACTTGGAGCAAATCTTTTAGACACACCACTGTAACGGCGGGCATGATTCCGGGCTAAAATACACCTTATAGCGACCTTGGAAAGGGATTTAGGTTGTAGTAAAATTTGTAGCAAAGGGTAGGCAGAGAGAAAAAAAATTGGAAAAACGAGAAAAAATTATAGGCAGTTTTTTTCCTGAGCTTGACGAAAAGAACATGTAGAGAGAAAACAAAATTAATTAACTCGGAGTGCCTGTATTTGTAAACTAGTGTATAAAGTTAGTAATATTCTCAGTTCGGTGTTCCTCGTCGGTGTTACGTAACCACCCATACCCCCAATTTTGAATAAGTGGCAAGAAAGACCCTAACAGGAAAGCCACGATTTGAGGAGTGTATGCGGAAAACGCCCCCCCAAGGTACTGGAAGTTGGAAGAGGAAAATCAGCCCCCATCTTAATTCAAGTGCATCCTGATGACTACCTTTCCACTGGATGGAAGATATTGGAGTATAACCTAATTCATCTGTGAGAACCCAAAGTCCCCTTGAAGGAACAACTGATATTTGTAAGGACCAATATCCCCTCAAGATAACAGGTACCTTTTTATAACTGTGTTGGTAGAAATAGTCGTGCTAAAGGCGTAACTGACGAAACCACAGAAACCGAAATCCTAGTCAGCTATTTCACCTATTTGTTCCTGAAGGACCGGTAGGAAGAGGGAGCCAGTCGCTCCTGGGGACTCCGTCAAGACGTACAGGCGACGTCGGATCAGTTTCCTTCAGGAAATACTCGTGGTCCGTCGCACTATATAGGAAGACCTTTTATTGGGATGGTTAAATTTATTACACCAACTCATTCTAGTTTTTAATTATTTTTTTTGCATTAAGTCAATGACAGGTTGAAAGGTTCTTAATTGCCATTTAATTTAATTTTTGTTATATGAACACTTTTTTTTTGATAAATTTACCGATAGCTGATTTATAGTGATTTTAGTGACGAATATTTGGTTTGTCACCAATTAAACTATCTTCACATCTCGCATAAGATTTTATTGTCAACGTGTTGAAAACCAAAACATTGTGCGTATAAGGTGTACAAGAACGCGCCATGGCACCAGGGCGGGTTTTTTTCTAGCACATTTTTTTTGAGATAATTATTTTGAAAGGTGCGTTGATGATGATTAGCTTGTAGTAAACTTAACGATTTTGGTTCACTTGAATTTTGTTATATTGAATCTATCATATGGCAGGTTATTACAATTGAATTTATTATATTGAATTTTACTATTGGCTCGCTGTGAGTTACTCGAATGTTAACTGTTGTGTATTGTTTTTGGTGTAACGAATTAAACTGTAAGAGTTGAGTTTTGTGTATGGAAATTGGGTATATGGTTGTGGGTTGTCCAAAATTATAGTTTTTTTAGGATGAAGTGCTACTAAAGGAAACCAGGATGGCAAAGCGGCGGACGGCCCCCCTCCAGAAGCCGACGTTTATGTTTCAGATACCCTCCCAGTCCTCGTAAGTAAGCTGCCTTCGCTCCGAATGGGGACTCTCATGAACAGGTAAGTGGTGGTGCACCAGGTTAAGGTAGTACCTCAGGAGTCTCAACCCTCCACGACCCATCCGGCGAGCCAGTCCCAGTCTTAGGCTCGGGGTACTGCCTTATAGTCTTGTCTGTGTTGAGTTAACTTCAGACAGACATTCCAAATTTTAGTTGTTTTGTGTGAGAAGACGAGGTTGGATCTTCGGGCAACCAACTAAGGGTTCTCATTACACCACTGGTAAATGCACTGAAGCCGCTGTGTGTGGCGAAGAGAGATATCAATATGGACTTCCTTTCAACATCCACCTCGAGGTGGAGCAGTTTTAGATCATGCGCAAAGCGTAGAAAAACAAAAATCACGCGATCTTCTGATGATGCCGCGCAAGGACTTAGCCACACCTTGCGAACACCAGGGTGCGACAAGTTGTGCTCGGAGTTGAACTGGCTGGTATATAAGGACGCGGAATATCCGTACTAGTTCGACACTAAAGCTGATGCGTGGGTATTGGCATGAGTGCTAGTTTTACTTCAAAGCCTTTGCTGGGGTGTTCTAGGAGGTTTTTTGTAACTCTTTATCAACTTTTTGGGTCTGAGGTCTGAGCTAATGTGGATAAGTCGAAGGTAACGAGTCGCCATGGTCGTTCGCTAGTGAGCGTGACACATAATAATCTACAACCTCGTTTTGATGAATATTCAGATGTTTGGTCTTCGACAAAATAGCGGAAATGTTTGCACGGAGTAGTACGCATCGAATACAGAATACTTTTGTTCCTCGGAAAAAGCTTTGACCCGCTTTGAAGCCGTTGACTGAACACCGTCAGTCATTAGATTGTATTTGGCATCATCGAATGGATGGTTCAGCATTGTAGCTCCTGCTATCGAAGTCTTTACTTTGAAGTTTGCCTCTTGGCATTTTCTTGACCAGGAAATTCTTTATCTTTTGCGGAACGGGGCGGAAAGATATCTTAAATCTTATTGATTAGAAGCAACAACGAATCGGTGTTAAAAGTTCACCATCCCTAAAAACTCCCACATTTGTTTCACAGGAGCTGGAGGTGCGAGATCAACAATGACCTTAACTCGATCTGCGGACGGAAACTAAGGGATATTATGGCTAAGGAAATTTATCTCTGATGAACCGAAAATGTATTTTTCAGGGTTTATGGTCAAGTCGAAACTATATCAAGGCGTTTGAAGAGCTAATCGAGGTGAGTCAGATGATCAGATTCAGATCTACTTGCGATGAGTATATCATCTAAATATCATCAAATCATAAACCTCTGGATCGTTTGGGTAGAATTACGTAACCAGAATGTCATACGAAAGAGCGCAAGGAGATAGATCCGCCACTCACCAGAACAATCGACCAGATTAAGAATTCAATACAAAACCCATTCCCTAACTGTGAAGAGGAACTAGCCAGAGAGACTACCATTTTCTTTGGAGTTTTCGGTCATTGAATGGTCGTTCTATCGCAGATTCTCGGTTTAATTTGTACTTAGAAGGTTAAGAGATGAATCAGGATTAAGATTCACACCGTCCACCGAGACAGAAATAAGGTCGGTGCAGGTTTTATTAGGTTTGAGACAATACTTGGTTTTGGAGACATTGAATTAGACACGATTGAATTGGATACGAATTCACTGCGTGTCTTCTCTTACATTTCGAAGCCATAGGAGTACTGCAGACCACCCTTATCAGCAAAGCAGTGAAGTGAGCTGGAGGGAATTGAGAGCAAATCATTGATAAATATTAAAGCAGGGTGCCACACTCTTTTAAAAGTCTTGGAAACGTCAAAAGCTATCCGACCAGCCTTACCAAAGCAATGGATGCTTTGTTTGATGTACAAGGGAACAATTGGACTAAGCATATTGAGGATAATGAAAAAACCCGAATAATGTATGAGAAAATTATAAGAAATGTGTAAAAGCATTAAAATTGTAAAATTTTGGGAAACCTTCACAACATCTCGGAAATTCTCAGCCTTCAAAACGACTCTCCTCTTCTCAACCACCCTAAAGTCCATTAATGTCCTCACTCTGACCTGTCACAATTTCCACCTTTTGTCATTGAACCAATATTTTTAACGCAACATTAATTCACAGCATGCGCAGAACTTATTCATTCACAATAATAATCAGCATTCATCCTCATAATTTCTCGCGATGGTGTCCGTATGGCGGCTAATTCACGGCTTGCGGCTGCGCGCTGCCAATTCAATCTATCCACGAGAATATGACAGCTGTCATTAATAACCGATGGTGGATGACTGATGGCCCACGCGTTTTTATTGTGGCTCTCTACAAAGTGTTGCTGTTGTTGTTATTGTACGATTGTAACATGAGCCTTCAGTGCCCCAGAGAACAAACGAACGAATATAACCCACCTGGGAGCATTTGTACAAGGTGTTTGTTTACAAGATCACGGCCATCCAGCTCTCCGCTATTGATACAATCAGGAATTTAACGCCCAGGTTAATGGGCGAAGCGTTAATTAGACCGAATTTTGAGTGTGTTGTATAGTCTCCGCCCGGGGGCGCTCAGTTACCGGCTCATTAAACGTTGGCATAATTACCAAAGATTTAAACAAAAAAAAACATAACATAATAGCAACAAAATGGTTCTTTTGGCGTTTTTTTGTTTCTTGGGAGATTTTGCCTAGTTTTGGTGATTATTTATCATAATTAGACGCTTGCGTGTTTTTGTCGCTTTAAGCTGCGGGATTAAAGTTATCCATTTCTTGAGTAGTTTTTGGTGAAAATGATTAGGGATCACTAATCTATATGGAAATAGTTTAGTTAAATCGAGGTGATCGAGTGTTCTACGAACATTTGAAACAATTAATGAATTTCTTGCCGCTGAAATGTCCGATTGAAAAATGTTTTGTTTTTGTGATCTTGGTGCAACTGTCCTTGGCATCTCGGTTTGTTTGTAGCCATAATGTACTGCTATTTCACGTTGCTTTAGTGCATAAGAATATTTTCAACATTTTCCGAATTTTTTCATAAAAATCTGTGTTTTTTTAAACTGTGCAAATATCAATCGGACATAATTGATTCCAGCGGTTCTAAAATTATAATGAATGACGTTCATTAGCCTTTACGAATTAGCTGTGATAATTTCGAGTGTGAAATAAAAAGTAAAGAAATATAAATTCAATCTGTACACTGCAAATCCCAGAATATTTTTTCCGTGTGAGTTTCGTCGTCGGGACAAGTCGTTGCAGTTAACATCAAAAATTTTAAGGTTACGGTGACGATTTTTCTAAGTTTACTCCCCGCAAAACGACGCTAAAAATGCTTCACTGAAAAGCTTCAAAGCAATACATATTGGTGTACACTTTTCGCGCATTAAAAATTAACACATTTTAAACGGGTAAAAAGTGACTACATGTTTTTACCCTGCAAACATTTCGATTCGAGAACGATTTGCCAAAAGCGAAAGCTTGCTTCGATCTCGGACTCGTTAACGATTCGTAAACGAATTCGAAGGCAATAAAAGCGGAGCAAGAGATCGAATCGCTTTCTCGTGCTGATAACGAATCGCATATTCGTATCGATAGCAAATCGCTTCTGCACCGAAAATCACTCCGCCGAGTAAAATAAGTCAAAAGCTCAAACTTTCCAAACAAATCGTTGAAGAGAAACCAAAGGCTCTTAAAATTTCCTCTCAATAGGACTTCAAATCGGTGAAATGACGTTATGTTGTTAGTGTAATTTGGAGATTTGAAGTCCCATTCAGGGAAAATCGGCTCTCAATATTTTTCTACAGCATGAAGGCTTTGGGAGAAACAAATCAACCAGGATAGCTTTCATTTTTCGTTTTGAATCTTTTTCTCGTACCCTTCGCAAGCATTTTTCGAATCGAGAATGGTCCGAGAAATTGTTTGCAGGGTATACGCGCAATGCGTTTTAAAATCACACACTTGGGTTTGCAGTTTAGTCACAGCGAAATGAAGTGCACAGGCGAGAGTAGAAGGGTCAGAAGGAGTACACTGCACAGGGCACACATAGAATCAGTGGCGAATACAAAACAGCTCGTTTGATTTATGGATTACTTTAGTTCTGGAAAAAATGTCGAGTGAAAGCAATTGAACTAGGATATTTACCTCTACTATCATAAAAATTACTGCCTTTATTTTTAACGAAAAAAAATCTTGAAAAAATGCCACCCAATTTTGAAATTGTGCCATGATTGAAATGTTATCTAATCAAAATAGGTCTGTATCTGAAATTGTTGAATTTTGAAAAACGCGGCTGAATAGAAAAAGTATTTTAAAGCTCTATACTCCCTACGGTTAGACTTGAGCAGGACTTATGCGATGCAGTACATTTGTCACTTACACGTTGGTAAATTGTACTGAGGCCTCAATTATATTCAATGTCCCACTTCAAAAATGTGCTACTACTCTTGGTATGAGCGTGTATACCTGCGCCACGAATCTCAAGTGACACAGGAACATATTCATTTGAATCCTTTTCAGTCCATTTGTTGCATTGAACCCAGGTTTTTTTTAGAACAGACAGGTATAGTCCAGTCAAAATAGACAATAGACTGTCGCATAAACCGAGAATCCCTCAAAACTGGAACAGCCCTTAAAAACATCGTTATAAATTAAATTTCGAATTTCTCCAACGGTCAGTGGGAGCAAAAAAATTTATTCAAACGGTCAATAATCAGTTTTTTGCAAATTTCTCTTAAACGCTAAGGTCCTCCGCAGACGAGTCGACTGATTTGCAATCCCAATTGCGTGCGCAACTGTTTAGTGACCTTGCCTGTGTACGCAAGTGGGAATCCACACACGGGTCGACAGAAACGAAACCGATTTAAAAGTAGTTTGCAACTGGTCGCGTGCGACTGTTCTTGCCGATCGGAAGGGATTTCAGTTGCGTTGTTGCACTTCATCTGAACTACTTGGTATATTGCCAAATGCTCGTGCCTAAAAACTTTGTGGGCACAGGACACCGATTGATCCAAAATCAGTTGCGTTCATGTGTGGACAAAGGTTTAATTTTGATTGCAGACTGGTTGTGCGCGTGAATATTGTGAAACCAGTTTTCAATTGGGATTGCAAATCAGTCGACTCGTGTGCGGAGGGCCTAGGTCTTACCATATCTAATATTATACATTTTCCCATACAAACTCCCATTCTTGAGGTATCGTCGTTTTAAAGATTTAAAATACTTATATCCCCTCCTATCCACTAAAATACAGGATATTTACGAAAAACAGAAACTTGAGTGATTCCATTTAGAAGATATGTAGGTTTAAAGCATGGGAAAAAACCCCAATATTCTTCTGTAAACTCGACTAAGTATGTCATACTCTAGTACTGGATCATATATATTTTGTTAACTTCGAAAAGTCTCCCAAGTCTTATTCGAAAATGTTCCCAAATGCACGAAACCCCAAAAACATATTTACTACGTATACATGATGAGTTGAACCCAGGTTGAACCCGAGTTCAAATGAATGTAGACGCGAGTCGAGTTGAGATAGGGTCGACTGAACTCGACTCAGCTCTGCTACCTGGGTTGAGTTGAAATTATGCATATAGACGCGATCTCACTAGTTGAATAGTTGAATTTATTTTGACAGTAGCATTTCTGTGTTTTGTTTGTGATTTTTGTCGAATTTTGTCGATTGTCGAAAATTCAACTCAACCTCAACTCAACTATTCAACTCCTCATGTATACGTAGTAATTGATAGTGAAAAAACAGACTCAAAAAGTTAGATTTTACAATCGAATGTCTGGTTTTTCATTATTAATATTTTTTTGGGGGTCATTTTAAGCAATGGAAAACTTTTCAATAGAGTTTTTGTTACTTGTACGTGATAGTACAAGTTTTGAAGAAAATTTTAAGCTCTAGAACGGTACTGTAGAAGAATCGGCAGACCAAGAGGAGCGTTTTTAAAACAACGCCTTTTTATACAAAAAGTGAGTTTTTTGCATTTTTCTCTATGTTTTGTGCTATAATGTATAAAAGTATGTCTTAGTTGTTGTCAAGCTGAAAGTTCTCCAGTTCCTCTCTGGCGGGAATCTGAACATCGAAAACTGTGTTGAAATTGAGTTTCGTAGTCATGCCCTCTAAATCCTCTATTATTTCGTCAGCACCATCGACAAAATAAAGGATCTGGTACTCGAAAATCGTCGTAATAGTCTGAGAGAGTGGATTGATGCGGTGAATGTATGTTTTAAGACTGTTCATAACAATTTAACTTATTTTTACCACTACGAGTAAAAATAAGACTCGCCCGTTCTTAGCCTGAAACAAGCAGGTAAAGCGTCAAAACGCCTGTATGGCACCCAAATCAGGCACGGTACGCCTGAGTTAAAATTCTACTTTTGCAAATGCAAATTATCTTGGTGACCATGAAGGGTGCCATTAGCATACTCAATAGCCGGGTTCTCATTCGATTGCGTAGGTGAAGCAGCGTTGGACGTAGTTAGTACTAAGTTGGGAGACCGCTTGGTAAAACGACACTCGCGTTTGGAATGGTCGATTCCGAATACATTCATATCTTTAACAGGGCGTGCATACCTATATGGCGGGCGTTCGCGTTGTTGCATTTTGATTTTTCAGATATGACTTCCCTAGCTTCTAAGAAAGCCCACCTTCATCAAAGGAAATATAACTTGCAAGTCGATGAGGCTTTAGGTAAACGAGTACGAAATTCAAACATGCCAACATGTCTCCGGAAGGGCGCCTCGAAAACCAATAACCGTGGAAAATTCGCTCCAAAACAAGGTCGTGCGTGACCGTGGTGTGGCGCAGTAGTTACAAACTCCCTACAAAATGATAATTGTGAATAAAAAAAACGGATGTATGTGTGGAATAGAATTCCAAATTCTCTGAAGTAGCTGAAGTCAACAAGTCAATTGTTCTGCAAAAATGTTTAGTTGGGTAACCCTTGGCATACTTGCATTGCCCTCGATGGGGTCTGTATTGAACGACGAAAAAAAATTTGATGATTAAATTAATCTTTTATATTTTATTAATCAATTTCAAAATATAGATTTTATTTTTTAAACACCATCCACAAAGGGAAATGGGCAACTGGGACGATTGCTCCAAGCCCCAGGTCAAAGGGGCCCGGAAATAGATTGAAACCCAAAAATCCCCATATCGCAGGGTTTTAAATGTGAAGCAGACAGTAACCTAGAATCTAAAGCCCAAGCATACAGCAATCTAAAAGATATTGGGTCCTATTCTGTCAGTAAAATTTTATCATTTTATGTTATGTTATGCCATAAAATAACAGGATTCTCTAAAATCCTATTCTGTCCGACAAATTTTATTTTATTTTTTCGATTATAACATAGAATATTTCCTGTTGCGCTTCATAACATAAAATAATCTAAGCAGCACATTTTACAAGTATTTTAACCCATTTTATGAAAATAACAGACGGGAATTGACATTTGCGAGAAAATAGTTTTCATTGAGTTTTGAGTTAAATTAAAAATTAATATGCCCAACGCATTACGAAAATTGTATTTTGTCAGATACTTTATTTTCGCTTTGATTTTGTTTGTTTTCATTCATAATTTTATTTGTTTTCATTTTCAACCGATCAGCTGTTCAAAACGTAATAGAACCCATAGCGGATTGTACTAAATATTTTATGTTATCTGTTCATAAAAGACTTCATAAAATAATTTTAAGAAAGCATGACAGAATACTAATTTTTAAAATATTTTATTTTTATTTTATGAAGAAGAAATTTTATCATCATAAAACAACATAAAATATTATTTTATGAAAAATTACAGAATAGGGCCCATTATATGTCTGTATAATATATAAATATTGGGCTCTATTCTGTAATTTTTCATAAAATAATATTTTATGTTATGTTATGATAAAATTTCTCCTTCATAAAATAAAAATAAAATATTTTAAAAATTCGTATTCTGTCATGCTTTCATAAAATTATTTTATGAAGTCTGTTATGAACACATAACACAAAATATTTAGTACAATCCGCTATGGGTTCTATTACGTTTTGAACAGCTGATCGGTTGAAAATGAAAACAAATAAAATTATGAATGAAAACAAACAAAATCAAAGCGCGCCTTAATTCAGTATCTGACAAAATACAATTTTCTTAATGCGTTTGTCATAATAATTTTTAATTTAATTCAAAATTCAATGAAAACTACTTTCTCGCAAATTTCGCGTCTGTTATTTTTATAAAATGGGTTAAAAATACCTATAAAATGTCCTGCTTAGATTATTTTATGTTATGAAGCGTAACAGGAAATATTTTATGTTATGATCCATAAAATAAGATAAAATTTGTCTGACAGAATAGGATTTTAGAGAATTCTTTTATGTTATGGCATAACATAACATAAAATGATAACATTTTACTGACAGAATAGTCCCCATTATGTTATGTATAGATCTGAGCACAGGGACACAATGTAGATTTAGGTTCATTCGGGAATCAAGCTTGGGAATTAGGTTCACTCGGAAATGAACTTTTTCTTAAGACTAGTATAGAGTTTGAATGGGATTCCGTTTCCTATATAAAATACACGTAAAAATGTGCATCCAATTTTCCCGTGTACTTTTTGTTTTGTAAGTACGCAGTTCAGATGGAATACTAGTGTTAATAGATTATTGGAATTTCAATCTCCTTAAAGGCACCAATCATATTTTAGCTACAGGCCCCCGCAACATTATGGGGTCATATAGGGTGTCCCGTCACAGCTTGTCAAACGATTAATGGTAGATAGTAGACAAAAAACACAAGGGGGGGGGGGTATCTCTGCCGTTTTCGAGATAAGGAGCTTTGAGCCTCAAAGAATCGATTTAATACGCGACGAAGGTTCTTAAATTCTTTGGGCAAATATAGTTCCTGATATTTTAATGGCGGTATCGTTTTTGGTTATGTTAAAGCAGTGATTCCCAAAGTGGGCGCTACCGCCCCTGGTGGGCGCTGAAGCAATCCAGGGGGGCGGTGATGGCCACAGGTCCATTTGGGGGGCGATGAATAACTGTAAAGGGGCGATGAAAGCATAAAATAAAGAAGAAAAGATTTAGAAAAATTGATTTATGTATTCTGCTCATAACGCTTAATTTTTCTTTGAACAAAGGACTGGACGTTGGCTCGATTCCCGTATACTTCCTAACTTGCAATGAAGTATGTCGAATCGCGCACTGCTACTGTTCATGTGGAGCCACTGAATTGCCGTTCCAAAACACGTGAGCACTACGAGCATTGCTCAGGCAACTGCCACTCGGGCGATTGGTCGATCGCAAGGCCAAAAGGCCCATTCAGATGCAGCAGCAGCAGCGGCAGCAAGCTTAGTTTTACTAGCAATCGCTGCTGCTTTAGTTGTCAAGTGACCGCCATTAGCCAATAGGAACTGTTTGCTGCCGCTGCTGCTGCTGCATCTGAATGGGCCTAAAGCCTGGAACGGCAGCGGCAGTTTTGACTACTGGCAGTACTACCAGCAGATTTTGGAGCACGCTATGGCCCATTTTACACGATGCAACACGAAACGAAGCAAAATTTCCCGCAATCGCTGATTCCCTTTCTCAATAAGGGTATTCACAATTCGTGGGAAATGTTTCTCAGGACTACTTTCCCAAGAGTTGTTTTGTTCATATCGTGAACGCTCCTTGACAAATTAGAATTCGTCCACTTTTTATTTGGTTTTGATCTACTTTTACTTTTTTTAACACTTTCGCTAGCCATTTGAAACAAAATCGCCAGCTTGCGCATGTCACTTGACACTTAAATGATTTCTCGTTGCCATAGGAAAGCTTTACACTGGATCTGGGGTATAGACAATTTTTGCAGTATTGGAAAGTGTGGTTCTGTACAATTGTTCTGGTATCGTTGGAAAGTTTTCCTACATTGCACCCGTACCTACGAATCTAGACCTGTTTCCACCTAATCGTGAATCCCTTAAAGCCCGCTACACACTATCGTCGTTTAACTCCGCGTTCGTTACACAGCGTCCGAACGACGAACGACGTACGCCTCTATTCTATACACATTACTCATCGTTTAGTTCGCATAGTACCATGGACGAAGATACTTTGTTGGCAGTAGCGGCGGTTCTTTCTGGAAAAAATTCAAGGAAAAAAATGTGTATGGAGCAAACCCTTTTTTGTACACAACAGGTACATACTTCACTGCTTAACGACGAGCGACGACACATAGTTTTCATCCACACTATCATCGTACAGCGTACAGAGTATAGCGAACGGAGAAAAATCAAAATAGATTTAATTTTTCGCTGTAGCGAAAAGCGCGGTGGCGTTGTCATCCACACTGCAATTTTCTATCGTCGTTCGTCGTTCGGACAACGCTGTTCGACGAACCCGGAGTAAAACGACTAATTTACACATTTTTTACTATATTTTACGAAAAAGGTAGCAACATCAATACATACATACATATATCTTATGTTTAATGGCTATTAAAATTTAAAAAAAATTAATTTCCAGGGGGCGTTGAGTAATACTTTTTCTGAAAAGGGGGCGGTAGGCCAAATAAGTTTGGGAACCACTGTGTTAAAGGATCAAAATTACTTTTGCATAACTAAGAAGATTTTTTTAAATATTATTATCTAAATTTTACAACAGAAAATACGTATATTGACGTCTTGTCATTTTTGGGATAAAAGTATGCATTTTAGCAATAAATTGTTGATACCTCAATACCATTAGTTTAGTATTAAAAATTAACAGTTTTTCAAACGCCACTTATTCCCACACACTTTTGTTACAAAAATCTTAGCGACAATATATAAAAAACTAAACGAAGAATAATGCCACAAATCACCTTCATATTATTCACATAAATAATAAATCCAACATTTAAGTCTCTGTGTACAAAACAAAACCTCTAAAAACCACTCATCAAATTTCTGTTAAATTTCATGCACAAAATTTTTCATTCAACTATTTTCTATACTCAGGCAGAACGTATGAAAAAAAAAAATACAAATTCCAAAATAAGTGAAATAACCTCGAATCCCCAATCGCCTACACTAGAAAATCGGTCAAAATCACAGAATTTAATTTTTTTAAATAAAATCAAGCAATAAAAATGCCAAAAAAGGAACTCCGTGCACAATACCTGTGTAGAGGTGGAACAAACAAACGCGCCGAACTGAGTCACAATTCTAAGAATGGAAGTTGACACTGGGCTTGTAATTCTCGTAAATTGCAAATCATACACATACCACACACAAAAATAAACACAACTAAACTAAAAAAAACATTTTGTGACTTACAACAAGCTAATCCCACCGATTAGACCGGATTAATCAGCTGATTTCGGCGGAACTCCTGGCTCGATGGTCGTCTGCTTTAATTCAAAAAAAATAATGTTGCCAATCGATGTAATCCCAGACAATTGAGCACCTGACACTGACTACTAATTAACTTTTTGACGTAATCAGATTGTCCACAATCACAACAACAGAAAACGGGGCAGAGAATAAAAATATACTATATATCCGCGAGACTCGGTCAACAAATTTTCCCGTAGGGAGCACACCTGCAACCGCGAATTTAAATTACGGCATAAAACTTTTGCACTTTTGTTGTGCCACCCTTGTCCCCCGCCAGGTGATCTATCGAACAATGATTTTCCGCTGAATTTAGCTGCGATTTAACACTTGATTGGGTATCAGGAATTGATAAGAGTCGATAAATAATGCACCGAACTAGAACCACCAGACACACTATTCTTGATTGATGATGGATCATGTAATTCAGTACCTGCCCGACGAGAGGGGGTTGGTTGCAAAGTAAAAGCTTTCGATTTTCACGACACGCAAAAGGCACACTCACGATCGTCGCTGTACACACGTGCAGAAGCCGCTTATCGTCTATCGATGTTTACCGTGCAAGATTCGCGTCACGACTGATTCGCCCCGGTCCAGTCGATTATAAACAACAACATCCCGGCCTCCGCCCCGGACCACAACCCAGCAGTCGAGAAACTCAAGCAGAAAATCTTAAGACACTTACTACGTTTACATGCTTACTTGAAGTATACTTGAAGTAGTTTTCAAGTAACAAAATATGCATGTAAACTCGTCCTGACTTCAAATATACTAATAAATAAATTTCAAGTCAAGAACTCAAGTAAATCATGTAAACGTAATAAATGTGAGCCTTGCGGAGAGATGACGTCGCGAAAGCTTTTCTTCGAGCCTCCTCTAAGGCGCTCCGCACTAGCCACCAGAACCGTCACAGATAAGATACAAAAAAAAGCTCTGCAGGAATGGGAGCCTTCTATGACCTGGAAAACATAGGGCCCAACTCTGTGACAAGGTGAAATTGAAGTTGTTGCGCGGAACTGGAGCCTCTGATAGACATAAAATACAGGGCGATGCTGACCCGAAAAGCAGCAGCAGCACTTCTTAATGTTGACACAAGGGGGCGCAGGTACACTTACAAACAGGTAAATCAGCGAAGGTAAAAACCACAAGACGTCGTCTAACGCTGACGTATTGTCGTGTGGGTTGGGACTTGCTTTTTTTGCTATATCTTTTCGCTTCAAAGTTTCGAGATCTCGTTGAGCCTCTCATTCTCTATATTGACGGCGGCGGCAGCAACTAAATCAATCACATCATCGCGTAAGTCGTTTCCGCTGTCTCACCTGTTTCAGAGAAGCGCGAAAAAATACCTTGGGGGTAGGTGAGCTTTGTTCTAGAACTGATTTGCTACAATTTAACCTGGATTGGAGTGGAATTTATAACTCGGAAATGGACAGTTCAGTTTTTATGTAATTAAGCGCAAGTTTGCTGGCGGACAAGTGTTTCGCAATTTGTAATTTTTAGTGGGCGTTAAATAAATGGAGAGATATGTCGATTCTGATTTGAGAATAATTTATAATTTTTTTTTCTTTCTTTTTTGCAAAAGCATTTCAAACTTACATCTTTTATGTTTATATATGTACGGGGCAAAAACGACCTTTGGAATTAAATAGGATTAGCTTAAATATAGTCATGCTTGATGAATTAATCATTAGTTAATCTTTATTGGAACAAATTACGAATAAAATGCATTTATCATATTATTCTCTTTGCAATTTTGTTTTTTTTACGCTATCTGCAACAGTTCTTGCAGAACTATAATTATAATTGCACACTCAATAAAATTACACTACCAATGAATTTGTAAGTGTCTAAAAGTATTAATTTCAACCATATCCATTCTGAAAATAGTCTTTGTACAGCATTTAAACAGACCAACAAGATTATACGTGTTATTATAATTGCAATTTCACACCTATTAATCAGTTTACCATATTAAGAAGCAGTTGGACATGTTGTTCTGCATTATCATGCATAATGAAGTCAATTCAGCTCATTTTAGTACAATTCAGCGCAATTCAGCACATTTATTTCATTGCATTCAAAAATTTAAAATAAGAAAAATGTCATGTACATTGCAAATAGTATTGTAAAAACTCTAAAATTTTGCAAAAAAAACTTAAATTAAATGTAGTCAAAATTTGTTTATTCTACTATCTTTCTTTCTCGCGAGTGTTGCATGATTATACAGCGCAAATTACAACTACAATTAATATTCTTCAAGTTTCCCTCACCTTGATGAAGCTTGCGTTTCTAGGTAAAACGCTGCGCGATGTTTGGTGGTGATTAGCCCAGTAAGATCTCCCTTACCGAACAGGCCTGCTAGGATAGGATTAAAAAAAAGCGAGTGTCTGTATCACGGATACGGACAAATGACGTGAATACGTCTACAATGTTCTGAAAGAGATCGTTTTATTTTTTTATTGGTATCAAAAAGGTAGGAAGTAAACAATAAAAAACAAATAGAAAAAACCTTGTTGATCAATTCTGAACCGATTGCTTAGAGAGCTTCAGGATACACTATGTTCACTGTTCTTCCATTTGGGACTAGGATGTGAAGATTTTTAGATTATCTAACTCTTGAACAGCCTAAATACAGCTGACCGGAAAATAACACTAATTTGGCAAAATACGTCCGCCATATTGGCCCTGCAAAAGTTGTGATCAAAGATTCGTTATTTGCTACCTTAAAAACCCCCATTTACCGATTTTCATTGGAATCGGAATACAATTGGCAAACTTGTCGCCCATTTTGGTGCGGCCATTTTGAATTTATAAGCTTTGATCATAAATTCGTTATTTGCGACCTTGAAAACCCCTAGATACCCACTACAATGAAAGTGGTCGGAACACAATAGACAAAATTCATCAGCCTTATTGGCCCCGCCATATTGAATCTAAAAGTTTTGATCATTGACCTTAAAAACCCCTAGATACAGATTTCGGCCATATTTGCGCGGCCATTTTGAATTTCGAAAATCGGACTTCGAGAGCCATCATGGGAGACCTCCACGCACTTTCATTGGAATCGGAAGACAAAATTCGTCCGCCATATTGGTGCGGCTATTTTGAATTTGGCACAATTGGCAAATTCAACCGTATTTAGGCGGCCATTTTGAATATCGGTCATATTTCGGCGATAATTTTAAATTTCATTTTGAAAGTAAACAATAAAATTCTTTGATTCTTCATCTACGTCATTGTATTTTTTTTTCGGTAAAAAAAATAGTTTTTGAGCTGCAACTGAACACTGGACATATGCCATAATTTCGTTATCATCGGTTTTTTGTCATGGAGGAAGCAAACTTACAGACGTATTCACCTCAAAAACTCTGAAAGTCCCAGAATGGAAGCAAATTTCATGAGAAAAGCAACAATAAAATGGTGAAATTTATCTTTAAAATAGTACGTATAGTATATTAGCATGTGGTACCTGACCTTTGCTCGAGTATAAGTTACACGGTGGGGAACGATATAGCGGTAGGAAATCGCTGAACTGGTGCACGTATCAAGCGAAGGGTTGGTTAATTGTGTCTTTAAACTTTTATTTTATTTATATTAAATACCGTTTTCATATTGTGGCTACATATGGTTTAAAATTACGTCACACAGCTTACCGTACTATACTCGTCACACACTTTCATTCGATACCCATACTGAGTGTGTTGTAAAGATAAATGTAGTCCGCCATTTTGTGTTGGCCGCCATTTTGAATTTTGAATGTCGCTACTTAGCTAATTGTATTCTACTTGTCAAACCATGTTATTTGATACCCATGTCGGGGGTCGGAGACGGAAATTACTTATTTTGTCATCTTCAAAATATACCCCACCGAGTGCAGCATGACGCTGGCATCTTCCATACAGGGCAATATCAGGCTAGTATGGTGATAGGTCGAAAGCATTCGTAGAGTTTTTGACCAAAAACTCAAGCAGAATAATGCCCACGGTGGATTTACATGGTCCTGGCGGTTTCGGTTGACATTCTCCCACTAACGCTTCATGATACTCAAATATGCTATTCACCATATCTCACTTCGGAAAGAATTCGGAAGGCGACCTATGGGGATTAAATAAAACTGTCAGCATAAACTTGGCTTTGAAACGAAACTTACTCGGAATTTTGCGTTTCGATTCGTTTTCGTTTATTTACATGTCGTACTCGGATACCCATATGTCGTCACTAATTGAATAGGCAGTTTCGAAAAGGTCACATCTCGCATATTTTGACAAATACGTTTTTTGATAACAGTGTATTCTAAATGCTTCGCTGTACCTATTATGTTCAAAAAAGACACATATCTAGTATTCGTTTTACTGTCGACGTCACCAAATAATTTCGAAAAGGTCACAACTCTATATAAGAGATGTGCCCTTTTCGAATTTAATGCTTAACATACGACCGTTAACCACCATAATAATTTTGTCTCTTTTTACTAAGCAAAAACTAGGTTTCCGTAAGGATTTTAGGCTGGAAATTGAGCGATTGCCAGGTCAGTTGCACACTCTCCAATCTTAAACCCGCATAGCAACCAGTAGCCTGCAGAAGAAGATATTTAATGAAAGTCTATTAATTATCTTTAATTTAAGTATTATGTTTAATTTTAGATACCTAAAATAGAAGTTTCGCCAAATTTATATTGTTTTTTCTTTAAATTCTGTTTACTCAATGCCGTGAATTTCGAAAAGGGCATATCTCATAAATTTAAAATAACTAAATATACATATATAATAACGTTAACATCAAAATCTTTTTGTAACTTTCGATTGCTAATGGACCCCAAAATGTAACGCAAAAGTAAATTCTCTAAATATTATACTTCTTTAGAAAATAATTAGTTTTTTTCATTTCCTGAAAAATTTAAATATTCAGACATGTGCCCTTTTCGAAATTGCATATTCAATTATAATCATGGTTCGGGCATCATGAAGGTTCGGTCCAGAAAAACTCAGATTAGGACCTGCGACCTTCTTTCGATGTTCTTTGTGGAAAACATGTAGCTCTTTCAAAGCCAGTCATTCGGTGACACGATTCATGCTCAAAATGCCCGTCATAATGTTATAAATGGACAATAAAGTTATGAATACCTCTTCAACCAACTCTCTAAGATACCTACGACAATTTTTGAGAACCACCCAGTTGGGAATTGAAAATGAAATCCCGTTGGAATTTTTGAAAAATCGCTATTTTGAACTATTTTATGAGGTTTTTTAAGCACGTATCTTTTTATATGCGATAAATAAACAAATATAAAAAGGTATGTGCCTAAAAACCGTATAAAATCGATCAAAATGGCGATTTTTCAAAAATTCCAACGGGATTTCATTTTCAATTGCTTCTTAAGTATTCTAAAGGAATTTCCCAATTATAAACTGATCTTACAAAAAATGGCAGCATTGTTAATTAAGGTTAAAAAAAATTAGATCGTTAATTACACAAAAACTAATGAACCAATCGTGTTGAAATTTTATGTACATTGCCGGGACTACATAAACACCATCTTTAAGAATTTTCAGCCTTCTATGTGCAGTTGTTTTCCTGTAAACAAATAGTGAAAATAAAGTGTTTTGAAAACTTTGGAAGCTATTTGCAAGATCACCCTTGCACCTAGCGACCTCTAACAGGGCTTATTTTTAGGGAATTTCATAACGAAGAGCTTTCCCATGGCATATGTTATACCAAAAGTTGGCAGGAACGGAGCTATTGAAAGAAATATAAAAAAAAAAATAGGTAAAAAAACTTTTAAGTTAAATGGTTTTATTTGAAATCATAAGCTGTACCAAAAACTAGAAAATAATTAGAACACAAACATGGACCTTCTTGAGATTCCGACGTCTGGGAAGAAATCATGCAATAGTAGCCGTGCTGTTTTCTTATGTCGTATGCCAAGGTACCCTTTGTGTCGCTGCGTCAACGAATTAAGTAATATTCTGGGACTTTTAACAGACTAAAATAAAAACATGGGGCGCATTTGAAATATATTGGTGAACTTGGAAACACATTCTTCTAGACAAGTCGTTCTTATTTAATTATACAGTGGTTATACAAGTTTTTCATGCGCCCCATGTTTTTATTTTAGTCTGTTAAAAGTCCCAGAATATTACTTAATTCGTTGACGCAGCGACACAAAGGGTACCTTGGCATACGACATAAGAAAACAGCACGGCTACTATTGCATGATTTCTTCCCAGACGTCGGAATCTCAAGAAGGTCCATGTTTGTGTTCTAATTATTTTCTAGTTTTTGGTACAGCTTATGATTTCAAATAAAACCATTTAACTTAAAAGTTTTTTTACCTATTTTTTTTATTTTCTAGTTTTTAGTTTGATTTTTTTAACCTTAAAAACTCCCCAATACCGATTTTCAATGGATTTAGGACGCATTTGCAAAATTCATCCGCCATTTTGTATTTTCAAATTTTGATCACAGAATCGTCATTTGTGGTCCTAAAAACCCCCCGATACCGATTTTCAATGGATTCAGAACACATTGGCAAAATTCATCCGCCATATTGGCGCCGCCATTTTGAATTTTCAAATTTTTACCACAGAATCGTCATTTGTGGCCCTACAAACCCTCCGATACCGATTTTCAATGGATTCAGAACACATTGGCAAAATTCATCCGCCATATTGGCGCCGCCATTTTGAATTTTTAAATTTTGACCACAGAATCGTCATTTGTGGCCCTACAAACCCCCCGATACCGATTTTCAATGGATTCAGAACACATTGGCAAAATCCATCCGCCATTTTGAATTTTCAAATTTTGACCACAGAATCGTCATTTGTGGCCCTACAAACCCCCCGACACCGATTTTCAATGGAATCGGAACACAATTGCAAAATTCGTCCGCCATCTTGGAACCGCCATCTTGATTTTTGTACAAAATTGTCAGATTGCATTGTCACGGGAGCTCAATGTGTGGGCAAAATTTCATAAGAATCGGTTCAGTAGAAGTAGACGAAAAAGCTGTCGCAAGATTTGAACCAAACAAACAAATATACGAGGTGAAGCTGAATAAAACCATTAAAAAGTGCCAATTTTATTCACAATAAGTTAATTAAAAAGTTATGCGGTTAACCAAATAGTGGGCAAACTTAGGGTGTTTAACTACACCGTAAAACGAATCGACTCCAAAAATAATCTCGCCATGGGCCAATAATTCATTTTTTATCATATTTTCCTTCTCGCCGACTAGCCTAATATAAGATACAACAGCATTAACGCGTCTAGCCCTATGTTATGGGTCTGCAGCTTGAATATGAACTAAACTTAACATTAGACCATTAGAATGAAGATTTTGGTCGAATATATCACGAAGTAAAAAATAAGTTGCATTCATAAAGCTTGGTAGACTGCGATAGCTTGGTTTTGTTGTACCAACCTTTAAAGAAAAAAATTTCAAAATTTATCTACTTCTATTAGTTTCTAAGCTGGTCATTTTTTGTTTTTTTTTAATCCCAGTCTTCTATAAAGTTCTCCCCAAAACGAATAGAACGAATGCAGTCACCTGGAACCTAATTCAGCTGATTAGACACTTAACATCATCGATAAAGACTTCCAATCTTTACCATTGAAAAAGAAAAGTGGACTAATGTCTTCCACTCCATATGTGCTAATACGCCAGTCTGTCTCCGGTTCACACCGTGGCTGTTACCTAATGACCTGCATACCATGCCTGAGTGATCAGAGAATTCCACAATTTTACATCCAATTTAAAAGGCGCGGAATGAGAGGTAGATCAAGGCTTCAACAATACTTCGGACATGATTCAATTGCATATTGCTCGACCACCCCGCGCACAGAGAAGCGGATGATCCGAACTGTAGTGACTTTATAATGGCAGCTTCATAGCCGGCATGGGGCTCCGCAGATATCGTCTCTTGCAGCTTCATTACTATTCATCCCGGCGCGAATCTCTCTCTTCACTGATCCAGTCGACCGCCTTGAGTGCTGCCACTTGAAGCCGCCCCCCCGGGAACATCCTCTCGGCATAAGCCCTTCCACAGCCCATCATCGTCTACACTTGATTTACTGACTCGCTCGAGTGTGACTTCCCTTTACGGAACCGGCAGGACTCAATCCGTTGTCGTCGCAGTCGCCCGTTCCCATAGCTCGTCCCTTTCGAGCTTTTTGACGTGCGACTGATTTGCGGATGATTTTTCCAATTTCCACGTTGCTTCTGGCTTTGCTGATTCCGGAGCCATCCATCGGTGGAAAATAACGAGATTTGATTTATGCACCATCGCAGAGCTCAGACTTCAAGTGCGCTTTTGTTGCTGGCTGCGCGCCTTGCGCCCCGTCGACTTTCAAGATCCTAGACGTGCCACTCGAAATCCTTGTGCGGATTAAGGGCATTCCTGGACTGGGTTAAGTGCCACACGGCGGTGCCACCGATGATTTGTTGCAAAATTCATAAGGTCTCAAAGGCATATGCCATTCACTTGTACTACAGCCAGTGTTGACTCCGGCAGTCTCCATTGTCCACTTGAATTCAATCACCATCAGGTAAGGGGCGGCGGAGGCCACTTTGTTGTTGACACAGTGCTGATCTATGCTGTGCATAATCAATGAGGGCTTATATGCAAGCTGCAATCGTAATCACTTTACCTGGAAAGTCGTATTAGGGCTACACAAACACGGCCTTGATGAGAGCCCCCGACACTGCAGCAGCGAGAATGCAGCTTAGTTCAGGCAGCATGGATAGGGAATAAATATAATTTCCGGTGTGTGGTGCTTGTGGTTGATTAAATAAACAAGAGATTAAAGGCTTCAGCTGCGGTTGTGCTGCACTAACGCGAGGCTTACTTAAAACGATTCGCCAGTCGCTTTGATTTATTTTGCAAAGCCAGGTAGGGGCGGCTGCAAGTGCACATATTTTACGCAACATTTCTTCCCAAGGTACAATTTCATCACACATTAACACAGAACATAAAAATTTCTTCACATTTTAAATTTGACCCTTAATTAACCCTTCAGACACTTAATGCCGCTCTTCGTGATATCTTTTCGCGTGTTTGTAATCTTTTGTGCAAATCTGCGTACATGTTGATCTGCATTTAAGATAAGAAGAGGAAAAAAATGACTTCATTTTACCTTGAAATTTTTAATTTTTTCGGCAAGAATTTCTTTTGGTTTTTTTTTGGTGGAAGAAATGTGGCGAGATGTGCTCTTGTGGTTTCTTTTTTTTTTTGATAAAAACGAGAGATTGTTCTTAAGTTTTGATATAATTTTGTAAAGTACGATTAAGCTGTAATATAGAACCCAGAATTTAAATTAAGTTTCTTTAGATAACACTTAAAAGTCTCGCTTATGTAGTTAACAATTCTTTTCCAGGAGTTGTTAGTCGATTCAGCTATCAGATAAGCACAGACATTCACAGGTTCTTTGTCTTACAATTAATAATCGTTCTGTCTGAAGTCGTTTCGATAAGTCTGTGCCAAATCAGAGACAGCACAGTGACAGAAGAAACGATTATTTAATCATCTCATCTGACATAACTTTATCGATCATACAAGAATTTGCAAAGAGATGAATAAGTTTTTCGATGATTGTCTGTCAACATCTTAACTTAGAATTGGTACTGAGTATCTTTTAAAAAATGACTTTATTGCCTAGAATAACCCAGTTTAGCAGTGTGGTTCCCTAAAGGCCAGTGTCTCTGAGCAGCAGGTGGTATTCAAAAATGTCGTTTTTATAACTGCCTATTGCACTAACCATCTCGACCTCCAAGCCGCGAAGATAGGCTCCCTGCTTGGATAGGTAATCGGCGTATTGGTGCCCAGTGGCGCAACAAAGGGGAGTCAAGGGGGGTCCGGACCCCTCTTCAAAATATTTCGAGTCCATATGACTCTAAGATACTAGCCGGCCACGTAATCACGATGGAGGACAATTATATCCCAAAACGGGTTATGGTAGCAGAAATTTCGGGAAATAGACTAGTAGGCAGGCCCAGCAGGAGATAGATAGACTCTGAGACGGCTGACGCAGAGGCAATGCTCAACATCCGAAATTGGAAACATGCTGACATGGGACCGTCAAACTTGGAGAAATGTCATAGAGGAGGTCAAGACTCGATTTAGGCTGTTTGGATGGATGGATGTATATGACTCTAACACAGGGGTGGCCAACCCGCGGCCTTTCACAAGAAATTGTGCGGTCGTCGAGATTCAACAAGATTTAACAAAATATTTTGTGCTAGAAGGCTCCAACATGCGAAAAAGCAAAAAAAAAGAGCCAGCTATGAGCAATGGTTAAAATTCACAGCCTGCCATAGAGAATTGGCTTTCGGGGTGACCGGGTTGATGTATAAAATCCAAGTAATTACTTTTATCAGTAACAATTCAATATAAATACCCCATCCGCAACAAAAATTTAGTGTCATGGAGCTAGTAAGAAAACGAGCATATTTACAAGCAGCACACTTATTTGGTCAACATCGAGCTAGTATGTTATGAGTGCAGGATCCTTTTTCTTCTGCTCCTTTAATCCCGCATGGGACATAGGGCGGACACAGTTGCCCTCCTTGTTGTAGCGTCTTTTGGTGCGATTCTCCTCCACGTTGTTCTAGGTTTTCCTATCCCACGGGTTCCTTGCGGATTCCAGCCAAGGGCCTGTTTGGCTAGATTCTCGTTTGCACCTCGCGAGGCGTGGCCATTCCAATTCCATTTCCTTTGCATGATCCTTTCTTTTCCGTTGAAATTCTATCTTGCCAGCGGATTTTTAGGATGAAAACTTGAAGGCGCCTTATGATGGAGTGCGCGACTTTCCATATTTCGCAAACATACAACAGAATTGCCTTAACATTGGAGTTGAACAGCCGCAATTTGGCGTTAGTTGAGATCTCCGTCGATCTCCATATGATATATTTATTCTGGTAGTCTTCTCTGCTCCGCCATTTTCAGTAATAATGCTAATGAGGTAACAGAATTAATCTAGCAATTCCACTTCACCATTAGTCAGCGCTGTGTGTTCAATGGTGGTGTTTGCATTTATCCGCATTTCTTTAGTTTTAATCGGATTTAACCTTAAACATATCGAACTACTATCTGCTGCTAAATTGTTTAACATATTTTTGAGGTCCTGAATGTGAAAAACCCTTTCTCAGACATCAGATTCAAAACTTGATTTTTATGTTATCTTAGTTTTGTAAATTGAGATGCTGAGATTTGTAAAATTGTGAATGCGAATTGTTTCTTTTCCAAAAATGGAATTTACGTAAAATAAATACCGCGCCCCTTTGTCTGATGAAAACCTGCACCACCAATTACATTATAAATTTCGCGTAGTTTCTTAAAAATTCTCATACCTCCTCTATTGTTTATTTTAACTCACATTCTTAGTAGTAGAGGGAAATTAAACAAAAAAAGCGAAGTTATGATGTAGTTGGGAAGTTGGATTTTTTTGTTTTTTTTCTTTACATACGTTAAGATAAAGCGAAAAAAAAATTCTGCAAAATCGGTCCTGTGCTGCACGAGAAAATTGCATAAATGTCCATTTTTGATGCATTTTGAGTGCATTGCTACACTATTTTTTTAATTTCTCGAGTTCTGTTAGTCGTAGAAAAATAAAAAAAATTGGAAAATACTCGTGAATGAATAGACTATCGAACTGATTGGATATAAATACTTTAAAAATGAATCCTAACCTCAAAAAACCAAAATGTATGAAATTTTGTTTTATTTTACTAAAGATGGAATAAATAACGGGAAAAAGGTCGGGTTTTGATAAAAAATGGAGAAAGATGTATTTTGATGCTATAAATACGTGGTTGAAATTTCAAAAAAAAATTTCAATTTTTACGGCAACGATTGGCACTTTTCGAAAAATTTTAAAAATGCCGCCATTTTATGCCAAATCATCGTACGGTAAAATATTTTTTTTTAAATTGTAGGTATTTTTATGTATTTTCTTGTGAGCATACGCAATACTTCGTTACTTTATTTAAAATTGGACGTTATCCTACAACCTGCATACCTCAACCAATTTGTGCAGCTTTCGCAATCCCTCAGATAATAATTTACTAATTCCGCGTTTCTGCACGTTAATTCGCAGCACAGCTTTGGAACTCTCTCTAAATTATATTAAACTAAATTGGAATCACCCAATTATATCGCCCCAGCCCGCGGGATCATAATGCATTTTCAAAGTGGCCCGCTATACCATTTGGGTTGGCCACCCAAACATGTAAATTGGCTCTAACATGTAAATTTTGTAAAATCCGTAAACTCTTTGAACCCCAATGTTTATTTTTTTGTTATGTGGCAGTTCTAAGCTCAGGAGTCACTCTTTGTACTACCAGTCCGTTATGTGGTTTGTCACGTCATGGTGCAATGTGTAGCAGTATGTTTAGTACGGGCGGGAAGAGGCTAAGGGTTATAGGGAATAGGGTTCGGGAGGGTGTTGAAGATGGTGGCGGTGAACCCTGCGTTTGAACTCTTGGATGTTGTAGGAGTTCGGAAATACTTTTTTTGTTTTGAGATATTGGGTCCAAAAGTACCGCGGCCATTCGGTTGACCTATTGTACTACACCCCTACACCTCATATTCATTGGCCAGACCGCTGGAACTAGTTCAGCAGTCTGCTTGTCGTTTCCGTCGTTCCCGTCCGCAGTCTGCCTTCGGTTTATTCTCGGAAGGAGTTCACGAAAGATGGCTCGGGTATGCTCCATGGTCTCCCCAATTCCACTCCGGCTCTCCTTGCCCATTTCAGTGAGATCATAAGCTTAGGGCAGAACGACGGCGGTCTGGGTCTGCTTGTTGTCCCAGTATGAGGCTAATTGCGATTCCACGCCCGCCCCAAATAAGAGAATTGTATTCGAGAAGAAGCCGAATGTAGGATTTATATATCACAGCAAGGCCTGAAGACCTTGCACCTCCTTTTTTTTACGATTGAGTGATGAGAATCTTACATCGGTCAAGCAGCAGGGAATGTGTGCGACCGCCTGTCTAAGGCTTCCATGCCTATGACAGGAGACTCCGCGGGGGGTACGCACCCAGAAGGTTGTGTCAGATTCCTACTGACTAAACTCACCCACCCTTTTTTTGCATGACGTTCAAGTCCAGACCGGTACGAGCCGTTTAGGTATTACTTCAGTCTGGAGCCATCAGCATGACCCTGAAAAACAAGGGGATCCCTCCAAGCTGCTCACCAGAGCCGAAACAGTCTAGCCATCTAGCTACCTAGATGCTACCTCTCCTTGCATTTCTTTGCCTTTCTCTGTTTCTTTGGGCTTCGTAATGCTTAAGCTTTTGGTGAATGGCCTTCAGCGCCACTTCCATCCTTTTCCACACAACCTCCGACCTTATCATATGGTCCAAGATGTTTTCAGGAGTTAGCTGCACTTCAGCAACTGCTTCCAACGCAGTCTTGTAGGTACTCCGCAAACCTCGGGCATTTAAACAAGATTTGCTCCGCGTCCTCTTTATCGTCTGGGCAGCCCGGACTGAACGGTGAATCGTCCAACCTGAAGCGGTGAAGGTATGCCCTATAACCTTCATGTCCACTCAGGAACTGTGTAAGGTAATAACCCACTTCGCCATGTTTCCTTATAACCTACATCTCCACATGTGGTATGAGTCTATGGGTCCATCGGCCCTTAGTAGACTCGTCCCACCTCCTCTACCATGTTACGATGGACTGGCTGCGCGTCAGAGTCTGCCGTACTTGTTTGGACCCCCCTCTTGCATAGTCCGGGTCGTACCTTATACCTTGCACCTCCTAAGAAATCCCAAGCACTGAGATGCTTGTTTGGCGATTTGGAATATATGGTAATTCCATCGCAAGTCTTTGCCTATTGACACGCCTAAGATGTTAAGGTATGGGTCGCCCAACAAGATCTACTAACAGTAATACGGATGGAGAGGTGTTGCGCTTTTTATTGGAAATAAGACAGTACTTGGTTTTGGTGGGGTTATGATCTTTGGGGCTATGATTCTTTCAATATCAGTTTGAAAATTAAAGTATACTGCTCTTTGCCATTGGTCTGTGGCTCCCAAGACTATAGAGATGGAGTCGATCACTCATGCGCGCATTCATTTAGTGGACAAATCATTTTTACTCTTTTTCAGGGGCCTCAACTTTCTAGCATAAAGAGAAAATTCACTTGGGATATAAATTTTTGTAGTTGACAAAACATTTTTGTTGGTTTCCCTATACATTTGTAGTTGTTGCGGCAATGCGTGCCCATCTATGTTCCTATGTCCGAAAACTCAGACGAGGCTCATGTTATGCTTACAACTCAACCCTGCATCGTTCCACTAGCTTGGAGCGCATCATCACCGATTCTAGAACTCCTTTAGAGGCTTGGCTATCTATAAAAGTTGCAATGCTATATCTTTCTGTAGGTTTGATGTTCATTGTCTGGCAGGCCTTCAGTATATCGCTAGTACTAGAGTGGAGCCGGACTTACACTGTGTTATATTAATGAAAACTACCAGTTTGGGCTATTATACGTCTTTATTTCCACTGTGCAATTGCAACTGCTTTATTTTTAATCC
The DNA here is from genome assembly GCA_963855945.1 of Thereva nobilitata. Taxonomy (NCBI): domain Eukaryota; kingdom Metazoa; phylum Arthropoda; class Insecta; order Diptera; family Therevidae; genus Thereva; species Thereva nobilitata. The sequence continues at coordinate 87,600,209 of OY979697.1, forward strand.
TAGCTGTACTGGCGAGGTTAAAGCATGCAGTGCTGCCAGTGCATACTCTTGTATTCTATTACTTATTTTCTATATACTACATACACGAGGCAGTCCATTTATCCCTTACACCATGGTAAATTGTACTGAGGCATCAATTTTTTTAAATGTCCCGGTTCAAAATAATGTCTTACTACTCTTTGTATGAGCGTGTATTCATTCCTAATTTTCGATTTTTAACATATTTGTACATGAGGAATGAGGCGATTTGTGATGGTAAATACGTACGCGTAGTAAAGAGACATCGGTTTCTTCTTTCTTTAATTCTTTCAACTTGAAATTGAGGCGAGATGAGATTGTAAAATATAAATATACATCGTGGAGGCATATGTTTCTTACTCTTTTACTCTTACTCTGAGGCAGTTTAATGCATATTAGAACCAAACTCATAAAAGAAGCTCTTCATTGGTATTTAATTCCTTTCTTTCTTGTCTTTCTCGTTTGCTTGTTTTTTCATTTTGGCATTACAATGGCACTTTGCCTCATTTGAAGTATGACATTGTACTGGTTCAAAAAAAAAGAGGCACCTCTTACAAACTCATTTTATAATCGTGTCCTATCCAACACGAACCAGTACTTCCGCTTGAAATATGCTAGCGTGCGCTGACAGGGCCCGGACAGTGAACTGTTAGTGGTCTCCAGACAAACCCTTGCACTGATGTCCTCTGTTATTTTGAGGCTCGTCGGTGAATACTCGTAGATCAAACTTCTTCACGACGTCTCCGTTTTTGTAGCCTCTCGCCCAAATAAATCATGCAGCAATCCCTTGCCATTTCTCCAGCCTTTACCTATAAACAAACATAATAAGTGAGGAAATCATCTCTTCATTAATTACGGAAGCTATCGTTCTATGGCAGTATTATTGGATGGTAGCTGATGGAGTAAAATTGCATGTTGGCATTGGCAGTTCCTTCACTCAAACACAACGAAATTGTTCAAAATTATATTTTAAAATTTCCAAAGTTTGATGTTGGGAAGTAATGTGACAAGGAATACATTGGCTTACACTTTGCAAATCCCACGTTTACTTTATTATTTGCATTCTAGAGAATCATGAATCCATGTTACGAAAGACGTTGTCAGCTTAGGTTAAAACTCAAATATGTCTAATTAATTTACGTAATTAATCTAAATAAATCCCAAGAAAAAACCACAAACCAAAAAAAGTGATAAATACGAATGTTAAATCAAGACTGTCATAAAAGCTTCAATAATATCAGTAAATCATCCGAAAAAAACGGATTATACCTCAAATGCCGATCGCAATCAATCATCTCAGGTAGTAGTAACATATCAATATATGTTGACCAATAAAACATCAAACACTCGATCGTGGTGCTCAACATCAAATTCGATTTCGATCAGTTGTTTTCTTGCATTCTAGACAACAAATCACTTCTGTCCATGCGCCCACACGGGACAAAATACCTGAGCGGACCCCAGCAAACACACACTAGACCTGAAATGGGATGGAAGTAGAGGCGAAACACGTTCATCCCACGACAGATGTCAGTCCCCGTGCTCGGCAGCTGTTTCCTAAAAACCAACAAGAGCCACTCTGCAGCGGCGACGACGACGACGACGACTTGAGTCGTTGGTAGCGCGTCCTTGAAACATGATGTTTGTTGAATAGCACCAATTGACTCAGGTGAGTTTCAATCATTTTTGGATCGAGTCAGTCACGTCTTCAAAGATTGACCTGAAAGATCCGTGCCCAGTGCCGGGACGTGACAAGATCGTTGGTACTAGGGAAATAGTGTTATGTCACTTTGGTGGTGATTAAAAGTTTTAACTGTGCACAATAATAGAATACAGATTGACCAACCGCTGTTGATAGCCCTCAATTCGTCTGTTTCGTCTATTCAGCTTTTATTCATGGCAAAAGTTATACACGCGTGAAAACAATATTGGACTACTCAGGTGCGACGACGACCAAAGTCGTGCGTTATTTACCTGCAGATTTTTTTGACACTATAACATAGATCTAAGATTTGACCAGACTGTTTCGTCAGTGCGATATGCAGCACGCATGCAGTATATATTAAATATTCACGCGGCTCCGCGGACTACCTTAAAATGGGTGAGTCAACCGGTGTGGCTCCAATGCAAAAGTTTTGCAACCACCACAAGAAGATCAAGATAGACCGAGACTCTCTTGTACCTCTGTTGACCACACTCCGGGATGATTTAAGATCTCACATACACCCATCATTCCTCGGAAGGTGTTTGCATAGATAAGACCTGATAAAAAAAAGCCAATAAACGTAGCCCGAGGGGCGTTTGCATAATGATCAGATTTAACATTATTTCGTCACGTTTTTGTGTCTGCTTCATTCGGGGTTCACCTGAAATAGTTTAGTAAGGTATAAAAAATTTGAAAAATCCTCACAAAAATCTGTCATTTTTTGATTGAGTGCAAAACATCGATTTGGTTGGAGCATGCCAGTTTCGTAAGGGAATTTGTTTAAAAATGCGATTAAACATAATTCTTCTGGGGCATGCGCAACTCGTGGCTAAATTTTGGTTTTAAATTTCAGAAATTTGAAACTTTTCGATTGATTTAAAACGTTTCAAGATTTTATGACAAAAATTGTATCAGAGATGGACAGTAATGGAATGCGGTTTTAGTTGTAAAGTGTCTGTTTATACATCATAAATCATATGCTGGAATATTTAAGCAAATAAACGATATATTTTGCAATTTTTTAAAAAAATGTGAAGTATGGCGATTTATAGACTACAGGCCTTAGTTTAACAAAATACTGAAATACGTTGAGAAAGTTAGACCATAAAATATGGGAGTGGCTATTCGCACTGCAGAATAGATAAGAGTAGATGAGAGTAGATGAGAGAGTAAATAAGAGTAGATGGGAGTAGATGAGAGTACATAAGAGCAGATGAGAGTATATGAGAGTAGATGAGAGTAAATGAGAGAGTACATGAGAGTATATGAGAGTAGATGAGAGTAAATAAGAGTATATCTACTCTCATCTACTATCTCATTTACTCTCATCTACTCTCGTCTACTCTCGTCTACTCTCATCTACTCTCATCTACTCTCTCATTTACTCTCATCTATTCTCATCTACTCTCGTCTACTCTCGTCTACTCTCATCTACTCTCTCATCTATTCTCATCTACTCTCATCTACTTTCATCTACTCTTATCTACTCTTATCTACTCTGCAGTGCGAATAGCCTCGGCCATAAAATATACCGCAAGTGCATCGCTTTGAAAAAAACCCCAATTCCTCGATGAAGGACGACTCTTCTCTTAAGGCTATCTATGAATCAAACCTGTTTTTCAAATGCTAGACAGCAAGATTGTCCAGCATAGACCGAAATAAATGCAAATCACAAGAAAAAATGTCCGATAAACACAGACAGGTGATGTAAGGCATTCTATCCGAGCAGCTCAAGCTTCCCTTAGACAATTTAGTGACATGTGGCCTAGAGTTATTATTCTGGAAGATCACATATATCTTGTCTTTTGTTGTATTTTCGCTTTTCTTCCGATTATCGGTTCAGCTACATATTTTGCTGTCAGTTTCGATCCCTAGTAATGGTTTCAGCAGCATATCTTTCTTAGTTCACCAAATATAGGGCATTACCTTATAGCGACGGATATTAGGTTTCGCTGTTGATAATTATGGTTCCAGGATTTCCAGTGACGACTTTCTGCCTTCTTCACAGTTGAAGCAGAGACGCACGTGTAGGGTATCTTGGTTTCAATTCATTATCATCGACTTCAAACTAGAGCAGCACGAGACCGAGATAAGACGAGATTTTTAAGATTCTCGTCTCGACCTCGGCAAGTCTCGACCATTTCGAGTCTCGTCTCGACTCTCGGCGGATCTAGCCTATCCTAATCTCGTCTCGTCTCCTCTCGTCTCGTCTCTCGGGGCCAATATAAATTTATGAGCCCATCACGGCTCTTATACTTATAGACTCAACCTATACGGCGAGAGAAAACAAGAGGCGAAAGTGTGTTTATGTGCATGAGTGTACCACATCCCAGCTTTAAAAAAAAACGGCGCTTGCGCGCTTCATCAGATACTTTATTTTACCAGACTTGTTTGCTTTTATTTTGAGGACAAGATCTTGAGCGAATAATCTCGTCTCGACGAGAATATGTTTGTCGAGACCGAACTTTACTATAGACCAAGACGAGACTTTCGAGTTTGTCGATATTTCGTGATGCTCTACTTCAAACGGCCATTTCGGACAGAGGCGGTAATTTAAGTCAGATTTAAAACTTCTGCCAAATTGTTAAACAATTGGCATTAATCTTCATTCAGCAATGCCTCAAATTCTTTGTCTGGCGAAACGTTTTCTGTTGGCCAGAGCCTTGTCTTCAAAATTAAAATCTCTACTTTTGAATACTCTAAAACACTATTTACAAATTCAAAATGACAGAGCGCAGTCCCCATATAGTCGGGGGAAATTAACAAAAAAAAAACGCACCAAAGGAGACAAAATTCGGAAATGGCTGAAAATTGGTCCACAGCTTCCTTGGGACTTTTTAAGAAAACAATTTCGGAATCACAAAAAAAACAAAATGGCCGGAATCACAAAAAAACAAAATTCTTTGTATCTCGGTTTGTATAAGTCGTACAATCCCGTACAAAGGCCCTAAATGTTGACAATGAAATTCTCTACAACTTTAGTTCTTACAAAGATGTTTACCCGATTAACCTTTTCAAAGTTATTCAAGGTCAAAATTTCCAAAAATCAGTTTTTGGCGAAAACATCACTCGAAAACAGGTTTTTATCGAAAAAGTTTTTTAATCAGTCAATACGAAACGTTATTGCCTACAAAAAAGCCTTTTGTCATTTTTTCGAAACTTAACCCTTTCGAAGTTATTCAAGGTCAAAGTTTCAAAAATCAGGGTTTGGTCAAAAACTGACGCAGAAACTGATCATTGAGAAATTTTTTTTGTTCTATTTATACAAAAGATTATTGCCTACCCTAATGACACCCGTGCCATTTTTTCGAAAACATTTCGAAAAATTTTGCAAAAATGAACAGTGATTTTTGGAAAATTTGACCTTGAATAACTTCGAAGGGGTTAAGTTTTCGTAAAAATGACAAAAGAATAAGGATAAATTCCTAATGGAAGAGCTTTGATTTGAAGTTGCCTTCATTTTGGACCGCTGCTGTCATCAAGCGTTTGCAGCGCCATCTCTTATAATTCAATTAAACTTAAGTTTAGTGTCACTCAATTGTTGGTCATATAGGAAATGTAAAAGACATGCTAGTATTAGTGTACGCCAGCGCAGGCAAATCTGAGCTATTGCTATTCATTGCGAAATTGGAAATCCCCGCCTTCAATCTCGCCAGGTTCGATAGGCATACCTTCACTGTATCTTCCAGGCTTCAATTTCTTGGCCTAATTCTGGACCCAAAATTCAACTGAACCCTCGGCCAGAGATGGGGTAGCAAACCAAAGGTGGTCCTGTGGAGGTACACAGCTGTGCATAATATTCACGTACGGCTCGCCACGGCTATTTCTTCACATATATGCCCCACGACTCCGTAGATGTTCTCTTGCACCTGCTTCCTCCCGACATTCAAATCAAACACCTAGCCTAGTGCAGTGCCATTGTATTGACGGAGTCCTGAGCCTGGACCTCAAAACCCTAAAATTAAAGCAACATCTTGGACCTGCATACCCGAGGGTGTGGTTGCCACAACCACAGACTACTTTCCCCGTACTGATTGATTTTCAGGAAGGACTTCGCCGTCGAAATGCCCTCAATAAGAGAAGAAGGCATCTGACTGTAATCATAGACAAATAAAAGGAAAGATATTCCATTTCATACAAGAAAAGTGTGCAAGGTCTTGTTGAGAGAGCTTTCCTATTTCCTCCATTTAAGCTTCCTCCAAGCGAAAGCTGCCCCTGCTAAATCTTTATTTTCGGTGGCACTGTCCAGATATTTGAGTAAATCTTATCTGAAGAGAGTAAATGGAAAGAAAAACGTCGGCGATGCATGGGAGCAGGGTTCTTTCAGAGCTATTCGCGTTTGCGCTTCTTTTTTTACAGGTTTTCTCATTTATGAATGGCATATTTACGAATGTGTATATTGTATTCTAGGTAAATTTCATTAAAGGGATTTGTTGGTGGAAATAAATGAAAATAAGAAGGAAGCTGTTTGTTTGATTTTTTGTTTAAATGACAAAAATCAATTACATATTTTTAGAAGTTACGATTTTATTTTTTCAGGTCCGACTTTTCGGTTTCTACTTTGCAAAAGTTAGTAAAACCGTGATTTTTGTGCGAATTTTGATTTCGTTTTGATTTATAACAATCATTTCCGCAATGTGTTTATTTTGCAGATTTGGAAAAGTTTTATTTTGGTCAAAGGTTCACAAGCAAATTATTGCGTTTTACAAGGATTTGAAAATGTAAAATATCAAATCATGAATAAATTTAGAAATATGAAAAGTGGAAATTATTTCTTTATGGCTATTTAAGGACATTCTCACTTAATAGTGCAGCCAATATAAGAATTCTATCTAATGGCCCTATAAAAAAATATCCAAATAACTTGAATTTTTTTATCTTTATTATGATGTTCTACTGACATCCTGGAAAGTTTTCTTCTATTGGGGTAAATTTTAACTTGGCGCAATTATATCGAAACCGTTTTATTCGTAAACGGGCGGGAAAGTTTCGGTGTCCCTCTAATACTAGTATTTTGTTAAAAAAAATACTCCTTTCCACACCACCGCAGGGGTAGAGTAATTGGCGCGTTTTTTTAAAGTGGTTTCCCCAATAAGCTATTATTTTTGTTTCTCTTTTCTTTTACTATAGACAAATAAAAGGAAAGATGTTCCATTTCAGGAAAGTGTCCACTTTTCCCTTCAGAGAGGTTTCCTATTTCCTCCATTAAGGTAGAAACAGAATGGCACGGCGACCGTGGCGGTGGCCGCCGCTCAGAGAGTTTCCCTTACATTTAATTTCTCCCCAGGCGTCGCGGACAAATTAAATGTATGGGAAACTCTCTGAGCGGCGGCCACCGCCACGGTCGCCGTGCCATTCTGTTTCTACCTTTAAGTTTCCTCCAGACGAAGGCTGTGGAAAGAGAAATGATAGCGATGGATCGAGCATGGTTGAGATTTTTGCCTATGCGGTTTTTTTACAGGCTTTGTTATAACATATTAATTCTAGGTACGATTTATAAATTAATTTATGAAATAAGAAAGGAACTGTTTCATAGGCCCATTTATCATTTATGTATTGCGATGTTCTATTTTTTCTATGTAGCTATTTTTTCTGGTAAGTGTTATGAAAACTCAAATAAAATAACAAACCCTGATCTAGCTCTCATAGATTTAGCTAAACTAGAGCCAAATCCCTCATTTGCTTCTGTCGAAATGGAATTGTCCTGCTCCTTTTGTCTAAAATCGGCGAAATCGGTAAATTTCTACCGCTCAAAATATACAAATTTATTAAGTAAATATAAAAAACTTATAGAACAGTTAAAGAGCTGCAGCAAGGAAAATAGAACTAAGAAAGTGAACCTAGAAAGAAGAATATGTCGAAACGACTATCTCAGTAGAATAGTCAAAACACCGCTAGCTTCTTTAATTGCCTCCGCGCCCTATGTGACTAAAAATTCAAAAACTTTTTGCACTATGATACTTTCTAACAAGAAAAATAAAAAAAGATGGAGTTATGACGAAAGATCGTTAGCTTTAAATTTCCATTACAAATCTCCTACAACTTACAGGTATTTTAAAGATAATTTAAACATAAATTTACCATCTCTGAGCTCTCTGCATCGTTGGCAACTTATTAAAAATATTCAACCTGGTTTTAATAACACGGTTACAGAAAACCTTAAGAAGATTTTTTCACATTGGGATTTAGAAATGAGACAAGCTGTGTTGATATTTGATGAAATTAATATTAGAAGAGAGTTAACATAAATGATCAGGTAACAGATGAAATAGTTGGTTTTGTCGATACAGGTGATTTTAGAAATAAAGAACCAGCAAAGTATGTTTCTGTTTTTATGGTTCGAGGCTTATTTTCTAATTGGAAATTTATTATTAGTTTTTTTGCCACCGATCAACCAATTAACAGTAAAGTATTAGCCGAAAAAATGAAGCTGAATTTAGACTACTGTTGTGAACTTGGTCTTAAAATCCGAAGTATAGCCTCAGATCAGGCTTCTAACAATCGCAGTTGCTTTAGTTCTCTCGGAGTAACGGAAAAGGACCCTTTTTTTTATTATAATAATCAAAAGATTTTTGCAATGTTCGATGTTCCGCATTTGTTCAAATCAATACGTAATACTTTATTGGTAAAAGATATTCACTGTGAAGATGGAACAGTAAGTTGGAACTGTGTTAAAGAACTCTATAATTTAGAAAAAAATGGTTCTACTAAAATGGTGCCGAAGTTAATTTCAAAACATGTATGGCCAAATACTTGGGAAAAGATGAAGGTTTCTTATGCTCTTCAAGTTTTAAGTAACACAGTTTGTGCTGCTCTTAAAACTGCTTTAGAATTAAATTTGCTTAGCCCTAATGTTTCATCAGTTACTCTTTCTACTTCCGATTTCTTTTCAAAACTCAAAAACTTGTTCGATTGTCTCAATAGTAAAGAACCTTTTAGTAGAAATTGGTATAAGTGTGGATTAACTCAAACAAATACTCCAAGGAAATATCTTTCTGAAATGTTACGTTACATTCAATCAATTTCATTTGAGAACAAAAACAAAACATTTTGGATTGGGGGATTGATTTTGACTCTAAAATCCATTATTCTTTTAACTGATGAAATATTAAACGAGTTTCCCAATAAAGAGTTCGTTCTGACTTCGAAATTTAACCAAGACCCAATTGAAAACCTTTTTTCCTTAGAAAGATTAAGAGGGGGCTTCAGTAATAATCCATATATAATTTCAATAGTTTTATTTGCAAAATTATTTCGAACAAAATTTTGTCTATATCTTCCCATAGGAAGAATTGTGACGAAGATAGTCAGCAATTTATAGCTATTGACTCATTTAGTGATGGCAAAACCATAAATAATAATAACGATCATGGTATTTTTACTGTTGAGGATCGGACGATTGGTGATGTCACTAATGAGGGTCACGAAGTTAGCAACATAATCGACTCAATTGATTTGTTGGAATGTGGGGCAAATGAAGATTCGATTTCTGTCGAAGAAACTTCTTAAAGGTATTTTGGAGGTTTCATAATTGACCGCTTTTCAAAAAAAGAAAAGTGTTTGTTATGCGATAAGGTTGTGAGAAACCCAAACGAAACTGTTAAGTATTCAAAACCTTCGGAAAGTTTTATTTATTTTAAAAAAAAGTACCGATTTTGGTGCACTTAAAAATCCTACAGATTATTTTTTTAATATTTGTAAAATCTTTGTTAAAATCTTCGCTAAATTTGTTCAGAGTACTCCTGAAATAAAAGGTTTAAAAAGCAAAATAATTGAACATTGTATGGATACAATAAGTAAAAAATCTGAATTTTCCAACTGGTTAGCTAAAGAAAATGAATGTTACGATCACCACAAACAAATCTTAGATTATTTGATCCTTATTATTCTTCGAAAATTTTGTTTGTGGCATTCACATCAATTTAAAGATAGGAGCTCATTAAAAAACTATTCCAAGCAAAAAATTATACAATCCTAAAAGGGGAAGTTGTTAATTTCATCAAATTCTTAGGAGTAGTAACGTGAATAGCAAATTCAACAACAAATGCAATTTTATGTTGTGTCCTTATCTTATATTATATATAAAGAAACACACAATCCTTTTTCCTTGAAATAATTGAACTCTATTCTGTAATAATGTATAGAATAAACTGTCTGCCAAAACTATATCGAAGCTTACTCCGTTTTTACGTCTGCCAACATTTTATGTCGGACTTACTCAATGACGACTAAATACATGCCTGTAAGGGATGTAACGCCGAAAATTGTTTTGTGGATTAAGGCGACGGCCCAATCACGACTTTATTCGCGTTTACGCGCGTCAACGCTTTGACGCTCGTTGACGTCGACATTTGGTTGTGTGTAATTCAAATCGAGTTATCCCATTCACGACTTTGCGGCGTCAGCGGCGTCAAGCGAGGGTAAAAGTCGAGCAACTTTCAACTTTTTGGCGTTGGCAGGCTATGAAATTTAAAAAAATCAATATTTCTAACAAGTATATACACAAAAATCCATACATGAATTTAAATTAAAACAATATTTTTGACGTCTTGACGCTATGAATGAACCTTCAACGGACATTAACGAGCACGAAGCACCTGCCGCGTATAACGCGACGTCGGCACTGGGCCATCGCCTTTAGGCTTACTGGGGACACCACTTTAAAAAAAACTCCCAATTACTCTACCCTGCGGTGGTGTGGAAAGGAGTATTTTTTTTAACAAAATACTAGTATTAGAGGGACACCGAAACTTTCCCGCCCGTTTACGAATAAAACGGTTTCGATATAATTGCGCCAAGTTAAAATTTACCCAAATAGAAGAAAGTCAGTAGAATATCATAATAAAGATAAAAAAATTCAAGTTATTTGGATATTTTTTTATAGGGCCATTAGATAGAATTCTTATATTGGCTGCACTATTAAGTGAGAATGTCCTTAAATAGCCATAAAGAAATAATTTCCACTTTTCATATTTCTAAATTTATTCATGATTTGATATTTTACATTTTCAAATCCTTGTAAAACGCAATAATTTGCTTGTGAACCTTTGACCAAAATAAAACTTTTCCAAATCTGCAAAATAAACACATTGCGGAAATGATTGTTATAAATCAAAACGAAATCAAAATTCGCACAAAAATCACGGTTTTACTAACTTTTGCAAAGTAGAAACCGAAAAGTCGGACCTGAAAAAATAAAATCGTAACTTCTAAAAATATGTAATTGATTTTTGTCATTTAAACAAAAAATCAAACAAACAGCTTCCTTCTTATTTTCATTTATTTCCACCAACAAATCCCTTTAATGAAATTTACCTAGAATACAATATACACATTCGTAAATATGCCATTCATAAATGAGAAAACCTGTAAAAAAAGAAGCGCAAACGCGAATAACTCTGAAAGAACCCTGCTCCCATGCATCGCCGACGTTTTTCTTTCCATTTACTCTCTTCAGATAAGATTTACTCAAATATCTGGACAGTGCCACCGAAAATAAAGATTTAGCAGGGGCAGCTTTCGCTTGGAGGAAGCTTAAATGGAGGAAATAGGAAAGCTCCCTCAACAAGACCTTGCACACTTTTCTTGTATGAAATGGAATATCTTTCCTTTTATTTGTCTATGCTGTAATCCAGACCGACCGGAACCTTTTAAAAATAGCTAAAGCTTCCAGTTCCTTACTCCTACAGACCTTTGCTGGATCGCAGAGGTCCGAATCCCACAGATCTTAATTTAATTCTTACTGGCGCCACTACGGACTCGTACTCCATTCTTGGAACCGCGGATAACATTCCTCAGAAGATCCCACTCAGGAAATAGCGAAGTTCAACTACAGATTCGATGCCCAAGGCAAAAGCTGACCCAAGACACAAACCCAGCACACCGAAGTTCAACTGATTTTAAACACGCGGCGCTCACTCACACCCAGACCACATCCACACCCGAGACCACAACCGATGACGTCACTGCACCAGTAGAAGTTTAGCTATACCACTTTATAAGAGCTCTCAATTCACTAAAGATGCGCTCTAAACTTATGGAGAGATACGGAGGGGAGCTAGATACGCTAGATAGGTAGTAGGCATAACGTGACTCTCGTCTAGGCTCCCGGACATAGGAACATAGATAAGTAAGAAAAAACTGACTAGGCTAACACGGAGATTGAATTGATTAGCAGCCTAATAATAGGCTATTATAACTGCCACCTGCTTTTAGCTAACCAAAGGCGGAGCGCACTGGGGACCTGGATTATCTCTATGACGACTTGGCTCACTTACAACAAGGGAAAAGCAAAGGGTTCCTGATTCAGTGAAATGTACAAGAATCCAAGGTTCAACAGTTGAAAAATGTTTTTAATATTCAAAAATTTCTTGAGGTCAACAATTCATGCTTGGACGCCTTCATCAATTCTTTTTTTGGTTCATAGTTTGTCTGTAAAAAAATGTTCATCGATGAAGAAAAATCTAAGTTGTCCTCCTTATTTCATGTTCATACCTTAAGCTTAATGTAACAGAAGTAATTAGATACCACTTTTAATGCCTACATGTGACCAGTCATATTCGAATCACATTTGAAATCTACATTAAGTAAGTGAACCAAAAACAGCGCGAACCCTGCTAGTCTTGAACTGCCCAATTTCTTACCTTAATCTGTCCGTTTGCCTTCAATAACACGTTTAGCCATCGAAAGTTTGCTTTATAGTAAAACACCGATGAAGTTTGGATAAAACCGAATTAACCTAAATTACTCGCAACCTTAATCTTAACACATTAAACTTGTGATATACAAAATTTCTTTAAACTGCAACTTTTTCCCCAAATTCTCCACCTTGAACTGAATTCTCCATCACATCCCACACCACTCGAGCCTAATCTGACTAATATTAACGTGTCCGCAGCAAGCGAAACCCTATTTAGGAAAATCCGCCGCATTTGCATTGTCTCCGGGCTTATCTCCACTTTTGCAAAATTTATTCGCCCAGAATCAGCCCCACCGAATCGCGGTAATCTCGATTCCCGATCAGCAGCGGTCGCCGGCGTCCATTTTGCTTATTTGTCATTATTATTTCCTTTATATTTCACGAAATGATTGAATGGAGCGCCCCCCGCGAGCGCGTCCATTTTGGTGCTGGCGGTCGATCCACGTTTTCCCACTTGTGTTCCAGTGCGCTCATTTCGCGTGCGCATTCCTGCCTGACCTGTCCTTATACGGGGAATCCCATAAAAGGGTACTTGGCGACTTGTGGAAGACTTGTCGTCGATTGTAGCCCGGTACCAATGGCCTCGGCTGTTAAGCGGCTGATCGGTTGGTAGTATATAACCCTTTCGACGCGATCATATTTTTAACAGAAATCTCACCTCAGCGTGAAGAAAACTATCATTGATTTTTTGCCTGGGGAATTTCGCTGAAAATGGAGGAAAGTATTTTCATTTTCAAGATTGGCGCTGATGTGGTGGAATTCTTCTGTCCCTAGATGGAGCCAGCTTGTGTCATTTTGCTTTATTTACTTTTGGTCAGCAATGGCTTCTCGCGATTATGCAACGTGATTTCTCTTATTTGCGTCATTTTAATGTTTTGCTTTTAATTACCGCGAGGTGTAGACTGGGATTTCGCGCGGATTCATTTTGGCGATACTCTTTGATGATAAATTACAAATTAGATTAAATTACGTTCGAGTCTTTAAGGTGTTAATGCCTTTTTAATCACTGTGATCTCATTAGTTTTTTTGAGATTCCTTTTTGATTTATGGATTTACGTCAATTTTTATTTAAAACGCAAAATCTCCAGTGAGTTGATGATTACAGATTGGCAAGAAAAACTCAATCTTGCCATTTCAGAACATTTTGCAAACTGGGCATAAGTATTTCGAAGTCATATTAATGATATCGACCATTGTATTAATGCAGAACAGACCAGACTATGTATGCAACCACCTTATTACAAACCCTGTGAAGAAAGATACTTAGTCCTGATTTTCTAAGTTAAAGCGATTTATAAATTTTTGGCCAGACTCTAGGTATAGACATTTTTTTCTGAGCCAATCTAAAATTAACTTCAGACGCAACCTAATTCTTCGTTCGTATCTCTTTAACATATTTACTTACTAATTCGGCTCTACGCACGGAATCTCATCGAGGGTTCTCAGAAATCCTTAATAACTCCTTAGTCCAATAAATAGGTCGGAAAAAGGGCCTTCGTCATGCGAAAAATACCACACGCGATTTTTTTTACCAAATGATTTCATATATTTTTATGAGCTTAAATTCAAAATGGCGTCATGCACACCCTTGAGCTAAACTTATAGTAGTTGTTTTACAAAAAAAATTCTAAACAAAAAAGTTAAACCTTTTATTTATCTACAAAAAAGATAATATACATTTTTGTCGTAAAATGCATAATTTCTGAGATATAGAATTAAACGCGTTTCGCTTCACTATAAGTTTAGCTCAAGGGTGGGGATGACGCCATTTTAAATAAAGGGTGTTCCCGACTAAGATGCTAATATGTTGAGGGGTGTTTCCTGGATATATTTGGAGAAAAAAATTGCTCTAGAGAAAGGAGCTATCGGCCCTATCCACTGAGACACAGGGTGTTTAAGAAAAGACGTTTGAAGTTTTTTTTTAATTTACTTAAACTTAAACTACTCCTCAACTATTTATCGTACAGCAACATGATTAGGCTAATTTTTTAGAGAAATGTACATTCTTTATTTTGATGTGTGTGTGTGTGTGTGTGTGTGTGTATGTGTGTGTGTGTGTGTGTGTGTGTGTATGTGTGTGTGTGTGTGTTTGTGTGTGTGTGTGTGTGTGTGTGTGTGTGTGTGTGTGTGTGTGTGTGTGTGTGAATTTTGTCGAGTGTGTAAGTTCAAAGTCAAAATTTTGTAAGTCAAAGTCAAAATTAAACTAAACTTTAAACTAAAACCACCTTTTTCTCCAAAAAATACGTAGTTAACCCATAATTTTTTTCCAAAATTGAAAAGCTTGGAGAATTTCCTATGAATAATGTTGGGACAATTTTTATGCTACGCCCTTTATTTTTGAAGTTATAAGCAATTTTAATGCTAAAATTGACTCTATTTCGTACTTTTTTAGCTTGGTGCCGTCTTCACTACCTGTAATGTTCTAGTTCACAGTCGAGATTCTTCTCGCACGTTCTTTTTTACTTCTGGGAACTTTTTTTGCTTTAACTCTGAGTCTGGACATTTCTCTTGGAATGGTCATATTGTATGGGACTGTTGCCTTGCTCGATAAAGATATAGCATTCTTAAGTTCAGTCACCAGGTTACATACATCATGAAACCTATCATTCTGATCTCAATGGCTTCTGTGCAAAAGTTGGCGACAGTAGTAATGACAGTATATTAAGCGGATCCAACTCTTTTCCATGGCCGGCATCTCGTCTCCAATACATAATCTTCCCTCACGGAAGGTGATTCCATTCAACGCAGGCACTGCACATAAGTGTTTCTGGTAATTTAATCGTAACCATGTTGATTAGAGCCTGATTCACAAGCACAAGCATTGTAGTGCTCTCTCGAAGCACCATTTTTTTACGTTAGCCTTTGGTAATGTCGACGGTTCTATCATTTGATTGTAATATCGGACAGCAACCTAATCGGAAAGATTCGAACCACGCACCAACTAGTAAGGCGTGTTAACCTCTAGGCTACCAAGGCCTTAACAAGATGGTGAACTTAGTCTAAGTATAGTATGCACCTCGACACTTTCGAACCGCGAAAGGTATTTTTTTGGCCGAAAAGTGATTTTTGGAAACTTTGACCTTGAATAACTTCGAAAGGGTTATAGCCCAGTTGTCAGAGACTTTGACCTCGCACAAAATGTGATCTCGCCGAAAATTGGAACTTAGGTACTTTTTTGGGTGTAGAAAACTATAAAAAAATCTTCGCTGCTCTAAAGCTAAGTTCACAATTTCGAAAACAAATTCGAAAATTTGGTTTTTGCTTTATATATCGAAAAATAAAAAAAAATTCGAAAAACTAATAGCGCCACGTGAAAGAGCGGAAAATTTCACTAAAATTTATATTATAACTTATTTAAAAAAAAAATTGTTTTTTATTATAAAAAATTAATAAAAATAAGAAGAAAATTCGAAAAATCTAAGCGCGCCAAAAAGCTGGTCGATGGATCTACTCGACAAAAAAAGCTTCTCGATTTTCTCTAAGTTTCATATTTGGCATTTCGACTAAATCGACAGATAAGCGCTGCTATACAAAACCATCAAATTGTGTGATATTACTGGAAGTGCAGCAAACCGCGTATATTAAATTAAAATAGCAATTATTAAAAGTTTATTGTATGCATAAATTGAGCTTTTTAATAAACGTCAAACGTCTTTATCGACACGTAAAGAGACGAGAACGTTGTCGATATCGTGTTGCCAAATACCAATTTTTATTTATCGACAGATGTCGATATCGACTCGGGAAACCAAATACGGCCCCTGAATTAAAATATTCTAGCGAGGCGTTCGGGGAAAAACTAAAGTATCCTTGCCTAAAATGTACGCAAAAATAACAATGAAAAAAGCATTTTAAAGAGGACACTGTAAGCTTTCTATGAAAGCCATTAGTTTATAATTTTGTTTTTTTTCTCATAGAAAACTTGACCGGAAGTTATAATTTGTAAAATTCTCACTGATGTTTATACAATTGAAGATATATATTAATAGAGGCGTACGAAAAAAAATCCTTGTACATTTATCATCATTAGACATTTACTTTTGATGTAAAAATAATTAAAATGATAAACATTGTCTCTGTTTAATAAAATTTATGTTTTAAAATACTCAGTTTTTCTTACAGCATTCATTCGACGCCATTTTTAACCGACTTCAAAAAAGGAGGAGGTTATCAATTCGACGCGTAGGTATTTTTTGGTCCTGTTCACGCATAACTTTGTAACGCAATGACTTTTTTGCTTTTTTTCTTTTTTGTTTGAAAGGGTAGTTTCCCACGGTGGTCCCGTACAATTTTTTTTAAATTCTGATAAAGGAGTTCGAAGGTAGGCGTAAAAAACTGGTAAAATTAGTACACCTTGAACGGATAGAAGTATTTTAAAGGCAGCGAACAAATTACTTTATTGTCGCGTGCTCGAGAAGAGGCCGGTGGATGAATCGGCAAAGGCGTTGACCTGTAAATAAAAATTGCGGGTTCAAACCCCGGAGGTAGTTCGACTTTTTTTCTTTTTTTCTCTTTCTAAAATCCATTCTGATTGGATTAATGTTGTAAAGAATTACAAACTCTTCGGTGAGAAATTTCATGCATACTCTACTCATGCAGACTGTAAGAGAGTATTCCTTTGGAATGAAATTCTATTTAAAGCAGTTTCTGAAAAGCTTTATTTACGTATTTAGCCATCTTGTTGTAACAATCTCCCGTAGCACAACGACTGAGAGGCTTGCCTCCCCTCCTGGAGGTTGCGAGTTCGATTCTTTGACCTGGAGCAATTTTTTTTTCAATCGACACAATAAATATTTCTTTTTAATTTCCTTTGGGGAATTTTGTTTCATATTAAATAAGTTTTTTTTTTAAATTGCTCCGAAAATACGCAAATTCATTACTGCAAAAACTATTTAGCTACTGCCTCAATTCTTTTCGACGGCGCGCGGCTGAGTGTCATACTGTCATACCCCGAAAAAAAATTGACGGACTAAAAAGTACGAAATAAAATAAATTTTTAAAAACCGACTTCAGAAAAACCAAAAATAATGCACAAAAAACCAAAAATAATGCACAAAAAAGGATAAAATAATTGTTTGAAATTCTTTACAACATTAATCCAATCAGAATGGATTTAATAAGAAGAATCACTTTTGAAGACGGTGCCAACACCTGTTTTCGGGGTGATGTATTAAGGGCATAATGCTAACAAAGAAATGAATACAATTTCCGCAGCAATAGTTAATGCAATGAAAGTCAACTACTACCTGGCACCGTCTTCAAAAGTGATTCTTCTTATTAAATCCATTCTGATTGGATTAATGTTGTAAAGAATTTCAAACAATTATTTTATCCTTTTTTGTGCATTATTTTTGGTTTTTTGTGCATTATTTTTGGTTTTTCTGAAGTCGGTTTTTAAAAATTTATTTTTTATATACAAAAACAGCCGACACACAAAATATGATGAAGAAGAAAGATGCGCCCGGTCCGCCGTCAGTCTTTCACTTCTCTCGTCTGGCAATTTTTTTTAAAATAAGTTATAATATAAATTTCAGTGAAATTTTCCGCTCTTTCACGTGGCGCTATTATTTTTTCGATTTTTTTTTTATTTTTCGATATACAAAGCAAAAACCAAATTTTCGACTTTGTTTTCGAAATTGTGAACTTAGCATACACTTTAGAGCAGCAAAGATTTTTTTATCGTTTTCTACACTCAAAAAAGTACCTATGTTCCAATTTTCAGAGAGATCACATTTTGTGCGAGCTTTCGGTCTAATTTTGGCTCTGACGACTGGGCTATTAGGTTTTCGAAAAAATGAAGCTTTTTGAACGTTTCGTATTGACTGATAAAAAAAATTTCCAAAAAAATCAGTTTTTGAGTAATTTTTTTGCCAAAAAGTGATATCTCCGGCGGCCATGTTTCTTTTTGTGATTCCGAAATTGTTTTCTTAAAAAGACCCAAGGAAGCTGTGAACCAGTTTGGAATTTTGTCTCCTTAAAATTCTAATTTCCCCGGACTATATACAAAATTTTAGTATATACTCTAGCACGTCATCCATATATCTTCTTTTTTCTCATGGTGCGTGTTATTAACGAAACCAGCCAACCTTAGCTTGGAAAAGTGGTCGAAAATTAAATCTCCAATTGTTGCTCAATAGTAGAGCGAGTCAGGGGAATCGTTACCCTAAATAATTAATTGAAACACTAAATAACATAAGATTTCCTTTTAAATAAATCTGAAACTAAAGTTAATTTGATCAAATTGCATGTTTTTTATTTCATACTAAAATTCTCTCAGACTAAAAAAATCACCCACAAACATGGCAAACTCGTTTACTCTTAATACCTTTTCTGCAACTTCTAAATTCCATCGTCAATCAATTAATTCAATTTCATAGAACCCAATTTCCCCGTCAAATTAAGCCATTTTAATTCAATTTCAATTCATTAAAAACATTTTGACGGTAACAGAATTCAAACTGACAAAAGTTTCTCCACTGCCGAAGGGATTCTTCCCGCTGAAATAATAATCAGGAAAAATCCGCTTAAGCTCCGCACACTGAAATGAAACAAAAATAAAAGTAAAACTTCTCCAATTTTGATTAAAAATTTATTTCCATGCATCTGCTACACAACAATGAATCTCAACAATAACAACAACAACGAAACACGTCAACACATTTTTCACACGAATCCCCAAAAAAAATAATAAAAATGAAAAAAGTACAGAAAAGTGAAAATTCCCTACTTAAAACTGCCAGGGACGATACAAAAAATAGAAAACATAGAAAAAGAGTGTTGTAGTGACTTCTCTTCAACCCTCAAGTAGCAAGGACGAAGGTTCAGCGCGGCGAAAAGTTTCCACAAGTCCTTAATCAAGTTTCTTGGTATCAAGCTTAAGGTCCTTGAGCAGTCTGTAGTGCTTCCAAGAGATGATCAAGTTGGCAAAGTTCACGGCATACGTTGAGACGCAGACAACACAGAAGTCATCAAGGATATACAGGATACATGCCAAATAAATCGACAAAATATTGGACGCGACGCACAGGACAACCTGGATTTTGGCAGCCCTCAAGTTTTGGAACACTCCTGAAAAAATACAAAACGGAAAAAATATGATTATGAATTTTGCGATAATATTGCAGATGAGAGGGAGAACGGCAGGATTAGGGCAAGAAAAATTGCGGAAATGGAAAAAGGATACAATTTTTTTTTAAAAAGAACAAAATCAATATACAAAAGCAAAGCAAAAACCCCGGACACCAAAGGGGGATGGGTTGGTCAAGACTCTTTCTCTCCCATCTCGAATGGCTAACAATTTGCACAGTTGGGGGTTGTTTGTTCTCAGCATGTTGATCCCGGGGATAATGGGGCAGATTTAGGATAATTTAGGAAGTTCCTTAAAAGTTATCTTCTTATTGTATTGTATTCCTTAACAAAATCCCATTGACTTCATTCGCCTTTAAAGAGAGATGCTCAAGAATAGAGTGATGGACTGGATTTATTGCGGGACTAAAACTCAGGAGAGAGATTTTTTATGATCTCATTTTTGTTATCCTTTTTTTTTGTTTGGCTGTTGTTGCTTTATGCCAAAAATAAACTAAGTGAAGCTTCATTTCAGTTTTTCTTTTTTTAACAAATGTCTTTATGGCAGCTTAAGTACTTTTACACAACATTAAGGAGTTTTATGTAATGAAACGGGGGGAAATAAGTAGGATGGACACGTTTTATCGTCGTGTATACTTAAATATTTAAGGTTTTTTACTTTAGGTCAAAATTATGCTTTAGCAAGACTATTTATGAAGGAAACTATACTTATTTTTAAAACAACTTAGCAGAGCTGTGAGGCTTAATGAACTCAACGAAAATAATTCTCTTAATTTGTCTTTTACAGGTAATCCTCTATATAGCATCGCGAAGTTATCTCTTTAAATATCTTTCACAAAAGGTTTTCATAAAATTCTAAGACAATTCAGAAGCATCAACCAGGATTTTCCGTATCTTGAATCAAGGAGTACCTTAATCCCTAACCTATGGTATTTTTGAAGTTAGGCCGCGTTCCCATGGGCTGCATGCCGCACGGCAAAAGTTCGACTTCGGCTTGCCTTCGCGTGGTATTCGGATATTTTCGTGAGAGGCTGCAAAAAGCTTGCCGCATGCCTGCATCTCCTCGTTCACATGGGTGCATCTGCTGGTTGTCAAAAATCAGCTGTTTTGTGATTTTGGAAAAGTGCAAAAGTGAAATGGATTGCTTTAAAAATAAAAAAAAATGTTTGTAAACGAGTGTAATAGTACAAATAACTAAATATAAAGAAAGACAAAGTGACAAAAAAAGAAAATTAAGAAAAAGACGGTTTTGAAATTGTCAACTTGAAAGTTCCGTGATTTTGCAGCAGGTTCACATGGGCTGCATGCAGCACGGCAAAAGCTCGAACTTGACAGTTCCGTGATTTTGCCGAATGGATAAGAGATTTCCTCTTTGCATGATTTTTGCAGCAATGCAGCTTTTGCCGTGCGGCATGCAGCCCATGTGAACGTGGCCTTATACTTCTTTAGGCGCGTTTTGAAAATATTATGAGAGTGAATTTTTAGGAATCGAGACGCAACGCGAGACGCAACGGAGAATATAGGTGAAGGGGTATGGAGGGCAAGCATTTCAACTCCCATTCTTTAGCTGATGTCTGTTCACGGTGTCGATGGGTGAGGGGGTTTTTATCCTGAGGCTATGGAGGGAAATAAATTTCATGTACGATTCATCAGCTAAGCGAAGGTTTGGGTTTTTTGTAGGCATGAAGATTCGTAGACGATTTTACTGTGCACGACGTTGCCGGGTGAGGGGTTCTGTCGCGAGGCTATGGAGGGAAATCCGATCCGTGTTCTATTCATCACCTAACCGCGAGTTTCTAAGGGCCAGTTTTACACCAGCCGACTTTTTCAGAAGATTTTTCTTTGTTGTTTGCCGGCCCGTGTGAAACTGGCCAAGATAATAATAAAGCTATATGGCAATTGCACAATAAGCGATAATTATTTACTGTTTTACTAATGATTTTGAATGGTTAAAACTTAATATAATTATTCAATCAGAAATTAGTTTGAATACATAATACAAAATATTTACTGTAATTATTTGGGAAAATAAAACAATGAACAAGATAGTAATGCTTTTATTTAGCTTGACCTCGTATATTTGTTTGGATCTTGCGACAGCTTTTTCAACTGCTTCTACTAAACCGATTCTTATGAAACTTTGCACACACATTGAGCTATCGTGTCAGTGCAATATGACAATTTTGAAAAAAAATCAAGATTGCGGTTCCAAGATGGCGGACAAATTTTTTAAATTGTGTTCCGATTCCATTGAAAATCGGTATTGGGGGGTTTTAGGGCCAAAAATGACTATTCTGTGGTCAAAATTAGAAAATTAAAAATGGCGGCGCCAATATGGTGGATGAATTTTGGAAATGTGTTCTGAATCCATTAAAAACCGGTATCGGGGGTTTTTAGGACCACACATGACGATTCTGTGGTCAAATTTTAAAAATTCAAAATGGCGCCAATATGGCGGATGAATTTTGGAGATGTGTTCTGAACCCATTAAAAATCGATATCGGGGGTTTTTAGGACCACAAATGACGATTCTGTGGCCAAATTTTGAAAATTCAAAATGACGGCGCCAATATGGCGGATGAATTTTGCAAATGTGTTCTGAATCCATTGAAAATCGGTATCGGGAGGTTTTTAGGGCCACAAATGAAATCAAATTACAATTCGATTTCACTGAAAATTGCTATTTGGGGGTGTTTTAACGTCGGAAATAATAAATTTGTTGTCAAAATTAGAAAATTCAAAATGGCGCTGGAAATGTGGTATGCATAACAAATCACTTCACCAGAATTTTGTAAAAAGTAAAATCCAAAAATGACAGAATTAAGACTAAAAAGAATATAATAAAAATGGGTAAAAAAACTTTTAATTTAAATGGTTTTATTTTAAATCTGCTGTACCAAAAAATTGGAAAATAATTAGAACACAATCATGGGACCTTCTGGAATGGTAGCAGTGCTGTCTTCTCATGTCGTTTGCCAAGGGGCATTTTGTGTCGCTGCGTCAGCGAATTAAGTAATATTCTGGGACTTTTAACAGACTAAAATAAAAAAATGGGGCGCATAAAAACCCGTATAACCTGTGTAAATAAGAACAACTTGTATAGACAAATGTGTTTCCAAGTCCACCAAAACAAAATAGTTCAAAGGCACTTCGTATCATATTTCAGTTACCTAAAGCTGCTCAATTCAATTGAGTAACTATTAGAACAAGAATCTAGGGAATTGAACATAATTTAGAAGTGAAGTTTATTTCTGTAGTGGAAAGGAGGTGGAGTAAATCTACTCAAGGTCGATGGAACCACAGGCTCGTAACAAATGTGTAGGGAAGGGTCACGGGAGAGCATGGAGAGATGAGTTACGACCTAGCACAGTTCTTGAGTGGACATGTGTGTTCCAGAGCATACCTCCATCGGTTCGGACAAGAAGTCTTCGCTGTCCCCGGCATTCCTAAATGTGATAGAAGACACAGAGCATGTCCTATTGTAATGCCCGATATTAGCCGAGCAAACTGCTGCTCTGCAAGCGACAGCTCAAGCACGACTCAGAGTAGAGAACATCATAGACTATCGGGGGTTGTAAAGAATAAAGTGGAGGAGACGCTAAATATTCTCCATCAGAAGGTAAGGCGCAAAGAAACCAAAAGGAAGAGAGTAAGGCTTAGAAATATCGGTAGTATTAGCAGGTAGATAAAAGCTGATCCAGCTGGCGAAGCATTGCTGAAAAGAACCGACAGGCTGGAGCGTGTCGGCATCATGATGCTTCCACCTGCCAACGCACGCAAATAATAAAAAAATCCAATAAATTATTTGCATGCAAATTAAACATTAGTCTTAAATCACGCCAAAGAAGTATAACTCCTAATGCGCGTACATAAGTACACACACCCACTTTTTTTTTATTTTATCATTCTCAAATTTAGAGGCATTTTTCCTAGCACAGACTGTCATCGTATAGAAATGAAAAATTATATACGAGAGCAATATTTAATATTATGTCCATCAGCGACAGAGAGAGAGAGAACTTCGCTTGGATGCAAAATTTCAGTTGCTTCCCTTGACGCTGTTCCCATAAAAACAAATGTTCATTGAGACTCGCCATCTACACTTTTATCTTTATCCATAATGCCGGGTTTTCATTAGTAGAATTAGTGGTGGAGTAACTGGCGTACTTTTAAGTGGTAGAGTAACTTTACCACGGTGCTATCCCACTCTACTCTACTATAACCAAGTTTTCATTAGGCGAGTTCACAGAATAGTTAGTACTCGCCCAGTATACTCTACCACTAATTCTGTGGTAGAGTATACTGGGCGAGTACTAACTATCCTGTGAATTCGCCTAATGAAAACGTAAGTGGTAGAGTAGAGTATTTGGTTATAGTAGAGTAGAATGGGATACCACCATGGTAAAGTTACTCTACCAGTTGCGGTCCCCACCACTGCTTTCCACTATACTCTACCGCCACTATGATAATGAAAACAGTGTTGAGATAGTCGAACATAGAAAAAACCTCGTGTCGTTGAAGTATTTAGCGGGTTTGTGTAAAAATGAAGTGGTCTGAGACAGAAACTACTAAATTAGTAGAATTATACAATGAATATGAATGCCTATGGAATATAACAAGCATTGATTATAAACATAAAAGTAAACGAACATCTGCGTATGAAGCAATAATAGCTGAAATGGGCAAAGAACACTTTGGTGTTGCTGAATTAAAACAATTAAAAAAACTTAGATGCACATATAACCAAGAACTTTTACTATTACCTTTTGTACCATACTGTTTTCAATTTAAGTGAAAACGGACACTCTACGAAACTAAGTAGATTAGATTTAGCTCGGCTTAAAAGTACGCCAGTTACTCTACCACTAATTCTACTAAGGCATAAGTTCGACTGCGTTTCTATTATACTAGTCAAGCGAAGCAATTCAAATTCTGCTTCTCGAATTTCGTTAGCATATTTCTTTGAGTACAAAGTTCTTTGAGTTTTCGTATGCAAATTCAGAGAGAAAGAGAAGAGAACTTTCGCTGATGGACATAATATTAAATATTGCTTTCATATAATTTTTCATTTCGAGACCATGACAGTGTGGGCTAGAAAAAATGCCAAGCAATCAATCTAAATTTGAAAATCTGAAAATGCTAAAATGAAAAAAAAATTTGTAAAACAAAAAAATAATTATTGATCACAGTGGCGGACTAAGAGCGGGCGGAGGGGGCGGTCCGCCCCGGGCCTCTGGTTCCTGGGGCCTCAAAATGTCTACAAGTTCCCTTGATCAAATCCTAAACAAGGCTTTTAAAATAAGGGCAGTGCCTACCTAAGTGGTACTTTGGAGTCGGAGGTCGCGTACAATGTTCCCGTAGACACAAATAAGTACAGCATGTAATTATTAAAATGGGTCTTTACTGAATCGTTACCCTCTACATCGCATCGCAGAGAAAAATCTCGCGTAGAGATGCGTAGAGAAGTGTATACACCGTCTAGAGCTCTACACATGCTCTCTACACCCACTCTACGCGCTCTGCACTCTACACTATAAAGTGTATACGCAATTTTTTTGTGTTTGGTAGAGCTCTACATCTGCTCTACGCTCTAACAAGCATGTTTGATAGAGTTTTTCTCTCTACAGTATTCATTCTTATTTGCGTTTCGACTGTGCTTCGAATTGTTGTACATAGGCGCAGTGCCGCGGCCAGACAATGGGGGGCCCTGTGCAAAAATTCAACGAGGGGCCCCAGAGTCTCCAAAAAAAATTTTCTGTCATAAAGACCCGTCCCCGCGACAGAATTATGGAAAATGGGTCCCATGTAATATTTAGTGTGATGCGAGTTCGTCTGATATGACTCATATGCTGATTTGTATGACCCATTCATTGAAGTAAAAATGCAAATAAAGAATTCAAATGATTTTTATTGCCAAAAAAATGTTTTGCTCGCTTCGCTCGCGGTGCCCCAAACACGCGGGACCCTGTGCAGTTGCACACCCAGCACATACGCAGAAAATTTTGGTATGAAGATGTATCTTCTTCCGTGAGCTCATTCCATAATTCTCGGTACATTCCAGCGTTTTGTTTTCTTTTCGCAATCCAATCTCGCTCTCAACATTTCCTTTCCTTCTTTTCCCTTCTTTTGGGGAAAACTCATTTTATTATTTTTTTGATTTCTATTAATTTCCTTTAAATTTTTTACACAATATATGTACGTACGCATCTCTGAATAACTGAGAAATGAAATGAGATGCAAAAGTTGATGGCCGCAGTTGCGCGCTCTACCATACGACTCTACAGTAGAGAAAAACGCATCTGCAGTGTACTCAGTCTGTAGAGCTCGTGGTAGATCTCTACTCAAAATTTCTCTAGATCAACTCTACGGGCGGTGGAGTGGTAGAGAAGCGCTGTAGAGTACTTACTACAGGTAGAGCTCTACACTCTACGCTCTACATTCTACCGAAAAAAACTCTATAGTGGACACTTGCCTTTAGTACGACTTTCGGAATCGATGGGTAATTAAATGCTTTTCCTACTGGGAAATAAACATATACACACACTTGTCCATACAAATGGCAACTGAATAAAAGGCTTCTAAAATTACATCGACTTCTTAGACTGAGGGCCTCATTCAGCTTTGCCGCCCCGGGCCTCTGACGGGCTTAGTCCGCCACTGATTGATCAATTTTAAATTTTTATTTTTATTTCTTAAGAAATTATAAGGGAAGCAATGCATCCCTTGCTTTCAAAGACGTCACGACACTGAAGTTGTTTTTGTTTATATTATGATACTTTTAAGTGCTCCGCGATAATTACAACGGGAAAATTAGTTGAACAAAGATTCTGCCTTAAAACGCGTCGCTGAACTACTGGTTTCGAAAAAGCGATTTTTTTCCAAAATAAACGCCTGAAAGCAGATCGCTGAAGATATGACTTCTCGAGATCCTTCTATGGACGCCACTTTAAAGGAATGCAGCGGCAAAACATGAACGTACAAATGCAAACCAGCCCACAGTCTTTGGAATGGCGTCTCAGAAACAAGGCCAAACTACAACAACCGAGTAAAATTCGCCCCAAAACCAAGGTCATGATGACAGTTTTATTTAATTAACGCAATGCGCCATCGGAGTTCCTTTCAAAGGGACAAACCATGAATAAGGACATCTATTTCGGCATCAGGAAGCGTTCAAGTATACCTGCCGAAAGCGGTTAAATTGACGGAAAGAAATTCATGGGTTTTTTACACAGACATTTTACAGATAAGTTGAAATTTTTTAATAATGCACTATTTTAATATATGAGATTTTTGCCAGTAGAAAAATCAACTAATTTTGATTAATTTAGACATTTTCTTAGTTACCATTATTAAGATGTTCTTGTGAATTGACAGAATCATTAAATTATTCATCAAAAATACAAAAATGAGCAAAATCATTCCTTTAAGATAAATCGAAATAGATAAAAACTCTCATATCTACATAACCACTTCTCCACGAAGCTACATCCATAGTAAATTATTTTCTTGTTAATTTTAATATTCGATCGCTCTTTAATATTCTATTGTTTCTTTAGTAACGAAAAACCAGAAACTAAGGATTACAAAATCTCTAAAAATAAGACTAGAACCACTTCTCGATCAGCGATCAACGCCATCTCTCTTTAGCTGTCTAAGTAAAATACCCTCAAACAAGACTCCAATTTCAGTAGGAACAGATTAAGATACAAAACTCCTCAATTTACCGAATTACCGCAGCCCTGTCTATTAACGAGTGTCTTAATTGGTTAAGAGGAACAAGAAAATAAAAAGAGTTGTAAGATTGTAGGTTTTCATTACTTAATTTCCTACAAGCCAAGAACAATCCAAAAGCAGCGCAGCTCTGCGTGGGAAATCCAGTTGCTCTGACGACGTCTCTCCACTTGCGGGGCTCCATAATCCCGGGGACCAGTGTCGATTCCGATGGCAGCACTTCTTAATGGTGGAGTTTTGTTTATTTCTTTTTTAAGATTGCACAAAGAAAAAAAAAGCAGAATTATGGAAGAGAAAATGTTTTTTTTTGTTGTTTTATTGTTTGTCACTGAAGTCTCATGGCAGTGACATTACTGCCGAGTGCGGTTACTGAGGTCTTTGCTAGCAGCCCCAGACAAGGTCAGGTGAAACGAATTCGGATAAAATATGAGAAACCGCCACTGGATAATGGCACCAACTTAGGCGAAGTTAATTTAATTTATTACAATTTTTGTGTAATGATTGAATTTCCGACTTTTTTCTAGAAGAGAGAAGGCTTTGAAGCGAGCTCCATGTGAAAATATGGAAATATTCCTAGAATGGACAATTTGAGACTAATTAATCAATTATTTGCGCTTTCGGATTGTTCTTGGTGGTCTTTTTGATGATTCGCTATTAGGTAGGTAGAGATGGTGTCTGATACTAGCCAGAACCAAACAACTGCAAGGAAAGTGTTCGATTGTGTCTCTTACAGGTACGGCAGTGGGTGTTTGATGCGATTGTGAATCTGGCTGCATGTTCCGCAATTGGTCAGTCTCCTGTGATGATCCACCTGAGACTGGCGATGTCCTTTCCCAGCTTTATCAGGAGGTCGGTGATCTGTGCTTGCTGTAGTCATGCCAAGTCAAGTCTTCTTGTTTATTTTTATGTGAAAATCCAAGCTTAGGAGTCACTTTGTACTACTAGTCCGTCATGTCGTCGGGCCCAATGCCTTGATGGCCGGTGCACTATCTATAAGGATTACGCTGACTTTGTTGGTTGGGTCTGTTTGTATGGCTAGGCAGACTTTGTAAACTTCCAACAGCTCCGCCTGGAAAAACACTGGCAAAATTAGGTAGGCGGTAGTATATTAGCGAGAGGAAAATATCCAAAGCGTACATTCGACTCTTATGTGAAACCGTGTGTATAAAACTATGTGATGGCTTTTGTCACACTGTAAGTTATTCGATTTCCCTCTTGATTGAGGACTTAGAGGCCGGACTTACACGAGGCAGTACATTTGAGTCTTACACGATGTAAATTGTACTGAGGCCTCAATTTTTTTAAATGTCCCGGTTCAAAAATAATGTCCTACTGGTATATGAGGGTGTATCGAGATAAATGAAGCGGGGTGTGATTGTAAATTACTTAGTGGAGAGACATTTATTCCTTCTTTTGCGGCAGTAAAATATCCAATTTAAACTGAGTCGTGGTGAGATTGTAAATACGAACTGGATGGAGAGACATTTCTTACATTTTTCGAGGGAGTGAAGTTTTGTCCAGAAGAGACAATTCTTACATTTTTCGAGGGAGTGAAGTTTTGTACTGAAGAGACATTTCTTATATTTTTCGAGGAAGTTAATTTTTGTACTGAAGAGACAATTCTTACATTTTTCGAAGGAGTGAAGTTTTGTACTGAAGAGACATTTCTTATATTTTTCGAGGGAGTGAAGTTTTGTACTGAAGATACATTTCTTATATTTTTCGACGGTGTGAAGTTTTGTACTGAAGATACATTTCTTATATTTTTCGACGGTGTGAAGTTTTGTACTGAAGAGACAATTCTTACATTTTTCGAGGGAGTGAAGTTTTGTACTGAAGATACATTTCTTATATTTTTCGACGGTGTGAAGTTTTGTACTGAAGAGACAATTCTTACATTTTTCGAGGGAGTGAAGTTTTGTACTGAAGAGACAATTATTACATTTTTTGAGGTAGTGAAATTTTTTTCACATGTGCCCCGAAAGTGCCTCTTTTCATGCATGACCGAAAATGGCGTTTTCCAGGCCTCTCCGAGAAAGCGGCGGTAAAGTATCGGGGCGGGCGGTAAAAATCTTTACCTCCCGCTTCGAGTTACTATGTACTGCCTGCTCCTCATAGTTTTTTAACTTATGAAAAAAACCCAGAGCCTCTCAGATTGCCAGGCAATCTGTCACTAGGCAACCGAGCCATGCATACCAACAAATATAAATAGCGGTATAAACGCGACACTTTACTGCGTGTACTCGGTGTTATTCAAAGTTTTTAACCAATAAATAAATATGGCTCGGAGCGCTTGTAAAAAAAATACGGTACATATCTCGGGCCGTCGGAGCTTCCTTTCAGCCGTTGATATGTAATCTACTATTTTATGAAACTGTTTCTTATTAGTTGTCCGTGGCTGCACATTGTGGAGGCATAGATTTCTTACTTACTCTAATACCGGAGACAGACTAGAAACTTAATCTAGATTATGACGTCAAAGTGACGTAGAGACATATAAAAGATATGGAAAGAAAATGGAGTCTACGTCATTCTGACGTCATAATCTGGATTAAGGGTGCTAGTCTGTCTAGGGTATAAGGCATATTAGAATAAAACTCGTAAAAAAGCTTTTCATTGGTATTTATTTTCTTTCTTTTTTTTAATATGCTTGTTTTTGTCATTTTGGCATTACAATAGCACCTCGCCTAATTTGAAGTATGACATTGTACTGCCTCAAAAGAAAAAAGAGGCACCTCTTACAAACTCATTTTATAATCGTGTCCTATCCAACACTTCAAAAATTCAGCCGACTGCAGCAGTCGGAGCAGTCAAATGCAAACGATTTGCTTCCAAATTTTAACTTCAGCTGAATATTTGAACAGTTGACTGCTCCGACTGCTACTGAATTTTTGAAAGCGCCCTAGTGCCTAGTCCCGGTAGTGATCGTTTCGGTGAAAGGAACCAGAATGGTTTTGTCGGGAGACGCCTTGACATGGCTCCTTCAGTTTCACCTGTAACTACGATGACAACATCGTCTGGCTAACCTAGGGCCAAAAAGTTTCGGCAGTTGAGTAGCTCTAGGAGTTCACCTTCAACAAGACACCACAGAAGTGGAGATAAAACTCCTCCCTGTGAACAACCTTTTGCTATAGATCTTCTAACTGGCATCTGCGCGCTGCGCCATACAAACTGTTTACACTTGTCATCCTTCTTCGAAGTTTATCCAGACTTCTGGTAACTTTACTGTTCAGCCCAGACCACATATTCCAATTCGTCAATACCTGAGATTTCTTAAAAGATGCAATTTTCTCCATCAATCTACAAATGCTAGAATCAGCCCCTCAGAAACCACGACAGCGTGTCTCATTGGTGATGACACCTCTTACACCAATGCAGCAGCCTTAACAAAAGAAAATTCACTCCATAGCGACTATTACACTGAAATTAACTGGCCCTCGTGCCTGCAGGGAAACTTAGGTTCGGCTAAAAAATCGTGGTGTTTCCCGTTAAATGGCGTCAACTGGAAATAAGTCACGAGCCAACCAATAAGTCACGACATCACTAAAAGCTAGTTTGAAAGGTGGCCCTTCGAGTGTTACTTTAAATGTGGTTGTTTTGAGTTTAAAAATGGAGAAAAATAATGAAACTTTGCGGTATATTTTTCAATATCATTACGACAAAGAGAAGAACGCTGCGCAGGCTTGTGCATCAAAAGCATGAAAATCAAAAAATGAGCACGCCATAGGTATGCTCGGCTCTGTTACAGATATAAATATGTTTGCAATCGATCATTCCAAGCGGGAATGTCGTTTTACCAAGCAGTCCCCCAACTAAGTACAAACCCCGTCCAATGCTGCTTGACCTATGCAATCGAAAGAGAACCGGTCTATTCTAGTATGCTAATGGCACCCTTTATGGGTACCAAGATAATTGCCAATTTTCTTCCTCCTATACATTTTCTTAAACCTCCAAGCACAGATAAGTAATATACAGATGCCCAGTCGAATAGGCGAAACGTGTTCCATGTTGCCGAAAGTGGTTACTCCAAGCAAAATATTTAAACGTTGCAGCCATTTAGCTGGCTAGAGGTTGGCAACTTTTGGTTGAGCTCCAGCCAGAGACACCAGCGTACAAGGCTACGGTTGCGAAGCAAAATTGCTACGAGGAGCGGGAGTGGGTGGTCCACACAGAAGGAAATGAATGTTGATAGGACGCCAATCCTTTACACTCTTCGTAGCTATTTTGCTTTTGCTTTTGTGTTGCTGGAATTCAACCAAAAGTTGCCACCCTCTAGCCAGCTACATTTAAGACACTTGGCTGCAACATCTCTTTGCTACCCAAAATTTAGTTGGCTAGAGGAGGGAAAAGCTGGCTAGCGAAATGTTGATAATGGGACACGATTTTATACAGCGACTGGCCATCTGTATATTACTTATCTGTGCTCCAAGGTTGCTTCCTTTAGTCTAGAAACACTGTGAGCGCACCGTGCTTCGTTTGGGCTATTTCGTGTGTGTTTTATTGATACGTAATTGTAGCGGGCCACATTTGGAAAAGTAAAATTTTTTCTTAGGCTTACCGTGCCTCATTTGGGTGTTTTATAGGAGTTTTGACGCTGTGCGTGCCTGTAAAGGGAGTCTTATTTTTACTCGGGTTGTGTGTTTTTATATGAAAGTCTAAGCTCAGATGTTTCCATACTACCATTCCGTCGTGTCGTTCCTGCCAAGGTGCAAAGTATAGTAGTAACCTTAGCCTGAAGGAAAGCTAAATCGACCCATTTCTGAAACGTCACATAACCGGTGATGAAACATCGGTCACACGACAATCGAAAGCATCAAATATTGTCGCCAAGAGATGGTGAAGCGTAACTAGCTTTCACGGACCCACGATTTCGGAAAAGATGATGCTGTGTGTCATGGGTCAGACGGTTGATTCTCAACTCTACTGTGAACAATAAGAGAGATTGCGCCAGGCTAAAAACATCCCGAATGAAATAATAAGAAAGGTGTTTGTCTGTCATCTCACATCACACACTTCTTTGATGACACCTCAAAAAATTTGGAGAGTTTGGTTGGAAATTTTGGTGCATCCACTGTAAAGTCCGAACATAGTCCGCTGTGACTATCACTTGTTCCGATAACTGCAGAACTCCCTTCCAATCTATAGAGAGTCTAGGAGACTCTGCCAGATTTTGCAGGATCCTGTCCAAGGAACACTCCAGTCCGACCTTTATAAAAAAAAGGCGGACGGAGCTTGGACAGAGTCGCAGGCCGAGTCTATAGAGCTTTTAATGAACACACACTTTGCCGGTTGCAAGGACGGAAACTAGGTCGAAGCATCAGGGAACGGACAGATACACTCCTGGGAGGAGATTTCCGCTATTATTACAAAGGAAAAGGTCCTCTGGGCGATTAATAGCTTCTCCCTCTTCGAAGCGCCCGGCTCGGATGGCGTATTACCAGTCATGCTACAGGAGACGGGCGAGGGTCGTCTTCATCCCAAAGATAGGAAGAAGAGGTCACAAATCCGCGAAGGACTATAGGCCGATTAGCCTCACATCCTTGGTTCTTAAGACACTAGAAAGGGTCATCAACTTTCATATCCGCCAATCGGTAGATGTGATTTTACTGCTACCAGCTCAACATGCCTCGTTCAGTGGTAGATCCACCGAGACAGCTCTGCACGAGTTGGTGGAAACTATCGAAAATACCCTGTATTACAAACAATATACTTCAGCCTTTTTAGATATAGAAGGCGCCTTTAACAACTTACGTACGGAATCGATTCGAGAGGCTCTCATAGCCCTAAACGCAGAAGCAAGCCTCAGGCAATGGCTAGCAGCTATGCTGAGCTCGAAAATAATTCAAGCAGATTTGGGAACCGAGACGGTAATCAAATACGCTAACAGAGTTACACCACAAGAAGGCGTCATCGCCCCTTTACTGTGGTTAGTACAAAAACTAGATAAAAGCGGAGCTAAAGTAGTAGCATACGCAGATGACCTAGTGATTATGGTGTCGGAATGTTTCCTACAGTGATTAATGACATGCCCCACGAAAGCTCTCAACGTTCTCTTGCACCTACTGCAGCCCGACCTTCACACCTCAAGAAGAGAGTGGAGAAACGGAGACGTCCTTCGAAAGTTCGATGTACGAATATTCACCGACGGCTCCAAGACGTCAGAGGGCTTCGGAGCAGGGGTTTATCTAGAGACCACTAAAGTGGGAACTACAATGTGGCGCTGGCGCTGGCGCTGCCGCTCTTCTTGGCGCTGGATTTTTCTCTGGCGCGCGCCATGTAGCTGAGTGCAACTACAATGCGTGGCGCTAAGTCATGTCAAAATTTTAAAAACGGATGAAGCGGATTGGTTCTGTTTGAGGCTTAAGTTAGTGGAAATGGGGCAATGCAAAAAAAATTCATTGAAAATTATTTTTTTTACAGGAAAAACCAAAAATTAATACGAATGTTTTTTGGGATACTTTTGACTTCAGCGCCCTCATTTATCAAAATTCCCAACTGGCTGGTGTACTGGCGCGCACCAAAAGTAGAAAGTAGGCAAAAGTGAGCGGCAGCGCAAGCACCACGCGCCAAGGCCAGCTACACATTGTAGTTGCACTTCGGGTGGGCTACGTTTTTTACTTTTGACAGCTTGCGATACAGCGCCAGCACCACGCGCCAGCGCCTCATTGTAGTTCAGCCTTAACAGTTCACTGTCCCGGCACCTGCCGATGTACGCTGGTGTCTTTCAAGCTGAAGTGCTGGCGATCCTGAAGGCCTGCCAAACAATGAACCCAGAACATACACAAGGATGTAGTATGGGAATTTTCACAGACAGCCAATCGAGGATTCAGTTCAGGATTTGGATTCAGTAAGAATGTGCTCCAAGCTAGTGGAGCGATGCAGAGCTGAGCTAGATAGGCTAAGTAGAAAGCACCCGGTAATAGGAACATAGAGCGGAACGAGAAAGCCGACTACCTAGCCAAGCGGGGAGACTCTCTCCGCGGTTCGGAGACCGAGATAATCGGCAGCCCAATAGGTGGTGTCAAAAACGCTATTTTTGACTACCACCTGCTGCTAGCCAGCCAAAAGTGGAGAGCTCTGGAGACCTGTACTATCTCTAGGGCGAAGTGGCCAAATTATAACAAAGAAAAACCAATGGGCCTCTTAAAAAGACCCCGACGAGATATGGGACATTGGCCCATAGGAGACCACGCTGCCAAGTTAGGCATCCCGTTCAACGTCTGTTGTCGTAGCTGCGGGGAAACGAACGAGGGAGACACACTTGTTCACTTCCTGTGTAAGTGCCCGACTTTAGCTAAAGCCAGGCAGCGCACACTGGGCGGTTACGTTTTGGAAGACTTAAAAGAGATTTCCAAACTGGAGATCAGATCACTGTTAAGCTTTCTAAATACCACAGGATGGCTTTAGGCATCCGTCACACCCGACCAAACAACCACTCAACACAGGGTACACGAGTTGTGGCAGCCAAACGGCGCATCAAGCGCTAATTGGTCCTCCGGTTGCACTGGAGGCAGCCCTTCTCCTACTTACCCTCAATGGAATTAAGAGTTCAAACGTAAGGTTGCCATATATATGATTCAGCATCCCCCGAAACCTGCCTAGTATATGCTATTAGCTGTGTTCCAAAATTCGAGCAAAGTACTCGCAAGCAATTCGCCTACTCGTTCCTACTTCTCAACAAAGGCATGAGTAGAGAGAGAAAGCCAACTGCTTGCGAGCACTTTGCTCAAATTTTGGAACACAGCTATTCTTTTCTATTTCTTACTACTAGACTTTGTACCATGACCAGAACAGCTTGTAGGGGTTGGAAATACTAAGGGTGGTTCTGGTTCCCAAGTTTGGTTTTTACACACAAGAAAAATGTGTGAAGACGCAATTGTGAAATAGATAGTTTAATTGAAAAAGAAGATCTAGTGCCGTGTGCAAAAGTACAAAGATTCAGATGGGCTGACCATCTAATAAGAATGAACGAAGAACGTGTGCAAAAAGGAAGTCATGAACGATATTCCAGATCGAAAGGGAAAAGAGGTCATCTGAGAATCAAGGTAGGTCCATGATATTTTAAAAGATTTCAAAATTTTAGGAATAAGAAATTGGATGGATATAGCCGAAAATAGGGTAAAGTGAGGGGGCATTGTAAAGTAAGGTCAAATCTCAACCCCGAGTTATAACGTCATAAGAATAAGAAGTAGAAAATTGGATTTTCAAAAATATGAAATAATGATATAAAAAAGAGCTTCAGTTAAAATATTCTAGAACGCATTCAACCGTGATAAAAAAAGAGCGTAGTCATAAAAAAACAAAAAACAATCATTTTTTTATATG
Source organism: Thereva nobilitata (assembly GCA_963855945.1). Lineage (NCBI taxonomy): Eukaryota > Metazoa > Arthropoda > Insecta > Diptera > Therevidae > Thereva > Thereva nobilitata. The sequence continues at coordinate 87,635,773 of OY979697.1, forward strand.
TAAAACAAAAAAATCCTTACCTAACAGAGCAGTGATGATATAAGCAAATACTCCAATAATCCCATTTGGAGGATTTAGAGGTGAATCCTCTCCAAAAATAAGACCTAAAATGCCAAATCCTCTTCCGAACCTAAAACAAAAAGAATACAACAACAAAAAAAAAAATACAGAAAAACGGAAACAATAAAACTTTTAATATTGAAACACTTTTGTACCTTGTCGAAAACACTTTGGTACAGCTTATCCGTTCACTGATGTCGCACATTGCCGTATAGTCATGGTCATTATGTATTTGAGATTCCACGTATACAGCATAACCAGACAGGAGTAATCCTATTAGACAGGAGACACTCATCCAAGCTGTGTACCTGCAAGGGCATTCGGCGGCTGCCATTCTGGTTGTGTAATGAAATAATTTCTGCCTTTGGGCTTTAGTTGGTTTTTGTGTTCTTCTTCTATCGTTGATATCCTTCCGGGGCAAGGATAGTAATCAAACACACTTTTTTTATACGTGGAAGTTTCTGGAATAAGAAGAAGAAAAGGAAAAACACCTGTTAATACTTCACTAGCTATTCACCAACTAAAACTTTTTACACGTATGCGGGCTTATCCTTAGTATATGGACAAAGACGTAATCTGTGAGCATATCCCTTCGATGAATAAACCATAAAAGGGATGGCACAATACTAAAACACACTGTGTTCGATTTAGGGATAGAAATGTGCGCTTGTGGTGGAAATATAGCAGACGTTTTCTCTAGATCCCACGTGCTAGGCTTTAGGCTAAAAATAGCCAACAGGGACGACAATCACGTATGCTGCAAATTTCCGAGCTATTTACCTGTGATGTTGACGCTTTTATTTCATTTAGCGAAGCGAAATTTTAATCATTGATGATGAAGTGATGTTAAGTCAATTTTAATTTTCGAACTGAAATTCTGTTTTTCCGAAGTATATTCAGCAGTTTTGTGATTAGGCAGATAACACTCTAATTTGGGACTTTTGGACACTTTGGACAGCAACGTTGACGGACTATTTTAATTGAAGTCATCACGTTATCTACAAAATGAACATTTCATCCGTTCGCTGCTGTTAAAAATAAAAAAATAATCAGCAAGAAATGTCTGGATACAAGAGATTAACACTTTCTTTTAATATGCCTTGTTAAAATGTTTTAATTATGTATTGCCAATTACTATAGGTGTAAAAATCATACTTAATTGGCAATTAAAATCCAATTAAAGGCTCTCGCTCTCTTTAACCTAGCGAAGCATAACAGTAAACACAAAAATAATGTATGTAAGTGTTGGCTAGTTACAAGGTGGGGTGAAAAGTAACCTCCTTGACCGCTGCTACTGCAAAAAAGGTTATGGTGCCTTGAAGTTCATATTTAGGCAGACATGCCAAATTTCAGTGCGATACTGTCTTTAGTTTTGTTTTGACAACTGATTGTTATTGACGTGTTTGGCATCATGTTGAGTATGGACAAAAACGACATTATTTTTTGAGAGGCAAAACGGCGAAGGAAACAAAAGAAAAGTTGGATAAATATTATGGGGGTAATGCTCCGTCAGATTACACCGTCAAATATTGGTTTCGAGAATTTCGTGGTGGCCGCAACTCCACTGCCGATCAAGTCCGCAGCGGCAGGCCCTCCGATGCGGTTACAGAGAATTGTCATGACATACTCTTCGTGGACTACCTCGAAAAAGAAAAAACCATCAACAGCGAGTATTATGGTGTGACCACACTACGCGCTCTTGGGTCGTACGCGCTTTTGCCTTTTTTTTCATATAGAGTTTTATGACTTTTTTACGACTTTTTTACGACTTTGTCCATGGTAAAGGCCGTGCGGCCAAACAACGTGGACAAAAGGCTGTGGTTAAAAAGGTACATTGTGCGTCCACACACTATGAGCTTTTCAAAAGCGCGTACGCCGTTTCAAATGAGAATTGATTTTTTCTCACTCATGACTCAGAAAATTAAAAGATCACGCGACTTGTATTTTTTTCTCACCTTCTCACTTTTTAATCGCGGAAAGAAAAAGAGTAATTATTATAACGGACAAAAGAAAATTTTAACACCGTCCGAATTTTAATGCAGAAGAAAAAACCAAAAACTCAAAAAGAATTATCAACGGGAACAACACTACAAATCACAATAAAAAGAACCGAACTTTTATTCTATAAAAAAAGCTTTATTTGAATTTAGACGTATTTTAATAATGAACCTTCCGAGTTGGGGGCTCAATCCTAACTAACTATTACATTAATTTTAAGAGACCATCTTTACCTCTAATGTCTAAGTGAATCTTAGATGCTAAAAGTGCATATAAGCATTTTATTAAAACCTTGAGATCCATTCTCATTTAACGAAAATGTTTCTCACGGTTTTCAAGCAACTTAAGCTTATCAGAAAATGACGGTGTCATTTTCCGTCTGGGGAAAATTCTTAGTGCCTTTACCAGGCCATAGGTTTTGGTCGGGATGGTATTTCATACACATCCGGTGGATCTTTGTTGTTACAAATTGTCTTATCTATAACTTCTCCCCTCTTTAAGTCTGAAGTCTCCGACTTCAAATTTATTACATTAATCCTTTCTTTTTTATTTTTCCAAAGGATATATAAAATAATACATAATATAAACAATGTTAACAAAATAATGGTACTTACACTAGTTCCATATACCATTTTCTTATGAAACTTAATTTCAGATATCTCCTTTAGATTATCTATATTTTCAAAAATAATTTTGTTAAAATTTATTGGTTTTATTAAAGTTAAATTAATTTCTTTAGCTGGATAATAGTATTTATCTAGAAATGACACTTTTTTATTATAAAATATATTATTACTTACTTTTAACGAGCAATTATTAAAATTGATTAAATAGTTACCAGTTAATTTGAGCAATCTCTGATCGCAATTATGAACTATGGTTTCATTATAAGCATTCTTTATAAAAATGGTCTCTTCATCTACTTCTTCAATACTCGTAATATTGTTATATACTAAATTACATGAGCTTTTGAAAATACAGTGTTGACTCAATTTTAAGTCCTTAAATAAAGTGTCTTTTTCGTATTTGAAGGAATTATTGTTTATTTCGACTATTAATTCATCTGGATTGTTGATTTCTAAATATTCTGAGTTAGTAACAGATTTAATTAATTGTAATTCTGTCAAAATATAAGTTTTTGGTATTTTGATTGCAAAGATTAAAAATCGATTTTTATGTTCCATAACTCCAGCTTTTAAAAGTTTTAATTTATGAAAATCTACATGATATGTTTCTAACTCTTCAAGGGTTAATATGCTAGGATGTATAATATTGTTTTTTATTGCCATTATATTATCTAAGATTTGGTTTATTCTATTCTCAAAATATCTAAGTTTGGTTTCCTGGTCCAAAAACATAATTTTGTAACTTAATTGTTGTATATTATTATTGGTAACGTTAATTTCATTCATAACTTTATGTCTGTCATTCTCAATCAATGTCTTCAAGTCCGTCATGGTTTTGTTGTAATGTTCGTTTATTCTTATTTGTTGGTTTAAATTAGTAATAGCCTTATGGTTATTGTTTTCGACCGTCTGTAAATGTTGTGTTATCTCTTCTCTGTCTGTATCGTCCATGGTCCCGAATAACCAATTTGAAGTTCTGCCTATTATGTTTATTAATCCTCTTCTTTTTCGAATTGGAACTGGATTTCTAATTGTTTTAAGTTTACTTTTTATAATTCTTATCTCATTGTATAACGCTCTTCTATCTTCTAAATTTAAATAAGCTATATTGTTTTGCAGCTGTTGTAATATTCCTTCCATTTCTACTGGATCTATTATATGTAAAATTGTATCTGTGTTATTAGCTATTTCTACCTGTTGGATTCGTATTTTAACGTAACCAGTTTCCTCATTTATGCGATGAACCTGCAACCGCCCTTGCACTGTTGCAATCATCAGTATTAATATCGTTGTTACCTGAAAATTTTGTCTTTCGTTTAATATTGCATGGATGTACATTTCGTAACGGGTATTTTCTAAAATATGGTTCATTTTTGTGCCTAACTCTTTTATAATTCTTTATAAAACCGTCGTTTCTACTTTCTATATAATTTTCCCTGTTTTTATTTAATTTAGTAATATACTTACTCTTTTTCTTATTAATCTTTTCTACTAGTAAAGAAGTATCAGTTAATTTGCTTGCTTCTCTCGGAGTCATTTCTATGGTTGTATGATATCTATCGTTATAATTACCTATGGATCTCTGGATTTTTTGTTCTGTGGAAATATCTTCATCGATTGCTTGGATTTTCTCAATAAGTGTAGAATGCAATCTCTCTACGTCAGCATTTCCAGTATGGCTATTTGGTTTTGTCCAATGAACCTCTATTTCCTTTTCCTGTAAGTACCTCTTAATTTGTTCAGATTTGAACTCGTTGTCCATTATAATTTTTCTAGGTTTCCCAAATGTAGCTAAATATGCCTCCAATATCGCTATCTTCTTTACCCAGTTTCTATCGTTAATTAGATAGGCTACCGCAAATTTTGTTAATTTATCTATAACAGTGATAAACGTTTGTTTTGTATAATGAAAAGTATCTAGATGAATGATATCATTTCCTTTAGTTGGTGTTTCGGTTATAGCTAAGGTAGGTTTGATGGGATTTCGGTCATACTTAATCCCTTGACACTTTTCGCAATTATTGATAATTAATTGTATGTGTTCTTGAAGTTTTGGATAATAGATCTTATCCTTTAAGGTTTTGTAAGATTCATTAATGCCACTATGTAAAGATTCTCTAGTATGGTATAGAGAAATTTGTTTGTGACACTGCTGTTCATTTTCTAATTCCTGTGCCCTTTTTGTAGCTTTTATAAATTTTACTCTTCTATCTCCCGAAAAAAGTCTAATAATAATTTGTTGTATTTTATTATAGTCTCCGTCTTCTACATCCGAATAGATCCCTATATGTCCGGAATTTATAAATCGCTTTAATATATCTACGATTACCGCTTCCTCATTTTGGGGGTTAATTTGAATAATTCTCCTCCCATATTTTATCTCCATTTCTTGATTTGGATGATAAGTCAAAATTAATTGCGTTTTATATTTATTTACAATTTCTTCTTTAATACCGATATGGTCAAGTAGTTGTTCCTCAGAAGAATGAGCTGTTTCAGATTGGTCCATATTAGATTCACTACTATTTTGCTCATTAATTCGGGGACTGTTTTCGATCCTACTTAGGAAATCTGCAACCTTGTTGTCTTTTCCTTGAAGGTATTCTATATCAAAGTTATACTCCTGCAGCTTTAATATCCACCGTTGATTTCGCTGAGAAAATTCTTTTCCTTTATACTTGGCGTTCATATATTTTATAGGTGCATGATCCGTTATGATTTTAAATTTTTGCCCATATAAGTATGGTCTAAAATAAGTTACAGAATACACAATAGCGAGAAATTCTTTATCCGTTACGCTATAGTTTCTCTCATGATTATTTAGCGTTCGGGATACAAAGCATACTGGATGACCGTCTTGTGAAAGAACTGCTCCAATAGCGTAATCGCTAGCATCGGTAATGACTGTAAATTTTTTTTCATAATTCGGAAATTTCAAAATTGGATGAGATGATATTAGAAGTTTTAGTTTCTCAAAAGCAGCAATATATTGCGGATCATTAATATTTATTTTTATATCTTTTTTCAAGTATTTTATGAGTGGATGTGCCACTTTAGCATAATCCTTAACGAATTTTCTGTAAAATCCTGTCATACCTAAGAAACTTTTTAATTGTTTTTCCGTTTTGGGTAATTCTACTCTCGATATGTCGTTTACTTTATTGGGGTTGGGCTTCATTCCGTCCCTAGTCAATATGTGCCCTAGAAACTCCGTTTCATGCTTCATAAAGCTGCATTTGTCAGCTTGTATTTTCAAGTTATGTTCAACTAATCGTTGGAAGATTTTATTTAGAGAGTCAAGGTGCTCATCTAATGTTGTCGAGAAAATGAGGATATCGTCGAGATATACCACGCAAATTTTATTAATATATTCTCTTAGTATATTATTAATCAGCCGCTGAAAAGTGGCGGGGGCATTTTTTAATCCAAACGGCATTCTTACGAATTCGTACAGCCCGGATGGAGTTATGAAAGCCGTTTTTTCTACATCATTTTGAGCTATTAGTATTTGATGGTAACCCTTCGCGAGATCTAATGAACTAAAGTATTGCGCTTTCCCCAACTTGTCTAATATACTGTCTATATTGGGAAGTGGGTACTTATCATCTATCGTTATCTCATTCAACTTCCGATAGTCAACTACAATACGGTATTTTTGAACTCCGGAATTGTCTTTTTTCTTTGGGATAACGATTATTGGTGAACAATACCTACTATTACTTTTTCGAATTATTCCGTTTCTCTCCATTTCTTCCATCTGAGTCCTCACTTCGGCTTCATGCTGAGGTGGGTAACGGTATAATTTCGAATTTATCTGTTCACTAGTTGTTGTCCTAATTTCGTGTACTATACTTGTTGTATTAGTAAGTTTATCCCCTTCTTTGTATATTAATTTTTTATATTTGTCTAAAAGTTTCATTATTCCCGATTTTTCTTCTACGTTTAAATGGTTTAAATCTATGTTCCCTAAATCACCCTCTTCTAAAGCATGTACTTGATTTTCCACGATTTTGTTAAGAAATGGTATAATCGTGGTGTTATAAAGTATCAACTCTTTATCTTTTAAATCCATAAAAGCAATATATGGTTCAATAAAATCCATCCCTATCAAAAAATGAAAACTTTTATTTGTATCCATTTTTATCCATCGCATTCTGGCATTACGAGGTTGTTTGAACTCTTCCGGACACTTGGTTTTTACATATTCTGTATTTATTTGAACCTGTCTTTCTATAGTATTTAGGCGACATTCGCCTCCCTCTATTTTTCCATAAAACTCCTCTGATACTTTTTGGGAATTTAATATACTAACGGTGGACCCTGTATCCACAAAGGCAATAAATTTTTGATTTTCAATTGTTATAATAATATAAATTTTTCTTTTTTCCGAGGCTAGTTTATAAAAAACTCGTCTGTTACTAAATGATTTACTTCATTTTTATTACTAAGCGAATCGACTTCCATCGGTACGGTATTATTAATATTACTTCTATTAAAGGGATATTTATTAAATTGCCTACTACTAGCAGGATTAAAACGAGATTGCCCTGAGTAATTAAAATTATGTCGAGTCTGCCCATTATTGTGGCTAAAACCGTTTTGTCTTAATTGTCCCGAGTCGTTAACGTTATAATTATTATGTTGTCTAATTTGACCAAGATTTCTATTACTGTTACTTTTAAAATTATGATTTTGTCTTTGGATATTATGTTTTGGATGTCTTTCTTTAAAAACATTGCTACTATGTCGACACCATTTTAAATTAAATTGATCTTCACCGACATATTTATTAATGATAATTCTAATTTCTTCCAAAGTAAACTTATCTCTTATTTCTGCGGCCAATGAACCTGCCGTCAATTCTTTTATTTTTAAAATCAACATACTACTCAAATTATTAATAAGTTGGCTTTGGAATTCACTAAAAATAGCACATTCTGATATGTAATCTACAATCACTCTAATTTTGTCCATCAATTCTGTAATGGTACTTACTTTGAGTAAACTTATTTCCTGCATAATTTGACCTTGGTCCCTCGATGGTTTGTACTGCAACTTCAACTTTGTTTTGCATTCCGTCCAAGTTAGAGGTGGTGACGATTCCAGGTAATTTTTTGCTGGTCCTAATATTTTTTCGTTGTAGATGATGGTGTAAGCCTGATGAGCTTGACTTCCAAAGTCTGTCAAAGCTCGGTCCACTGATGCTATAAACGCTGGTAAGGTTCCAGGTCTTCCTTCAAATGTTTGAAGATGCTTTAGGTCCTTTTCAATCCGTCTCCTTGGAGTTAGTTGTTGTTGCTGCCGATTTATAATATCGGTTAAAGCTGCAATGCATTGCTCCATGATATTTGGCTCTTGTTGTGGTTGCTGTGGTTGGGCCATTCTATGTTGATCGATAATTTGGTTTCTCCTATTTCTTCTGTCCAGGGTTTAGCTGTCGTTTCTTCGCGATTCACTAAATTGTGGTTTAAATCACTTCGTCTCAAACTTTTTTTTTCCTTTTGTTTTTGTTTTAAAACTTTCAGTTAAAACACTTTAATTAACGGTTATTTATTATTTTTCTTTTATCTCGTTCGAATCACTGGATCCTAATTCTTCTGAACAGGATCCTACCGACTGCGCCACTTGTATTTTTTTCTCACCTTCTCACTTTTTAATCGCGGAAAGAAAAAGAGTAATTATTATAACGGACAAAAGAAAATTTTAACACCGTCCGAATTTTAATGCAGAAGAAAAAACCAAAAACTCAAAAAGAATTATCAACGGGAACAACACTACAAATCACAATAAAAAGAACCGAACTTTTATTCTATAAAAAAAGCTTTATTTGAATTTAGACGTATTTTAATAATGAACCTTCCGAGTTGGGGGCTCAATCCTAACTAACTATTACATTAATTTTAAGAGACCATCTTTACCTCTAATGTCTAAGTGAATCTTAGATGCTAAAAGTGCATATAAGCATTTTATTAAAACCTTGAGATCCATTCTCATTTAACGAAAATGTTTCTCACGGTTTTCAAGCAACTTAAGCTTATCAGAAAATGACGGTGTCATTTTCCGTCTGGGGAAAATTCTTAGTGCCTTTACCAGGCCATAGGTTTTGGTCGGGATGGTATTTCATACACATCCGGTGGATCTTTGTTGTTACAAATTGTCTTATCTATAACTCGCGCGCTTTTGGCTGGCCGTACGACCAAAAGCGCGTGGATTCTAAGTCCGCGTAGTGAGGACGGGCCTTTACTGTGCATTATTGGAGCGATTGAAGGCCGAAATCGCTGCAAAACGGCCTCACATGAAGCGAAATAAAATTTTGTTTTTGCCAGACAATGCGCCGGCGCACAAGAGCATCGCAACCACGGCTAAAATCAATGACTTACGGCTCAAATTGCTATCGCATTCACCGTATTCGCCCGATTTGGCTCCCTCGGACTATTATCTCTTCCCAAACCTCAAAAGATGGCTCATCAATAAAAAATTCAGCTCACGCGAGGAAATCATCGACGCCGCGGAGGAGTATTTTGCAGACCTTCCGGAAAATTACTTTACGACGGACGGGATCAAGAAGTTGGAAAATCGCTGGAAAAAGTGTATCGAGCGAGCGAGTATGTGTATTGAATAAAATAAAAAAACATTTAAAAAAAATTTTTTTTTCATTCCCAAGGAGGTTACTTTTTACCCCACCTAGTACATATCAAGGCTGTGTTCCGAAATATAACCCAGTATACAGGCCAGTGCTAATGACGTCATTAATTGATGCCATATTTTACCCGTGTGCATCGGTGTGACGTAATGGTAATCACAAAAATATTAAAGATTGGAGGCTGAAACAGTTTCAAGTTGTAACACTTTCATGTAAGCTGCCGTTAACCACAGCGTAAACGCTTGAATTTACCATTTCTCACTGGACAGTATGCTGGGGGGTATTACGGAACACGGCCCAAGTATCTGTTCGAGTCCATTTCACATTCTCGACGAGGAAAAGTCTCTAGAGTTTCAATACGCATTTAACGCCTAATCAAAAACTTTAAAGCGGCCCACATACTTTCAGTTTAACTGCGCAGTTTATCACGTGTGACGCCATGTCTTAACGATCAATTTTGTGAATGTGCAGTTTTCAACCATTTTCACTCAGTCCTCAGACCTGAGCTTCTGGACCCTCTTTTGATCTGATAAACTGCGCAAGTCAGGCAGTTTATCGTACCATTCTCTCTACAGTTCTTGCCATTATTAAAAAGACAAGTAGAATATTATTATGGGTCATTCCACGTCAAATCGACCACTATTGAACCTGATCCTTTTTGATTTGGCTGAAAGTTTGTAATTTTGTTTCTACCATATCAAAAACATTTTTCATAATTTTTTCAAATTTTTTTACCCAACCCAAAATTTTTTTTTTCAAAAATTATAACTTTTTCAAAAATTGACCTATCGAGAGGTTTTTTTTCAAAATTTTTGTTTTTTAATAACCTTCTAGAAAAAAATACAAAAAAAATTTTCAGACGTCAAATTATAGGAAATTTTTCAATTTTTTGTAAAAAACCGTTACTTTTTCAAAGTCCGACACTTTTAAATTTTATTTTATTTTTAAAAAAAAACTTTGTTTTTTTCTGGAAATAATCCCGCCAATTCCATGGTGAGCCGACTTTGTTTAATATTTTTTTTTTCGATTCAAAAAAACTTTTTTTAGTTTTTTTCGATTTTCAATTCCAAAGTAAGTAAAATAAATTTTCAATCGAAAAAAGAAAAATATAGAAAAAAGTCGGCCCACTCTGGAATTGGCGGGATTATTTCCAGAAAAAATCAAAGTTTTTTTTAAAAAAAAAAAATTAAATTTAAAAGTGTCGGACTTTGAAAAAGTAACGGTTTTTTACAAAAAATTGAAAAATTTCCTATAATTTGACGTCTGAAATTTTTTTGGTATTTTTTTCTAGAAGGTTATTAAAAAACAAAAATTTTGAAAAAAAACCTCTCGATAGGTCAATTTTTGAAAAAGTTATGGGTTTTGAAAAAAATTTTGAAAATTTTTTTGGGTTGGGTAAAAAAATTTGAAAAAATTATGAAAAATGTTTTTGATAGGGTAGAAACAAAATTACAAAGTTTCAGCCAAATCAAAAAAGGTCAGGTTCAATAGTGGTCGATTTGACGTGGAATGACCCATATGTACTCAAATGGACAAAACCGACAAAACTAAGCAAAAAAATCGTATAACGAACTGACGAACCCACACATCACTTTCAGTTCAGTTTATTGCACAGTTTCTTTTACACAGTTCAACTGTGCAGTTAAAACTGAGCTCTAGTCGGAAAGACAGTAGAGAAAAAAATGAAAGTCCAATACTATGCAGCAGAATGAGAACGTGATCAAACAGAAGATGAGGTCCTCGCTTAAGCCTCGTTCACACAGTGACACTGGTGCCGTGGCATCTATCATCATGAAAGTGCTCGACATGTGCTATCACGGCACTAAGTGTTCACATGATCCACGCATAGGGTTGCGACACTCGAGTAAAAAAATGGGAGAACTTGTATCGCAGTAGCTGATGAGTTAGAAGTGCCGCGGCATCAGGTGTCAAATATCAAAAAATTTTGATATGCGGCATTAGTGTCACTACGTCGGGACGTCGCGACATTCAATCGTTCAGACGGACACGTTTGCGACATTCACGTCGCGACATTAAATGCCACGACATCAGTGTCACCGTGTGAACGAGGCTTTATTATATTTAGCGGGCGACAGTAGGGCAAGGAACTGCTTTCAAGCTCAAGATGGAATATTATTTGGGAGAAGTAAAAGAAGGAAGGAGCATGGCACTGCCTAGAATCGAGCCATGGGGCTTCGAGGTGGCAGTCGCTTTAACTCCTAGGATATAGCGGTCCCTAAGGTCTGTGGCACCAAGAGGCACGATTCAATCTAAATACAAATGCAATGGAATATGCAAAACCCTAATCCTGGAATAAGCAAACGACATAGACATTAATTGGAAGACCATCAAAAGCTGAACACACTTTTACGCAAATTGAACGGGCGTACGAAATATGGAATTGCACATAAAGGAAAGTACATGGGGCCCTGTCTGCAAAACGATCGATCATTGGTCCTACAATCAAGACAGACAAAAATGAAGTCTTTAATAGCAGCAGCCAATAGCATGAGACCAGATGTACGCGCACGGCGGGTGCTCAGCCCTCTGTCCTCTTAACAGTGTCCAAAAGAAGGTCCTGTCGAGAATTTTTGGCTCCAGTCTTCGGGTTGATGATTTTCTGATCTGACTATTACCACAGACAACTTAGGTAGTCTGTGCTATTACTCGTAGATTTCGTCTAGTACTTGGTAACTTGATGTATTCTTCAGGTCTTCTTCAGAGGTCCACTGGAAAAAAATTTCGTATGACTCTACCTTAACTAAAACCCATCTCTGGCCTGGACGTTAACTCCAAATGAGAACAACATCTTTAACGTGCCTTTACCAACACTTTCTACTTTCTACTTTCCACTTTCTCATGAACACCACACATAAAAAAATCAGCGATACTGAAGTGAGGTATGCCTTATAAGTTCCTCATAAGGGCCCTATGAGGCAAACCAAATAAAATGGAGCAATCCCAACATCTGCCTTACGTATTCGGAAAGCTTTTTAAGATGCTTTAAATTAATACCTTTAAACTTTAGCTTTACTCATACAAAGCTTTAGCTTTTGTTGTTACATTGCTTCATATTTCAGGAAATTATTTTGGTGACCATGAAGGGTGTTATTCAACATGCTCAATAGACCGGTTTTGGTTCGATGAAAAAGGTCAAGCAGTTGGGGGACCACATTGGTAAAACGACACTCGCGTTTAAAAATATATAGAGTTTTCGACAACGGCGCAGTTATTACTCACATATCCACGCCGAAATTCTCAAATAAACAAATTGACCGCTTAACATTTTAACGCTTACCTCTTCGCATTCTCCCCACCCACAATCATTAGGCTCCGCCGCCCTTGTCTAAAACTATCTCAAAGCGAGTTTGTTGCCTTAATCTAGCTCAACTATTATTGTAGGGACACACAAAAGATCTAAAAAAAGGGTACAGGCTACCGAACCCCAGACATGAAAATGAACTAGGCAACTGTTATCACTTTAGTCAGTATGATGAGATTTGGGTTTCACTAAGTGCAAGGGGCCATTGAGTATACAGCAGAAAACGAATTTTCTGAACCCCCGGATATTACAAAAATTAAGACAACAATTTTTGCATCGGGAAAGCAGCTTCATTAGAGTGTATGCTGAGTTTTATCGAGGTTAATCGCATTAATCTACCTAAAAATGGTAGCCGGCGCGGAAGAGGATAAAATACTAAATGATGGTGACCTTTATTTAGTTTTCCCTGGCACGCACGGAACACCCTGCAAATTGGATAACATCGGGTCGAATTTTCACTGCCTTACCGATTCGTGAATAAAATTTGTTGCATTAAAAACTCCGATGTATTTTGCTTATCAATCGACTTATAGATTTATTGTTAATCGTTTTATTATCACACTGAACAGTTTTGTATTTTTTTTCTGTACCCGCACTGTTTTTTTCACTAAAAAAAATATTCGAAGAACATCGAACCGGCAATAGTGTAAGTCTAAAGGGAGACTGCGATTTTTAAAAGTCACTGGTATTTATTAGCTTTTAGCTTATCTATAGGTACAATGGAATTTTTATTGCGGATTCCAATGACCCACCGAAAGAAATCGTGCTTGTTGATTAACAATAATCGTAAAGGGGTTTGTATATTAAATACAGAGGCGGAGTTTTTAAAGGTGTCTGGGTCAATTTAAAAAATTAAATATTTTTGATAAATTTCAAGTACGATCATAACCTCCAAGTGGTGGATACTGGTAACTATCGCAAAAGAGAGGATAGGGTAATATCGTCGGTCCAATGGTTAACTAACCTATCTGACATTTTGGAATTTTTGACTTAACTAGAGAAATTTTTATTTTATTTTGATTTATATTGTGATTATTTAAAGTGTGATCCAAAAGACCATAGTTCAAGACTAATACAACTGATTTATTTGAATATTTACGGAAAAAAGCCGGATTTTCAGTCATTAATTATATTTTGTTTTGCGTCCCCCCAAAATTAAGGAATTTTCAGATAGACTAGTTTACTATTGTACCGACGATATGATCTGAATAGTCCCTCCGAAAAAATTCGCCAAAATCGCCTCACGTAATTAATGGACGACCCCAACGTGGAAACGCAAATTGGAGCTCTTCTATCGCAAAGAAATTTGTATGCTTTTCTCTCTCTGGAATCGACGTTCGTGCAACAGAGAGAAAAACATGCAAATTTCTGTGCGATAATAGAGCTCCAATTTGCGTTTCCACTTTGCGCTTGGGATGTAAAAGGGCCTTTATAATCATCAACATACTGATGTTCCAACTTCAACTTGGATCACTATCTTGTTGGTCGGTGCGTGGGGTCAGAAAAAAAATTACCGTTCAAAAATCGGCGGAGCCGTCAATTTTCATCGAATCAAATTCGCTTTTTTTTAAAATGTTCGTTGTGCAATTCTCTGTCGATCTATGAAGCCGGATTTTTCATATATGTAGATATATTTTAAATTTTTTACAATTTGCAGTGGAAATTGAGTTTTTTTGACAAAAATATATTCTGCATTAGCAAAAATGCAGACAAACGTGCCAAAAAGGTATATTTGAGCCTAATATAGTTTAGAAAGGTTTATTAAATTTATCTCCCGGCACTTACATAATCCGTTTTCTAGAAACTATCCCTCAGAGAGGGTCAATCAACCCCTAAATGAGGGAAAACAGGAATACGGTATGAAAATATATGAAAAATCCGGCTCGACAGATCGATAGAGAAATGCACAACGAACATTTAAAAAAAAGCGAAGTTGATTCGATGAAAATTGACGGCTCCACCAATTTTTGAACGGTAATTTTTTTGAGCCCACTGTGCGGTGGTCCGATATCACATTGGAAGTTTTGAATCTCTGAATTAGGCTTGAATCAATATAACTATCTAAACGAGCAAAAATTGGTACAATTATGTCTTAAAATTTCCTCAATGTGAAAAGAGTATGTGCTGAAATGATAAACGGAGCATGGAGAAATTGGAGACTCCCTAAATTTGATAATGATACCAAGGGCGGGCAACCTTTTTTTAAAGTGGGCCAGAATAAATTTTACGTGTTTTCCGCGGGCCGTAGTAGCCAATTGACACCTTTTTGTGACCTGTAATTTTTATAGAGTTGAGCCGGACTTACACGAGGCAGTACATTTGTCCCTTACAATATGGTAAATTGTACTGAGGCCTCAATTTTTTTAAATGTCCCGGTTCTAAAATAATGTCCTATTGGTGTATCGAAATAGATGAGGCGAGGTGTGATTGTAAATACGTAGTAGACTTCTTCTTTCTTACTTCTTTTGCGGGAGTAAAATATCCAATTTGAGCTGGGGCGAGGTGAGTTTGTAAATACGAACTTTAGAGACATTTCTTACTTCTTTTGCGTCAGCAGCTTGAAATTAGGTAAGGGATTTTTTTACGGGCTCAACATCAAAAAACGAGATACGCATTCGAGGATTTTCGTTTTTTTCAATATTTTGGAAAATAGAGGTGATCGAAAATTTGAGAATTTGGTGAATTTGGGCTTGAAGACTCATTTTAAAAAATTCTAGAAAGTTAATTTTTTGTCATTTTGAAGCTAAAAGGATTTTTTTTAAAAAAAAATTGTTTCAAAAAAAATATAAACAAAATCATATTGTTATAAACAATTAAAATGTTTAAATCGTTTTTTAACCTCGTAGCAAGTTTTTAGTATAACCATCATATTCTATGTCAAATTTTCTATCAAAAACGCATTTTTAATTGATGGAGAAATTATTAATACTATTGGAAAAAAACTAATTTATTTAGCGAAGAACCGGAGTTATGAATCTTTAAAAATGAGTCTCCAAGCCAACAATCAGCGAATTCTTAAATTTTCGATCCTCTCTATTTTCCAAAATATTGAATAAAAATAAAAATCCTCGAATACATACGTATCTTTTTTTTCGATGTAGAACCCTTAAAAAAAGTTCAAAGTGCCGGTCAATTTTTGTCCAAATCTGTCCGGTTTGTAAAAGAATGACCCATATACATTGTGGAGGAATAGGTTTCTTACTTACTCTGAGGCAGTTTAATGCATATTAGAATCAAACTCCTAAAAAAAGCTCTACATTGTTATGTTCCTTCTTTCCTTAATTTGCTTGTTTTTGTCAATTTGGCATTACAATGGCACCTCGCCTCATTTGAAGTACAATATTGTACTGGCTCAAAAGAAAAAAGAGGCACCTCTTACACACTCATTTTATAATCATGTCCTACCCAATACTAAATTTTTAGTCTGCATTTGAAGTGAAAGATGCTTTGACCCCACTATCCATCACTCGGTCCACAATGTACGTATTACACTATATATTCATTTTTCTGTCTATTTTTAGTGTAACGATTGTGATGCCTAGGTAGTTGTACAATTAACGCGAATGAGAAGGGGAATTTCACATGGTTTCCGCAGACCCCCAAGAACGATGTTATAATTGTGTTAGTGTGATGGATATGTGAGTCTGATAAATTTTCTGACTCTGAGACTTCCCTGCAACCTCTTGTCCATAAAACCGGTTTGTGTATGGGCATAATAAAAGAAATGATGCATAGTATAACTAACCTCAATGGATGTAAGTTTTAACATTAGTACTAAATTATGTTGCTATGTGCGTTTAATATATTTAAACTAGACGAATCACACCGACAAATACTTTTTAATAATTTCTTCTAAATATCTCGCGGGCCGGATAGAAACTTTTCGCGGGCCGTAAATGGCCCGCGGGCCGGAGGTTACCCACCGTTGCTCTATAATACCAACACCAAGCTTAGAAGAAGTTATCAAAGCCAGAAACTGGTTCAAAAACAACAAGGCCTCAGGTGCAGAAGACATTCTCGCGGAAGCGGTCAAATATGGAGCGCCTACACTACGTCAAGGTATTCATGGATTAACTGTACAACTACGAAAAGATGAACCGATAATAGAACATAAGAAAATAGACAGCCTGTGCTCTGCATACGGCTCATAACGTTGTTGAGTACTGCCATCGCTTGTGTAGTCCAGGCAAAATAGACGAAAAAAAGCTAAAGACTGAAGATAAGTCGGAAGTTGCTGAAAATTGGTACACACCTTTAAAACATCATTATAAATAAAATGTCGAGACTAACACGCGATCGGCCGCCGGGAAATCTTTTTATTCAAGGTCAAAGGGTCAAAATGTCAGGTTTTTGCAAATATCTCTTAAACGGTAAGCCTTATCATAAAATAGTCTTTACAAAGTTTGTAGATTATGCGATTATCTAAAAAAAGATTTATACATTTTCCCGTACGAATTGTCATTCATGAGATATCGCCGTTTTAAAGATTTAAAATACTCATACGCAATCATTCGCGACTTGTATAAGGTCATCAGGCCCTTAATAAATCTTCTGTTAGACTACGCGGCTAATATTTTCAGGGGTGATTCCTGGATGTATTTGGAGAAAAAAATTGTTCTAGAGGGGGGGGGGGGCTGTCCCCACTATCCACTAAAATATAAAGTGTTTACGAATAAAAAATTAATGTTTTTAAAATTTACTTAAACCTCAATTACTCCTACACTAATTATTTTAAAGCAACAAAATTAGGTTCATCTTTTAGGTAAATGCGTAAATGTGTATTCTTTTATTTTATATAAAGATCAAAAAGTTGGGTGACTCCGTTTAGAATATTATGTAGGTACAAAATGTGAGCAAAATCTCAATGTTTCTTCGTTTTTCAGCATTTTGCCCATACTGCGTCGCTGTCTAAGCGGGGTGACCAATAACAAACAGCTATGCAAAAGAAAATACTGGGGCGCTAGTCTAACTTAGAGTCTTACTACTAGACATTGCATCATGACGTCAACAACGGCAGGGCGGACTGGTGTAGAAAGCGCGACTCTTGAGCATAGGTATCAATCGGAATAAGAAAACTAAGAGCCTGGCTCAGTAGGGGTCGATAACGAAGTTGTGGAGTCCGGAAGCATACTCTGTCAATGCTAGAAAGCTGGTAAGAAAACGGATGGTGAAATGGATCGTCAAGGAACACTGCGACGATATTTAGGCAAGCTAAACTGGCGATTAGACGACCGAATGCCTCAGCAAGAAGAAAGATTCTGCACCTATTGAACCAATCCCTTATATAACTTGTGACATAGGACCATAGAGCACGAAAATTTCAAGAGGGTACCTGCTGAAAAGAATTAAAAATTTGAAAAAGACGCCTCTACCTGGAAGAATCCGCAATGGTATTTTACATTGTGCTTCCCTATACGATGCTAGCGAGGTTGAGAGTTACTATAACTATTATTAGCTGAAGCACACGAGGTAGATTTCCTTCAAACTGTTACTCGTGATAAACTCCGGTGAAACAAAGCAAGGGAACAATAACCAGTGCAATCCACCTCGTTGAGATGACTCTAGGCAGAGAGTCTGAACCCGAAAAAATTGGTACGTATAGGTCAGCATCGATAGATCTTTAAAAATACATAGATCGCTACTTTTCACCTTCCTGCAACTATCTTTCATCATAACAAATATAAATGAATAATTATTCGAACCGGCAAACAGTAATGAGTCTAAAATACGGTTTGTGATTTTTAAAGTCAATAGTATTTGTTATCTATTTTTTTCTGCGCTAAAGTCTCTAAATTTCTAGATAACATCGTACCACTGAATGAAACCGCGTAATCGTTCGTGCACGGCAATTAATAACAATCTAATCTGCTTTGTACAATAAATAACAAGCACTAAAACTCATATAATCACAAATTGCTTAGGACTTATTACTTTGTTACTTTATTATGAAGAAAAAACAAAATCTCTTTCTGAAAATTATCAGTTTTAAACCACCACAATGAAGTCGGTGTTAACTAAAAGTCCGAACATAACACTTAATTGTTTCCTACAGAGAAAACCACATTAAACATTTTACAACTTAGTAAAGATTAGTTTTAATATATTTTATTACAAACAAACCTCAGGAAATGTGAGAAAAACAAACGCAAATTTAAAAATTACTAACAAATAAAATGTCCACACAGTTTCACTACATGCAAGCTATGTTTTTAGTAGTAAACAAAACCCGAATGCTTATGGCTGATTTGAGTAAATCACATAAAAGCGGTACAAAAGCGGGTCTAAAGGTGTTTACGACCAGCAAGTCATCATAACTAAATGACTGACCGGTTTTATTATATTTTCGGGGTAAAATACATTGAAACTATTCAATTTCACGATGTTTATCGCAAGAAAAAGCCACAAATATGGATTTATCAGGGCAAAAATAATTTTTACAACTCCCGAATTTATGCATTATTTGTTATTATCATCATCATTCCAAAGACACAAACCATAAAATTTCCCTCCGCATTTTGGGAATTTGCTGGAACGAAAGAAAAAAAAATTATTGCATACATTCTGCCGTCGTATATATTCGTTAACATAAAATTTTATTTAACGCCTGTTGCCCGACTATCAACAAAATAAGTAACCATAAAACTATTTGCCACCGTAGCAAGGCAGGCAAGGCCCGGGGCGGGGCGTTTCTAGCTTGGGGAAGCAGTTTAGCATCGAGCCCTCCTGGGGTGCGATACCAACAACCCTTAATCATCCCCCATTAGTAGCTTTCTTTACACTTTATCTCCGGAAAATATGTGCCGAATACATATTTTCCCGTATTTTCACAAAACTGGAGCCAACTAAAAGCATCAAATCCACCCCCACCCCACCGTCCCTGTCCCTGTGCTTCAGCTAGAAATTCATGGTCTCTCATCAGGGGTGGCAGGAAATACCACACCATCACCGTCATCACCGCTCCCAAACACTGCCGCTTAGTCAAGTTTTTCCGCAAAAGGATGAAGTCAACACAGGCTCCGGCCTCCCTACCCCCGCCACTGCCTGAATGGGGCGACCCACAAAAAACGGTTCCGTCTTATTCTGCTGCTTAAATATTCAAATCTGTTATACAGTTACACACATAACAGCGTAAATTCCTTTCACATAAAATTACATAAAAATTTGCATAACAACCGAATTTCGGGGATGAAACCTTCCGCGTTGCGGGCCGGGGGGTAGCACAAAGAAGATGGGTCCTTGGCAAACTTTCAGCATTTAGAAGGACGAAGCGGTGCTGCTGCTGCTGGGATATAGAGTGGATGACAGTAGAAGGGCATTGGGACAAGGGGCGAACTTGTAAAATGACGACCGAAGCAGAAGTTCGCCACTTTTTCGCCTTTTTGGCAAAGGGTTAATAATAAGACCAGGGGAAGGGGTTTTGTTATTATTAAAAGCTCCGCTTAAATTGATGCGACGGCTATACTTTTCTGACATGGTGTTATCATCACCTACCCACTCGCCCACCCACCTGCCACCTGCCACCACTGCCACACAGAATTCACTCGAATGAGTTCACGACAACGAAGTATTCCTTAAGCTGGGCGAAACCATCATCAAGCCGCTGGGAATGGTCTAACCCTTTTTAAACTCGAGGGAAGATATTATTTTTTCGCCGTTATCCTTCGTCCAGGAAAATACCACTTTTTATCGCCGCCAGGACCCTGCTGTACTCTACTAGCATCAGACACTCTTTACGAAACATGTGCTCTTGTGGTTGCTACGCTCCTGGGGTTTTAAGGGATTTTTTTCGGTGTGTATAGCTTTAGCCGAGCCAGATTCAAGCACCCTTTGCTATGTAGAGGCGCACGGTGACCTCCTTCAAACGAAGAGATCCACGAAAAAAAGGGCTTAATTGCTTACGTGTGGAGTGAATTAATTTAATTAAAAAGTAAAAAAAAAAAATCTTGAATCTCGTTGCTCAAGTTTCAGTTCTCAAATTTGGCTCCAGGTGTGCGAAGGATTTTCAGAGTTTTTTCTGTAGTGAAATGAAATAAATTTAAAAAAATCCTGTTTTCGGTGTTGCTGCATAGATTTGTGAAAAGGTTTCTTTTTTGTGTTACTTTTTTTTCGTTTTTCTGGCCCTTCGCTTAGTTTGTTACCACAAGGAAAAAAATTTGTTACTAGAGAAATTCAGTAATACACTCACACTCATGTATGCGGATTGCGGTAACAAATTGGTGGGAACAGTTAACTTAGGTTCGTATACACCAAGTTCATTTAAATATGGGATTGTCGAAAGGGTCGAGATTTTTCCAAACAAACGAAACTAGTTCATTCTTAAAGCACGACACTCATTCGTAACTATTGCGTTGCCTGCAGTGTTATGACAAATTTTGGCAAATAGGTGACGCTAGTGAGGTACTAAAATCTGGATCACTAAACAAACATTTCAGTGCTTGGGAATTCTTAGAAGATAGTCCGGGGAAATTAGCAAAAAAACGCACGAAAGGAGACAAAATTCCAAAATGGCTGAAAATTGGTCCACAGCTTCCTTGGAACTTTTTAAGAAAACAATTTCGGAATCACAAAAAAAACATGGCCGCCGGAGATATCACTTTTTGGCAAAAAATTCACTCAAAAACTGTTTTTTTCGAAATTTTTTTTTGATCAGTCAATACGAACCGTTATATCGCCTACAAAAAAAGCCCTCTTGCCATTTTTTTGAAAACCTTTACCTTCCCGAATATTTCAAGGTATTTTTTGGCCGAAAAGTGATTTTTGGAAACTTGAATAACTTCGAAAGGGTTAGGTTTTCGAAAAAATTAAAAGAAGGCTTTTCTGTAGGCAATAACGTTTCGCATTAATTCATCAAAAAAAATTTCGAAAAAAAACTGTTTTTGAGTGATTTTTTTGCCAAAAAGTGATATCTCCGGCGGTCATGTTTTTTTTTGTGATTCCGAAATTGTTTTCTTAGAAAGTCCCAAGGAAGCTGTGGACCAATTTTCAGCCATTTTGGAATTTTGTCTCCTTAAAATGCTAATTTCCCCGGACTAAGATGCAAATTTCTCCTGCAGCCATCGGCCCGGGCTGTAACTACAGGCACACCCATTTTAGGGTGAGTGCGTCCTTGGAATTGAGTGGCATGTTGAAATCCCAGGTACACGGACTGAGTAGCTTTCCGTGGCGACCTTGGCAGCGTTTTGAAGGATTCCATACAAGCAATTAAATCTACGATCGATATGGAATTATCCTCAGACTTTTCTACGCCAAGAAGAGCGACAACTGAGAGAGTTATAAAAGCCCACTAACCACCTACAATCGCCTGATTAGACGAGCAAAAGAAAAAAGCTGGAGGCATGTCTGTAAGGGCATCGAAAACATTTGAGACTCAGTAAAACTCCACAAAGCTCTAGTAAAAGGTGCGTCGGCAGATCGCAGGTCAACTAAGAAGACCGATGGCTGCTTCACATGGACTAGGGACAGGAATGTATGATTGTGGTCCTCGATTAGCGTAAGAGGCAGGACCGGTGCTCAATGCAGTATACCATATTCCGCCCCATCAGCTCCTTATTTTTTTTGTCGCGGTGAAGGAAAATGGACAAAGGCACAAACATTTAAATATTTAATTTAGGTTTCCCTATTAGATATCCAACGTAAATGCTCCGATAAAACTATATCGTGTAAATTCTTACGCCCGCGGGATCCACATGAGTTCGGCGATAGACGTACAGAATATTTTATCGAAAAACTGGAAAAATAAATTGTGGTAATAAAAATGAATTCTTTTAATAGATGAAAATAAAGTCACTGGAATACCTTAACAATTTTTTTTTCATAGTCTTGAACTTTGTTTTCAGTTTTAATTTCTGAAATTGCGCCCCTGTCCAATTGCGCCCGGTGCAAGTGTACCATTTGCACCTATGAAAGCGCCGCCCCTGGGTACGCCAGCGTAAGTCTAAATGCCAATCCCGATTCTGGTTCGATATACGTTGAGACGAACATTGCCCGGACTGGCAGAACCGATCCTCGCAGGCAGGACTATAGGCTTTTCACAACAAGCTAATGTACTTAGTAGTGACGCTAGATGCTAAGCTTAACTGGAACCATCACAAAGGACACGCAGATCCCTTTGGGCCTGCCGCAGAGTTTGTGAATCCACTCAGAGGTCTACAATCGAAAACCATTACTGAATATACACAACCATCATAAAATC
The DNA here is from genome assembly GCA_963855945.1 of Thereva nobilitata. Classification (NCBI taxonomy): domain Eukaryota; kingdom Metazoa; phylum Arthropoda; class Insecta; order Diptera; family Therevidae; genus Thereva; species Thereva nobilitata. The sequence continues at coordinate 87,658,614 of OY979697.1, forward strand.
CATGGTAACTTAGGGGGCTTTAGTGTGGCGGCACAGAACGGCGCCTTAAAGTTTCATAACTAAATTAAGAAAAATTCAAAAAATGGTCTTCCTTTTCATCGCCTACGACAGCGTTGGAGACTCTCCCCAATTTGACACCACTCCACCTTGAGGTAGAAAAATCCGAAAGAATGGGTACCGAGGCGCTGGTATTGGGCGCAGGCTTTCTATAATAGTCAGCATTATAGAAAAGATTCCAGAAGAGGGAATTCTATCGGACTGCATGCCTTTTAAGCTCTCAAAATTTGAGCTACATACATTTAAGATAGGGTATCCTGGTGTTCTCCTAAATTACCGCAAGATGCTCCAAAACAGAGGCAGGTGTGGGAGCCGAAATCTGGAGTGAATGCCCCGGATTTAGTAGAAATATAGGCGTAGGCACCCTAGCAATTCTCTTTCAAACAGAGGTGTACCCTTTACTCATGAGAACTTAAGAAGGGTCCACAAAAACATATATGTAGTCAAGCGACAATCAGGGTGATACGGTCCTGTAGGGCCAAGTTTAAATTAGTTTGGGACTACCAAGGTACCCTTGGTGAGCTTGGCGTTGTCAATCAAGTTACCCTTGTTTGGGTCCCAGTCATCGGGGCTTGAACGGCAACGAAAAGGCGGATGCCCTGACTTGACAAGGCGATGACATTGCAATCATCGGTCCGGAGCCGGCTATTGGGACACCCACCAGTTTGCGAACGAGGGACCTTGCCGATTGGATTTTGATAAAACATACCGAACACAGAAGGTCCGCGCCTGGACTGGCCAACTCTAATGCCGGATTCATCGTTGCGGATGAGTCGCGCCGCACAAATTTCCCAAAAAGAGAATCAGCTGAACTACGATTCATTGTTGCGGATGAAGTGTGCCGCACATTTTGTATAATTTGACATATTTGTATAATTTGTCAAAGTTTTGTTGGTAAAATTCTAAAAAATTAGTAAGTAAAAAGTTCGTAGAATCTTGAAATATCTTGTTTTGAGACTACAGGCTAAAGTATTTTCATATATCATACAACAAAAATGACAATTTAAAAATTCCGCCGCACAAAAGTTGAAGTTGATTCAACTTTTTTCCAGAGAAGAAAAAAAATCGCAAAAATATCCCAAAATTGAGAAATGCTCAATTTTTCATACAAAAAGTATGCGCGCGCATAAGTGCGGCACAACTCATCCACAACGATGAATCCGGCATAAGCGGTTCCTTCCTGCGCCGTCTGTTATATAAAGACGCTGAATAAAATAGGTCCAAGAATAGAGCCTTGGGGGACGCCGCGTGGGGCAGGGCACCGTGCAGGTTACATGCATCATCATGCAGGGCTAAGATCAATTCATTGGCCAGCAAGTCTCTTGGCCGATAGCCAAATATTAGTTCATGAGACGACTTTTTCGTTGTCGTATTCGTCGTCGAATTGATAGTCCACTGTTCGGTGGTGATATGCTCATCTAAATCCTTGTCGGTTGCTTCTAAACTAGTTGCAATCGAAGCGCTAATTGCTTGGTAGACACGCTCCACTTACCCATTTGCTTTAGGCGTTCGAACTGCTGTCTTTATGTGCCTCATTTGTTGGTACAATATGTCTGGAGGTAAACGCAGTCCCAATCTGCCACCAAAATTGTTGGTAATCCGAACTAACTTGTCATCTTATTGATCAACTTAAAGAACGGATCGGTCGACGTATTCTTCAGAGTTTTGATGATCAGAAGTTTAGCGAACGCGGCTACAGCTACAAGAGAATGCGTAATTCGTTGCTTCCTCGTCGGATATGACCTTTAATGGTCCAAGTGCACCGTGCGGAAGGGAACAGCGACACGAGGCATGTGATGAAGGTCTACCTCCAGCCAGGCCAGGTTTTAACTTTTAGGGTTTCAATCTATTTTTGGGGCCCCCTAAAACCTGGGACAAGGGGCAATTCGTCCCAGTTGCTCCCCCATTGTGGCGGGTGTGCTTCCAGTCCACAGCCGACCCCTCGGCTTGGTTGCCAATAGCAAGAAATGCCTGACGAAATATACCCTTTCACGAAGTTCTTCATCCTAGAGAACCAAAAGTTCTTTTGACGCCGTTGCAGAGTCCTGTTCGTTGCCCCTTTTCTGGAAAACATAATCTGTCGTAGTTGTCTTGTCTCATGGCCCCCTTCTCTAAACTCAACGTATGATTTGGTTGACTTTCTCGTCCTGCTTTTGCATTGTCAACAACCAGTCGTCTTCACCCAATTTGATTGGTAATATCATCTCATCCACGATTTCCGTATCCACAGCGTGTTCATTCGTCTGGCGACTTAGTGGGTCAGAATGTCGATTTCCAATACCGGCTCGATGTACCAACTCGAGGACGTACCCGCTTAATTGAGCCACCAACGAGCAAGCCGTGTAGGTAATGGCTTGGTCAGTTTACAGGTACCAACAGCAGCACAATCGGTCACAACACTGATTCGTATGCCTATATGTAATATACACACGTCAATGATTCCACAATCCTTAGGACTTCCAGCTCGTAACTGAAGAAGTTAGATTCACTCGAGGTTGTATGACAGCCGCGAATTTTATTTTGGGGGGGGCGGGTCACAGAAGTAAGAGTGGCGAAAAAAAATTTCTACTCCTAAGGGCCTATTTAGACGGTTAACTCCCAGGAGCATTCCTCACGAACTTTGTGGATGAAGGAGGTAGTGGGTCAGTGCCGCGGCTGGCATATATGCAGGATGTGTAAACGCACAGGGCCCCGTGATTTTGGGGCCCCGCTAGCGAGGCGAGCGAAAAATTATTTTGGAATAAAAATCATTTGAATTCATTATTTGCATTTTTACTTCATTGAGAATGGGTCATACAAATGAGTATGGGCCACAAAAACCAGGATACGGGCCATTATTCTGTCGTGAGGACGGGTTTGTATGAAGATAAATGCGCGAGCGAAGGGAGCGAAATTTTTTTTGGAGTCTCCCCAAATCCCCCAAATTGTCTGGCGGCGGCACTGTAGTGGGGTTGATGAGAGGTACCACCACCACCTGTTCGTGAGTAACGTTCCTGGGAGCGAAGCGTCTAAACAGGCTTTTTTAGGGACAAACACAAAATTAACAAAACGAACAAAACTAACCGAAGTTTCTCGTGGATTAAAAACAAACGTAGTCCGCTCAAATTAGTCAAAAAATCGCCGTTTTTAGAAGATTTTTCCCACAACTATGAGACCGGTGCCAAGTAAAGTCTCTATTTTGTGGAGAACCTATGCATTTTGATGAAAATATCAAAGTTGGAGAGCATAAAATTACCTACAAATTTTACTGTTACAATTTTTCCCAACTCCGCATATTTTCGCCGATGGAGGCCGTTTTGCCCCATTTTTAGATTTTGCGCCAAAATTATGCATTTGTATGAAAAATTAAATGAGACCAAAGTAGTAGTTGTAGTTTTTCAACGGCCTTTCTTTGGACGCTTTGATTATCAACCGAGTCTGAAAAAAGGCGCAAAACGAGCTCTACCGGCGAAACAATGCCGAATTCGAAAAAACAGTGAAGGCAAAATTTGCAGGAAATTTTATGCCTTATAACTTTGCTCTTTTGATATTTTGACCAAAATGCATAGTTTCTCTTAAAAATAGAGAAGAGGCGAAAAAACTATAAAATTCACATATTTCTCAAAAACAACCCTTTTTTCGAACTGCGGGTTGTGAAAATCATGCTTAGACAACCCATATCCTTTACTTGGCACCGGTCTCATAGTTGTGGGACAAAATTTCTTTAATTGTTCCTAATTTGAGCGTAGTAGGGCAGAAAACGTGCCCTAATGTGTTTTTGATGAAGACGCGCCCTTTCTGGCGAGTGCAGCTAAATTCAGAGTTTACAAATCAAAATATATAGAAAGAGTATAGATAAATCTGTAGTTGACCTTGAAGGTCATTTTTTAAGGTCGTTGCTTTAATTTGCAAAAAAGTTGGGTCAGTTTTGGACGTTTGGTTATTTTTTGTGTTTGTTTTTTTAGTTGGATCAATTTTGTTTTTTAAACAGCAAGCGCTTTTGGGGGGGCATGACTCCTTAAATCCGCGCCTGTTGTATGACGACTATACTAGCCGTGTTTTTTTAATGAACTATATAGTTCTTCCCCATACAAATCTGAAAACCCAGGTTTTATCGAGGTTTTTATCCAGGTCTTGGGACATTTCAAAATTTCCCTTTCTTTTCGGAATGTAGCATACTTACCGGCTGTCGGAAAAACGTCATTTAAAATAAAAACAACATAGAAGTGACGAGAGCAAATTTGAAGGCATGAGGAAACAAATAATTTATTTTTTAGAAACTTATTCATTATATTCTAGAGGGGAATTCGTGTAACAGTTGTTTACTGACACGCAACTTCGGATTAATTTTAATATATTTAAAGCACTGAAGATGGCGCTTAGTGAAATTCCCCTTGTCGTTTTTTTAATGAACTGGATCGAAGACCTATATAGTTCATTAAAAAAACACGGCTAATATCATACTGGTCGTTACGTTCCATCATCTTCTCCCTGCACAAGAATTCCTGCTATACCAATTGAACTGGCATCCGTATGCACTTCATGCTGAGCCATAACGTTGTATATCGCAAGCACAGGGCGCCTCACTAGCTCCTTATTGAGAGTTAGGAACGACTTCTCTTCCTCAACGCCCCTGTTTAACCTTTGGTCCTTTTTCAGGAACGCCGTCAATGGTCTTGAGAGTTCGCTACTGCCTGACTTCACGAACACTTTCTGGTCTCGAATATTCGGCAAAACAATTTGCTTTATGGTTTCCAGGTCCTATTGACTAATCTCGTCCCCAGAAATTCAATTCTGTTGTAGAAAAATTCGCATTTCTCTCGTCTGAGGGTGAATCCACTTCCTTCAAATGCTTAAAAAATCTCTAGGTGTAGGTCTAGGCTTAGGTATCACCCTTTATACTACTAGTCTGTCATGTCGTACACGTCATGGTGCAATGTCTAGTAGTAAGTTGGTAAACAATTCGTCCTGGAGTGAATCAAAGAATTACAAATCCAATTCATCAAAAAGTCACCTTTAACCTCGTGCTTAACTCCACGGATTAATTATTTTATCTTCTAAATTTAAAATACTAAAATGCCTATCGGTGCGCACCATCACAATTAATATCTCACTGTCATTATTATTTCTAGAATCTAAGCCTCAGCCTGAACCCGTGCTCAACGTCGTTTCCTACAAAAACAAGGCACAGATTCCATTTGATCCCTATGATCTCCTTTGTCCCCGCGCCAGATTCATCTTTAACTCAAAACCGTTTTTCATACGACACCCCCGAAAAAAAAACGATCCCCAAATTAAATTTCCCTAAAACGCAAATTTTCTTGGAGCAAATTCCAATTAGGGCCCGAAGTTAAAACTCTTCCACTGCTAAGTAATCCCTTGAGCGACTGTCATCCACTCAAGAGTTGCACAGTGTCCTTCTTCATTTAGTCCTTCGCAGAGAAAGAGATAGAGGGAGAGAGCACGAGATAGGCCGCACAGGACACCATGGGACCAGACAATCTGAAGTCACCTGATCCCCACTGAGCTCCGTCAACCGCCTTAAGTGGGAAGCAATGGGGCTAAATCTTGTAATTAAATTAATTCGCCCGGAAAAGGGAAAAATTAATTTCCACGAAAATAATTTCCTCTAATCCTGGCTCAAAGTTTTCTTCTTCTTTTTTCCATGCACAAAACGGGCGCGCAACGGAGCATTGCTTGTGCTGGGGGCAGGGGGCGACTTCTTGGGGCATAGTTGGACTATATATGAAGCAGGCAGCAGAAATTTTATGCCCAGGAGGAGGGGGGCGGAGAGGGACAGGCTTTTCTACATAACCAGGTCAGGGACGTTGAAGCGCCTCTTGTCATTTTCATTTTCAGGAACAAAATCCCCCTTCCGTCTCGCGCCCCTTCAGTGGCATTTTCCCAGCTCCTTGCGCTATTGTTCAAGTTTTTCTGCATTAAAACCGAATCTTAAGGAATAAAAAATGGCGAAAATATTTTCCTTTTTAATTTTGCTCCGCGAGCGAGTCCTGGCGGGAAAGCGCGCGCGGAAGGAGTTGTGAAAAAAAAATTGAAGTGACACGAAGCAAAGTTTTCCTTTTGTCTGATGGGGTAAGAAACTTAAAGGACGAGCAAGGAAAGAAATGTTCACAAGATTTCACAAAGTTCACCGGGTGGGGTGACTGCGACTGAGTGATGTACGCTGGTACCTGAATGTCACTTACCGCGCGCTCGGGAAACAACGTATATACACCGAAGAGCTGAGAGTTGGGCGCAACGGATTGGTGCAGATGCGGGGTGGCAAAGGAAGATGGCGATGTGTTCAAAAACTTCTACCCAAGGACAAGTTGAAAACAGCAGGGAAAATTGCGTGTTTGCGGGGGTGGAAGGAAATTCTTTTAAAAAAAACTCCTTCCGAGAAGTTTCTGACGTGAAATTGAGCTTTTATGAGGGTGACAGGACACAGATTTGCCACAAATTGCGGCATAAGGAGAGACTTGAAAACTCGTTACCTACAGATTGACTTGAAGAGGGGAAGGAAAGGAAGATTAATGCCGTTCGAAACATTTCCGGTGTGCCACTAGAGAAAAGGGGTGGAAACTTTTCTCTCTTTGGTTATAATAATAAAAAAAAAAATTACGAAGAAAACTTTTCACATGAAAACTCAGGTTTCAGCTCAACAAGTTCCCACGTAATGGAAGGCCACTTCCTTGCCGGATATTTAATAAAACTCACGACTGCCGGGGGCCAATAAAGTTTTGCGCCGACACAGGACATCAATATCTCGTCCTCCTTTAACAGCGCAACGAGAATCGGTGATTAAAGTCACACCGAAGCGGGACATATACCTGAACCGGTTCTGGTATTCCGGTGTTGTAATGCCCTCCGCTAGCGATATAGTCGCTCCGATACATTCGGTCATGTCCTCGGGCTTCCTTTATGACTTCGCCCTATATAGAAAAAAAAACCTCCTCCGGTGCTATCTACCCCGGACGCCTAATTCCACTATATTTCCGGAGCGAACGAAAAAAAAATCGATTTTTTGCCGTCTTTACCGAAGCTCTCCTCAAGCCTTGTTAAAGCTTGCGGTGTGACAGGAAAGATGTCGGTGTGCGGGCAATGCGTCGTCCTTCGCCTTACAGGCAGTTGGGGGGTGGTTTCGCGAAATTCTTTATTTTTTCGCCCTTTTTTTGTTGTCAAACTTCCTTTCTGAGGATTTTTGTTCTTACACCATGTCTAGTTGAAAGTTATTTTCGGAAGCGAAACGAATTGTTAGCGGCAAATGGAAGAAAGCATTTTCCGCCTTTTTTCGGCTCCATTCTCTGTGGCACCACGAAAGGACTTCACTGTGCCTTTTGCGGTTCAGTTTGCCGTCTCCTGTTTCTTTGCAAGTTTTGTCGTTATCCTTCGCAGCGGGATGCCGGCTTTAAATTTCTTACACGTTCTAGAAAATCTGATGAGATAAAATTGGATGATATAGAGCTTAACTGAGCTTGCATTGTTCGGTAGTTTTGGCTGGTGGACTGTACTTTGGTGTTGAATAAAGGATTAGAAGGTTTTACGCCTCTAATGATATTAGTAGGAAAGAAACATTGCTCTTTACAGATTATTGCTAGTTACTCGCCACCTGCACTTCTTAAATTAAAATTTATCACTCCTACACCAGAACTTGCACCTTATATCGGTTCAATCCACAAAGGTCACCCTTGACAAAGAGCATACTTCGTAACATGTTCGACCCAATATATCCAGGAACGAAACTAGAACATCCTTCTCTCCCCTTAAAACAGTGCGCGACGATAATTAAGACATTGCAATGTTTCCTTTCGATTTCACAACGATGTGCATTTCTTGCAATGCTCCCGGAGTGCTGCACGTGTTGGTAACAATGTCGAATACCGATTGATTTTGACACGCCCAATTAAGTTGTCACAAACAGGCGCGGATCTATAATTTTGTTTTTTTGGGGGGGGTCACCGAATTAAAAGTGGCGGAAAAAATTTCTACTCCTAAAAAAAAATATAGTTTAAAAAAACTAAAAAATAAGCTTTTATTTTAAAATGAACTAAAAAGTAAAAAATAATTTTGAATGTAAAGTTTTTATTGCTCCTGCCAGTATATGGAAACTACCTACCTTTCGAAATGTAAAAAAGGGTGGGAATATAGGTAAAGAGTCCCACGCTTTTTTACATTTCGAAAAGTAGGTAGTTTCCATATACTGGCAGGAGCAATAAAAACTTTACATTCAAAATTATTTTTTACTTTTTAGTTCATTGTAAAATAAAAGCGTATTTTTTAGTTTTTTTAAACTATATTTTTTATTTTCTACTTTTTAGTCTATTATATGTCTTCCGCCATTTTGTAATGACAGCCATATTAGATTTAAAATGACGTCACAAACCTTACTGTACTATACTCGTCATACACTTTCATTTAATACTCATACCGAGGGCGTTGTAAAGAAAAAGATAAAAGGCCATTTTGTGTTGGCCGAAATTTTAAATTTGGAATGACGCCACACAATTCATAGTATTCTAATTGTCACACCCTTTGATTTGATACCCATACCGAGTGGGTTGCACAGAAAAAGGTAATCCGACATTTTGTGTTGGCCGTCATTTTGAATTTACAATGACACCACATAGCTAATAGTATTTTACTTGTCATACCCTTTCATTAGGTACCCACCCATATCGAGTGGGTTGTAAAGAAAAACGGTAATCCGCCATTTTATGTTGGCCGCCATTTTGAATGACGCCAAATAGCTAATTGTATTACACTTGTCATACTCTTTAATTTGATACCCATGTTGGAGAAGCCAATTTCAAAATTCACCCGCCATCTTGGCACCGTCATTTTGATTTTCTTACAAAATGGTCAGATTGCATTGTCACGCGAAC